>JALMQS010000153.1:30088274-30500153 GCA_024734495.1 Forficula auricularia
TAATGTAAACACATACTTCACTCTATCTCTGTCTCTTTCACTCTCATATTATATCTGTCTCTTTCCCTCACACACACACACATACACATATTGAATCTTTGCTGGGGTGACTTGAATTTAAAAATTATATTAATATTTCGACAACGTATTTTTCGAATATGACCAGCAAAGCTTCAAATATAAAATAAAAGAATAAATAGTCTTTTACTTACGATCGAGAGCTTCGATGATGCTTCCTTGACTAAGCATAAATCTTTCCTCATAAATCCATCTCATGGTGTTGATTTTCTTTGATAATATCCAACCTTGATAGATATTAATTAAATTCGCTTGAAGTTTTTATAATAAAACGAGAAAATTATATTAATATTTTCTAAGATAGAATCAACTAACACATGTCGAAGAGGCAAATCATTTATCCAGTTGAACAATGAACAGTCATGTTAGCTGTGTTGTCTAGACACCTCCGATTGTTGGTTGATTTCAAAAATGAAAATTTAAATTAAAATCCGAATTCAAAAAACAAACTAAATAACACTTTGGAGAGAGACTTGTGATGGCTGACAGCAAGCAACGTGTTCCCTCAGGACTCGTGCGGTGACGTCACGGGAGGTTCAATGAGTAAAAAAAAAATAAGTTCATCGCACCTGAAAAAAAAAATCATATAAAAAAAATACTTAATTAAAAATTGAAATTAATTAACAAAATATTCACCAAATATTATTTTAATTACTTTGGTAAAGATATATTTATTTTTAATAATGTATTATTAATAATTATATAATTAATTAATTCAAGATTTTTAATAACTAGATAAAATTTAATTTAGTATCTATAACTAAAAAAACTTCTTTTTTTGACAAATATTTATTAAATATTATTTTCAAAATTTTGGTAAAGAGATTATTAATTTTTCGTATGAATTATTACATAATTGCTTTAATTGATATATTTCGTCGATAGCGAATTAAAATATGTTGACTCTATTTAAAAATTAAATTTTCTTACAAATTATTTATTAAATATTATTTTAAAAATTTTGGTAAAGATATTTTAATTTTTATTAGATGGAGAATTATAAAATTATATTAGAACATTTAAACTTTAAGTACAAAATATTTATTTAATTATCGAAAATACTTTTGTACAATATTAATATTTTTAGCAACGAATTATTAATTAAATAATCATTTTAATTAATTCACTTTTAATAGTCACTAAGTAATTCACTATTGACTATTAATAAAAATAATTAATATTAAAGGGGAAAAATAAATATATAAAAAATAAGAAAAAATAATCTCTCGATGACTAGAGCAAAATCAAAGAAGGGTGTAATCTTTTAAAATGATTTAAATAAATCTAAATTTCTATAATAATAACATTTTTTAAGACATTCTCTTTTTTAGGGGGGGGGGGGGGGGGGGGGTAAGAGAAAAATACTTTAATGATAAAGATGCAAGAATGTTTTATCCAAAGGAGATAAAACACATATAAGGCAAGATCAACTTAGAAGGCATAAAAATAACAACGGGAAATATTTTTCTACCGCTAGTAAATACAAATAGATATAACTTTACAAAATATAAAATTAATCTTGATTTTAATTCTGATAATTAAAATTTTCTGAAAAATTCAATACTTTTCGATCTTTACTCCGGATTTTCTATCAATAAGCGCTTGCTACTCTAATTTATTGCCTAGTAAACCCCAAAATGATTTTTTAAATTAATTTATTATATTCTGAGTGGAATGTAACTAGTCAGGTGCAACAGGTGCAGAAGGCTAAAGAAAAAAAGAGGCATTAAATAAAACTGATAGAAAGATTTTTAAATAAAATAATATTGCCTGTACTTTTTAAATCATTGATTTATAAATCTGATTTATGATTTATTATTTATCTAGAATGCTAATTATGACTACTAAACATAAATAACTATAATTTATATTACTAGTCATTCACTTCACTGGCACTATAGAGACCACTCGTTCTACGGCCGACCTTCTTCCTCTCCCTAATACTATTCTCCGGCACTTCAGACAATCGCTCTGCCCATTGAAGTTTACTGGCATTGTTCACCCTTGTAATTCAGGGTTGCTTTGTAAGCTCTCAAATCTCGGAATTAGATAACTTTGCAACTGATCTGACCACAGTCCGAGGAGAACATCACTCTAGGAATGTGTAGTTATTCTAAAACAAAGTTTAAAATTTTTATTCCTTAAGACATTTTTAATCCATTTAGGAATTGAAAATTTTTTAAATAAGTAGGTATTTTAAATTTATTTTAATTTTTTTTTGAAATAGTCTTTTTTTTGCAAATAACTTTACCAGGTATAATTATTATCTATTTTTTAAGAATCTTTTAGAAATATCTTTTCCTACCTACATTTACAATTATTGTTCGGACCGAATTCTATATTCTCGAAATTGAATAATTTTTATCCATTAGAATATTCAAAGATAGATGATATAAAGAAAATTTAAAATACAAAAAGGCTTATTTATATATATTTATATATCTTTCTTTCTGATCTATTGAAGATAGGCTCACAACCCGAAATATATAATAGATATATAATATAAGCTTTTTGTCTTTTATTCAGTGAAACCCTCATTATATTTGATTTTTTTTTATATTTAAACATGTTTCACCTAGAACCTACACCATTCTCTCTTAACAAAATAGAGGCTTCTTGTACAAGTATACTTTACTTTCTATATTATTTTCTTGGTTAATTAATTCACTTCTAAAGAAACTCTATCTGTGACCCATATCCAATGATACAAAGTTTGATGCTTGGGGTATGTCTGAGGTCTCTGCCCGTACTTGGTTTGAAAACTGCTAATTTGACAAAAACCAAAGGTAGTTAGAATAAAATAGGTAACATCACCTTATCTATATAATAATTAATTCTACTTGAAGAGATATTTACAAAGATATCGTGGCTGTAGTGGAGGATACACTAGACGTGGCATACCATGTGGTTTGATCTGAGCAAATACCGTATACCCTGTTCTAGATTGTACATTTTATTTTAAATTACAAGATCGTCTTTTATTAAATACTCCCCTTCACGGTTTATAGCATATACCCTCGTATTTTTATGGTCCATATAGCGTATACCTTCTGCTAATTTTACGACTACAGCACTGGCTTAAACTCCATGATAAAGTATTATTTTTTATTTTGGACCCGACGAAAAATTCAACGATTTCCAAAATAAACTCTCGATAATAATAATAAATAAATATTTTATTGAACACTTTAAATTTTTTTTTACAAAAATCTCTCAATTAAAATAGATTTTAAAAAGGTTGTTGATTAATGGAAAAATGAATATATATAACTTGTAAATTTCAAGCATCTGTCGTATATAGTTTACAAACTACAATGTTCTGACGTACAGACTTATAGGCAGGGCCGGATTTAAGCACAGACTACTACTCATGCTGCAGCCAATTGGCTCCCACCACAAAGGGTCTACTTTTTTTTTATATATTTAACAAGGTTTCAAGAAAGAGTTAGGCAAGTTTATTTTAAGTTTTTAATTGGATAATTGCTGAAAATGCGGTTTTTGAAGGTTAATTAATAAAAGTATATATTTTCACCGGCAGGGCCCGCGCCACAGGTCCAGCCTAGGGGTTCATAAATCCTAAATCCGGCCCTGCTTATAGTTATACATTGTATCATCACTAATTGGCCTCCGTTTTTATTTTGAATAGAAGAATAAAAAAGTAGTTGTTACAACAAAAGTATAAATATATAACTAATAGTACTAAATATACTATCAATTAACAAATCCATTGTTTTATATATTTATACGAATGTTATAGATGAATAAATTTAACTAATTACATATAAATATTGATAAAAACCGTTAATTTATTCTCTAGAGAAAGATCCATCATTTCTTTAGAGAAAATAATAATACGCCGATAGATAGGGAACGGGATGGCGCTAAGCCCCAAGATTAATGTCGATTGAGCCTTCAGATTTCAAAAAATAATTCATCATGTGGATTTTGGTCCGTTATATTAAAGTTTTTTTTGTTACTAGAAAAATTGATTGCCTACGTGACTATTTTTCCTAAGTTTTTTTCGCTTCTAAAAAAGAAAAAAATGTAGTTTAAATCTCTCTCATTTTTATAATAAAAAAGAATAATCATTTTAAGAATGTATTTTGAAGAAGAAACTTTTTTTAAGTAATAATATTGATGAAACGAATTTTATTATTATTATTTAAAATAATGTATGCTTTTTGACTGATTCCCCGAGGTCAAATTTCGAGTAAAAATTTGTTTTCTTTTAGGAAACAGAATCTTAGTTAAAATTTAATTTTAATTTTAAAACCAAGTTTTTAATATACTTATAGAATATAAGCTTGTGCATTCAGTCAAATAAAATTAGATAGTTAGTTCTACAAGCCATTAATTGAATAAAGCTTTGGCGGTTGCATAGTTGATTAGAATTATTTGAAATAAACCACATATCCACTGTTTAATATATTTACAAAAACATTAACAAGTATACAGAAACACAAATACATTATGTGTCAATATTTCGTCTGTGGTCGTTTTCAAATGTGAGTTATCTGCCACAACATTTCAGTTTGAATTGTACTAAGAAACAGCCATAATATGAAGCATTTTCCTAGGCCTTGGTCGTGGTAAGTACTTGAAAATGACCACAGATAAAGTAATCAATAATCTTGTTTGTAAGGGTTTTAATAAATTTATTTAACAGTACATATTATGGTTTATTTCTCGAAGTTCAAATATATATTTAATAATTAAAAGAATCGTAGGGAGTTGTACATGACTTTAAATTAAATACAAAGTTTCAGTGGCTGAAGAAGTTGCGAACCAGCAACGAAACGTTTGGCCTATTTAAATAAAAAACTTTGTATTTAATTTAAAGTCATTTCCAACTCCCTATGAATTCTTTAATTATTAATCATGGATACGAATGATGAAATATATTTAATAATTTTATTTACAATGAAAAAAGGGAAAATAACATTAGTCATTTGACAGGGATCGAATCAGTGAATAGTCTATAAATATTCTCTCATTCGGATAAGCTCATCCTCATCTATGGCCCGTGTAAGTACAAGTGGATGTGAGTCTTGAACAACAACTGTTGTAAGTCGCTTGGAAGCAAGAATCGAGTTTCAGACTCTAGAAGTCATGGAGACAACGATTCAATAAATGTTTTGTTCGATTAGAATCTAATTTGATTGTAGATTTATACTACAACTTTGTAATCTTAGTATATTCATCCCAGACTAGGTTTGGAAAGATTCAGCTCCTCCTGGGGATTCAGTAGACATTCTAGGCGCCAGGCGCCTAATATCAAATTCACTTATTATTAAATAAGATTTTTAAATCTCAATTGATTTGAATGTAAACATATCACGGCTAAACTCACAATTTTTCAATTGACTTTTATAGTAACTAAAATTTAATTAGGTTTAATTAAAATGAAATTAATTAATTATTAAATGAAACAAGGAATTTTTACATGCTATAGCTTCATTTGTATCTACCTATCTATCAATGTGACTTTGGTTCTGTTAAATCCCGCAAACATTTCTCTATAAGAATAATTGTTTACCAACTAAACTTAAATGTAATTATATAAAAATAATAAAAATAAATACATTTCATACTGTTAAATCACGCAAACATTTCTCTATAAAAATAATTGTTTACGAACTAAATTTAAATGAAATTATATAGAAAAATGGAATGAGAGGAGAGGGGGAGATGAGATTACCAATCGACTTGATTGGGGAATAATGGAATTAAAATAATTATCGGAAAAGAGGTTTTTTTATCTAATTAGATTTTTCCTCTTATTAAAAACAAGGACTAAAGATTAATAAGGACACTCGATGGTGGAGAAGCAATCTCCGAAATCGAAGCTAAAATACATGGTATACATTAATTAATGTAAAATAATTGGTTTAATAAAATTTATAAAATTTATGAAATTATATAAAAATAATAAAAATAAATACATTTCATTCTGTTAACTTCCGCAAACTTTTTTCAATAAAAATAATTAAGACTAGGTTTTTTAATTAACAAGAGGGGCCGGGTTAATCTAGGTGGTAGCGTGTCAGCCTGCTAACCAAGTGGACCCGGGTTCGAATCCGACTCGAGAGATCCGACCCCTGGGTAAAGACACATTTTAAAAATATATAAATAGTATCGTAAATTGGATTATGGCTAGAAAGGCCGAAAAGCCAAAAAAATAATAATAATAATAATTAAGACTAAAAAGTAAAAAAATAAATTATATTTAAAAAAATTAAAAAACATGCTTCGAAAAAGTACAAAATAATGTAATACTTAATCAAAAAGCGTGGGGCACAGAAACTTTTAATTAATATCGACAAAATGCCCCACGTTTTTTGATTAAGTATTACATTATTTTGTACTTTTTAGAAGCATGTTTTTTAGTGTTTTTAAAATATAATTTATTTATTTAAATTGAGCTGGTTCAAAATCTTCTAAAAATGGGCACTTTGGGTCTTTTTCACACTGCCAATTTAAAGCATTTTTACAAGCTTATATTAATTTTAATCAAGCCTAATTCTACTTAAAAAGAATTTTACAGCGATACTTGACATTCAATGATATATTTTATTTTTGATCCTTCTTTAAATTCGACCGTCACAAAAATGTTATCATTCGATTAAAATTTTGATACAAATTTCGATTTGTGGTAAAATGAATACGAATAACTGCTAAATTTCTAGTTTGTAATTTATTTATTTTACAAGCTATAATGCTCTGACAGACTGAAGGACTGACAGACATTTTGAACTGTTATTTGTATTCCGTTTTACTTCTTAAGAGAAACTCTAATAAAGGTGAAATCCAATTTGAAAATAAAGATATATTATAAATGTAGACCTTTTAATTAGACTGCAATGTTCATTGTGGCTAGAACAAAAGCCTTGACATTAAAAGAAATAACTTACTCTGCATTCAAGTTTTCTTCTACACAAGTACAAGTTTCGTTAAGAACCACAACTATTAAAATAGTATGTATAGTATTAGTTTAGAAAGTTGGAGAAAACTGTCAACACACCAAATAAAATGAGGGATAGTTTCCTCCGAATGTGTAGGAGAAGTTGAGGGCTGAGAAACTTTCTACGATCCATTTGCTGCTCTTCTCTAACCCGGTGTTTTTTTCCAAACAAACTAATAATAATTATTTTATTTACTTGTGAATATGCCAAGCTGGGTTTGTTATTTTTAAGGGAGTGTATAATTTATATCTATAATAAACTTTAATAACGCAATTGAAACCAGCTGAGGATATAAAGTTTCAAATAATGTACTAGGGGACATTTAGTGTTGTCGATGGAATCAAGTTTTTAAAATATTTTTTCCATAATGATAATTAAGTAAATATACATTTAAGAATATGTATAGGTAGTGCAGATACTTTTTGCCAAATCAAACTATAAAATGGAGGAAAAATTTAAAATATTTTCAAGACTCGATATGCTCTTTCATTATATCTATACGAGTTTTTCGTGCGTGCCGTCGGCATGCCCTCGAAGCTCGGCCCTGGCGGGCAGCGTCTCGGCCCAAAAATGTTATTCCTCTTAAGAAACCACACTCCAAATGTATACCTGTAAACTCCCGAAAATACATAGTCTCTTAAAGGTTTCGCCTCCTTTTCGTCCTGACACAGCTACAGAAATGATGCTCTAGATATGAATCTGGAAGTATTTTTTTTTTCTATAATCTACAGCATTGTGATATTTTTTGTGTGGAAATAGATTTATTTAAATAAGTGGGATCGTGTGAGGAGGAGAATTATATTATATCATTTTTTTTTTTAATTTGGGATCGATAATCGATATAAGGCTCCAAATATTTAAAAGAGATCAGGTGTTGTTTGTTGTTTGACAGGCTGCTCCAGTATTGCAATGAGAAACTCGGGCATACGTGTCTTAAGTCGTTCAATTTTGTAAAAATTCAAAAAATAAGAATAACAAAATTTAGATTTTTAAAAAATTATAAAAAACTGGCAAATTATTAAAAAAAATAAACAAATAATATATAAAATATAAATCAAATAAGATGTGATTCATTTCTTCTTCTGTGCGTAAAGAAAGGGAAATTGAATATTTAATTTTTGAGTGGTGAAGGGGGGGAGGATTAACTATCAATATATTTAATGTTTTTTAATTTAAAATCTGGAGTCTTTCATTTCAAAATTCGAGTTCAAATTACAATTATGTTTCAAATTTGCCGCAAATATACCGACGGCATCAGCGCTCCCTGTCGGCAGCATTACGTTAGTGTTGCTGCAAATTAATCTGGGCTATTATATATATAAATATGACATGGTTATAAATAGAAATAAACTCAATTAAAAAATTTTGTTTCCTGCATTTTGATCCGGAAGTTCTGAAGCTAGAAAGGACAAAATTTAATCAATTCTCAATATTTAAAATATAAACATTTTGGCTTCAAAGCGAACTGTCTATGACTTATTGTCCTTGAGTTATCAGCGATATCGGAACCAAAATGATACTAAGAAAAAAAATCATGGTCATCATCTTTCAGGCATTTTTAAGCACAAAGAGCATTTTTTCGTGAATTCAATACTTGAGCATCCCGGTAGGGAAACCTATCCCTCGAGAGGACCAAGTAAAATAGAACATGGCTTGTTGAATTTATACTTCATTGTTGAAGTAATTTGAGTGAAACCAGATAATTATGTGGATCTTGGAGGATCTTTAAATACTAAAAATTTAAGGCTTGAGAAATAGAAGCGGGGAGAGAGTTACAGCCCTTAAAGTAATAGGGATTAAACTAATTGGTGATTCAACTGATTCGAAGTTTCCCTAATTTTACCATGAATCGCATTTGACTTACTATGCAAACCAAGGTTTGGAGGGATTTTTTATTCATTTTATCTCATTGAATGACATTCCTTAATAATGTCTATACTAATACTTTTAAGGAGATAGGTGTTGGTTCTAGGTGAAACATGGGCTGCCAACCCGAAATATATCGAAATCTAAACTCACTTTTGTTTTATTTCATTTTATGTGAAATCCACCTATCAATTTTACCTATTTTTTTTTATTATTATAATGTCTATACTAGTAAAATAAGCTGACATGTTCTGACGTGCCCATCCACTTGACTTTACCATACAACCTGGCCCCTCAATTATATTTAATATTTAATAAAATTATTTATAATCATGTAGGGGAGGGTGTTTAGTTTTTGCATTTTTAGACTCCTGGGGGCCCATTGATTATGTATACAAAATTTGCTTGAGTTTGGTACAAGAGCCTAGATTTTCATTTTTTGACAATACACCCCCCCCCCCCCGCCATTTTGGGCGGTTAGTTTTTGCATTTTGAGACTTCTGGGGTCCCACTGATTATGTATACAAAATTTGGTTGAGTTTGCTCAAATAGCCTAGATTTTTAATTTTTAACCCCCCCTCGACCCCCCTTAATTTTGAGTCGACATGCACCAAAATCTAATCGGCTCTTAATCTTAGTGGAACAAAACTACGTGTGAATTTGGTTTCGATATTCACACTCGTTTTTGAGCTAGCTCGTCCACCAAAATTTGGTAACGCACAGGCTAACTGACAACCAGACTAACAGACATTTTGACAAAACAATTATTACCTCGAAAAATATAATTTTTTCGATGTCCACTTATTAAAGCTTTTTTGTAGACCGAAATGTTTTGGTTTCGCTCAATTTTTTTAATCAAAATAGTTTCAGCCGTTTTTGAGATATTTCGAAAAAAAGAAGGAAAAAAACACTTTTTTCATGCACGATTACAATACTTGACCATACCATGTATGGTAAAGTAAAAGGAGAAAGAGTGCTGAGACAGCGAGTCAATGGGGTCAGTGAGAGTATGGATAACTATTAATCGAATAACTCGTTTCTAAATAACAATCAGCGTTGCAAGAGTATGAAAGTCATTCTCTTCAGATGCGAACCATTTCCGAAACAGGAGAAACTTGGACCTTCTATGGTTATTAATTAAGTTTTATCTTATAAATGTTTAGATTTAGAAACTTTTTTTAGCTAATGTCAAATGTTATTATGAAATAATAAAAACATTAAAAAAAGATACCTTTTTGTGAAAGAAACTTACAAGTTCAACGACCAATTTTCTATTTTTTTCCTAGACGTTTTGATTTCTAGTTCAGAAGCTTCTTCGCGTGTGCGTAGAAAGAGACTAAGTCATTTTAAATCTTCACTATTTCCAGGAGTAGACTCTTGGAAGTCTACGAGCAGGTACATAACGACTAAAAAAAAAGGAAAAATACATATAAATTAGAACATTTGAAAATGAATACTTCGGAGCATCATTTGCATCAGACAAAGCCCCAAAACAAATTTAAAATATGCAAATAAAATAATAAAAAATTTAAGTATTCTTAATTTTGTTGAATATAATTATCATCATCATCATTGAGTATACAGTCGTAAGACTAGTTTGATGCAACAATCCGTCTCCACTCGACTCTGTCCCGCCGTGGTGGCTCTCCTGAAATGCGTCCCTTATCCCCAATTATTTGGTTAAATATTCTAATCTGGCTCTTCCTTTACACTGTACTTCCACCTCCTCAAGTATCCCCTAGTCACCCCATGTCTCATTGTGTGCCCCATCCGGCTGACCTCTTCTCTTCTTCGACTCTTCTGGTTCGAAAACACTTCTCCGATTCTTCAAGAACTTCTTCTGTTTGTAATTTTTGTCAATGTTTTCGTATTCATCAATTTCTTCTGTAGCACCACATTTCTGAAAGCATAATCTCTTTCTCTCCGCTTTTCTAATTGTCCAGGTTTCACACTATTACATGGCTATATACATACATATGTCTTCAATAGCAACTTCCTGTTTTCTAAGCTGATTGAGGAGGAGCATAGTAGTTTTTGTTTTTAAATTAAACCCCATTTTTGCTTGGGCAATTCTTTGATTTAATTTCGTTTTTTCAATATCCCCATCCATGTTATTTTCCTTCTACCATGTGGTCCCTTAACTGTGCCTAGGTTTTCTTGGTTAATTTTGATGCATTCCTGTCTCGTTTGTTCTTTTTGTACATACAGGACCTTGGTTTTTATTCTTGTTTGTTTTCATTTTGATTAATTCCATTCAGGCGTCCTCTAATTCTTTTTATTGCTTTCTAGAAGGGCAATGTCATCAGCAAATCTTTTAACATGACAGATCTTTTGACCTTGGATTCGATGAATATAATAATAAAGTGCCAGTCAAGATTGTATGTTGTTATTTTCAAAGAATGGACGATAACAACACAAAAATAAAATTATTATTCGAAATTAAATTTTTTGAGGTTTAACTTGAACTCATCATAAATATGCCATTACTTCACCCATCTTGCTGCATAAGTTTTCTAAATTATATAACCCACTTCAAGTTAGTACTGCAGGAATATTGAAAATAAAAACCTAATAAATATGAGTGCTCAAGTTGCCCCTCCTGGGACTATCTAGTGATCATAGGTCGAAAACTCGCTATAAATAAAATTATAACAGTGAGTATATTTATTTTGCTCCAAACTTTAGATTCAATTTTTCAAAGTATATAATTAAATTCTAATCAAAATTTCTAAGATCGTGTTTTATATATATGTAAATGGGGTTTGAATATATAAAACACCCTTGAAAATTCAAGCTTAACCTTTGACTTTTTTCTTTTTGTCTATCTTCTCCGTTTGTCTGTGCCCCTATCTTTCTGTCTCAGTCTCTTTCATGTATGCAAAGAGTTATTGGAAAAATTATATAGAACAATTTTCAAATGGAATTTGAATGATGTTTAAAAAACACATGTTGTTTTAAAGGATGTTCTTTAAGAACGACTGTTTTCCGCTTGGAAAATATTTTTTGTAAAAATAGAAATGAAAAATGGAAAATAAATATATAATAAACTTTACTCTCGATATTTTAGTATATATGAGGAAACGAAAAAATATATTTTTGTTCTTTGTCGTCTATAATTTGATTCAATTAATTAAAATATTTTGAATTTAATTTGGTCAACAAAGTATTTTTAATTCAATATGGTTTTGTGTTTTTATTGACACTTCATCAGGTCTGTTAGTTAAATTGTATTTATCTTGTTTTGTGTAGAGACCGGGTCTAATTGATAAAGGATAAATTGGTACATTAGCTTACTTCCTAATGCGTAGAGACGCAATTGATGACGACTGACTTGGCTAGAACAACCGATTTGGTACTCTGCAATCACGCGTGATCATGGAAGTTTAGCTAGCTTTGTTAGTTGTGAACTAAAACTGTTTCATCGTCGAAAGTAAATTTTCACTACTATTTTTCAATTGGCTGTTCTTAGTTAATTTGTTTAGTAATTTATATTTATCGGCGACATCACATTGTTTATATTTATAGGTAAATTTCACCTTTTACTTTGTTCAACTATTTCGGTTTCACGTATTTTAGAGTTTAGTGTAATGGCGATGTTTGGGTCAGTTGATACGCTCATTTGGGTCAAATTGATACGTTATTATCAACAACTCATAAAGTTCAAGGTTATTCTTCATCCAAACTAATAAGGCTGGATCAAATTATTGTTTCTGCAAGAGGGTGGGCACACATCATGCGAGAACAGCCCCTTTACACTTGTATTAACTGTCAATCCAAGAATAGAATTCTCTTCAAGGTCGAATTAATCGGTGCAATCAATGGAGTTATTTTGCAGCTTGTTTTCCCCAAAATATTGTAGATTTTTGAGCATACTTTTATAGTTAGAATAAAACTTGTTCTCATTTCTGTTTTTTCTATTGTTGCAAAATAATTCCCTGACATCGTAAACAGCTTGCTCAAAAGGCGTATCAACTTGACCCATACCGGGTCGAGATGATACATCTTAATTTTTTGCTTTTTTTGTAAGGTCAATTCGTTTTATAAAGGATTTAAATATCACAAGTTATAGCCAAATGGTTATAGTTACGAATTACCTACTTTTATTTCAAAATGGTTAGGAATAAAGTTAATCGAAAACGGGCAGTCTCCCTAAAATCTGATTTTTTCAGTAGGGAACTCACAGAGATTTAAAAAGCTTTTCGATCCTTAAAAAACAAATTCATTTGTATCAGCTCCATTCAAGTAGCAACACAATAGAGAATAACGGGGCTGGCAAAATATCAGAGAGACCATCAGACTTCTGAAATGAAAACAAAAAAAAAAAAAAAAAAACATATACGTACATATTTTTTTATTCATAGGTGTATTTTTAAATAAATGTTTAAAAAAAGGTATTGAAAAATCATTGGTTCTAAAATTAAATCGGCTTTTAAACCAACTCTCATTTCACCTTCTTTACAGTCAAAAGATAGAGATCCCTCTCTTAAGTCAAAATAATTTAATTTTACAAATTGATCCTTAAATTAACAGGACATACATATATAGAACAGGCAAATCAATATTTAAAACCTAGACTACACTAGCACATTGTATTGAAACGGATAAATTCCGACTGCACCAGCTAGACCAGTGTTTCTCAACCTTTTTTATTTGACGGCGCACTAAAAATATCTTGGAGATTTTTTTAATGATGTTGATGTGAAGAAGTCTTACCAGAAGGTGCATTCCTAAAAGGCCTGTATCGTGAAAAGAACAGAGTAGAAGGAAGAAGCCGGAATCACGGACAAATCTCGAAGGATTAGATACAAATCAATTTAGTAAGTTGGACTGGTAGGTAATTGCAATTCTCCGGGCGATAAATTAGGTTAAATTTATCTCCGACGTATTATGCAAGACCATATACTTACGAAAAAATACAGGTATGGCCGGGAATCAGGCGCCGAAACTCCGGGTTGCCAGCCGAAGATGTGACCAAATGCACCCGAAGGAAGCGGACTTTACCAGAAGAAGGCGGACAGGAATTATTTGCGGAACCTGATAAATTTAAAAGCTATTGTTTGATGAATCGTATCCATAATTTTAATTAATTTATAAGATCTTAAGAAATTGGATAAATAAATTCGTTTCAAAGTTATGTTAAATAAGACAGGTGGTTCGTCACTATATTTGCAACTTCTTCGTGAAACTTATTCTTCCAACACAATTGTGCTTTCTGTGGTTCTTTGTTTTGCTTTGTAGATGAAAAATTAGTTTTTGAAATAAAAATAATTAAAAAAATTGAATGTTTCGAATAATATGAAAATATCAGACAATTAAGTTAGAGAATAACTCTTTGAAAAAGTCACAGATATAGTGGCGAAACGTCACCTCTTTTTTCAAAATCTGAATTCAATTTATTTTCCAATTACTAAGATCTAATAAATTAATTTAAAAATATTTTTATAGTAACTGTTGAGGTAATTTTCAAATGCTGTTTAAAGTAAAAAAAAAACATACAATTTTATTATTGTCAAAAATCCTAGCCACATTTGACAATCTCTCGGGGCACACTTGTGTGCCGCAGCTTTCGGTTGAAAGCACACAGGTTAAGACATTTAACTAACCTGGGAAATAGTTTTGACTTTTCCCAATTAGATAAAGATCGAAATTTAGAAAAAATTATCCATGTGAAGCACTCCACGATCGCAGCGCATGCGAAGATCCGATTATGATATAAAAATTAACGCGTTCCCTAATTTGGTTTAATAATTTTTTAAACAACAAAAATTCAAATAAATAAATGATAGCCCGAAATGGACTTTTTATAACAATTTTTAGAAAAATTATTTATCAACGTATTAATATATGTTATAAGGATAAATATCAATTGTTATATAGATACGGTATGTTATTCGTGAAACCAATTATCAAAAATTATTCACACAATTTGAATATGCCAATTTCAATAAGGGAACATCTCACATGTTAGATAAATACTTTTCATATAAATATAATCAAAAGCTACTGCCTACTAACTATGTGGAAAAAGGCATAACTCTGGTATTAATTTTCTACCCCCAAAATGTAACCCAAAAATAAAATCTTACTCAAATTTTGCACTATTTTTTAGAAAAATAATTAGTTTTTCATGCTCTACATTTTCAATTTTTCGAACATTTTTTTTCGAAATTGCATATTCGTTATATACGCATGTACTATTATTAAAAAAAATTTTGTTAAAAGACAATTATTATTTAAAAAATGGAATAAAATATAAATAAAAAATATATATATCCTGAATCTTGAAAGATTTAATATTAAAAATTAATTCTTTTTTTATTTATTTTCAGCGGTACTTACAGCGCGAAAATCCGCGTAACGCGTAAAAGAATAACTCATGCTCATTCGAGAGATGGCTGCTGAAGTAGAAAAACATGATGGACATCAAAATGAATGCTGTTATGGTGAGTACGTAGCCCTAAGTGAATAAACAAGAAAATAAAGAGAATTATTATTGATTTTAAAAAAGTACTTACAATTTAGAATATAATTTATTTTAATAACATATCCGAAATTTCGAGGGTTTAAATTAAGAATAAAATTGATGGAATTTAGCAATGTTGAAAAAAAATACAATTTAGACCGATCATTCATATAAAAGGATCAATTTATTTAAGGATTAAAAATTTTAATTTCTTTATACAGGAGTAGGGCATAAAGATCTACACATTTTAACAGGAATAAAAAAATGAAAAAATTTTAATTAGAAAAAAACGGAATATATTTTTGGAAAGCACACAACTCCCATTTTTTAAAAATGTATTTCATACATTATCAGACAAAAAAAGAGGGGGTCATAAATGAAAATTATGATCCTTTCGTGAACTCAACCCATTTGGTGGTTAATTTTTGGATTTCTGTATTTCTGGGGGTCCACAGAATATGTATGCAATTTGGTTGAATTTGGTCGAGAAGGTTAGAATTTTCATTTTATTCAATTGGTTAGTTTTTGCATTTCTAGCCTTCTGAGGATCCACAGAATATATATACAAAATTTAGTCGAGTTTAGTCTGAAAGGGATAAATTTTCATTTTGACTAACTTTTTTTTGTCACAGTAGTATGTTAAAACACATTTTAAAAAAATGTGATATGTTTTTTGTCAAAATATATTCAGTTTTTTTCAAAGATAAATTTTTCATTTTTATACCTCTTCAAAATGTGGTAGATCTTTGTGACTCACTCTGTACATATTTAAAATGAGTCCCTTTTTATCGGCAATCTATGAGCAATTAGTTATCAAGGTTTCTGCCCTTAAAAAACAACCCCTATTGTCATCAATACAATAGTAATCTGTCTGTCTGTCAAACGTTGAGCTCGTTGAAATTTTAAATTATTTGTAGGAATACCTTTACAAAATCAAAAAAATCTTAATTTTATTTTGGGGAGAGTAGAATTTTTTGAAGGGTCAAAAATAAAAAACATTTCTTTGGGGTGTGAATGGCTATGAGATCTAATTACTAGGTAAAAGTAAGCTATTTTTCGAATTTAATTACACCAAATTTGAAGCAGAAAGTCACTAAAAATGGGATAACTTTTTATAGTAGGAAGATGGTCGAAGGAGTGTGTGATGTGGAAGAACTAACTATTATGGGCCAACTTGCTTTCTTTAATTTACATTCGAAAGGGTTTTTTGTGCAATTCATCATTATAAATCACACTGTGAATTTCCAAAACACTACTGTTTATTAGTGAAAATCTATATATATATAAAATTAAGGTTTGTGTGTACATTTGCTCCGTCACGCCAGATTTTGGTTACACGCTCTTTCAAACAAGTTATGAACGAAGAAACACCTCAACAAAATTGCTGTCTTTCTGTCTGTCTGTATGTGTGTTTCCGTCATTTCCGAAAAGTTGCTCACAGTTCACGTGAAAACGGCTGAAGGGATTATTATGAAATTTCATATTTACATCAGATATTTCCTAACTTACGTTTTTAGCTATATAACGTTTTTGATATTTTGACCACAAAGGTTTGGGGGGAGGGGTGCACACGAATGAAAAATTATCAAATAACTCCTAAACTTCTATTAACTCTGCAACCAAATTTATTTTGAGCAAAGTTGTAGGGATGTGATTTCTGACAACTTTTGTTTAAAAAAATTCCCACAAAAACTATGGGCCTCTAGAGAGCTAGAAATGCAAAAACTAACTACCGAAAATGGGGGAAGTCAAAAATGAAAATTCTTGCCCTTAGGCCAACCCAGCAATTTTTTGCTCCACCGAAAATCTGTGGGTCACTAGAAGGCTAAGAAATGCAAAAACTAACCACCCAAAATGGGGGGGGGTCAATAAATGAAAATTCTTGCTCTTGGACCAACTGTAAAATTTTTGTATATATAATCTGTGGGTCCTAGAGTCTAGAAATGCAAAAACTGGGTGCGGGAGGTGGCACAAGGGGTGGGTGTGTGGTGGTTGGGAGTGGAGTGTGAGGGTGGAGTTCGTGGGTTTGGGGTCAGGGGGCATGCCTAATGTAAGCCGCCGAGAGGCGGCCTTGCAACTAGTAATATATATAATTAAATAGGTATATAGATTAATAGAGAGATAGATATATGCATATGCGATAAAAAGGGTGTGAAAAGGACAAAGGAATTACAATTAGAGTCGATTCATGTATTCCTATTGAAAGAATAAATTAGTACCTATTAGACCAAGGTAGTTTAATTAAATTAAGTGTCAACATCATCAACTTTTACTAAACGTTTCAATGAAATTAAACCATTTGAATGTATGCCATTTGATTGGATTGATTTTAGTAAAAAACTTAAACAATTTCAATTTATAAATACTTGTTTTGTTTTTAATTACAAACCATATTTACATACTTCGTTTATTTATATTTTAAATTATTGGCAAAAATTTAATTAAACCACCAACTCATAATTAAAAATAAAATCAATTTAGAAAATAATGAAACAAATATTGAGACCCATACCGGTCAAGTTGATACATCTTGCAAATTTTTAAAACTTTTTTTTGGCATAAAGACAAATGTAATTTATAAAGATTTAAATATCATGTTATAGCCAAATAGTTATAAAGCAATTGGCACCTACTTTATTTCAAACATTTTTGCAGTAACAAAAAGTATCAGTCAGACCTGGTCTCCCTAAGTAGATTTTGTTAATTAAGGAACCGCTAGAGATTAAAAGCGCCAGTTGTCCCTTAGTAAAAAAATTCATTGTATGGCTCCATTCAAAAAAAATTCCATTAGAGAATATAGGGCTGGCAAAGGATTGAGACCATCAGACTTCGAAATGAAAAACTCAAAAAAAAAAAAAAACAGAAAGGTACATTTTTTATTCATAGGTGTATTTTTAACAACATTTAAGAAGGTATTGGGAAAAATATCGGCTAGTTCCTGTAAAATTCATCAGTTTTTAAACCAACTCTCATTCCTTTTCTTTACCAATAAAAGAGAGATCCTCTTAAGTCAAAATAATTTAATTTACAAAATTAATTCCTTAAATTATAACAGGACATACATATATAGAACAGGCAAATCAATATTTAAAACCTAGACCACTAACATTAACATTGAGCAGATCAGAAAATTCCGACTGCGCCAGCTAGACCAGTGTTTCTCAACCTTTTTTATTTGACGGCGCACTAAAAATATCTGGAATTTTTTTTTAATGATATTGATGTGAGAAGGAGATATACCAGAAAGGTGCATCCCCTAAAGGCCTGTATCGTGAAAAGAACAGAGTAGAAGGAAAAGAAGCCGGAATGCGAGCCAAATCTCAGAAAGTTAGATACAATCCAATTTAGTAAGTTTAAGGGCTTCGAGCAGTGGTAAATTCTCCGCGCGATAAATTAGGTTAAATTTATCTCCGACTTAATTTTTATTACCAGACCCTATGCTAGAAAAAATGTCTGGGTATAGCCGGGAATCCGAATCGAGATCTCCGGGTTGCTAGCCAGAGATGCTGACCATTACACCAGGGAAGCGGACTTACACCAGGGAGGCGGACAGGAATTATTTGCGGAACACAAAGTAAATTTAAAAATATTGTTTGATGAATCGTACCCATAATTTAATTAATTTATAAGATCTTAAGAAATTGGATAAATAAATTGATTTCCTTAGTTTTTATATTGAATAAGACAGACGGTTCGTCACTATATTTGCAACTTCTTCAGCGACTTATTCTTCAACACAATTGTGTTTTCTGTGGTTCTTTGTTTTAACTGTGATGAAAAAATTAAGGTTTTTAAGAATAAAATAAATTAAAAAGATTGAATGTTTAGAATAATATGATAATATCAGACAATTAAGTTGAAAATAACTCTTTGAAGAAAGTGCAGATATAGTGAAACGTCCGTCTTTTTCAATATAAAACTCTGAATTCAATTTATTTTTCCAATTTACTAAGATCTTATAAATTAATTTAAAAATATTTTTATAGTAACTGTTGAGGTAATTAAAAATACTATTTTAAAGTTACAAAACACATACAATTTTATCACTTGTCAAAAACACGCATTTGACAATCTCTCAGGGCACACAGGTTGAGAAACACTGAATGAACATTCAACTAGCCTGGGAAATAGTTTTGACTTTTCCCAATTAGATAAAGATCGAGAAATTTAGAAAAAGTTTAAAATAATTATATCCAAACGCCTCCCACATGGGAATATCCGGTCTATGATATAAAAATCTTTTCTTCGTTTCCTAAGCTAGTTTTTAAAATAATTTTAAACAACAAAAATTTAATCAATAAATGGCCAAACACTTATGGAATTTTTATCAGGAATTTTTAGAAGAAAAATTGTTTATCAACGTATTAATATGTGTTATAATCTAACCATGGTGTTATATGGTGGTTATCGGTATTAAATTAAATCAATTATCAAAAATTATTCACACAATTTGAATATGCAATTTCGATAAAGGATTCTCGCATATTTAGATAAATACACTTTTTCATATAAATCATATAATCTAAGCTACCCTGCACCTACTATACTGGAAAAAGGCACAACTCTGATATTAATTTTACTGCCCCCAAAATGAACTGAAAATAAATTTTATAAATTTTACACTATTTTAGAAAATAATTGGTTTTTTCATTGCTCTACATTTTCAATTTTCAGACAAGTGCACTTTTCGAAATTGCTTATTCATTTATATACGCATGTACCTATTATTAAAAAAATTTCCATTAAAAGACAATTATTATTTTTAAAAAATGAAATAAAATATAAATAAAAAAATGTATATATCCTGAATCTTAGAAGATTTAATATTAAAAAATTAATTCTTTTTTTATTTGTTTTCAGCGGTACTTACAGCGCGAAATCCGCGTAACGCGTAAAGATACTCTCATGCTCATTCGAGAGATGGCTGCTGAAGTGAAAAACATGATGGACATCAAAATGAATGCTGTTATGGTGAGTACGTAGCCCTAAGTGAATAAACAAAAAATATAGAAAATTATTATTGATTTTAAAAAAGTACTTACAATTTAGAATATAATTTATTTATAACATATCCGAAATTCGAGGGTTTAAATTAAAGAATGAGAATTGATGGAATTCCCAGCAATGTTGAAAAAAAAATACAATTTAGACCGATCATTCATATAAAAAGGTTCAATTTATTTAAGGATTAAATTTCTTTATACAGGGTAGGGCATAAAGATCTACCACATTTTTAACAGGAATAAAAAAAATGAAAAAATTTAATTAGAAAGAAACAGAATATATTTTTGGAAAGCATGCAAAATACATTTTTAAAAAATGTATTTCAAACATTTTATCAGACAAAAAAAAGGGGGTCAAAAATGAAAATTATAGTCCTTTCGACCAAACTCGCCCATTTGGTGGTTAATTTTTGGATTTCTATAGCCTTCTGGGGGTTCACAGAATATGTATACAAAAATTTGGTATAATTTGGTTCGAAAGTTGAAATTTTCATTTTGTTCCTTCAGCTGGCTGGTTGCATTTCAGCCTTCTGAGGATCCTTTCGATATACCTGCAAAATTTGAGCCGAGTTCAGTCGAAAAATGTGACCTAATTTGTATTCTTTTTTGTCTGATATAAAATGATGATAAACACATTTTAAAAAATGTAAATTATGTTTTTGTAAAAAATATATTCAGTTTTTTCAAGTTAAATTTTTTCATTTTTTTATACTTCTTAAAATGTGGTAGATCTTTATGACTCACTCTGTACATATTTAAAATGAGTCCCTTTTTATCGGCAATCTAGAGCAATTAGTTATCAAGGTTTCTTATATACAAAAAACAACCCTATTATCATCAATACAATATTAATCTGTCTGTCTGTCAGAGCATTGAAGCTCGTTGAAATTTACAAATTATTTGTAGGAATATATTTTCTACAAAATCAAAAAAAGTATTAAAAAATTTTATTTTGGGGAGAGTAGAATTTTTTGAAGGGTCAAAAATAAAAAACATTTCTTTAGATTGTGAGATATTTCTGTCAAGATCTCAATTACTAGGTAAAAGTAAGCTATTTTTTTCGAATTTAATTACTTTTAAAAACTTCACCTTAAGAAAGTCACTAAAATGGGATAACTTTTTATAGTAGGAAGATGGTCGAAGGGAGTGTGATGTGGAAGATTAACTATTATGGGCCAACTTGCTGTTACATTCGAAAGGGTTTTTTGTGCAATTCATCATTATAAATCACACTATAGATTTCTAAACATACTATTTATTAGTGAAAATCTATATATATATAAAATTAAGGTTTTGTGTGTACATTGCTCCAAATCACGCCAGATTTTGGTTGCACATCTTTCAAGCAAAGTTATGAACGAAACACCCTCAACAAAATTGCTGTCTTTCTGTCTGTCTGTATGTGTGTTTCCGTCATTTCCGAAAAAGTTGCTCACTATTCACGTGAAAACGGCTGAAGGGATTATTATGAAATTTCATATTTACATCAGATGTCTTCTAACTTACGTTTTTAGCTATATAACGTTTTGATATTTTGACCACAAAAGGGGTTTTGGGGGGGGAGAATTGCGCACGAATGAAAATTATCAAATAACTCCTAAACTATTAACTCAACGTAGAATTTTATTTTGAGCAAAGTTGTAGGGATGTGATTTCTGACAACTTTTGTTTAAAAAAATTCCCACAAAAAACTGTGGGCCTCTAGAGAGCTAAGAAATGCAAAAACTAACTACCGAAAATGGGGGGGGGGTCAAAAAATGAAAAATTCTTACCCTTAAGGCCAACTTAACCAAATTTTGTATACATAATCTGTGGGTCACTAGAAGGCTAGAAATGCAAAAACTAACCACCCAAAAAAGGGGGGGGTCAAAAAATGAAAATTCTTGCTCTTGGACCAAACTCAACCAAATTTTGTATATATAATCTCTGGATCACTAGAAGTCTAGAAATGCAAAAACTGGGTGCGGGAGGTGGCTGCGGGGGTGGGTGTGTGGTGGTTGGGAGTGGAGTGTGAGGTGGAGTTCGTGGGTTGGGGGTCAGGGGGCGTACCCCTACTGTAGAGAAGCCGCCGAAGGCAGCCTTGCAACTAGTAATATATTTATAAATAAATAGGTATATAGATAGATAGAGAGATAGATATATGCATATGCGATAAAAAGAGATTGAAAAAGGACAAAGGAATTACAATTAGAGTCGATTCATGTATTCCCTATTGAAAGAATAAATTAGTACCTATTAGACCAAGGTAGTTTAATTAAATTAAGTGTCAACGTCATCAACTTTTACTAAAACGTTTAATGAAATTAAACCATTCGAATGTGTGCCATTTGATTGATTGATTTTTATTAAACTTAAACAATTTCAATTTATAAATACTTGTTTTGTTTTAATTACAAACCATATTTACATACTTCGTTTATTTATATTTTAAATTATATTGTAAAAATTTAATTAAACCACCATCATAAAGGTAAAAATAAAATCAATTTAGAAAATAATGAAACAAATATTGATCCAAATATTTGAATTACTTATATATATATATTTTTCACTGTTGGCTATGAAAGAATGACATGTTGAATGCAAAGTACTCGAATGGGTAATCCGAACTAGACACTGTGTGTATGATTGATATATTTACTGTCATTGTCAATCAAAATATATTGCTATCAATTCACCAAGATTTTGATTTCTAAAAAAAGAAACAAGATAAAATATAAAAATATATGAATTTATCAAATGAATAATGTATATTAATTATATAGATATATTGAAATGAAAAAATTATTTATTGATTGTTTTATAATAAAATTAAAAAAAATTCAAATCTTTGAAAAACAATCTTAAGAACGTTTATTTTAAATACAAACGTTTCGGAGAATTTCTCCTTTATCAATGGAATTTAAATTTGAAAAAATAAAAAAGTTGCTTTTAATAAAAGATTTTTAAAAATTATGTTGCTTTCTTTTTCAAATTAAAATTCCATTGATAAAGGGAGAAATTCTCCTGAAACGTTTGGATTTAAAAATAAAAGTTCTAAAGTTGTTTTTTTTTAAAGTTTTGATTTTTTTTAATTATATGAATATATAGTATAGAAATAACATCATTAGTTAATTTACAGTTCTAAGGCTGGTGTGGCTGGTGTTATATATGTTGCACTAAAAACCCGTTTTAGTAAGAACGCGTTCTTACTAGTTAAAACGCGTTTCGCCTGAATACCTTTGTGGCAACTAGAGTTTACTGATGTTGGTTGAGTTTTGTTTAAAGGACTGAACCTTCATTTTTGACCTTCTGCCCTCAGTTTGGAAGTTTATTTTTTAAAAAATTTTAAACGAAAATGTCAAAAATTAGAAGCAAAGTTGTAGAGGATGTATTTTTTTACATTTCGTTTAAAAAATTTTAAATAAACACCCAAAATGAGAGCAGAAGGTCAAAAATGAAGGTTCTAGTCCTTTAAACAAAACTCAACCAACATCAGTAAACTCTAGTTGCCACAAAGGTATTCAGTGAAACGCGTTTTAACTAGTAAGAACGCGTTCTTAGTAAAAAACGGCTTTTTACTGAAACATATATATGTCGAAAGTCAAGCCAAAGGCCCCTTAGCATTTTTTGGCACTCGGGTTCAATTTCCGAGGGAGTGAAATACACACTTCTGACATAGTATAATAAAATCATCCTTAACCTTTTGCATTCATTAGTTGATCAACTCTATCTTTTCTTTAGAATTAACTCTATATTAGTGGCAAATTGAACTTTTTAAAATAAGAATTTAAGATTGAGTGTTTTTATTTTTAATTATTTTATTTGGATATGAAAGTCAAATGACGATAAGTAGCTGAGTTAAAGATTTTTATAGAAAATGAAGGGTGGTCAACTACTAAATCCTAGGTATTAAGGTGTTATGGAGAACACAAAGAGAGACAAAGAGGTTGTCCTCTGCTTGATGCAAATAAACATACATACATATATATCGAAATTATATATCTGTATATATGTTGTTTATTTGTTTGAGACTATAGTTTCGAAGACTTGGTCTGTCTTTTTTAATTATAAATATTATTTTTCATGGGGTCAATACTGTATGGTATTGAAAATTTTTCGATCTTTACTTAGCTGGGAACCATAATATTTATAATTAAAAAAGACTGATGATGAGGCCAAAGTCTTCGAAACTATAATCTCAAACAAATAAATAAAATATATACAGATATATAATTTCGATATATATGTGTATAAAACATGTTTATTTGCATCAGAAGAGACAACCTCTTTGTTTCTCTTTTGTGAATCAACAACTCTGCTACTCTAGACAAAACTCTTCAATGTTATGGATAAGTTTAATTATGTCAGAAGGGTTGTATTAACCACTTCGAGAATTGAACCTTGATGTCAAATAACCAGTCCGGGATCTTCCCTTGCCCTTGTGGTGTAACTAATCTGGAATCTGACATGTATAGAAAGGGAAAAACATATTACCTACTCAAGATTTAATCTTCATCAAAAAACTTTGCGACTACTTGATTCTAACTAAATCTAAACATACAGTCAAGTCTTAAATTTTAATTAGAAAATCAATATATGGAGACATCGCACATTTTTATTTTTGCATATCTCCTGCTATTTAAGGCTCGCTCTGAGAAAAAAATGAATTCTAAATTAAAATATAGAAAATCTAGCTTGTCAAGATTATAAAAATAAAATTTCATTTTGAAAGTAATCCTAGAATCGATTATTTTTTATTTACCTATGTTTAATCGAATATTTCAATCAAAAAATGAAATTGTTTTTTTTTTATTCATTGAAAGGTACTCTTTAATAAAAAGCCGCCAGAGGAAAGCTTAAATACATCTACATTATTTATTTAAACACACACATACGTTTTTCAGTAGAAAAGACATATTAGTGTGGCGTCATTTTCGATTAATCAAATATGTCATTGATTTTTGTACTTCCCGACGAGTCATTTTTCTAAATTTCCAAATCCGATAACGAATTTAGTCGGTTGGAAAAAAAGCTTGATAAACCTTGAGGAAAAACATCTTTATAAAGGGGATCATATTGAAACATGCAAGGAATACAATAAAGGGTAGACTTAGGGGACTCCCCCTTACTATTGGTATACTAATGATTATTATAACTTAAATAAATAATTTTATAAATTTTACATTAATTTTAAAATTAAATTGAATGAAAAATGAAATATTTTTCAAGACTCTATAAAATATTTTCTCTACTAACGGTTTGAGTTTTTTATGTTGATACAGACATAGAAGCAGTTTATAAATGAAAACATATATTTCAAATTTAATCTTATTAAGTATAACGTCAAACGCCTAATAACATTTGGAATTTTACTTTATCATACAGGGTATGGTCAAGTATTGTAATCGTGCATGAAAAAGTTGTTTTTTTTCATTTTTTTTCGAAATATCTCAAAAACGGCTGAAACTATTTTGATTTAAATAAAGTAAAAATTGAGCGAAAACATTTCGGTCTACAAAAAAGCCCTAATAAATGAACATCGAAAAATTTTCGAGATAATAATTGTTTTGTCAAAGTTTGTTAGTCTGTTAGTATGTGCGTTACCAAATTTTTGTGGACGAGCTAGCTCTAAAACGAGATGGAATATCAAAACCAAATTTCACGTGTAGTTTTGGTGCATTGAGATTAAGAGCTGATTAGATTTTGGTGCATATCGACCCAAAATTAAGGGGGGTGGAGGGGGTTAAAAATTAAAAATCTAGGCCATTTAAGCTACCAGCAACCAACTCAACCAAATTTGTATACATAATCAGTGGACCCCCAGAAGTTTAAAAATGCAAAAACTAACCTCCCAGAATGGGGTGTAGGATCAAAAAATGAAAATCTAGCCCCTTGTACGAAACTCAACCAAATTTTGTGTTAATATAACTGTGGGCCCCTAGAAGTCTAAAAATGAAAACTAATTGACCACAAATGGGGGTGGGGTGTAGAGTCTAAAAATGAAAATCTAGGCTCTTGTACCAAACTCAACCAAATTTTGTATACATAATCAGTGGGCCCCCAGAAGTCTAAAAATGAAAAAAACTAACCGACCAAAATGGGGGGTGGGGGTGTAGAGTCTAAAAATGAAAAATCTAGGCTCTTGTACCAAACTCAACCAAATTTTGTATACATAATCAGTGGGCCCACAGTAATCTAAAAATGCCAAAACTAACCTAACATACTTTTTAGGGCTTTTCTTTCATGGGTTTTTGTTTGTATTAGAGCCTAGAAAACGAGACTCAAAAATGGTTGAAAGTGATTTGTATTCGCTTTTCAGTTATAAAAGAGATAAACATGAAAATTATTGAATGAATCTACTACTATAGCTTCACGAAAAACCTTAAATAAATCAATTAATTTATCAAATTAAAATTGAAAAAAAATGTTCTGCCTTTAACAAGACAACTCTCTGAAAATCTTAATGAAATCTTTCAAAAAATTGCATTTTTGAAATTATAGAATTCAAAATCTAATAGTGAAGTTAATTTTCTCATTAATATATCAAAAAGGGCGATCAAAAACAATTCTCGTTAATGTGTGAATTATTCTTTCATATAGTAATAAGAAAATTAACTTCACTATTTCAAGTTAGAAATATATAAATTCGGATATCATTTTCACTTAATATTTGACAAAAATCATCTCCATTCGATTCGCGATCGAATCAAATACAGGAAACTTATGATCAAAATCTAATAAGTTCTTTATGTTCAAAATAGCCCCAAAAGGAACTTTCTATGACTTTTATTTCTTGAGTTATCATGTGCATCGGAATTCAAACATAAAGACACACATTATAAATTCCTGGCTTTATACTCTAAGCTTGATAGTGCATAATTTCCAATTAGATGCAAGTGAATAAGAAGCATTATTATATGCTAGTTGACATTTTTCTAGAACTCATTTTCAATAGTGTGTGTATCCGTGGGTGTTACTATTCTTAAGTATTATTAATATTATACTAAAAGAAAATTACTGGAATTTTTATGGATATTGAAAAGAAATGTTTTGTCCTCCATTGTGTCTGTCAACAGAGCCTTCGATCGAATTCCTGATACCCGTATATAAAGTTAAAAATAAAAGAGTTTTTATATATAAAAAAAGACTGTACAGCGAGATGGGGCTTATAGTATTTCCCTGCCCGAAAGAAGGATTTTGTTTTCAGACTTAATGGAATATCGATAAAGTTTCACGGAAAACAGAAGGGTGTTTGAGAACGCTATTTAATTGACCAAAAATGATTATTTCAGTACAAACTCTCAAAACTGAATTGCTGGTAGAGACTTTAGCTTACCAATAAATACATAAATACTATAATTATAAATTTTAAGCATGTTTTTAGGGCGGCTATATTTAAAAATAATCAATGATGGAGTGAATAATATATGTGCCCGTGATTATGAAAGTGGTCCTAGTCAAAAAATGAAAATATGAATTGAATTCATATTTTGTGATTATTATATTTATATTTTATTTTATTATACGATTAGATGGTGTAGGTGTATGGTAAAGCCATATGGGTGGTTATTAAAGTTTATTTATTTTCCAAAACTTTAAGTATTTCGAAACAAACAACGAACTTTCAGCATCGACGTCATATATATCGTATATTTATATAAAAAAAAAAGAAAAATGGAGAAAAAGTGAAACTTTTTCAAAACTAGATAAACTGTTTGCAGTTTTGGTGAATTAAAATAATATTAAATGATAAATATATCTAAATCTGATATTCATTTGGATTTTAAATTGTCTTACCTATAGTCAAAAGGCCGTTACTATTAGAATAGAAATTAAGAAATTATTCCCTGATAGTCTGAAACAGATCTGGACTTGTTTGTATTTTGCATTCTTGAAATGCATTTGATCTAAAGTAGTACTAAAGCTGCCTACAAAAAAAAGGCAAATAATGGTTGAAAATGATTTTCTCCACGTTTAAGACAATGAAAAAAAAAATTGAAAATTTTTAAGTTAATTCAATACTAGGCTTTCCCAGCATGTAGACTTTGCCTGCATTCCGGGCTTACTAAGTAATTTTGACAATTTTGCGTTTCCTGTGAATTTTAAATAACAATCATTTATCAGGTTTTATTAACAATCAAACATTAAAATTAAATAATTAAAATTAATATTATATTTTTATTAGAAGACTAGCTAAGAAGCCCGCCTTCGGCGGCCGTCTCCAGTAACCGGGGGCTACGCCCCCTGGACCCCCACACCTACACTCCAACCCCATTTCACCTCTGCACACACCCTGCACCCCACTACGCACCCTTCCCCCATTCCAGCCCCACACCCATCCTGGGCCCCTTGCAATCCACCCCCGCACCCCAAACCCATTCCATCTCCACACTCCACTACGCACCCTTTCCACCCCAGACTCTCTGCAGCCCACCCCTGCACCACACCCATTTTTTGCATTTCTAGCTCTCTAGAGGCCCACAGATTATGTATACAAAATTTGGTTGAGTTTGGTCCAAGGTCAAGAATTTTCATTTTTTGACCCCCTCCCATTTTGGGTGGTTCGTTTTTGCATTTCTAGCCTTCTAGTGGCCCTCCGATTATGTATACAAAGGGTCTTACTAAATAGAAGCAATATGTACAGCTGTTTTGTACCTAATGAAAAACTCAAATAATTACTAAATCATAAAAAAATGTCAAATTAAATTAAATCAAAAAATTATATGAGAGAAAATTAACTAAGATTTAAGGCTATTTTAAAGAATGAACTAAATGTTTATATAAAATATACTATATGTAGAGTATTTAAAAAAATTAAAATTTTAAATTTTAACCAAAATCCTTTCAAATCTCAGTCAATGTTCTCCTGACGATGAGTTAAGAGCTCGAAATATATAGAGTAAACTAAAAAAATCTTTGTATTTTAATTTTCTCCTTGTGAAACACCACCAACTCCAACCTAATTTAACTTTAACAATGTTTCACTATAAACCAACACCGCGTTCCCTAAATTTGATTCAAAATCCTTTCATTGTAATGATGTGTTTTCGTCAATTAATTATCTGTTAAAATTTTTAAGGTCTTTACACTTTTCTAATAAAAATAAAATAAAATATATATTAATATACTATATTAATTTATCAATAGCTTATAAAAATTGTGAATAATTTTTAATTTATAATTAATTATAGTAGTAATGTGTATGTAATTTTATCAAGAACAGCGGGTCTAAAAGCAATATTCTAAAATAATTTTTTCGAAAAGTATATCCCTACCTTTGAGAAGAATCAAGAAAATGTTTAATATAAGAAATACACCTTAATCAGAGTCAATTTTATATAATAAACTAACTATAGAGAATACAATTTTAAATTGTCCTTAATATATAATATAATACGAGCAGGCGTTATTGTTAGAGACAGACTTGGCCTATCAACGATCATGTGAGAGATTCAAGAACTCAACAATCCGAAACTTACAATTGAATAAAATTTAAATTTTTAAATTCAAATTTGTGTCTTCATTGCTATGAGAGACCATTCATAAATTATGAAAGGTGTTTTTATGGATAGTTCAACCCCCCCCCCCCCCCCCGTGTAAGACATCATAAGATTTTGATTACTCCCTCCTACCCCTTAGTAATAAATTTTCGTAAGGAATGAAAATATTTACAAAATAAACGACCATTTAATTAAAAAATATTCTTTATTGAGATTTCATTACTTTTAATTATATTAGTACATTTTCATGGCTAAAGTAAATTACTTTTTGATAAAATATATAAATATAATACAAATGAACGCATTAATGATTTATTGTGGGCAGATATTGGCCTGACCGATCTTTTTTTCAGTGATGTCCCTGAATTTAGTTGTTTAAATTGATATTGATTTTTACTAAAAAATACTTAAGACCGGATTTCCCCCCCCCCCACCCTCCCCATTGTATAAGGACTTATAATATTTAGTCAAACCCCCCCTCCCTAAACGTCTTATGTAATTTATTAATGGCCCCTAAGCTTTGTTAACAAATCTTACCACTTTTTTCTGCTATTACTGGAAATGCCCTATTCTCGTAAGGAGTTACTTTTATAATAGAGATATAGGGTCCCAAATCATACTATCCTCTTTGAGCTTTCTCCACTTAATTTTAGTGAAATGGAATAAACATTAATAACTTCTAAACATGCTAAAACATTATTCTTATTTCTAGCACCCGCAGCTTATGCAACTATAACTGACTCGCTTGGTGCCCTTCAACTACCCTACAGGGGAACTAATCTTTTAAATCTGATGATTATTTGAGTTTGAACTTACGTTGTAATACGCATTATTCTGAAATTCATATCCTTTATAATTGACAAGTAAATAGGCTAAATGCTATTCTTGGCATCTTGAAGATTTTGAAGTAATTGCATTTTTATTTAAATCTGCAAATAAAAAATGTTATTAGTCAAATTCGAAAACTAGATTATTTCTTAATATTGAAGAAAATTTATTGTTAGATACACAAGCATTATTTTTATCCCCAGGGATGGGAAGTAATCAATTCCAAGTAAATGAAATTTAATAATATGTCAATTGGAATTATAATGATGACATATTTAAATGATATACTTAACACATGAAATTAATGATTCCTTATTGAAAAGATTCTGTTTTGCCGAGAGTAGCAGAGTTGTTGATTCATAAAGAGAAATCAAACAGGTTGTCCTCTGCTTGATGCAAATAAACATACACACACACACACGTATTGTATATATGTGTATGTTTATTTGCATCAAGAAGAGGACAATTGCTTACTTGTATTTGAATATATATTTTTTTCTAATTCCGAATAAGTCAAAAATACAAATATCAAAAAATATTTAAAGGCCATTTAGGTACAAGGTGGACTTATGTATACAGGGTGGTGACTTTGCCGACGCAGCATCGCGATTACAATGTTAATTTTTGAATATGCATTTATTTGCTCCCCTAATTATTTTAGAGTTAAAGTTCTTATAGGTTTTTTGTAGAGAAAAAAATACTGAATCCGAACATATTTTTGTTTTCAAATTTTGAAATTTCAGAACCGTAATAATCAACATTATAAATAATTGTATATTTACAAAAATCACTGAGGCCATGGAACATTGAAGGTGTTCTCATTTTCTTCGTTTTCACGTAAATTCTGTTCGTCTTTATTACACTTACAATTATTTAGTAGAGTGCGTGTAGTTTCAAATTTTTTAACTATTCTGTCAACCGTTGTATCAGCTGGAATTGGCCGATTCGGATATTTAACGCTAAACAAGGAACTCACTTGCCGAGCACTATTTCCAGAATAAAAATACTTAATTATTTCAACTTTTTCTTGTAATGAATACATTGTAATAAGAACTGACTTTAAAAAGTTAAGTTTTGTTTTATAATCATAGATTTGTTCACCAACATGAATCCATTTTGAGACTAGTATAAACAATAAAACTTAAACAATTGACAACAATAAAAGTTTTGAATTTAAATTTTTTAAATAAATATCTACATTTTTAAAATCGATTTTTGGACTTTTAAAGTATAAATTATGAATTAGACAAAATCTGATGTAATTATCTTTTAGAATTTTAATTCTGCTCAGTTTTTTGTATTCTAATTATGCTCTAAAATAATCACTAAAGACATCACTATTTTTTTTTTTTTTGGCTTTTCGGCCTTTCTAGCCATAAGCCATTTACGATACTAATTATTTTATTTAAATTTGTCTCTACCTCGGGGGTCAGATTTTAGCCGGATGCCTCGAGTCGGATTCGAACTCGGGTCCTCTTGGTTAGCTGGCTGACATGCTACCGCCTAGCCTATCCGACCCCCCAAAAATAAATCATCACATTAAACGTCAAATAGAAACAACAAATGAAAATGGCATGTTTGTTTTAATAATTCCATGGCCTCAGTGATTTTTGTAAAAATACAATTATTTATAATGTTGATTATTACGGTTCTGAAATTTCAAAATTTGAAAACAAAAATATGTTCGGATTCAGTATTTTTTTTCTCTACAAAAAACCTATAAGAACTTTAACTCTAAAATAATTAGGGGAGCAAATAAATGCATATTCAAAAATTAACATTGTAATCGCGATGGTGCGTCGGCCAAGTCACCACCCTGTATACTGAGAGCTCAATAGTTTTTTATTTGCCATTCTAACAATAATTAAAGAAAACAAATGAGTGTTTAGAATTTTTTTAAATTAAATTAAATTTTTAAAAATTTCAACTACTCATATCACCATCACTAATAAAAAAAATCACATGCCGCTTAATATTAAATATAAAAAAATGTATTGGCTGTTAAGAAAAAATTCACAGCTTGCTTTAAAAACAAAAGTTTTACTTTACAAGTCAATACTCAAACCAATATGGTTGTATGGTTGTCAAATCTGGTGAACACGCAGTGAATCTAACTTGAGTAAAATTCAAAGAACCCAATCGAAAATTCTCAGAGGCATATCAAATGCTCCCTGGTATATTACAAATGAAAGACTACACATTGATCTTGATGTACCATCAGTTAGAGAGGTCATAACCAATCAATTCATTAAGCACAAAAGAAAACTGGAAAATCACACAATATATAGGCCATCGTTCTTCTTGATAACAGTGAAACAATCAGAAGAAGAAATAAATGTCATGTATTGGATTCAGAAGATCGAATGTTAACTTTTAACTGGAAAAATAAATTCAATTAGGGAAGTCATCATTGGATTACTGTCCATTCAAGTCCATTTCTATGTAATCAAATTTACTTAAAACTATATGGGATTTTAAGCTGATTGTAAATAAATAATAAAAAAAATACAAAATACAATATCACATAGAGGCCTAATTGCGATATTATTGATTTTTAAATCTACCATAGAATAAGAAGAATTTAAGGCTCTCAATGTGGTCAGCGATGCGTTATGATCGAATTGTAATTGTATACGCGCCAGCTTATGTCATTGTTAATGTTCTATTGATTTAATTTTCAATCTAAAGAGAATTTCATGAAATCATATTAATTATTTTCATATTACAACAGGCTGTTGAATGTTTGAAAATATTGTGTATCTAGTAAATGTGGCTTTAGCGAGATTCAATGATTTAATCTTGTTAGAATAAACACCAAGTTAATATCTATAATAAAACAAAAGAGTAGAGACGGTACTACGATGGGCCAATGAAATTAGTTATTCAGTATTCGTTTGGAAGATGACCAGCTTGTTTACTAACAATTTGACTATATTCAATCGGGTATTTGAAACCATGAGAAACAGCAGATTGAATTTCAATGATGAATTGATGGAAGGCAACCCGAGATGATGAAAAATATAATTCCGAATAAAATAATTTATTGGAACGTCATTTTTATTTTCTTAAAAACAGACGTTTTAGAGCAGTGATCTCCAAAGTGGGGTATGCAGAAAATCCTAAAGGGTTCTCCACAGTTCTTTTCAAAATCCCTTATGTCCTCTTGTAATTTATCAATTACATGTATATTGGTATATTGTTTCATTTAAAATAAATAAATTTAAAAAAAAAAACTTAATTTTTTGCATTTTTTTCGTTCATTTCCTGAAAAAAAAAATCATTTTTGACACACACACACGGGGGTGTACAATTAATGATTATTTTCGTCATAAGGATACGGGGTAAAAAAAGTTTGGAGTTCACTGTTTTAGAGGATCTTCTCCCTTCTTCATGGCTTAAAATTGTCTATTCCCCTCTCTCAAACCAAAAAATTGGACATACATAAATTCAATACATTCATATTTATCTTTAGCCTCTGTAAAACTCTTGATGATGGGGCTAATATATTATATCGAGATATAAAACTATATATTTTAAATTATTTTACTTTATCCATTTCCTTATTATGAAACAACACCAACTCCAACAGGAAACTCATTATAATTTAAAATGGTTGACGAATCCACAAAAAAGTGAAGATTCTCCGAAACGTCGATTTATAAGACAGTGATAATAAATTATTTTATTCAGAATTTTATTTTTCATTAAATTTGATCTCCCTGCCATCAATTTCCGGTTGAAATTCTACCAGTCCGTCTCTAAAAAAAAAAGAAAATAGTCCTAATATTATAGATAAAATATTTCTTATTAAAAAGAAGGTCAAAACTTTTCAAACTACGAGTATAATCTGTAACAAATAAATTATTTATATACCCACTTATATATGTGTCCATAATTATGAAAGTGGACTAAGTCATTGATTGTTAGTTTCGAGATATTTAAGGTTTTATAAAATAAACAAGATTCGAATTCAGTATAATGAGACAACTAGAAATCCACTTGACGGTTTAATTTTATGCGATTTTTCAAAACCGACATCTTATTATTGTACTTTTTAAATGGATGGGACATAAAATATGAAAAAACTAATTTTTTTAATTTTTTTGACTTAGACCACTTTCATAATTATGGGCAGATATGTATATAACTTATATTCTCAATTCCTTTATTAGATTTTTAAAAAGGAATTGGGAACATGTGAAGATTGGTAGAGCAAATGGATGATGGTAGCAGTGGATAACTGATATTCGAGAAATTTTGGAATATATATTTATTAAGGAAAAGTTTTGTTTATATAAAAAATTTTATAGTTAGAGACACATAACAATAGTTAATTTTTAGGGAAACACTATAGATTTAATTTTGACCAGGATAATAAAGTTTTGTCACGGGTTATTACCGTTTCGAAGTTACGAAAATTCGTTCACCAAAATCCTGGGAGTCTGCACTGATATTGATTGATGAGTAGAATTTTGGTACTGGTTAACAGTTTGGTTAAGGTCCTATAAATTAGGCCTTACTGATATTGATTGATGAGTGGAAATTTGGTACTGGTTAACAGTTTCGTTAAGGTCCGATAAATTAGGCCTTAAATCAATATACTGGTGTGTCCAAGGGCCAGTTGAGATGACTGGGTGAGTAAACCTCTGAGTACAAGACTGATTTGTTCATCAGTGATCCACCTTTTATAATGATTTGAAATGCTGAATCTATAATTTTTGTCGCTTAGCTCCAGATAGCGAGCCGTGAGAAAGGATGGACTGGAAGGAAGAAGTGCAAAGTTTGCAAAATGCGTGAGAAAGAATAGTTAGAAAAAAGAAACGTTGCAGATTTTGCAAACTTAACTTATATATGTATGTGTTTATTTACATTAATCAGAGAACAACTTTATTTATTTTTCTTTAAGAATCTAATTAGTCTTATTACTCGCCTCTGATTTGGATCCAGGAGGTTAATAGGAATCTTGGATATCCCTCGACGCAGATCCGAGTGATGATATGATATAATCCAGTCAGATGTTGTGGTTAAAAATTTTAATAGAAGATTTAAAAAATAAATCCAGAGCTCTCGAATCGAAATCACCTTTAGCTCATTCAGATTGGAAATCTTTAAGTGAACAAACAGTTCATGGACAAACAGATCAATATTGAAACTTCTTCCCAGAACTCATTTTGAAAATAAATATTCGACTGGAAGTTATGTAATCACAAAAACAAAAGAACTCCTGTTAACGTCTCAAAATTCTCTTTTTTTTTAATTATATCTAAACAAAGATTGTTTCAATCTTGAATTATGAAGAAGCTTTCGAGTAAATGTTAAATGTTTTTTGACTACAAGATTAGATCATAGATTCACGACGTTTTAACTCCGAATTCCGGAATCATTTCAAGAATGCTTAAAAATGAATTCAGAATTAGAAGTCTAAATATTCTGTATTATAATATGATTTCTTCATCAAAAAAATTCAATCTGTGTTTTAAGATCCAATCTTATATGTAAATCAAAGAAATAATTATTTTTTCAAAAATATTATATTTAAGCCATGTTAATTGTTTAGAACTCTTTTATCCCTATGATCTCCAGAGACTGAAACTCGCTCCCAGTCACCGTCTTCCCCGCAACTTATAACTTTCAGCTGTTTAAGACCCGTATCCACAGATACCTTCGACCACTGCCCAGTCCATAAAATACTCTTCTTTTCACGATGGAGGAGCCAACCCAGGGATTTAGGGGATGCATCTTTTTGGTGTAACACTTTCTCTCATCATTTTCATTAAAAAAAAACACATTTTTTCATATACCATTTCTTTGACCACTTTAAGTAACCTTAGGTCTTAATTTTTTATGGAATGACAATATTTCTGTTTCAAAAAGTGCTGCAAATAAGCTTGGCTTTCTATTCAGCTTAATACCTTATACAAGGCTCAAATTTGGCCCTATCTCGAATATTGCTCTCATTTGCGAAGACTTGTCACCAATCATTCTCTTGCCACACTGAATGCAATTCACAGGTGAGTTATTCGACTTTACCTAGCACACTCGATTAGCAGTTGTTCTGACAAAAAAAACATAATCCCCTCAAAGTCTCATTTGGGGGAAACACACGATTCTCGATTCTTCCACGTTTTCAGTAGAGGTTTCCATGAATAGTCGGAATATCACAAATGGAATGCAATAAGGTTATTCCTCTAGTATTAGATAAGAATCGATTGTTATTTTTGATTTTAAGCCGGTTTCTCTATGTCTTCAGCAATGGTTACCAATAATAATCGAAGGGTCAAAAATCTAATATAGAATTGTTATTCCTCAAGTACTAGATGAGAATCAATCGCTATTTTTGATTTTAAGTCGATTCCTCCATGTCTTCAGCAATGGTTACCAATAAAAACCGAAACGTCAAAAATTCAATATAGAATGATTATTCCTCAAGTACTAGATGAGAAGAGGCGACTGTGGGTCAGTGGCTAGAGTGTTGGGTCGCTGACTCCAAGATCGCTGGTTCGAGACCGAGTCTCGGCAGATAGATATGTTCAGTCGCCTCCTCTTGGAAAGTAATGGCAACCTACCAAGAGTATAATTGCCTAGTAACCTCTCCAAATTAGCCGTTCGGAACCGGCGTTAAAAACTAGGTCCCATATATCTGTGTAAAACAACTAAACACACTCTTCACAGGTATATGTGGAGAGGAGCCGACACCCGTTTCGGGTATGGCACTCGAAGAAGAAGAAGACTAGATGAGAATCAATCGCTATTTTTGATTTTAAGTCGATTCCTCTATGTCTTCAGAAAAGGTAACGGAGAAGAAAACAAGGCAGTTGCTATGGTTACTTATAAAATTTCCTCCCAAATTTTTAACATTTCACAGAGAGAAGCCTATCCATTCTTACTTAAGCAAGGTTAAATGAGCTATATTAAAACGATCAAATGAATAAATTTAAAAAATTTTAAATAAAAAATTAAAAAAAAGGTACTATCTTACTCTAGAGTAAAGTACTTTAAAATATAATTTTACTAAAAACTTTATTTAACCTTTTTTGTGGTCCCTAAGTTACTTAACTAGGATATTAAATTTCATCAAAATTGGTTATGTCATTTTCAAGATATTTAGAAAAAACTAAGAAAGTACTGAAATAAAGTACTAATGTTTGTGGACCGATATGTACCAAAAACTAATCAGCACTTCATTTTGTTAAACTAATGGTAGGTTTTCAATTTCATTTCAATCGGTGCAACGGTGTGGAAAAAATCGTGGGCCAAATATCGATAACATACATACATCCATACATCCATCCATCCGCACGGACTTAATTAAATAAACTGCAACGGATCGTTGCTAAACTTTATCCAAATTCATTTGAAATATTTATATGTTTATTCCTTTTTTATTAATCAGATATCACTTGCTATTAGTAGTCCATGTTGACTTAAATTCAAAAATAGCGATTGATTCTCATTTAACAGTCGAGGAATAACCATTCTACATTAGATTTTTGACGCTTCGGTTATTATTGGTAACCATTGCTGAAGACATGAAGGAATCGACTTAAAATCAAAAATAACTATCGATTCTTATCTAATACTAGAGGAATAACCGTATTGCATTCCATTTTTGATGTTTTGACTATTAATGCCAACATCTACTGAAAACGTGGAAGAATCGACTTAAAATCAAAAGGACTAAATTCTTTTATGGCAAACAACTCAAGCGTGCTAAAATTCAATGTCATTGAATACTTCAATTTGTGACCTTAATTGAGTCCATGGGTTCCGTAGTCTTTACCTGAGGACCCTTTGAAGTCGCGCTTGCCGCGAGACCGATTACAATACTTTCCCCATGCTCGCATTAGTTAAAGTAAAAATTTAATCATTTTCGACTTTTCAACAAACATAAAATAACATATATAAACAAACAAACGGTTTTTTTAATAAAAATAATTAAATTGTTTTCCATTCATTAACGTTTTATTATTTTTTTTTCTCTTTCCTTTATTTTACAAACTTTGCGGGTATATAGAATTGGTCGGTATATATTTTCTTCTCATTTCAAACTTTAATCTATATGAGAAATTGTTCGTGTTTTCAATAATCTCAAAAGTTTAACTTCTACTCTTCTCTGAAGGTAAATTAATTTTATAATTTAATTTTAAAAAGTTTACTGGAAGACTGTGCCTTCTCTCGGTTAAACCAAAAGAGAAGTTATTCTATTATAAATATGAAATATTTCTAAATCCAATTTTTTTTTTTGTATAAATATATGAGCCGTTAATTTTGAAAGTGGCCTAACTACAATTTTGAAAAAAATGAGTTAATGACAGATTTAGTTAGACATAGATGTCTTCTTTTCAAATTTATAATAACATGTTTGTAAATAAATAATGACGAGATTTATGATGACCACCCATAAGGGTCAAATATTTAATTATAAAGTAATATATAGAAAAAAAAATTTATATAAACTCATTACATTCATTCTGAAACTTTTATAATAAATTATATATATAATTAATATAATAAATTTACATGACGATAAAAAAAATTTTATTTTTGACAAGGCTTGGTTCGATCACATGTTTACCACATTTTGTGTATAATTGTAAGTCTAAACAACTAATTTTTTATGCTAATGATGAGAGAAGGAGTTACACTAAAAAGGTGCAACCCCTAAAGGCCTGGGTTGGCCCCTCCATCGTGAAAAGAAGAAATAATTTTATGGGTTGGGCGGAGGTCGAAGGTATCTGTGGATACGGGTCTTAAATAGCTGAAGGTTATAAGTAGCGGGAAAGATGGTGGCAGGGAGCGAGTTCCAGTCTCTGGAGGTCATAGGGATAAAAGAGTTGGCGAAAGCGCTTGTTCGACTTTTATCCAATTTGACAGCGAAGGGGTGCTGAGCGTTCGAAAACCGCGTGTTTCTCGTAAAGAGGGCATTAGGGGGGATAATTGATTTCAGCTCGACTGAACAGACACCGTGATAGTATCTGTAGTACAGGGAAAGGGCAGAAACGGTTCTTCGGGGAACTAGGGAGTCGAGTGAGTTGGTTAGAGCCGGGTCTCCTATTAGTTTAATTGCTCGCTTCTGAATTGCATCCAGTGTAGCAAGAGAATGCTTGGAGGCACCCCTCCACAGATGAGAGCCATATTCGAGACAGGGACGAATTTTCGCCTTATATAGTATAAGAAGTTGACTGGTAGTATAACAGCGTCTAGACCTAAATAGGAGACCAAGCTTGCGCGCTGCAGCTTTAGCAGTGGTTGAGATATGGTCATTCCATGAAAGGTCAGACTCTAGAGTTACGCCTAGCATTGAAATTTTATCCCTAAATTCTAGTGAGTTTGAGTCGAATGATATGTTTGGGAGGTTTCTGTCAACGCGCCTAGAAATAAGGCAACACTGAGTTTTCCCTGCATTGAAGTTAACTAAGTTTTGGGATCCCCAGTATTTAAGTTTGCATAAGTCTAAATTAATTGAAGAGGCAATGTCTGCACGGTTTTTATGCGATGCAGGGGCGTTATGTAGGGTGCTGTCATCTGCGTAACAATGTACCGGATTGGAGGGCAAGTTTAGAAGGTCGTTGATATAGATAAGAAAAAGCGTAGGGGGGATAACCGATCCCTGAGGAACTCCAGCGTTGGTGTGGAAGGGGGAAGATGATATTGCATCAATCACCACCAATTTGGTCAACTTGTAATTTTGTATAAAATATATATCAATTAACATCTATTTGTAAAAAAATTTTAGCCTAATTAACTGAAGATGGCGAAATAAAATTCAGGCTGAAACGTTTTATTAAAGGTGAACCCAGAGATTCCATCTTTGGCTGATACCTCCTCCTTCATCTAGTACAGTTTCATCACAGCCACGAACTCTAACAATATTATAATATCATATCCAAAGGAGTACAATATCATCATGAATTCGTCAAAATAAATAAATCAAAATATATATAAATATATGTATTTATAAAAATATAAATACAAATATCTCAAAATAACAAATAATGGACTTAGGCCACTTTCAAAATAAACGGCTCATATATTTAAATGTTATATTTACTATTAAAATATAAACTACAATAAATGGAATTAAATATGTTCAATAATATTAATTTATTAATTAAAATTATTTTTATTTAAAAAATAATTTAAGAAAAATGTATTTATATATGGTATTTAGTTATGTTAAAAATTTGTTGTAATGATAAAATTGTACACACATTATCGAGAAATACTCTATAAGTTATCTCTTGCAAAAGTTTTGGACACACTCAGCTAAACCTCTTTCAGCTACTGAGCTAAAAATAATATATATATATATTATCGTTTGCAAAAGTTATTGAACATCTCTTTGAGGTAGTGAACTAAACATACACACTACTTAGGAGAACGAGGGTGTTGTTTTTCTAATGAAGTCTTTGGTGGTGATAATTTGAAAGATGGTTAATATAGAAAATTGGTTAAAATTTTGATCCGACCCGTAATATTAATACTTATCTCTTGTAAAAGTTTTAAGAGATCCTCAGCTAAGTCTCTTTGAGCTAGTGAACTAAAATAATCTATATAATATCTCTTACAAAAAATTTTCTACACCCTCAGCTAAATCCCATTGAACAAGTGAACTAAATATAGATACTACGAAAAACAAGGTGTGATTATTATTGTGGTCAATTTGATGTTCAGTTAGGTGATTTTTCGGGGTTGGACCATATATAGTTAATATGGAAAATTGGATTAAATTTTGGTCCGATCAGTAAAAATCTTCCAGCTCAATATTAAATAAACTGCAACGGATCGCTGCTAAACTTTATCCAATGAACTATCGTAGTCTAGGGTAAAGTACTTTAAAATATAATTTTACAAAAAATTTTATATGACCATTTTTGTGGTCCTCAAGGTACTCAATTACAATATTAAATTTCATCAAAATTGGTTAAGTCATTTTCAAGATATTTAGAAAAAACTAAAAAAGTACCGAAATAAAGTACTAATGTTTGTATGCCGATATGTTCCAAAAACTAATCAGCGCTTCATTTTGTTAAAATAATGTTAGGTTTTCATTTTCATTTCAATTGGTGCAACGGTGTGTAAAAAATCGTGGACGAAAAAAACGATAACATACATCCATCCATCCGCACGCACTTCCAAAAAAAATGGCACTTTTTGGCCTCTCGACGAGGGCCCAGGTAATTTTTGTCAAAATCGTCACGTGCTAAAATTCAATCTAATTGAATACTACAATTTGTGACCTTAATTGAGTCCATGGGTTCCGTAGTCTTTACCTGAGGACCCTTTGAAGTCGCGCTTGCCGCCAGACCGATTACAATACTTTACCCATGCTTCGCATTGGATAAAGTAAAAAATTTGAGGCATTGAATATTGTAGAAGTTGGAATGGAGAATATAATCCGAGTCTCAAGAAATACTATTTATAATTTTTAGAGTACCGCTTAAGAAGTAAAAAGGAACCCTCATTAGTGTAGCTACAATGTCTATCTGTCCATATTACAGAGTATTTTAGCTCGTAAACTAAATAAGGTACAAACATGAAACTTACAAGTTACGTGTTTTTATTTTACCCAAAATCAAAAATCATATTAAAATTAGATAGGAAACCCACAAGATGTTTATTTGGGACAGCAGAACATCTGCCGAAACGTACTAAAGATTTCAAAGAATATTTAAAATAAGTAGTATGTTTTAAAAAATATCCAAAATATGTGTTGGTAATATGTTGAACGGTAAACAATGAAAAAAAAAATATTAATATGTATTTCATTTTCGTTGATTATACAAAATATTTATGATAATCAGGACCTAATAACAACAAAGGAAACATCATGTTACGTTTGTATACACCATTAAAATTATCATCATATTTGACCTTCCCTGAGAAAAGGGACCTAGTGTGTGAAAATGAAGTTTTGAGAAAAACGCATTTAAAGTTTCATAACGCATTATCACTTTGAACACACCTTCAGTTGGGAGATGCGATTTGGTATGGTTAGTTATGATTGGGTGCCGACTTTGGTGACGTCATGCCTATGTGGTGACGTATTTTTTGTAAAAATAACTATAAGAAAGGAAAAGAATAAAGTGACGCTTCAGTCTTGTGCCAACTGTATAACGAGTGTTATCAATATCTCAAAAGTTGTTTCGAAATTTTGGTTCTTTTGTAATTTTGTTACTAAGGTGATGTTAATTTGAAGTCATTTTTATAATCTTATTCTACACCCTTTTAGGTACCAGAATCCACTCTTAAGTCCAAACTCGTTTTTTGGCACACTAGGTCCCTTTTCTCGGAGAAGGTCACATATATATATAATAGTATTTGATTTTTTTAAAAAGATTTTAAACAGACATAAATTCATAACTAATCGTTATAGTTACGAGTATAAATGTGTACTTCTTATTAAGTAAGAGTGCATTATTCAACTTAGGAACATGACCGTTCTATACTAGTCTGGTATTATTCAATTCGCTCTGTTTATCTTTGTTGAATCACTATGCGGTTACAGAATAGAATCAGGAACTTCGTGTATTCTGTCTATTCTCTGAAACTATACTAAAAGATGTGGTTTGAATGAAGTTATTAAGTTAGTAGGTATATGTATGCTTGGACCCCGATTGAAACTAAATTCATTGCGGTTTGCAAATTGAGAGTTATGGTGGTATTGGAATTAAAAGAGAAGAGAAAGTTAAGGGTTACAGTAATCGAAATCGTGGAAAAAGCGCCTTGCAAATGGAGCTTAAAGTTTGCATTGGCGATGAAAAACGTGATGAATTACTACAGGAAATTGGAAGAAGACAGATAAAAGGGGGAAAAAGTAATAGAAACAGGAAAATTAGAGATATTAATGTGAAACAATCTTGTAATCAAATGAAAAACGAAAGAACGAGTTTTTGCTGGAAAATAAATCTTTTGTTTTTTTGGTTCATTTCCCTTCTGGTATTCCAAAATACACACAGTTAGCATAAATGAATAAATAAATTTAGATTGCATTACATAAAAACGATCTTGTTATTTCGATAGTAATTTTTCATGAACAGAATGTTAAAGAATTGTATTTAAATTTACATTTCTTAATTACACATTTGTAAAAAATAAAAAATTAAATGTTTTTATTTTTTTATTTTTAATGAAGTGTGAATAAAAAGAGTAAAAATAGTATACAATTATTTTTTAAATGAATTCGGAAGCCCTTAAATTCTTAAACTGAAGGTAGGAAAATATACAGCAATAAAACAATTTACATATTTGATAAACAGATTTTTTTTGCATTTTAATTTGAGATTCTTTACAAAATAGGAGGGTGTCTTCTACTGAATTCAAGCTGTTATGGATCATTTTTATTATTTCAGATTAGTTGTTTCACCCTCTTAGAAATTGAACCCAAGGACCGATAAGTCGGCTAAATACGAGTCGGACACCATATTGAGAGTCCCGTATAGGTACCTTTTATCTTCCAAAATACTTGAGATATAAAATTCTTTCTTATTTGTCGTTTATAAAGGGATCATTCTGAGTTCAGTGAAAATCTCCGTACGAAGTCCGCTCAGATACACAATCTTATTTTTATTTTACATAAAAATATTCACACATTTATTATATATTATCATTTTATTTTATTATGAATTTTCTCCTTTTCTTCTAAATAAGTGAATTTTTGGAATTTTTTCATTATAAAGTAAGTGACCCGAAAGTACCCCTTAAAGCGCCCACCTTAAAACATTTGTGTTTAAAATAAGGGCAAATAGGCTCCAATTTCTGTCTGTTTCAATTCCATCGGCTTCTGAACACTATTGCAAAGAGTGGCCAAGATAACATAAAGAATTTGGGACCTATTTACCCTTATTTTAAACATAAATGCTTTAAGGTGTCCACTATAAGGGGTATGTCTACTTTTGAGTCACTTTATTATGTTCAGCAATTCTGTACAGCGGGTAAAAAAATCACATAAAAATTGTCCTTTTAGAGCTCTCTGTGACCTCATAGCCGACGATAAAAAATATTTTTCATTTTTGACTCCACAAATAATTCTACCCTCCGTAAAATAATTATTTGATTTTAATTTAAATTCAATTCGGCGGGAGTGGGGAGAATATATTTAATTTCTCTATCTTATTTAGTTTAAAAGTTATAATTCTCTGAAATAAGGACAGACAGACATTTTAGTTTCATTGTCCCCTTTTTAGTTTTGAACGGGACCCTGAAAAGCGACAATACAATGATTTCTGATAAATTTAGACTCATAATGTTAATAATTCAAGAATACCATCTTCTGAGTTTTCAATCAGAACTTCAGATGCTAAATGATCCAAAATCTAATCAATCAAATATTTCGACACCTAAACAAACTCTCTACGGGCTTTCAACTTATTATTATTGTGGGTATTGGAATCCAGGCAGACATGTAAAAAGAAGTACCTATACAATCGCAGAGGGACAGACATATACTAATATAAAGTATGGTTGAAACAATATACAATCAGTATGCTAGTCCCAATCTGACTTGTCCCTTTTTTTCCTTATTCCCAAACATATGCTTTTGGTGAGCTCAGTACGCCAACATATGCCGAATAGGGAATGAGAATGCTGATAAGAACATTTGTTTGATATACATATATAAATACTTAAGATTTATACCTTTGTATATCTATCTGCAGGTTGGAGAGACCTTTTTTGCTGGTCGTAAGGATTTGTTATATTTCCTTTCGCTTCTGTGTGGGTATGTGTGTGTGTTTCTGCTGCCTTATCGACCAGAGTTCCCCCCAGGGGAGGAAATCTCTTCTCTGGACCACTGCAGGATAGAGAATGGAAATAGTCAAGACGACAACCCTTTTCAACGTTAGAAACAATTGAATTCACTAGCAAAACACAAACCCTACATTGTAGGGAGTTTTTTCCCTTCACTTTAACATCCAATAATGATTTAAATTGCAAACAATTAGCTTCATAAGTACTTTTTTTAACACATCGTAGAAGAAAGAAATCAAGATCGTGATAAAGATTGATTAATGAGGGTGATAAAAAATAATAAGTAAAACCTTATGTTGTTAATTAATATAAGATTCAAGATTCAATTAATAATAAACCAAAATTAAGAAATTCTTTATTTAAAAATTATAATTATATTTTGAAATAGAATATTATAATAAAAATTTTACAAGGATATATTTGGTTTCATGAGTCTGAGTTTGTGAACCACCAGGTTACTTTAATTATATTGACAAAAATCTCGAAAGGGGTGATATCTATTCAAGTTATATAGAATTGATAAGTTAAGGGGAATTCCCTCCCTGACATTAGACACTTATCGGTGAACCAGAATAACGCCACATAAGAATGTTTGTTAATCACCGATTGTGAGCGAGGCGCGCATCTAGTGATAGCTGATTTTCGCCAATATACTTTAATAATCAAAAATCAAAAAGATGAGCACCCATACACATTTCCGAATCGAAATATAAAATAGTTATTTTAAAAACCTCATTGATATCGGATAGTTTCATGTGCTAAAGATTAGAGAAACTTACGAACTCGCTTTGAAATGTATTAAAGTCTAAGATTTTTAAATATAAGTCAGTGTTGTGGAGGGTACTTTTAATTTTGTACCAAGCTATGGGTACATGTTTTTGCAAAAACATATACCTCTGTACGGTAAAGATCATTTAAAAAAAAAAGTATTTTGTATATAGATCTATGGAAACTTGGGTGGGAAAATTTGTATTCTCTAAAAGTCTAAAACACACCCTATATTTTATTTTGAAATGAGATTTAATATTTTTAAAAGTTGAATAATAAAAACAATTAATCAAGTACGTTTCCAGGTATTTGGACAGGAAGGTGTAAATCAAAAAATTGTCATTGATTTATGCGACGTTTCGCCAACTTTATTTTGGCTTCATCAGGCGTCTCAATGAATATGATTAATATTAAAATATAACAGATGTGCACATATTTATGAATAAAATCAATTGTAATTATTTCTTTTTTTTTGTTCCGAACAATGATGCAATTTATATAAAAAAGAATGATTCAAATGATAAGACTAATTATAGTATATACTGCACATCTGTTATACTATATATATTTGTCTAGATTAATTTGTAACAACGCTAAGAAAAATTTCTCTAAAAAAAATTCACTCTTACCTAAAATCGAACCTACGAACTCTTGAACTAAGGTCATTAGCTTTAACCACTAGACCAATCTAACATTAATATCTATAACATGATTTTGTTACTAAAACTATAGAATTTTGATTTAGACTTTGTGTCGAGATAATATTGTATTCATTTGAACTCTCGAATGAAAATGAAAAAACACCAATAGATTTTTAAATTAAGAAACATTAAATATATATTAATTAACGAGGCAAGTTTGAAATATAATTGTCAGCTCGGATTTTTAAACTGATGGCTCCAATCGATTTTCATTAACCAGGCAAATTTGAAATATAAATGTAATTTTGAAATGAAAGACTCAATTCATTTTAAATTAAGAAACATTAAGTATATTTTTTGTAATTAAATTAATTAAACCGCGTAAATTTGAATAATTTCTATGATTCAGCCTGCGAATTTTTTGCAGTTCACAAACCATTTCATTATTTTTGTTTTGAAAAGGAAAAATGAAATTTAAATTTAAATATATTCATAATTATTCTCCCGCCACTCAAAAATTAAAGAGGCGAAACTTTTAAGAGACGATGTATTTTCGGTAGTTTACGAGTATACATTTGGAGTGTGGTTTTTTAAGAGGAATAAAATTTTTGGACCGAGACGCTGCCCGCCAGGGCACCAGCCCGGAGGGCCGAGCTTCGAGGGCGTGCCGAAGGCAAGCACGAAAAGCTCGTATCTTAATATTAATCATATATTCATTGAGACGCCTGATGAAGCCAAAATAAAGTTTGCGAAACGTCTCATAAATCAATGACAATTTTTTGATTTACACTTTCCTGTCCAAATACGTGCAAACGTACTTGATTAATTAAATAATATGGATGTTATGGACTTTAATAATAAAAACAATGTTTTTTTTCTATAATATTATATATAAATAATAATAGTATAAATACTATAAATAATACTTCGTACACTTAACTTAACATGAAATCAAAATCTATTCATCTCGTAGGCAAACAGTAATTTCAAGAAAAATATTTTCTGAAATTTTGTGCTCTATAACAGTGCTTCTTAAACTATAGGTCGCGACCCCATGTGGGGTCTCGACACTGATTTTGGCGTCGCGAAACATAGGGCAACAATGACAATGAATCAATGAAAAAATTATAATGCGCAACAGCCAAAAATAAATGTTTGGAGAATTCGAAGTATATCTGTCATTGAATTACCAATAATTTTGAAATTGCCATTTTTGAATTAGATATATTTATGTATTTATGTGAAGCGACGTTCTCAGTATTGACGATTATAAAATCTAAATACAGATAATAATTTGAAAAATGTTGAAGATGATGAACTCCTGTTTGACTATTTAATAAGAAACAACCAGATCCATTTAATTATTATTTTGATATAATACAATTATTATATGTATGTAAATAATAGGTATGTTTATAAAAATTCGCTTCACTATAAATTTATTTATTATTTGCTAGTAAAAATGATGGTTTATACTTATACCATATATTTATATAATATGGGGTCGCGAAAAATTTCTCAGTCAAAATGGGGTCGCGAATGAAAAAAGTTTAAGAAGCGCTGCTCTAAAAAACTGTACCTTTGCACCGAGAAATAATACAAACCTTGAACCGAATTTCAGTTATTAGCTACAACTGATCAAAATTCCCCAAATAACTTTTCCATAGTTTTTTGGATTTTCTTAATTTATCATCAGAATGTTCGGAAACTAGAAAAGCCAAAAAAAAAAAATATAATAAGCTTTATAGCACCAGAAGGAAGTTTATACGTTCTTCTGTTCTTGAGTTAACGAGTATATCGACTATATCGAAATTCAGTCAGACGGACAGAAAATAAATTAAAAATTATTTTTCTCCACGTTACACACATTCACAAAAATTTTCAGACTCAAGCGATATTGAAATGTAAAGATGTGTTAAATCTCATCTTCGAATATTTCCATGAAAACAAGATTTCTCTTACTTCATATAGATCCGTTCGAATATGTTTTGTAACAGAAAACCTTGTTTGTAATTAGTAGCCGTCTATAAATTACGTCACACAGAAAGGAGAGGGGGGCATCTCAGATATGTGACAAAATGTTACAAGGGGTCCCGGGGATCTTAAAAATTGTGATGTCACAAAAGTCAAATAAAAAAAAATGTGTGAGCCTCATCCACATAAGCTCACGGGGATAGTGAAACTTTAATTTTAAAAACCACTAATAGCTAATAACAAATACACTTTAAAAAAATTGGAAAATTTACACTACGGAGTCTAAGGGCCCTAGCCCCCTGGCCAGCAAGATGACCCTCAAGAGTTGTCTCTTATTTCCCCTCTATTTGGTCATTTCCCCTTTATTGTAACAAAAAATTCAAACAGATACGTCGCTAAAGAAGTTTCACTTCAAAAATTTTAAAATTTTCAAATATATTTTTTAGATTTCAGGTTATATATAGTAGGTAATAGTGTTAAATGATATGAATACAAATAAAGTTAAACTTAAAATATATTAAATCCCTTTGGTTGAGTTTAATTTATAAAATAATTCTACAAATATTAAATTATATAGGGTGAAGTGTGACGTCACAATACCGGAGGGGTTCAATGAAAATGTAACTGAGTGTGACACAGGGGGATGGGGGTCTAAAAATCTTTAAATTCGTGTCACGTATTTTATCAAAATGTAACTTCTTTTTAAAAGAATTGTTTACTACTCAGCACTTTTACAAATCATGTATCTCGATGAATTAAAAGTATACAAACAAAATTTGAAACCTAATTAAGTGTAATCAAGTTCAGTTTTAGCATCATTGTAAGGGATTTGTGTTAAATGTTGCAACAGATTCTTAAAAGCCTTGCAAACAGTTTCCACTCTCTGTTTTCTCAATAGGATTCTAAAGTACTAATTGCCCTTTCTGTTAGTCTCACTTCAACTAAAACCAGATTCTATACCAACGTGCAGCACTTGCTGAACTAATCATCAATTTTCAACTCCGAAGTGAAATGGACTTTTACTGATTAATAAAATTAACCATTTAAAATAATTCTAAACTAAATTTTAAACTTATTGAAAAGAAAACTTCCAGACAACTCATTAGGTCATTACTTGGTACGCTTGTAGTAATTGGATTCATTCAACATTTTCAATTATCCATAATCAGAAATCTCTGACGTTCCTCTGCTTGATGGAAATATATATTATATAATTATACAAATTAATACACACAGACACATATACAGTCGACTCTCGATAATTCGAACTCTTCAGCTGTTAACTTCGGTAAATCGAAAAAATACTTTGTATTTTGATACGCTCGATAACTCGAAATCATTTTTGTAACAAGGGGGGGGGAGAGAACGTTCTATAATTTGATCTAAGCCAATTCCCCTCTTTATAATTCGAATTTTTCCTAGCAATATTTTCACCTCATTTTCCGCTTAAATATGTAATTTTTTGTTCTTTTTTTGTCGTTTTCATTATTTTTTCTTTTTTACTTGAGGTTATATATATGTTGCAGTAAAAACCCATTTTTAGTAAGAACGAGTTCTTACTAGTTAAAGCGCGTTTCACTGAATACCTTAACTAGAGTTTACTGATGTTGGTTGAGTTTGGTTCAAAGTTCTAGAATTTTCATTTTTGACCTTCCGGCTCATTTTGGGTGTTTATTTTCAAAGTTTTTTAAACGAAAATGTCAAAAATTACATGCTCTATAACTTTGTTTCTAATTTTTGACATTTTCGTTTAAAAAACTTTGAAAATAAACACCCAAAATGAGGCGGAAGGTCAAAAATGAAAATTCTAGACCTTTGAACCAAACTCAACCAACATCAGTAAACTCTAGTAGCCACAAAGGTATTCAGTGAAACTTGAACTATGTAGTAAGAACCCGTTCTTACTAAAAACGGGTTTTTACTGCAACATATATAAAATTTATATAAGCTCATACATATTTTCAAATTTATAATAAAAACTCTTAATAATTTGAATTTTTTTTTCCTCTTGATCATTCAAACTTCTTGATAATTCGAAGTCTCGATAATTCCAATTTTTCTTGTATCCCTTGGATTTCGAATTATCGAGAGCCGACTGTATTACTAGTATGTTTTAGATCTTGTTTATATAGTGAAACATAACCATTTCGAAGAAAGGGACAAGTAGGACATGAGATTTGATATCACTGATTTATAAATTGATTCAAAATATAATTTTTCAAATTGAAATCGATATAATTCTTTGCGATAGAATAAGAAAAAAATAAAAAATAAAAAATAAAATAAAAATAGAAACGAAAAACTCCATCTAGAGCTTATTTATCATCCCTTTAAAAGGAGACATCTTTCTTTAATGATGCTTACTTTCGTAGATGGAGGAGGGTGGGAACCACCCTCGCAACCCTTCCGTCACGTGCTCGTTGAATGTATGTTTTATATATTTACACCAAACGTGAAAGAATAAAGAAACTCATCCTAAACGTGGCTAAACGAGAAAAACAGCAACAACGAAATAAAAGAATAAAGAGAGATTCGTTTTCTGGACCGTGAAAAACAGACGAGAAAATCCTCTTCTACGGGTTTGAATTAAGTATATATTCTCTTTTAATATTAAAAAAATTATATTCCATCTGAAAAAAATTTTCTTTTGAATTTATGCTGAAAGATTTTCTCAGTATAGATCCAGAAGAAAATTCCCCCCAAAGTTATAAGCTACTACTACGTTTTCCCATTAAGAGAGGAAGTCATTAAAAAAAAAAAAATACTTCTACTCTGCTACCATATGAGATCGCGTCTGAAAATACTTAACTGAAGCAATTCAGTAATAATCACGAAGAGCATTGGAAAATTACTCCCACTCAGACGACCAACCCCAACATAGTTAAATGATATTTTTAATGAGGTATTGATACTAAAAGGAGTTACTCTAAGAAGGTGCAAATGCTGCTTAGGGATTTTATATTTTAAGAAATTCAATATATAAAACGTTTATTTTGTCAATAATAATCAAACCAAGTTTAATAAAAACTACAAAAATCAACAATTTGTAGTACTCTAGTTAACAAAATTATTTTTGAGTTTGGCTTCTTATTAGTTAACTGCATAACCCATCTCACATGTGTATTATGACTATGACTTTGTTAGCTTTTTAAATGCAAGTAACTTTGGGATACTTATTTATTTTTTTATATTTCTAATATTCTCTATCTAGTCTATAACTAGTCTAATAGAGATTAATTGTAATAATTTTAATAGTTAATAAAGTAAAACACAATAATTATCACATTAATTTGTATGTAAGTAGGATTTGGATAACTAAACAGCCTTTTCAATCTCCATTTAGGGACCGTGCGTCACGACTTTAGCGCTAACTAGCGGCGAACATGTAAGCTTTGGGGGATGATTTATTAAACGTCCAAGACAAAGAGACATGCTCACGGCCCCCTAGTGTCCGTGCACTCTTTTATCTATGATATATATCAGAAGTGGCCAACCTGCGGCTCACGAGCTCTTTGAAGGATTATTTGTGGCTCTCAATATAGATTTCAAGACTTGAAATATTTTAAATCGTCTCTAGATTTTTTTCTAAATCCATTTGACATTAACATATTTCAAGGTGAGTTTTCCATTTCCAGTATAATTATGACCCAAAAAGCATCTGGAGAATTATAATTAATAGAAGAAGATCAAGCTCTACAATTAAAATATAAGTCGACGTTGATTACTGAATTTTGGAAATTTGTACCAGAATCGAAGTATCCTGAATTAAAAAAGGGTGATTGTCGAATTATTTCAATATTCGGAACAACGTACTTATGTGAATCATTTTATTCCACTTTAAAATTCGTGAAATCCAAATACCGATCAGTATTAACTAACCAGCATCTCAAAGAATCACCAATTATTCACCAAATTTTAAATAATTATCAAGAGAAGTGAAATAAATGTGTTTTTAATATTTAAATTCAATACACCTATTTTGTACTTTTATTTATGTTTTCAATTAATATAATTTCTGTAAAAAAATTTTTTTAATATCTTTTTTGCATACCTTTTAAATACGTATTTAATTGCGGCTCGCGAAACATTTCAAATGGAAAAATGGCTCGGACTATCAAGTAGCTTGGCCACCCCTGATATATATTATAATACAATATTACCCCCAAATTATTTGAATAAATAAACACAAGAGAGTGCTACCTTCGGCAGTAGTGCTGCCTTTATGTTCAACGCACGATCCCTATTTATAGCATTAAATAAATAATTTATCATCAAATTTGAAAATAATTTCAAAAGTATTTTAAAAAATTAAGTCACTCCTCTTTTTTGAAAAATGATCTTAAAAAACCAATAGCATCAGTTGTAACTCTCGTAGAAGACTACACAATATTTCGACGCCCAATTTAAATGACTGCAAACTGTCAATTAATTCTTTGTTTTGACTGGATTTTGAGCGATTCGTCGACGAGTTCACGGCTTTGCGGATTCGCGTGCGGGTCCGCAAGCTGGTGCGGGATCCCACTTTGCGGGATTGCAATCCCTAGTTGGAATTGGGTTTAATTCAAAATAAAAACTACTATGCTCCTCCTCAATCAGCTTAGAAAACAGGAAGTTGCTATTGAAGACATATGTATGGAGCATAGCCACGTACGGGTGTGAAACCTGGACAATTAGAGAAGCGGAGAGAAAGAGATTAGAGGCTTTCGAAATGTGGTGCTACAGAAGAATGATGAATATCAAATGGATGGATAAAATTACAAATGAAGAAGTTCTTGGAAGAATCGGAGAAAGAAGAACCTTGTGGAAGAGTCTGAAGAAGAGAAGAGGTCAGATAATGGGGCACACACTGAGACATGGGGGACTACTTAGGAATATCTTGGAGGGGGAGGTGGGAAAGAAAAGGAGAAGGGGAAGACCCAGATTAGAATATTTCAACCAAATAATTGGGGATATGGGATGCCAGACATTTAGAGAGGTCAAACAGCTGGCGGGGGACAGAGTCGAGTGGAGACGGATTGTTGCATCAAACCAGTCTTAGGACTGTATACTCAATGATGATGATGAGTTGGAATTGAGTGAATAATGTGTTAAATAGATCTTGGAGAGAATTATTGATTTTAATGTCGTAATATTATTTTTAAAATACGGAAAGCGTGATAAGAGACGGTTCTTTTCGACTGATAGCTCGTTTCTGAATTATATTGAGGGTAGGAAGAGAAGGTTTAGAGAGACACCTCTCCTTAGATATGAACCGTATTTTAGATAGGGGCAGATTTGGCCCTTGAAGAGTATGAGAATTTGCTGGGGGTGCGAAAAATTATCTGAACCTGAATAGTAAGTCAAGTCTCATTGCTACAGATTTCGCTAGAGAGAAAATATGCTCATTCCAAAGAGATAAGATGCCCCTGAGACGCCCAAATATCTTCAAGGTGTTTGATTAAAAAGAAATTCTGGGAAATTTTTATTCTCGCGCCTAGAAATTAAAAAACATTGCATTTTGGTTGCATATATTAATCAATATTATATCTAATCACAATTGGTCTTTTCTATCAAAAATTCTTCTCCATATTAGTAATCCACTTTCAACTTTCGAAACTTATTTTCTCTTAAAAAAAAACTTTGGTTTTATTAATAGCAACTCTACTCTTTTGGCAAGTGTCCTTTTTTCTTCTTCTTTTAGTTTGAAAAACTTTGCGAAATCTGTTGCCAAGTTATTAGTTGCCCTAATTTTTCAAATCTAACAAATTTGATCAATTTTAGATTTAACCCAACAAAATTTATGATATCCAACTATTAAAGTATAAATCATATTATTATTTTAAAAAAGGTGATCCTAAATAAGGAACTAATTTCCATTATGAAAATCATGAACTAATAAATAAATATTTTATTGAACACTTTTTACAATAAATTTCGGTTTCGAGAGAAAGCTCATTATCCGACTTCCTTTACGTTTAATCTTATTTTATTATATTAAACTATCAATTCTTGTATATATAGGTATAGAATCGGTTCTCGGTATCTCGAAAACGGCTATAACAATTTTAAAAATTGGTGAACTTATCAAGTCTCATGAGTTATTAGTCGTGTATAAATTTTAATCAGATCGAAATAAAGGAAGGGTGTGTAAATTAGTCATGTCACAAAATAAATATTTTAATCGTTCATATCTCAAAGTCGCAGAGCCTTTAAAATTGAAACTTAAGCTAAATAGAAGCAAAAAGTTACCGAGCATCGCTCGGTGTTCCAGGCACTAATTTAAAATTGCCAAATATTCTTTCAAAATTAGAACGAAAAACTTAAAAAAAAGCTTCATAAACTAATAAATTTATTATATTATAATTTACATAATATAAAATGAAATTTTTTCTCTTGTTGTTTACTATATATTTCTGAGTGCTTTATTTCAGAACTTTCTTAGTTTAGATTGTTTGTCATAATAAGTTTTTATTAAGTATTTTAATCTTATATACTTTCATTTTTTTCTTTAACGAAGTAGTAGTTAAACAGTTAGTACTTAGACATTTTTGAGAATTTTAGAAAAAAAATTAAGTATTGGACTAGTAAAATAGTGTACTTTGGTGATTTTTTTTTTTCAAAATTTCTTAAGAATGACTGAGTTTGGAATATATCCAAACAATGTCTACAAATAAGCTCCTTAGGTTAAACAGAAAAAACTCTTGTGTATTTTATTATATATCTGCTACTACTTTTTAAGATCTTGTACTCGTATTTTTACAAATTCTGTTATAAAAAATCGTTAAATATATTTTCGAAAAATTTTTAAAAAGAACAACAAATATATCATACTTTCTAACTTTTTGGTAAAAAATTAAAGATTTCATCATTTTCGGTTTAACAGCTTCACTTTTATTGAGAATAGTCTTTAAATATTGAAGGAGACAATAAAAGAGTGTGTGTCTTCTGCTGGAATTACAAATTTTATTTATTTATATTATTATAAGACACACACTCTTTTATTGTCTCCTTCAATATATAAAAATTCCGCTACCCTCGGCACAAAAACTTTCAATTTAGTCTTTTAATAAATCATGAAAAAACTAAAAGAATACTTGAAGACAAGCACTTTAACAAATTTAAGCCTAAATCTTGCAGTTAATCTCCATATGATAGCTAATTAAAACTTAAAAATTCATTTCACTGACATTTATAGTTACCGACCCAAAACTTATAGGCTTAAAACTTTTATTGGGCTCAAGAGACAATACTTTTTTTCGAAGAAATTCTATTATATAGTGAGACCACGTTCCACAAATTTAATTCGTTCCCTGATCCGGTTCGTAGTATGAAAAGTATGAAAAGTTCCTGTGCGAAACAGGGTATTTTTTCAAAAATGTTCACATTTCATTTGTACCCGATATACGAAAAAGTCGATTTGCCTTACGAAGCCCAGTATAATTCAAATCTTTTCATTTATTAAATGTAATTGAAAGTAAAATTAATAAACTTTTAAATTATTTTAATGATAAATTTTTGAGCATATTAAGTTGAAACCTTTATGTTCGGTTTGTTTTAATTTTCAATCTGTATGACGTGTTGTTTTGGGCCCTTGTGAACATAGTACAAAGAGGAGGTACCCCAATATAGACTTCAAACCGCAAATCAATTAACAACTACAAAGCCAAATTTTGTTGAAATATTATTCCGCCATAAGCCATTTCAGCCCTCTTCCAGATATGATATATGATTTTAATAACAATTTCACTATTTAATTTATTAATTTTTATTACTTTTAATTATTATTATTGAAAAGTTTTGATTAAAAAAGTTTACTAGTAACCTCTGAATGCAAATAAAAATATAGGTGCGTGCAATTTTTATAGATGCTTATAATGAAATACGATTTTTATCAATGATGGGGTCTCTCCCTAAGCTGAGAAGTATTCTCAATTATTGGTCAAATATTTTCTTGAGTGACAAAACTCTAGTGATTTTAGTGAAAAATTAGTTGTTTTAATAATGTCTTTATAAAAAGTTCCAGGCAAGTAAGAATAATCCGTTAACGGACGGCTGTAATAAACCAAATTCCCACAGAGTTGGTCCAAGAACCAACAAAGATATTCTAGAATCGATACCTTTACCAGATTCGTGGACTATTCTGTCATTTGATCAAATTTGAAATACACTATGAAATCAAATTGAAAGTTTCTTTTTGCCGAGAGTAACAGAATTTTAAAGGAGACAATAAAAAATTGTCTTCTGCTGGAAAAATAAATTTTTTTAATTTATTTATAACATGACTATAGTTTCGAGAGCTTTGACCCCTTTATTCTGTGAACCAATTCTAATAGATTGATAAAGGGGGCAAAGTCCTTGAAACTATAGTCTCGTTATAAATAAATTAAATAAATTATTTTTCCAGTAGAAGACACACTCTTTTCAGAAAGAGAAACAAAGAGGTTGTTTTCTGCTTGATGCAAATAAACATACACACCTATATATCGAAATGATATATCTGTATATATATTTGTTTGAGACTATAGGTTCGAACGTTTGGCCTTCATCAGCAGTCTTCTTAATTATAAATATTATTTTTTCATTAAAACAGCATAGCGTGGATATTGAAAAAAAATTTCTTTCTTCTCAACTGGATAGCCAGGTAGAATTAAAAAAAGTTTAATTCTACCTGGCTATCCAGTTGAGAAGAAAGAAAAAAAATTTCAGTATCCACGCTATGCTATTTTAATGAAAAAATAATATTTATAATTAAGAAGACTGATGATGAGGGCCAAGACTTCGAAACTATAGTCTCAAACAAATAAATAATATATATATACAGATATATCATTTCGATATATAGGTGTGTATTTTTATTTGCATCAAGCAGAAGACAAACTCTTTGTTTCTCTTTGTGATTCAACAACTCTGCTACTCTCGGAAAAACAAAAACTTTTCAATTAAATATATACACACTCTTTTATTGTCTCCTTTATACACTATGCAAGTTTAATGCAAGTTTTCTCTCATGTCGAAATGCAAGTAAGATTACATCATTGAGAAATGAATAAAATGATCATGAAATTTGTTTTGAAATCCTATTTATGAATAGAGATCAAACTTGCATGAAAATTGCATAGTTTTAGGCGTGAAATGGAATGCTAAAAAGTATTCGATAGGGTTCGAAATAACTTTAACCAAATGCTCAGAGAAGAATTCTTAAATCATCCAGGTTCCAATCGTAGCATTATTGAATCGAATCCTTTCAATATGCAATATTATATTTTATCTACTATATTACTCGGTACTCTTGGCAGGTGAAACATGCCGTGTGGATCGCGCAGTGTTGAATTCAGAAAACATTTTTTTTTTCTTATTCATGTTAGAAAACTCTGAAACCAGGATTTTTGCATTGGAGAAAATTGGTATTACTTGGAAATTTATTATCTGTATATATATATATTATTGTAGATAAAACAAAAACTCTCTCCGCTTGGAAAACTCATTAAGGCTAATGAAAATGAACACCTGAGCAGTTATAACATTCTTATTTCTAAATAGATTGTTTTTCTAGATTAGCATTTTACATCTATTTTCATTCGAAAGACTAGTTAAAAAATTGAAAAAAATAAAAATTTTCTTGATCGTATTATAAATTAAGAATCAGTCAATAAAACGTAGATATTATTATGAAACTTGAGTGGATATTGATGAGGCAGTTCAAAAAAAAGAAGATAATTGATACTTGTTAAAATATATGTATAATATTGGCACCTCCGATATGACATCAGCGCCACTCCGGTGTTGGCTATCTTAACTTAACTTATCACTCACTTCATTTTCTACTCGAGTTCATGTAAATTGCTATATATTGCTTTTTCCTCGTGTACTATTCTATTTATTGAAATATGGCAACTCACTAAAACGCTTTATATATTTTATCTATAAAATTATCTATCATTGTGATATTCCGCTATCCACACCTTTTATACCTCTTAACAATACTATCTTTTTATTCATAAACCGACGTTTCGGAGGCTATTCCCTCCTTCTTCAGAGTTTTGAAAAGTCAGTGAAGGAAATCCAATGCGATATTCCCCTCTGTCTTCTCTTTCAGTGTCAGTAACAATAAAATATCGTATTTCATTCTCGGCAGAATTATAGTGTAGTGATTAATAATTCTGCTGAGAATGAAATACGATATATTATTGTTACTGACACTGAAAGAGAAGACAGAGGGGAATATCGCATTAGATTTCCTTCACTGACTTGTCAAAACTCTGAAGAAGGAGGAAATAGCCTCCGAAACGTCGACTTATAAATAAAAATATAGTATAAATTATCTTCTTCTTTTTTTTGGACTGCCTCATCAATATCCACTCAATTCACATATCAGTCCGTCTCCAAAAATTACTTCAATCTTATAATGAAACGTTTCGAGAAAAATTTCACCTTGATGACATATGTAATTTAAATCGTATGTACTTAAATATAAATTTGAGAAAAATGTGTAAACTTTTTAAGAATTGATAAATGTTTGATTTGGCAATTTTTGAACTAATAGCTGAAGTCGAGCACAGAGTAACGCAAACTTCTACGACAAATTTCAGGTCATTAGAAATATTTATTTTTTACCTCCCCAATTCACAATTCGATATTTTTTCTTCTAAATTTCTGCATATTTCAATCGAAATATCTGAATCTAAAAAACTCATAATCTAATTTGAATTTTAAGAATTATAGCACCAGAACGAACGTTTTAAGACTTATTTTTCTTCTTCTTTTATACTGGGGTTATTTAACGAATCTATGCTTAAATTTTATTGACGTCAACTATATTAGTGTTGAAACCCTATGAATTTCATTATTGCTGGGGATTTAATTCTTGCCTATCTTTTATTTTATTTATTTATTATTATTATTTTTTTTACAAAAATATAATATTAATAAATCTAACGAAACAGAAAAATAGTGTTAAAAAAATTGCTAGTTTTATAAGGCTATAATAAGCATCGTCGTTTGCGAAACTAGTGGTTAAATGCCTCGTTTCATTAACTCGAAAGATATCCCATGACGTCATAAAATATGTACTTTACTATACTATTAGATAGTTTTAACAGTTTAATTCATCTTAAAATTATTCAAAGCAAGTTCGTTTATTTTTAATAACAAGTTGTTAAATAAATAAACAATAATTATTATTAATAATATTCAAACAGAATAAATTCGTGTTTTAATTAATTTATTTAATTTTGTTTTCATAATAGGTAAGTGAATAATCCATTTAGAAACTAAATTATTTATTACTTGTCGTGACATCTCATTGAGATAATTATATAGAATTAATTATTTGATTCAAAATCATGGGAACTCTTCCTTCATGAGATCTATTGGAATTGGATAGTAACCGAACAAACGCATTCGGCAATTCGTTTATCCCGAGGGGTGATCCGCGATTGGAAGTAGGTGTACACCTCTTTGGAAGCATTTTGGAAGTACTTGGAAATATTTGGAAGTACCTGGAAATATTTGGAAGTACTTGGAAATATTTGAAAGTGCTTGGAAATATTTGGAAGTACTTGGAAATATTTGTAAGTACTTGGAAATATTTGGAATTACTTGGAAATATTTGGAATTACTTGGAAATATTTGGAATACTTGGAAATATTTGGAAGTACTTGGAAATATTTGGAATACTTGGAAATATTTGGAAGTACAAGTGGAAGTAGGTGTACAGCATATTAGGTCGCGGATCACCCCTCGGTTTATCCCTATGGCTTCTAGAGACTGGAACACTCTTCCCAGTACACAACGTTCAGTCTTTCAAGACCATCATCCACAGATACCTTCAACTCTGACCAAATCCCTGAAATTTCTTCTTATTTTCACCTTTTCTTATATCCACCGCGGACTAGAGGTTTTACCTTTTTGGTGCAACTTCTTCTTGTATCAATATCAGTATTTAGGCAGTAAGTTATCAGGAAAACCTAATCTTTTCTCCTATAAGAAAAATAAATAGTTTTTTTTTTTACTTTTCAGTTAAGCATTGCCTCGGGGGGTTACTGATTTTCAGATTCAGTGAGAAAATAATTAATAATTAGTAAAAATGGCATAATAATACAGATAAAAAAAGTTGGTGTTTAATAATGAAGAATCAAAAACATTAAAATAAAAGATTATTCAAGAAAAACAAAATAATTTTAAAGCAAAAAATAGTTTATGTGAAACAGACAAATTATTTCAACTTGTGACGTTATTTTCAACCCTCTCCAAAAAGATGGGCAGTATCTTTTTCTCGTTTTCCATTTTTATGACATCTAACGATTTCTTTTTTATATCGCGATTGGCAAAGAGAGAGCAAGAGGCCAGTGACCTGAGATTGGCAATCTTTTCAAGTACGCTGATGATATCATTATTTTATTAAAAAGACATACAACGAATCATGTTCTATGATACTGAATATAATTAAAATCTAGGGGTCTAATTATTTATTTATTTATTTATTTCATTTTTCAACGGCTAGAAGCCTCAATTTACAAAATTATAAAATTATATATTACATACACAACAATATATTACAATATTCATTAAATACATCAACACATTACATAATTATACATTAGCATTATATTAGTTATGCATGAATTAGTGTGAGCTTCTTGAATAAAGCCGCTACCTTATTGATTTCCAAAGAAAATTCCTGAGGATTAACCAATTTTGGTGCCAACTCATTGTAAAAATGGCAGAGTCTGAACACTGGATTTCTTTCAGGATGTCTACCAGTAGGCATCTCTGGATAGAATGGCATTGTTCTTTTTAATGCATAATTGGGGCTATGTAGAGGAAAGAGAGCAGCAACTCTGTACATTTTACCTGGCCCGACATAATTTTATATATAAATATACAATCAGAGGCGATCATACATGAATTTACAGAAGCTAGGCAGAAAGACTCAGCAGATTATATGTTTGATGAAGCTACTGAATTATTGTTTGTTTGTTTTTTTTAATCAAATTTTTTATACTTATTCGTCTTTAAAAATCCTGGAAAGTGAAGAAACATATGTAATTTCCAAGTATTAATTGTTATCATTGTATCTTCGTCTGGATTCTGATACCTGTGGTAATTCAAGAATTGAAGATCGTAGTAATGTTTACTTCCAAGATAAATAATTGATTAGAATCTTGGCTTTCAAACTATAGAATTCCAGGAGTTTTTTAAAGGGTGGTAGTAATAAACTCCTGTGTTTAATGTTTCACTATAAACCAACACCGCTTTCCCTAAATGTTATAGAATTCCATTTGAAAATGGGGGGAAATCAGAATGGTGAACTATCAAACAAACGATTGTAGCTAATAAGATAAAATGTGTTTTATTAACCGTCAGATCTATGCCAAGTTTCAGTTTTCTAGCTTAAATCATTCACATGCAAAAACAAATTGTTTATTTCACTGAATTTGCGATAAGCGTAGTGAGTTTCCTCCATGTATTATTCAAAACTACATCGTATATTCACCTTTTAATGTATTATGTTATAAATTATATATTAAATTGTTATATTTTAATGAATGTTGAAAAATAATAAATAAAAAAGTTTTCGTTTAAATTTATTACTCTCGATACATACGATGTGCTAAATAGGTGCAGTAAATTAACCAAAACATGGATGTCAAATTCCAGCTGAATAGCTACAACCGTTTGATAGCTCATATAGGTATGATAATTCGATTTATTTCTGATTTTCTGCATTTTTGAACCGTAAATACTAAAGCTAGAAAGCTCATTTCGTTTTGGAAATATAATCATTATTGCATTCGAACAATTTTTCTACGCTCATTTGTTGTTCCTTCATCGAGAGTTAGAGATTTTAAACAGACACACGAACAAAGAAAATTCATACTTGAAAATGAATTTTTCTCCATGTTTCAAACATTTCTAAACATGAACAAAATATAAAAATAAAAACTTTCGATTAAATTCATGATTTCGAGTACTGAGTAATTAAATTAGTAAGTAAAGGTTTTTAAAAAATCAGTCTGCAAGCCATGGTCAAGTATTTCGTGGACCCTCAAGGTTGGACCACAGTTTGGGATACTATGAATGATGGTGATAATAGTTTAGGTACTGTTGATTGTAAAGACAAATATCCTGGTGACCTGATCAGAACCAGATCTTGAATCTAGTGGCACATATGCGTGCCACAAACGAAACTTGGCTCTTGTTACTGCTGCTGCTGCTCAAGCTTGCCTGAGATATTGATTCTCTTATACGCAACGACTGCAGGGCAAGACTATATAGGCATGAGCACACAGGGCAGGGCAGGGGTGCCCTTCTTTGGCCAGTGGGATGCTGAGCTCACTCGAAATGCCACAGTCTTAAGATAACATTTCCCGCGAAAGGAACCTCGCCGACCATTCCACAAGTTACTCTAGGGAATTTACAAATAAAGAGGAATAGTTAAATGAAATAAGACCAGGTTTTAATTTATTACTTTTATGACTGATGATGTATTAATATAATGCAAATATGGGTTAAAAATATGTATATTCCATTAAATGTAACTCCTTTCCACAAGCTATAAGGAATATGACAGTCTTAATTAATAACAGAGGTATTAAATGAAAGGCTTATTTTTCAGCAGTTTTTTTTAATTTATCCAAATATTTCGGAAATTTTTGTACAATATTCCTTCTTCAGTGGACTTTTTTTAATAACACTAAATAGGTTGGGGAAGTTCCTAACCACTTCATTTGCCAATACGTTTGTCCCATAACTTCAAGGAGCTGTAACTCTCTTCCTGCCTCCGTCTTTCCTGACACTTAAAACCTTCAAACCTTCAAAACCTGAGTGTACATACATCTACTCCTCCACACTTTCTATTGATCAAATTCTCCTTCTCTTCTGTAATGCAAGGGTTTTTCGAGAACCATCTTATTGTTGTGAAGCGCCCCTTTTGAATTCATCTCATTTAAAAAAACACACTTGAAAAAATCAAAAAATTGACCTAAAATACATTTAAAATTTGGTTTAAATAATATTACTATTTTATAGGAAGTGAAATAGAAATAATTTGGACTGATAAGGTAAAATATTCTTAATTAAATAATCTCATAAGTATCCAAGACGATTTCTATTATTCCTAGGTGATGTAGGAAAATATATTTTTAAAGATCAAACCTTTTGCTTCTACAAAAATTACATATGCCTTTAGGATACGAATGTTGAAATTTTTGGGAAGGGGTTTATATCCGAAACAAATAAATAATTCACTGTGCGAAAGGTGATATGGGGATTAAAATCCCCCATTTGAGATATTTTCAAAATAAATAATTTATTTAATTGCTTTTTTTTATTTAAATTTAATATTAATTATCATAGCTAGAGATAAAGAATATTATTTTAGTCATATAATTTTTTTTTCAAACATTTTGATTAAAATTTGGGGGTTCAAATCTTTCTCCTTATGAAAAATTTTAAAAAACAAAATATTTTTAATTGTTTTTCCCAAAGATTAATTTTCAAAAATTTATTTTAGAGATTTAATTATGTATGTTTTTAGGGGTGGAACAGAAATTATATATACCTACTAGTATACAGTCCTGATATAGTCTATTTCTGACCATATTCTGCATTTACCAATATTACTCTAAAATGTATTAGTCATTGCGGTTTTGGTGCGATTCAGGATCCATACTTAGAGTATTCTGGTTTATGTCAGACTAATCAATTTCACTGGGATGCAAACAATACGATTGGAATTCCGAACGATGAGTAATAAACCAATTATCCACTCAAGAACTAACTACGCCATATACTGCTTAACTTGTTAGATTGATTGCATAGGATGCTTTCAAATTGTCAAAGCTGCATTGATATTGTTAAAGACAGTTTACAAAGAATTATGAGATGTTATTAATGGACCCAAGAAATCTTTTCTGAAGTATCAAAGCTACTTCTTTTTAACAACAAAATCCTCTAAACTTGAGAGAAATCTAATGTAATTAGAAATAAAAGTAAAATCTTTTAGAATAAAGAACATTAATTTTCGATTATTAATTTTGAGAAATTAATAATAAGAAGAAAGAGTGTACACTTTGAATACTGAAGTTTTAAGTAAATTTTAGCGATTTGCCAATTTTCGTCGGCGTTTCGGATACAAAACCGAAACTTGGCAAATGGATGCAGGTTATTAATAGGAACATGTGTGCCAAATTTAGTTACAGTAATTAGAAATAAAAGTAAAATCTTTTAGAATAAAGAACATTAATTTTGGATTATTAATTTTGAGAAATTAATATGAAGAAGAAAGAGTGTACACTTAGGATACTGAAGTTTTCCGCAAATTTTAGAGATTTGGCAATTTTCGTCGGCGTTTGGGACACAAAGCCAAAACTTGGCATATGGATACAGGTTTTTAATAGGAGCATGTGTGCTAAATTTAGTTACGGTAATTAGAAATAAAAGTAAAATCTTTTAGAATCTTCTTTAAGTGGCATATCAGGTCTCCCTGACGTTTCGGCTCCTCTCCACATATACCTGTGCTGAGTGTGTTTATTTGTTTTTACACAGATATACGGGACCTACTTTTTAACGCCGGTTCCGAACGGCTAGTTTGGAGAGGTTACTAGGCAATTATACTCTTAGTAGTTTTCCATTGCTTTCCAAGAGGAGGCGACTGCAAATATCTGCCGGGACTCGGGTTAACTTTGATGTTTGTTGGTTTGTTCTATTTTGTTTTGGTTAATAATTTTTTGGGGTTATTCCCTTACGTATTCACTGGGACCAGCCATTTGGTGGTTACATTAACTTTGGGTTTACCTAGTCTCGAACCAGCGTATTTCAGGCCAGCGGTCCGACACTCTAACCACTGATCCACAGTCGCCTCTCTTTTAGAATAAAGAACATTAATTTTCGATTATTAATTTTGAGAAATTAATAATAAGAAGAAAGAGTGTACACTTAGGATACTGAAGTTTTCCGCAAATTTTAGCGATTTGGCAATTTTCGTCGACGTTTGGGATAGAAAGCCAAAACTTGGCATATGGATGCAGGATATTAATATGAACATGTGATAATTAGTAGAGATTGTGGTGTTGGTGCAAGGTGAAACATCTTTAATAAAGATAAGAGTAAATAAATATTATATTTAATATTCGTTTACTATGAGTTTAGGATTCTTGGTCACTTTAAATGTGAAACAAGTGACCAAGAATCCTTAACTCATAGTAAAAGAATATTAAATATAAAATTTATATACTCTTATCTTTATGAACATGTGTGCCAAATTTAGTTAACAGTCTTTCAGACCTCTATAAAACGACACAATTTTTTCTGATTTTCTACATTGTTCAATTGCAAGTTCTAGAACTAGAAGCCTGAATGTAATTAGATCCTTATTAAAGAAATACAAACTTTTACACTAAACGGACTTTCTACGACTCCTCCATCTTAAATTATCTTAGTTATCTGAATTTAGACAGACAGAGTTACACTACCGAGTAATACTGAGTTTTTTGTTTAACTAGAACGCAATATATATCAATGACGGAGAACACCTTTAAATGTCCCATCAGGGCTCTTATCCAATTTATAAAATGAGATGATCATTTGATGCGAATCTTCCTCTCCATTCTCTGCCTCATTTTATCCATTGAAATCCTTACAGAAAGATTTATTGCTAAAAATATTTTTTGGTTAATTTTCTTGGAATGTTGACAATTCATACAATGTTTATTGAATTCTTCGGGACAAGAGTTCGGATTCTTTGAATCACATGAATCCTTAACATTCTTCCGTGATTTGATAATAATATATTTAAATATCTAGAAGATATTGTTTGATGACTTTTCCTTTTTATTACTTCAACCAAATAATATAGATATTTTAAAAAATGTTTTATTCAAAAATACATTTACGACTAGGATAAAATGAAAAAGTCCTACAGAAACCACACTATTATTCAATTAGCTCTTTTTTTTAATAAAAAACAACATATAAGATTAAATTAATCTAGTTGTTTCCGCATATGGGTTTTCTTAGGATTTTTTGAAACTTAGACAGATTATTATTTAAATACTTCTGCATCGATTGGTGCAAAACGAAATTTATGAACAATATAGTTCCGGAGATATTAAATTACAAAGATAGAGTTTTTCAGACTCTTATACATTGCACTATATGGAATACCAGAAAGTTTACATACATATTCAATTATAATTAATAAACTCTTCTTACGATTGTTATAAAAAACTAAACCAACATTAAACAATAACTAATAAATTTTTTAAGAAAATTTTAATTCATAGTTACGACACAGTTTCTGAGATAATAATGAATAAACAATGAAAAATTTACTATAAAAACAATCTGGCAACAACGCATATATTTAACCTAAAAAGCGGGTTAACTTTAATACTTTTTTGACGCTTCCCATTGTCGCAACAGCTTTCAATCGCTTATTAAGAACTTTTTGTTTTATAAATCGCCCTTTATAATGTACTTTATCTGACATTTCTATGATAAAATATATACATGCTCGAACAGCCAAATTTGTCAAAGTAGCACGGGATTGGCTAGTAGTGGTACATAAACAGCAAAAAGTTTTGGGCTTATGAATTATGGATTCTTATTGTCTGTTCTATATACTCTAGCATTAACTTTTTGCTAGTATTGTTGCGAAACAACTACCTTAAATTAAAATAGAGAAATTTGTCAAATGAATCATAAAACCAAAACACTTGTTTATAATTACCAATTTTCTGATAGGTATAGTAGGGTTTGAAATGAAAAAAAAACTTAAGGATTTATTAAGTAAGCTTAAAGCTTCAGTGAGATGACTATAGACTCAATTCTCTTCAATAGGACCATGCCTGAGTTTTATGTAAATTTACATATTGAATTAATTCTAAAATAATTCAAGGAAATCGAATTCTATTATTCTTTTAAATAATTTAATAAATTTATTTGATTAAAAAATAATAATAATTTTAATTTAGTAATATAATAAAAGTATAATAAAATGCATGATTAATAAGGTTTTAACGGCGAGTCCAAGTTAATAAAACACTATTGCAAAGAGTGCGATAAAGCCTTATAAAACCTGTATTTCTTACTTTCCCTTTTTTCTTATTTTCAATTAAAAAATATATGAAAACGTTATTTTATAATGTTTTGTTATTTTCATTAAAAAAAAATGAGGTATACTAGTGTGTATAGGTTGGAAAAACTTGAAAATTGTGTAATTAACTAGTGTCATAAAAAAACTCTCAAAACAATGGTTTACTAAAGTTCGTTATAGCTTTGGAATTAATACTATTTTAAAAAATGAACACATTACTATACCAAATTAGAAAAACAAATAGTTTTTGAATTTTGTTTACATTTCCAAAATAATTTACTTTCTTAGGATATATGAAAGAATTAATCTTTTGATTAGTCTGGGTATAAATAACATGAAGATAAAGAGAAACAAAGAGGTTGTCCTCTGCTTGATGCAAAAAAACATACACACATATTTATCAAAAATATATATCTGTATATATATTATTTATTTGTTTGAGACTATAGTTTCGAAGGCTTGGCCCTCATCATCAATCTTTTTTAATTGTAAATATTATTTTTCATTGGATCAGTATCGCATGGATATTGAAAAATTGTTGATCTTTACTTAGCCGAGAGGCAGTTAAAATTAAAAAAAAATGTAATTTTAACTGGCTCTCGGTTAAGTAAAGACCAAAAAATGTATATATGTGTGTATGTTTATTTGCATCAAGCAGAGAACACCCTCTTTGTTTCTCCTTATGAATCAACAACTCTGCTGCTCTTGGCAAAATAAAAACTTTTCAAATACTAAAATAACATAGGGGAAATTGACTAGAATGAAAAAATAAATAAATCTTTATTCCTCTTAGAGGCACAAGTCCTCGGTGGCTAGGTCCTCCAAACATCAATACAATCTAGCTACAATACATTAAAAACATCAATACAAATTAATTACAACAATTTAACAAAAAATAAACAAAAAAAAAGAAGAAGAAGAAAAAAAAATAGAAATGTATGCTCATTAACAAATAACATGACCATAGATTTCCATCAAAAGACAAAAAGTAATTTAAAAATTCCGCGCAAAAACCCGATACCAGGAGCAAGCGACGCATTAGGCATCCCGGCATTTGTCATAAGTTGTTAAAGAAATCTGGTCAAAACCTTAACAAGGATGGTGTGACCTCTCTCTACCTCAACTAATCTCTGCTTGTGAGAACTAAATAAATTTTTTTACAATTCTAGGACTTTAGGACTTGACAAAATTTATAATTGATTTAATCATAGGAAAAAATAAAATAAATAATAAAATAAATTTTCAAAAATATTTTGAAATGAAAGGATTTTTGGAGGTTTGTTTGAATTTAGAAAAAAAAGGCGAAGTAGTCAAAAGGCGAAGTGGTCAAGAAAATCCTTAATTAGATTCATAAAATTCTCTTTAAGGGTGAGAGGGAAATAAATGATAGTCGTTGTAAAGTTAACTAACCCTTAACCACATGTTCCTTCCCATTTACATCTTACTGGTCATCTAAATTGACATTTTCAAGTTCTTGTCTGCTAATAACTTCAATCTAGGAACAACCCTTGCCTACTGATTGGAATTTATTTTATATTGTCTTTCAATCGATTCTGATTCTAGCCGTCATTTGGTCGTAAATCGTGTGTCAGATACCTCCGGGATTCCTGCATTACGCTATAACCACAGTAGTGAGGAAACGCCGCAGGGACAATGATGGTCATAAACCTAATTTACATATCAGATAAAGGGTTAACATTCCCAGAGAATAGTCTTTAAACTAACAGAGACTTAATTTATTTCAAGCATTTTATAATCAGTTTTTTCTTTTTTTTTTTTGGTAAAATGTTATGCCTTTATTATTTAATCTGTAGATAATTTTATAGAGTATAAAGCAGAACACGGGATAATCCTTTCAATTAACTTAACAAAGGGGAAATAAGTAAATAAAATAAGAATTAGATAATTTTACTAACATAATTAATCAAATAAATTCAAGGAAAAAGAGAAATCTTTTTCAAAACTTGGAACGGGGATGTCCAAATTTTAATGATTTGACATTTTTTTTATTATTGAATGGTTTGACATAAAAGCTGTAATGTGACACGTTAGTGGAGTTTATTAAAAACAAGCATTTTAGCACCAGAACAAACTTTCCACGACTATTGCGTTATCGTGTATCAGAATTCAGTTACACAAACATACCTCTATGCGAGGTGTGAACCGTGATTGGAATTAGGTGTACACCATCTTTGGAATTATTTTGGAATTCATTGTTATTTATTGTCTTTTACTTGAAAATGAAAGTGGAAGTAGAAGTAGGTGTACACGATTATAGGTCGCGGTTCACCCCAAAAGTGTCCAAACTTTTGGCTTACTCCGGCCGTATTTGAAGGAAAAATATTTTCTCGTCCCCAGAAAAAATATACTATTACTATTAATATTTCTTAATCAAATAAACTGACACGCTCTGATGTGACCATCCACTTGACTTTACCATACAACCTGACCCTTCACTTATATTTAATGAAATTTTTTATAATCAAATAGGGTGGAGGGGTATTTTTTGCAATTTAGACTTCTGGGTGTCCACTGATTATGTATACAAAATTTGGTTGAGTTTGCTCAAATGGCCTAGATTTTTAATTTTTAACCCCCCCCTCCACCCCCATTAATTTTGGGTTGATATGCACTAAAATCTCATCAGCTCTTAATCTCAATGCACCAAAACTACGTGTGAAATTTGGTTTTGAGCTAGCTCGTCCAATAAAATTTGGAACGCAAAGACTAACAGAATAACGGACTAACTAACAGGCATTTTGACAAAAAAATTATTATCTCGAAAAATGTAATTTTTTTGATGTTCACTTATTTGGGCTTTTTTGTAGACCGAAATGGCATGGTTTCGCCCAATTTTTTTTAACTAAAATAGTTTCAGCCGTTTTTAAGATATTTTGAAAAAAAAGAAGCAAAAAATACACTTTTTTCATGCACGATTACAATACTTGGCCATACCCTGTATGGCAAAGTAAAATGATAGTTAATACTATAGAATAATGATATTCACCATAACAAAGAATATATTATGTATGGTAGATATGAGGTGTTTTTTTATTTTTGGAAATAATAAATTATCCAAAAGATTTAAAAAAATTGTATTTAAATGTTTACCTTGTCTATCAGGAAGGTTTGAACAATTCTCAAAAGAAAGCAGTTGTCAAAAGAAATAAACAAAACTCGAGGTCCATATAAAACACAAATATTAAGCACTTGACCCGCTGGTTGCTAAACTCGAAATGAAATAAATGCATTTCAAAAGGGAAAAGAATCCCGTTACTTGATTAGATATCAGAAAGCAAAATAATTCCAGATAAAATAAAAACGTATGCAAGACATGCCCAATTGATTTGAGATTGTTTTTAAAAAACTATCCTTTGTGCCAAGTGATTTTCACTTAACTTTTCGTCCTTAATTAAAAATCAAAATTTTAGAGGAATAAACTTTTAAATAAATATTTAATAAATAAAATAACAAATAACCACCTAATTGTAATAAATTCTATGACAAATTTACAAAATCAAATACAGTTTTACAGGTGTTATGACAAATTATTATTATTGGTTAAAAATAAACACTACCCAACCATACAATCACTAACAGACATTTTAACTAAATAATTAATATCTTCAAAAATATAAATCTTCAATATACGAGGTTTTATTGTAGAAGTTTTAATTACTGAAATAATAAATATTTTAGAAAATTTGAATACGAGATGAAGATTGATATTTAAAAATATGAATTTTTTCTCTCTTATAATGAGCTTCTGATTTTACATTTCGGAAATTTTATTTCTGAAAATAGATTCTCGTATATGTAAATACTTACAAAAAGTTATATCAAGAATATTATGAAGACTGTATTATTTGCTTCTGGGTAGATAATTATTATAAAATTCTAATAAAGAGACATTATTAAATTTTCTTCAGAGTCTATTTCTATACATTGAATCAGAAAGTTTGCAGATAAAAAATTTATATGTAATGAAAATGGAGTCGAAAATAGACCAAAATGATAATTATTTTTCCGAAAATCTTGAAATCTAGTTCCAGATTCAAAATTTAAAATTATCACTTTGATTTTTCGAAAACTTATCAGCTGATTTTCAGATTTCTTAATTTAGCGAAAAAAAAAACATCGGGGCAAATTGTATCAAATACAACTTCTAGTGAGTACATTTAATATTTTAAATAAGTTTATGATTTTATGTCGGCCCGATTTCATTGGAGTGCTGGGCCACATGCCGCGGGTTGGATAGCTCAGCTCTAGAGAGACTGAAAAATTACACTTTCTCTATTTATTATTCAAATATTTCTAAACACTAATAAGCAAAAAAAAAATTATAATAAGCCTGACAAGTGCGTATTTGAGACAAAGAGGGTGTCAGTGAAATGTTTATTTTCGCTCCTAGAAATTAGACAACCTTAGATCTTGTTTGTATAAAAGCTAACTAAACTTTCTGATCCCCATTTTTAATGTTATTAGGTCGAGAGTGATTGAAAAAGTAATATTATTCGCGAGTGAGGGAGAGCCGAGCAGAGTGCTATCTATCTACGGCGAAGCAGTGAGAGGGGTTTGAAGTTTGGTTAATTAGGTCTTTTATATAGATTAGGAAGACCGTAGGGGAGATTACTGAGCCTTGGGGAACTCCCGAATTTTTAGAGAAGGATTCGGATTACTTTAATACTACGATTCGGGAGAAAGCTTTCTAATCATTTGCATAGTATTGGTGTGAAGCCTAAGGCTGGCAGTTTGCTAAGAAAATGTTTGTCCCAAGCTTGGTCATAAGCAAGCCTTTGAAATATTCAGAGCTACTGAGGGGGTCTCTTTTCCGGTATCTTGAATTTTATTGCAGAAATGAGTTACATGTGTTAAGATTTCGCCTGTGGACCGATACCGTCTAATCCAGGGCTGTCCAACGCGCGGCCCAGCATTGTAATGAATGCTACCCGACTTAAAATTATAGATTTTTCCTTAAAACGTTGAGATTTTTAAGCACTTAATGGACAATGTATATATCAGATACAATTTGTCCTGATAATTTTTTTCTTTAAAATAAGAAATGAAAAATTTCCAAAAAATAAAAGTACTGATTTGAACATTTTTAATTTGGAACTAATTTTAAGGTAAAAAAATATTAAATTTCTTATTTTTTAAATACCGATCTTTATCTATATTTCTATTTTCTAAAATATTTATTGTTTTAGTAATTAAAACTTCTTGATGTGATCAATGATTTAAAAAAAAAATCTGAACGAATAGAAATCAAAGATTATTATGCTATGCTATTTTTGATTTTTTGTCTTGGTGGATATTATTAACTATCTTTTTTGATTAACAAATATCGAAAGAATTAGTATATTTATATTATTTATTTTGGCCGCGCAGGAGGGGCCTCCTCTTACAACAGATAAGTAGATGATAAAATTCGTTTATACAAACGGTGGTAATATTTACAGTTCTCTCTCTCTCTCTATTTACAGTAAGTAGTGGCTTGTTGAAATGTATACATATGTCAAATCAATAAAAACAAAAATGAAAAATATGAATGGAAAAAATAAATAAACAAATAAATTAAATGAGGCCCGAGACAATTAGTTTTCTTAATATGTGGCCCGTGTTAGCCAAAAGGTTGGACACCCCTGATCTAATCAGTATTGCCATATCGAGAATTATTTTTTACTTTACCATACAGGGTATGGTCAAGTATTGTAATCGTGCATGAAAAAAGTGGTTTTTATCTTCTTTTTTTCAAAATTTCTCAAAAACGGCTGAAACTATTTTGATTAAAAAAATTTAGCTAAACCATGGTATTTTCCTCTACAAAAAAGCTCTAATAAGTGAACATCGAAAAAATTATATTTTTCGAGATAATAATTGTTTTGTCAAAATGTCTGTTAGTCTGTGCGTTACCAAATTTGTGTACGAGCTAGCTCAAAAACTAGTGTGAATATCGAAACCAAATTTCACACGTATTTTTGGTCCATTGAGATTAAAAGCTGATTAGATTTTGGTGCATATCGACCCAAAATTAAGGGGGATCGAGGGGGGGTTAATAATTAAAAATCTAGGTCGTTTGAGCAAATTCAACCAAATTTTGTATACATAATCAGTGGACCCCCAGAAGTCTAAAAATGAAAAAATCTAACCGCCCAAAATGGGGGGAGGCAAAAAAATGAAAATCTTGGTATTTACCAAATTCTCCCAAATTTTGTATACATAATCAGTGTGCCCCTAGGAGTATAAAAATGCAAAAACTAACCCCCCCACCCTACATGATTATAAATAATTATATTAAATATTAATGTAAGTGAGGGGCCAGGTTGTATGGTAAAGTCAAGTGGATGGCCACATCAGAACACGTCAGCTTATTTGGTTTCTAATTGACGGAGGATATGTTGTTTAATAATTTCCAGTTTATATTTCCCCCATCTAATTTTAAATAACACTCTGCTAATGTTATTTTATTTTCTCGCTTCGCTTTTATAAAATAAATATTAATTTTTCAATCCTTTCAAATAATCCCCGTGTCATTCTTATGAAGTGACTTTTCAGCTATCTTTCTTTCCATTTTGCGATACTTTGACTTCTCCCTGTGTGTGTAGGTTTATCAGAAGCAAGTTGATGTTTAGAAAGAGAATAGCGTATGGTGTATAGGGAGTGTGGGACATTCACATAGACACAGGAACTTGTTGGATATTAAAAGGAAATGGTGCTTCTGTGATGTATGGGGTGCGGCGCACAGCTTGCTTCTTTGCTCTTTTTAAACGCCAAAGGGTGTGGATGGGAGAGAAGAGAAAATAAAAAGAAACCAGCCACCCTGGCATTACGTTACTCAACATTTTAGTTATTATGACAATACCGATATGAGAAAAGAAAGGGTGATAAACTATTTAGTTTATCTAGATAAAACAAAAACAAATCAGTTTTTATTCTTTTATTCAATCTTCTCATTTCAACGTGAAATTATTATTGGTGAAAATCACGATAAGAGGTGACATCTATTCGCAGTATATAGAATTAATAATTACATGTAATGGAATGGGGAATTTAGACAACCTGACATCTGGTAGCAAATAATTTTAATAACCCAATGAGAGCAATGCATTTTCCCGTTAACTAGCCCCCTTTATTTTGGCCAATAAAAATTTTATTATATCGATTTGTTTCTGTTTTATTTAACGATGAATCAATCAAGAATAAAATAATTGAGACTAGTTTAATAGGGATCAAATAAAATATTTGTTTTAAATGAATAAATAAACTGCAATGGATCGTTGCTAAACTTTATCCAATGTACTATCTTATTCTAGGGTAAAGTACTTTAAAATATAATTTTAGAAAAAAACTTTAAATGATCTTTTTTGTGGTCCTCAGGGCACTTAATTAGAATATTAAATTTCATCAAAATTGGTTTAGTCATTTTCAAAATATTTAGAAAAAACTGAAAAAGTAGTGAAATAAAGTACTAATGTTTGTGGGCCGATATGTACTAAAAACTAATCAGCGCTTTATTTTGCTAAACTAATGGTAGGTTTTCAATTTCATTTCAATCGGTTGTACGGTGTGGAAAAAAACGTGGACGAAATAAACGATAACATACATATATCCGCACGCACTTCCTGAAAAAATCGCACTTTTTGGCCTCTGGACGAGACCCCAAGTAATTTTTGGCAAAACTGTCACGTGCTAAAATTCAACCTAAATAAATACTACAATTTGTGACTTTAATTGAAACCATGGCTTCTGTAGTCTTTACCTGAGGACTCTTTGAAGTCGCGGTTGCCGCGAGACCGATTACAATATTTTACTCATGCTTCGAATTGGATAAAGTAAAAAATCTTTTAAATTTTCAAATAACCCTAATGTATAATTATTAGAAAGATGATTTAATTTTCCGAAAGTAGCAGCGTTGATTGATTCATTCATAAGGAAAAATCAGTGAATTGTTTTCTGCTTGATGCAAATAAACATACTATATATAATAAATCGAATGTTTTCTACATTTGATTCAATCGCGAATTAAATGTTGGGAATTTTTGTCAAATATTGAGTGAAAATAATGTCTGAACTTATATAGTTCTAACTTGAAATAATGATGTTAAATAAATTTATAATTTTTCTCATTAATATATCAAAGAATAATTGAAATATCAACGAGAATTATTTTGACCGCGCTTATTTGAAAAAGATATTTATGGCGAGACTACTGCGGATGACGCTATTGGAGTCTGCGGAGTCTTAAGTCTGGACCAAGAGAGAAAAAGATGTGATACATTTAGCTACAATCCAACGTCATTTCGCGTATAGCCCGCTTGACATTCGGATAGATCACCAAATGAATTTGAAATCTCAGATGTTATATATTCAATCTCCCAGTCCAGAGCGCTTGATCTATTAGCATGTATGTTAGATGCTTGCCATTAATTAATCGAATGTTTTCTACATTTGATTCAATCGCGAATCAAATGTAGGGAATTTTTGTCAAATATTGAGTGAAAATAATATCTGAACTGACTGGGATATCGAATATATAACATCTGAGATTTGGTGATCCATCCGAAAGACAAGCTTGCTATACGCGAAATGACGTTGGATTGTAGCTAAATGGATCACATCTTTTTCTCTCTTGGTCCAGACTTAAGAGTCCGCAAACTCAAGCTTGAGTTGTTTACCAAAAAAGAATTTAGTCTTTTTGATTTTAAGTCGATTCTTCCACGTTTTCAGTAGAGGTTGGAATTAATATTCAAAACATCAAAAATGGAATGCAATAAGGTTATTCCTCTAGTAGTAGATAAGAATCGATCGTTATTTTTGATTTTAAGTCGATTCCTCCATGTCTCCAGCAATGGTTACCAATAATAATCGAAACGTCAAAAATCTAATGTATGTAATTGTTATTCCTCAAGTATTAGATTAGAATCAATCTCTATTGTTGATTTTAAGTCGATTCCTCCATCTCTTCAGCAATGGTTACCAATAATAACCGAAACGTCAAAAATCCAATGTAGAACGGTTATTCCTCGATAATTAAATGAGAATCGATCATTATTTTTGAATTAAAGTCAACATGAACTGCAAATTGCAAGTGATATCTGATTAATAATAAAGGAATAAACATATTAATATTTCAAATGAATTTGGATAAAGTTTAGCAACGATCCGTTGCAGTTTATTTTTTAATAAAGCGGTTAGCCATAATACGAGAATAAATAAATATATTTATAATATAATTTTATACAACAGATTATATATAATACCATGATACTCCCTCACCATTCAAGTCCCAAAGGGTAGGCCCATCGCGCGAGGTTCGAGTTCAATGCCCTTATCATCATTTATATCAGTATATTTCAGGGTGCGAGCAGGAACTGGAACTGAATCGGCTGCTTTGCATCCCCTCGGAGTTTTATTTCCTATCGCTGACTCTATCTAAAGTGATTTTCCTCTTCATAGGCCTAATCTGTACCAATTTCTTTAGATATTCATTATTCTGAAGAAGAAATCTTATTTGAGAAGGGAGTCCTGGCTATCATTGAAACGGATAATAGTTTAGCTACCTCGTTCATTGAATTCCTTTTTTTCTCTGTTACTCATGATATTGTGCAGATTTTGCACTTTAAACTCAACTGCATAAAACACAATAATACCTCCAAAAGAGGAGCCCATACATAAAAGTTTTCCCTTTCTATTCCAATTTTAAACTTAATTACTTTTTGGCTTTAGATTACTTTACTTTACGTAAGTTTTGCATATTTTTCACCAATACAATCTTTTTTTACTTTATCATACGGGGTATGGTCAAGTATTGTAATCGTGCATGAAAAAGGTGTTTTTTTCTTCTTTTTTTCGAAATATCTAAAAAACGACTGAAACTATTTCGATTAAAAAAATTGAGCAAAACCATGGCATTTCGGTCTACAAAAAAGCTCTAATAAGTGAACATCGAAAAAATTATATTTTTCGAAATAATAATTGTTTTGTCGAAATGTCTGTTAGTTAGTCTGTGCGTTACCAAATTTGTGGACGAGCTAGCTCAAAAACTAGTGTGAATATCGAAACCAAATTTCACACATAGATTTGGTCCATTGAGATTAAGAGCTGATTAGATTTTGGTGCATATCGACCCAAAATTAAGGGGGGTCGAGGGGGGGTTAAAAATTAAAAATCTAGGTCGTTTGAGCAAACTCAACCAAATTTTGTATACATAATCAGTGGACCCCCAGAAGTCTAAAAATGCAAAATCTAACCTCCCAGAATGAGGGAGGAGGGTCAAAAAATGAAAATCTTGGCCATTTACCAAACTCAACCAAATTTTGAATACATAATCAGTGGGCCCGCAGGAGTCTAAAAATTCAAAAACTAACCGCCCGAAATGGGGGGGGCGGAGGGTCAAAAAATGAAAATTTTTGCCATTTACCAAACTCAACCAAATTTTGTATACATAATCAGTGGGTCCCAGGAGTCTAAAAATGCAAAAACTAACCCCCCCCCCGCGGCGTGATTATAAATAATTTGATTAAATATTAAATATAAGTGAGGGGCCAGGTTGTATGGTAAAGTCAAGTGTGGCCACATCAGAACACGTCAGCTTATTTTACTTAATTTATCAATATATATATATATGTTCTTTGTTCTGTATAACTTAGAAAACAATTGTAAAACTATATTAATATCTTTGAAAAATGATATGAAAAAATCTAGATTCTTAAGGGTTGAAGGTTTTCTTGTTTGTATTTTATTAAAAGCTAGTCAATTATTTTTATAAAAGGACTTAAAAAATTGTAGTATATCAAGTGCCTATATAGTTGTTTGATATACAGCCGACTCTCGATAATTCGAAATCCAAGCGTCTACAAGAAAATTTCGAATTATTGAGACTTCGAATTATCAAGAAGTTTGAATTATCAAGAGGAAAGAAAAAAAATTAGAATTATTAAGAGAGTTTTTATTATATTTTTGAAAATATGTATGAGCTCACATAAATTTTATATATAGCCTCAAGTAAAATTAAAACAAAAAGTAACAAAAAAATTACATAGGTATTAACATTGCAACACATACCTAATTAAAAAAATTATGAATAGTTATTCGGCTCAATATGGAAATCTCAATAAAAAATCCAAATCCATGGCTGTATCTAAAACAAACACTACTTGTAATTTACAATTAAATAACATCCCCATTGAACAACTAGCTAAATTCAGCTACCTGGGCGTGGAAATTTCAAGCAAAAGAAATTTAAAGGACGAAGTGAAGTCGCAAGTGTTCAAAGGCGCTTTGAATTTCCGGCTGCCTTTACAATTTAATATGGAAGAACAAATTTATGTCTCAGAAATCAAAACATGCATTTACAAATCTTGCGTTCGGCCTGTAATAACATATGGCGCCAAAGCAAGGGCGGATACAGTTATTACACAACTACTCCGAACAACCGAAATGAGAATTGTAAGAACCATACACTGGAAGACGTTCCGTGACAGAATCTACAGTGAAGAACTAAAGAAGCGAAGTGGGATAAAAGATATAGTTCAATGGGTTAAGGATCGAAGGCGATATTGGGCCGAACATGTTGAAAGAATGTCTGACGACCGTCTCCCGAAGATTGTTCTACATAACCGTCCAGGGGGTTACAGACGCAGGGTACCGCGACATTTCAGCCCCCGACAAAATATCCCCCGGCATAATATCTTCTGAGAAAATATTCTCCAGTATAAGGGAGAATACAAAAGAGATTAAGTAAGAAGCTTATAATCATAGTTTTGAATAATATAAACAGACTTTCATATTTTGGCGGCTAATTAGCCGTTTGAAAGTTCTGCTGTCTGTCGTGTTTGATTAGGAAAAAATGGGAGCCCCAAACACACCCCGCTCGACGATTGGCTGGTTCGGTTTTCAATGTGTATTTGATTAGAAAAAAAAATGGAAGCCCGAAACACACCCCGCCCGGGCTAAACTTTCGGAGGTTCGGTTAATATATATTCAGTTCGGCTCGGTTGGGTTCGTATAGGTCTTTTTCGGGCTGGTTTTTAGACGGTTCGGTTGGCGCCCCGAACTGAATATATATTAACCGAACCGGAGTCGATTTGCATTACTCATAAGATTCACGAGGGGAAGGGTTATTTTGTCATGAGATATTTTGTCTGAAGGATATTTTGACGGGGGATGTTTTGTCGGGGGCTGAAATGTAGCGGAATCCAGAAGCAGGGGGCGACCAAAATAGATGGAAGGAAAGCTACGACCCCAAGGGATGAAACAAATTGAATAAACAGACACCTGTGTCTATTTAAAAGATTAAGAAAAAGAAGAAGAAGAAGAATAGTTTTTTGCTAGGAAGAATTCGAATTACAAAGAGGGGAAGTGACCTAGTTCGAATTATAGAACGTTCTCTCCCCTTCTTGTTACTCAAAGGATTTCGAATTATCGAGGGTATCAAAATACTCAGCATTGTTTCGATTTACCGAAGTTGATAGCTGAAGAGTTCGAATTATCGTATTTATTTTAATGTCAGGAGGTCCCAACTACTTTGATATACCATGACTTTTGAAACGCTTTTTTTACTAACAATTATTTCATTAAAGAAATTTCATCAGTGATTTTGAAATTTTTGAAAAACGCCATCTTTTTCCAAAATCAAAAAAAAAACTCGCCTGTCTATATTTTATTAATATTTACAATTTTTGTTTCAGCATTCTAACTAAATCCATTCACTGATTAAAAAATTGTTAAGTCATCAAAATCCCTGGATAGTAACATATTTCGTGTCTTAAAAAATATTCACTTTTTTCTCCAATTAACTCTGTAGAAATAATTTTGTCAAAATATACTAAATCATTTTTGCATTAAATGATGCAATATAAAATATAGTTTAAGTTTGTGATTTATTTATTCTCACAATTAGCTGTGCGAATTATTGAAAATTTACACTTGGGATACTCAAGTACAGAAGCCTAATTCCATATTTAAAGGAATGTTATGTATTTTAATTAAAATTAAATTTAATTAATTTCCCTGTACACTTTGACTAGTTAAAACAGAATAGACAGTGTTTGTGAATATTATCATCATGCCCTCAAGTGCAATATCAAACAATTAATTAAACGAATTAAAATCTATATATATAAAATTAAAGTTGTGTCTGTACATTGGTCCAAATTTTGGTTGCACACGTTTCAAGAAAAGTTATGAACGAAAACACCCTCAACAAAATTCCTGTATGTCTGTCTGTCTGTATGTTTCTGTGGTTTCCGCGAAAAGTTGCTCACGATCCACGTAAAAACGGCTGAAGGGATTATTATGGAATTTCATATTTGCATCAGATGTCTTCTAACTTATATTTTATAACGTATTGATATTTTGAAATTTTGACCCCAAAAGGTGGTTTGGGGGGCCGCACGAATGGAAATTATCAAATAGCTCCTAAAGTATTAACTCTAGAGCAAATTTTCCGAGGGGTGATCCGCAATGGAAGTAGGTGTACACCGCTTTGGAAGTATTTTGGAAGTACGTGGAAATATTTCGAAGTACCTGGAAATATTTGAAAGTACCTGGAAATATTTGAAAGTACCTGGAAATATTTGGAAGTACTTGGAAATATTTGCAAGTACAAGTGGAAGTAGGTGTACAGCATATTAGGTCGCGGTTCACCTCTCGAAATTTTCTTATGAGCAAAGTTGTAGGGGATCTTATTTCTGACAACTTTTGTTTAAAAAAATTCCCCCCAAAAACCATCCAAAAAGGCGGAAGGGTGAAAAAATATAAATTCTTGCACTTGGAGCAAACTCAACCAAATTTTGTATACATAAACTGTAGGCCTCTAGAGAGCTAGAAATGCAAAAACTAACCACTCAAAATAGGGAGGAGGGTCAAAAAATGTAAATTCTTGCTATTGGAGAAAACTCAACCAAATTTTGTACACATAATCTGTGGGCCACTAGAAAGCTAGAAATGCAAAAAGTGGGTGCGGGAGTCGGGGTGGTGGTGTGGGGCGCTGATTCAAATGCATGGTGCGGAGATGGGGGTGCTGGGTGGGGTTCTGGGGATGGGGGTCCAGGGGGTGTAGCCCTCTGGCTAGCAAGAGGAAAGAGGGCTGCCAAAGGCGGGCCTTGCAGCTAGTAAACAATAAAGTAATATATTATAAATATCGAGATTATAGGTTAATTTAAATTTTTTTTTATTTTATAAGAAGTAGTACTTACCAATGTCAAGATGGGAAACAACTTCTGATTTCTCATTTTTTTTCTCTCTTTTTTTTCGCAGAGGATTATGGACTCGGCGGAGCAGGCGGCTCTTTCACATCGTTTTGACCCGGGATTGGTGACACGGTTTTTCAATTCACGAAGATTGAACTCACCGGATACCGACGGAGTAAAACGTGAAGTGACTTTAAGTCTCGACCGACATTTCGATCAGCTGAGTGTGAACGCAAATCTGAGCGCTGTTTTGATGCCGGCTGGAATACAAGAGTCAGGTGCGCATTAAAACACTTCAAATAACCATTCATAAATTAACACTTGTTTATGATAACAACCGCTTAGTGATAATTATTAATCAAGGATCAATTTGTCAAAGTATACATTAGCGTGATAGAATATTAATTAATTGCAACCTCTTAGACATTAAATTAAACTTAAGGATGTGTGTGTTTAGGGAAATTTAGTACTTTATTAATTAAAATTTAATTGACAATATTTATCAGTTTTAGGATTATTATGCAAAAAGATAAGAGCTATTGGAATAAAATTGAGGAAAGAAAGGAAAATGTTCAAGACTCGCTTATTCAAAGAACAGTTTGAAAGAGAAAGCTTAAACTTGGTCCAAATGGGACACTGTGATTAGTTTATATTTGAGTGTAAAGTTTTTATTTATTAGATATAATTGTCCAATTGATTAGTCCATACCTATATAAAAAATCGACTTGGTGATTTATTTGTCCTACACCTGAGGTATAAAGCTAAAACTTGGCACGAAGATAAGGCTCATCAAAACTTAGATGTGTGGCATTTTTCAACTTACTATATTATCAATACGTAAACGTACAAGTGATTATTTCTAACAATTCGACTTTTCCAGTAATTTTCTGCATTTTCCATTACTGAAATTAGATATCTCTAAATCTTTTTCCTTTTTGAAATAAAATTTTGGCACCTAAGCAATCTTTCTACGCCTTTTCAGTCTCACGTTTTAGTGGGAATCAGAATCTAGACAAACAGAAAGAAAAATTCATGTTTGTTAATTATTTTGATTCACGTAAAAAAAATAAAAAAAATTTAAAAATTTTGATTGAATCAAATACATCGACTAGCCGGTTTTATAACCTTTTGAAATCCAAAAGATTTTTTTCGTTTTGTCATTGTCTAAATCTGCCACTGCCTGAATTTCAGATTATCAGCAAAAACATCGATTCCCAATTGAAAAATACATCCCTAAGCTGTAATATATATTTATATATGTAGAAGGGGAAAAACAAAAATAAAATATTTACAAATATTTAGATTTAATTTTCCAATATAGTCCCTATTTCTCTTTACAGGATCAACAATATATATTCAAAAGCCAATAAATCAATTTTAACAGATGGGGTTTCACAAAAAAAGAGCTTAAAGGAAAATAAAGACTAACTCAGAATATTTATTTAAATCAAAAGAAAGAATTATTTTTATGTTCTTGAAAAAACAAACAGTAATTTTAAAATCAATATAAAATATAGCATTCTATTTAAGACGTATAGGGACTATAAGCTACTCGAAATTATAAAATAAAAACTACAGTTAAATAAAAAAAGTATTTATTTAGAAGACGATTGATTGATTTATTCTTCGGAATTCTAAGTATGATGAAAATACATTTTTTTCTAATTCTAAGTATGATGAAAATACATTTTTTTAAATATTTGTTTTAAAATTTAGAAGATTACTGTATTTTTACGATTATTATTCTCAAGTTATTAATAATTAAAAATAAAAAAAAGTAAAAATTAAATATACTGAAGATTCAAGAATATTAATTTAATTTAATTAAAAGTATTACCTTTGAAATTTAAATGAAAAATTAAAAATATACTTTAAAAAATCCTTTAGATTTATTCAGTACAACTTCTGGACCTCAATTCATGGAATCTTTAAGTGGGTATCAATCTAATACGACGGTAGTCAAATTCACGAAATACTAAATAAAAATTGTAATCAAAAAATTATCAAAAATTGTAAATATAAAATGATAAGATGAAATTTTAAAGAAGATAAAGTAAATAAGAGTTGATTCGGCATACAATTCCTAGTAGCATAATGTTTCAAACTATATAGTAATTATATAGCGACTATATAGATTCTCGAAATATATATAGGCACCATATAGTTACTATATAGGTTGAAACACTGTGCTACTAGGGATATCATTTCGTGACTTTTCGCCTTTAATTAAAGCTTCCTCAGGCTGTAGATCTTATACTTTACAATCGGTTATAGATAAATAGTCTTGTGTTTGAATGTTTTTCTCATATATCTGCTAATGAACACCTCTTTACAATTGGGAAACGTCCCAAATTATAAAGGTGCTGAGTCAATATTTATATCAAAAATTATTCATTTAATAAAATTATGGATCTGAATCAAGAAAATAGAATGATATATTCTATTACTACAAATATACAGGGTGGGGCATCAAGATCGACCATATTTTTAAGAGGTATAAAGAAATGAAAAAATTTAACTAGAAAAAAACTGAATATATTTTTGAAAAGAAGATAAAATGATTTTTTTAACGTGTTTTAAACATTATATCAGACGAAAGGAGAAAGGGGGGGTCAAAAACAAAATTTTTAGCCCTTTCGACCAAACTTTGTATACAACATTTGGTTAGTTTTTCTGGGAATCCACAGAATATGTATATAAAATTTGGTTGAGTTTGGTCTAAAGGGCTAGAATTTTCATTTTTGAACCCCCCTCCCTTTTTTCTGATAATATTTAAGACACATTAAAAAAAAAAAAAATTATCTTTTCAAAAATATATTCAGTTTTTTTCTAGTTAGATTTTTTCATTTTTTATACCTCTTCAAAATGTGATAGTTCTTTATGCCCCACCCTGTCTATCTATAATTTTCGAATTTATCATTTTTAAAATATATTTAAAAAATTATAGATATTTAACGAATCTTGTATTTGAAACCCGATATTTTTAAAAAGATATTTTCATTCTTTTGATTAAATTTTAATTTTCTAATAAGTGTTAGCGAGCCTTGTATAGTAGTTATATAACTCAGAGACAAACATGATTCATATATCTTAATTATTCAAGGATTAACTAAAAGTAAATATGTGCTAGTATTGTAAATGTTTTATGTCATATTCAAACTCAAGTTTCTCAATTAGACAATGCTATCTTCAAGTTTCAGTCAATTCTTGGTTATTTATAATAGAAAATAAAGAATCATTTATTCTTCTTAAATAGAAGAATCAAAAGTTAGTTTCATTAATTTCGATTTGCATTTATTGTCAAAGAACTCTTTTTGTTCGAGCAATTTAAACTAGAAGATTTTTCGATATTTGTGGACTTATACTTGCTATTAATAATGACGAAATTCGATAACGCAGAAGAGGAAATTTTTTTAAAAAAGTTCCTTAAAGAAAAAAATCTAAAAATATTATTTTTTCGAGTCGAAACCAAAGTTTGCTAGTTGAACATTTACTGTCAAATATTTTTAAAAGGCCATAATTAATTTTATTATATTTTTGAAGTAGACATTTTTACCATGGACAAGTATTAGAATGATGGAAGAAAAAAGTGGTTTATTTGCTTCGTTTTTTCAAATTATCTCAAAACCGTTTGAAACTATTTTATTGGATAAAAAATACTTGGTAGGTTTCACATTAAGATATAAAAAATAAAACGAATTTATTTTTGGAGAATCTTTAATCTCGATATATATATTTCGGGTGACTAACCCATCTTCAGGAGAAACAGAAAGTAACTGACCTGGATAAGTCGAATTTGAATACAAGTCAATGGTAAAATTTATTTTTAAGATAACAAAAGGGTAAATATTTAAAATTAGTGGAGGGAGAAAGGTAGGAAGTCTATTTTGTTTAATTTTGAATGGCCTTCTGAGAAATGAGGATCTACACTCAGGTCACCGGATAAATTAAATTGCCTTAAAGCCTGCAATTTATGCAACCAATTTATCAGCTTAGAGAAAAATAATAGAATAGTCAAGGGGCTCTTGTATAGTGCTGCCCTCCTTTCCTTGGAGGTTAGATTTTGAATGATGTTTTGATTAAACCTTAAAGCATGAAATATATAGACACGCCCTTTGCTACTCTCCACATAGAGTGAAGTGAGGACAACATCGCCTACAGATGACGTCACGTTCTCGCATAAATATTTTGGTATATTAATTTAATATTAATTTGCGATTATTGGAATCCAAAAATAAATAATCTAAACTACGATAATTTTATCTCAATGTATAATAATTCCTATAGTGGCCATGCTATTTCTGGGTGTTCCTACCTACAGATGACGTCACGTTCTCTAGGTAATGTTGGCCTCACCAAATCGACACCAGGGCGTGTCTATATATTTCATGGTCTAACGATTAAACACTATAAATAAATAAATATACGTCGCTACTTCAGGACCCTATTCTAATCATTGAATGAGTCTAAATGCTTATTTTAACAAATCTCTCTTCCTGTTTGTCTGTCCTTCTATTTGTGTTTTTACTTTACCATACCGAGTATGGTCAAGTATTAAGATCGAGCATGAAAAAAGTGTTGTTTTTTTGCTTCATTTTTTCGAAATATCTCAAAAACGGATGGAACTATTTTGATTTAAAAAAATGACCAAAACCAGAGCCCTTTGGTATACAAAAAAGATCTAAAGAGTGATCATCGAAAAAATAATATTTTACGAGATATTAATTATTTTGTCAAAATATCTATTAGTACGTTACCAAATATTGTCTACCCCCTAGCTCAAAAACTAGTAAGAATATCAAAACGAAATTTCACATGTAGAATCTATATTTTAAGATTAAGAGCTTATTAAATTTTGGTTGAAATCAAATAGACACGATCTTATCCAAATTTAAAACCAGATCTAAGAACAAAATTTACTTTATTTTTTCTGATTTATTTAAAGTGATTTACTTTTTTAGTTTTTGATATTTTTATGAGGAACAAGCAGAATTGCTTTGTGAGCCCGCGGGCCACCATTTGAAAATTCCTGTTCAATAATATGTATTGAGTATAAAATTAATTGAAATTATTTAATTTATTTGTTTCATATTATACCGAAATTAACAAATTTTCTGAATAATGTTTTATTGAAAATTTAGGCTCCTTATTAAATAATGGCAATAAGCTTAGTGCAGTTTTTTTTAATATAAAGTTATAAGAAAGTGTAACACCTATAGGTTAAACTTTAATTTACTCTTGTTTTACAGAAACAAGAGAGGAAATTTTAGGAATCTCGTTACAGTTAAAGATTGTAGAACGATTAAATCAAATAACGAACATGGTCGTTTTACAATAATATGCTCATTTTAAATTATAATATGTATGTGTATATGTCATTTATAAGGTTCGGATTTTGCATATAATGCATGTTTTTTTCCTTGATTGCTATCCTTCTAATCTTTTGTATCTGTGCGTTTTAGGTTATCCTAGAGAAATCTTATTTTGCATATAAATGCATATTTTGGAGTTTAAGTGGGATTTTTGTCCCCCGTTTATTGGCAAATCAGAAAAATAATTGAAGAAAATTTTAAAGACAAAGAGGGAAGGCCCCAGGTTTCAAACCATTTTTGACCCCCCACCCCCTCTCAGTGTCAAACAAATCGAGAAAATTTAAAGAAATAATTAAAATAATATTTTTTATGAAAATTATTCTAGAAAAATAAAAAAAATAAAAATATTAATTATCTTATAAAAATAAACTTTGAAAACATTAATTTTATATTAAATAATTTGCAGTTGTTTCTTAAAATTTCTTAAATTATTAAAGAGAAATAAATCACGCAGTTGTTCTATTATGCTAAAAAATATAAAAAACCCGAATTTCTTTTAATTTATTTTCGTTAACATTAATTTTAAACTGTCTTTCTTGGAAGTGAATATCACAAAAAATAATTCCTCTAAAAGTGCTACGTTTCGTAAGTGGACACGATTCACGACTGATGGTAGAATAATATTTTGCCAAATATGCGAAAAAGAGGTACCTAGGTCTTTATCAAGTTAATATTAACTTTAACAGACAATAGATCTAGATTTCATGTAAGCAACTTAGAAATGTGTTTGATTATACAGAGCAATAAATTTTAAAATAAATTTATTGACTATTTCTTCTTTTACCCGTTCCTTGAGTTGGTTTAAAGCTTCAAGCACTAGATATTGTGAGTAAATCATTTATTTTAAGTGCATATTTTCTTTTAAAATGCATATTTATAGTGCATATTTCGGCCTTTTTATATGCATATTTTGCTATTTTTTAGTGGAAATCGATCCGAACCTAAGTCATTTAACTATGCGGTTATAGATCTAGACCCATGTTATTTTCCAAAACATAAGATTAAAAATGAAAGAAGGAAGAGAAGAGAAGATAGGATTAACGACAAATGAATTGTTGTCTAATTGAATCTTGAAATATGTTATTTGAAAATAGCATATTTTTTGAAAATGAGATTTTATAGGGTAGAGATCTTGATCTAAAAGTGTGCAGCTATAGGACTAAAAAAATTATAATTAGTTTGTATATTGAAAACTTTTAATTATATTCATTTTTTTTATTTTTCAGATCCTGATGTCATGAATGGAATCAAATGGTCTGAATATTTGGACCCTTTATTCGTAAATAATTATGAAATGGACCCGTCTCTTTCTTGGCAATATTTTGGCTCATCTACAGGATTTCTAAGAAGATATCCAGGTAAAGATAAATATTACAAATATTTTCTGTCTTTTAATTCAGCATTACATATAACTTTTTTAATTAAAATATTATCCATCTTTGGAAAATATTCAATTTTGAAAGGTTTCTTTTGAAGTGGAGAAAGTACTAATGGATATTTTTAATCAAACAAGTTTCCAAAGAAAATTGCTTTTTTGTTTTCTTTCACTTGCATAGTGAAGCATGAACGTTAAAGTATTGGATTCACTTTTGGGAGATTTTATTTTTGAATCTTTCTTTCTCCATAACTATAAAAGGTAATTTGACGTGGATAGCTCTAAGTGGTAGTATTTCATGACCTTAAAATATAGAAAATCTATATATATATATATAAAATTCTTTGCCCGATACACTCCCTCACTCACTCACTCATCATCAAAACAGCCAGAACCACTGGACATAGAAAGATGAAATTTGGAGAGGATATTACATCTATGACATAGGGGCTGACTATGAAAAGATTTTTCGAAATTCGACCTCTAAAGGCGTCAAAGGGGGCAAAGTGTGTTTTCACTGATTATGCGAAATCTCTTAAGGACGATAAAATATCTACTTGCTTTTTACTTATAAAAATACTAAATTAAAATATCTAAAAATAATTTCAGGATTTTTTGAAATTCGACTCCTAAAGGGGTCAAAAGGGGCAAAATATCTTTACAATGGGTTTACACTAATTATGCATTTTCAATGAAGAACGATAAGATATCTACTTGATTTTTACTTAATAAAATTCTAAATACAAATATCTAAAAAGTACTTTCAGGATTTTTTGAAATTCGACTCCCAACTATCCAAAATGTGAGTGGGGGCAAAAATTAAAACTCTCTCCTATCTTGATCAAATTTTTTTAGAGTTATTCTTTATTACTTTAAGAAACTATTCCTGTAAAAATCAACTATCAAAATTGACTGTATGGGGGCGAAGGGGGGGGGGTGCAAATTATCGAAATTTTTAGCTTTTTAGTTTAGTACTCTTTAGAAAACTGTGGATTATTTATTCGCAAATATCTAAAAAATAATTTCAAGATTTTTTGTAATCCGACCCCCCCCCCTCTCAACTTTCATAAAATGTGAGTGGGAGCAAACATTGAAACTCTCTCCGATCTTGATCAAATTTGTAGAGTTATTCTTTATTACTTTAAGAAACTATTCCTGTAAAATCAAATATCAAAATTGACTATATGGGGGCGAAAGTGGGGGGGGGGGGGGGGGGCAAAATATAGAAATTTTTAGCTTTTTTGTACATTTACTCTTTAGAAAACTGAGAGTTATTTATTTGCAAATATATAAATATTTTGAAATATCTAAAAAATAATTTCAACCTCCCAAAATGTGAGTGGGGGAAAAAAATTAATACTCTCTCCGATATAGATCAAATTTTGTAATGTTAGTTTTTAAGACTATATAAAATGTATGCTGTAAAAATCAATAGCCAAAATGAGTGCGTGGGGGCGAAAGAGGGGGAAAAATATTACAAATATATATTACAGACCTAATAAGCACATGCCGAGACGCCGCCCGCCAGGGCCACCTGCCCGGAGGGACGAGCTGTAGAGGGTGTGCCGAAGGCAGGCCTGGAGCAGCTCGTAAGTTTATAAAAATAAAACGGGTTTTATGGTCGTCAAAGCCAAAAATCACTATGTTATTTAATGGTCAGTGTGTGTGTGTGTGTGTGTGTGTGCACTGATATATCTATGCTAGTATCCAAAGTCAGAGAGCAATGAAATGTGAAACTTAAGCTAGGAATCAGCCCCGGACAATATGGTAGCTTTTGGTCCAAATCCACGTATCCTCTGTACTTGAAATTTAGGAGTTTTTTATTTTATTTTAACTTTTCTTAAAAACGATTCCTATATTTTTTTTAAAAAATGGCTGTACTTAAGGTTGTTCGGACAATACCCCGCAAGTCAAAATAAAATCCAAATTTAAATTTAAAATTAAAAATTCTAACACATAAATTAATTATTTTAATTTAGATGTTAGCTAATGTCATCATTTTTAATCGGATATATGAAATAATTTAATTAATAAATATAATAAATAATAGTCTTTTGATTCGAGTCACGTGATTTATTTATTTTTAAGTGAAGCGGACTGATATGTTCGATCATTTAGATTTGAATATTTACAAAAGCCTGGGTCAGAATTTTTTTATTTTTAACGGTACCTACGATAATTTATATAAATAAAAGTCTTGTTTTTTTCTCATCATACGATTTGGCTAGATTAATCGAAATATATGCTTTCAGCCAACATTCCCTATTCACTACGTGTTAAAAGTCCGATTTTTAATAATTAATTACACAAAAACCCTTGGTCAGATCTTTTTCAAAAAATTATTTTATACGTATTTGTTATCGATTAATAACATATTAAATTTAGAATTTTAATCAAACATTGCCTTAATGTCGGAGCAACTTTAAAAAGATTCACAAGTTCTGTGATGTGAATTTTTTAATCTTGATTGAAACATTGTGAGGGGGCTTATGATTAGTATTCTAGCTAATGGGAGCTGTAATGGAAAGTCATGTGGTACATATTTATTATTATACCTATACATATAATTTATTAATTAAATGAACACATAATTTTTATATTTACTACTCACATTTATTTTTCGAAGGAACAAAAATTCTTCTTGTGATATGATTATTGATAAATTATACTATACTATTTTAATTATTTATAATTATTTTCTATTAAATATCAAAAGTTTGTTATCCTTTGTAGATATACTATAAAATTAAATATTAAAATTTTCCTGGTCTGCATCTCAATCAATATAATTCATTAAATAATTTATTTTATTGTGAATTATTTTATATCAAAGTATATTTTGAAATGAATAGAATAAAAGGGATAAGAATGAAAAATAAATAAAAGTACTAAATTACTTATTCGATAAGTTTTTTGTATTATTTGTATTCTAATTTCGATTTTAATTTTTTTTTTTTTTTTGTCTAGAAATGGATAGACCTGAATAAAATGAATATTTCAAAAGCTTTCATTCAACTGAATAATTCTTTTATAATATTTAACAATTCTAAAAGCGACATTATTCTTAAAGAATACAATGGGTGGAATTAGGTTTGACCAAGAAATAAAATCAATAATAAAATGTATTCACGATTCTAACGCTAATAATAAACAAGTAATTTAGTATTAGATATAAAAAGAAAAAAAATATTTGTGAGCCTCATCCACATAAGCTCATGGAGGAAGTGAAACTTCTATAGCCGTAATATTATTAAAATAATTTAAATTTCCTAATTTTAATCAATTTTATTTGTCATAAAATGTTAGTGTTTTTTAAAAAAAATATTTCTCCCCTATTGAGTCATTTCCCCTTTATTGTAACAAAAGAAATCAAACAGATACTTCGCTAAAGAAGTTTCACTTCAAAAAAACGACCACATACATCTATATATATAAAATTAAGGTTTTGTCTGTACATTGCTCCAAATCACGCCAAGTTTTGTTTGCACACGTTTCAAGCAAAGTTATGAACGAAAATACCCTCAACAAAATTCCTATATGTCGGTATGTATGTCTGTTTCCGTCGTTTCCGAAAAGTTGTTCACGATTCACGTAAAAACGGCTAAAGGGATTATTATGAAATTTCATATTTGCATCAGATGTCTTCTAACTTACGTTTTTAGCTATATAACGTTTTGATATTTTTACCCCAGAAGGGGGTTTGGGGGGGCGCACGAATCAAAATTATCAAATAACTCCTAAACTATAAACCCTACAGCAAATTTTATGATAAACAAAGTTGTAGGGGATGTGATTTCTGACAACTTTTGTTTAAAAAAATTTCCCCAAAAAACCACCCAAAAATGGGGGGCAAGTAGCTTCCCCTACCACATATATTGACAACTCGAATTGCCATCTTGCAGCTTCCACTACACACTAATAACAGTATTTAGAAGAGAAGTGTGAACCACTACTAACCAGATAGTCTGCTAAGTACTTAGTAAATGAAATAGTACTCAAGTTATAACCCCGTGTAAACTAGCCTTAATATGGTTCCTTATATACTCAAAACACACACACAAGCATATTACTGAATAAGTGCTTTCTAAAATGGACAAGTATTAGAGGCCCTAAATTAAAAAAAAATCAAAAATTATTATAATTACATTAGAATGTAATATTCAAATTTTTTATACATATATAAGGCTTATGTTAAAGTTTGATAAAAAGGTGAAAGTATAATTGCTTATGTAAATGGATATAATTTATGTTAAATTAATTAAGAACATTATCTTATAAGGAATCTTTAAGCAGGAAGTAGAGGGTGGCGTTGATTTACATAATAGATTAAAAGTAAAAATATCCACTTTATTCTTTTTCCGCCACTGCATTATTTGCAATGTTAATGTAAAACACATTAAACACGAATCAACAACTATCAACAATTAATAATTAATCAACAAGTATAAACAAGGAGATGGGGTTAGTAACAAAGTATTTGACTTTAGCATGTACATTTGTACTTACATGAACAAATTAGTAATCGAAATCTTAACGACATATACATTCAATACTGAATCTACATAATTAATTTGAATATGAAAATTATCAAATATATAAAGAGAAACAAAGAGGTTGTCCTCTGTTTGAGAGAGGAAACCCTCTTTGTTTCTCTTTATGATTCAACAACTCTACTATTCTCGGCAAAACAAAATCTTTTCAATTATATAAAATACCATCTGCGAAGCCCACCTTCGGCGGGCATCTTCATGGAGAGGGGCTATCCCCCTGGACTCCGTAGTGCCCTAAAGTAATCATCGGATGGCCAAAGTACTGGCTGGCACCGCACGTCTTTAGACGAAATTCTTCGTCTGGTTAGGTTGTCTAAATACAGGCGTTGGTGCCAAGTGCTGCCATCTTCGAATTTCAAAGTGGCCAAATTTGTAAGCAATTAGTAGAAATTAACTTATGCAATGAGAATTTTCTATAACTATATAATACCAGCTGCGAAGTCCGCCTTGTGTGGTCATTTTGCTGGCCAGAGGGCTACAGAGGACTCGGTAGTGAATTTTAAATTAATATTAAATTAAATTTCTTATTATTAAAAACGGAGTCAGGTTGGCCGAGTGGTCAAAGAACAAGCCTTTTAATGAATCTAGCGCGGGTTCAAGCCCGACGCCCTGCAAATATTTGATCGGCTATAATCTGATTCCTTCAGGAGAAGGCAATGGGAAACCACCCTTGTGGAAATTGTCTCTATATCTATATCATACCGTAGTGGGTTTTAAATTAATAATTTAAATTTCTTATTATTAAAAACGGAGTCAGGAAAATTTTCAATAGAGAGCATCCTCTTTAATTAATCGCCGACGCTCGGAATCGAGTATGCCACTTGAAGAAGAAGAATTTTAATAAATTGTATTTGTCATTAACTATTAGTGGATTTGAAAATTGAAAAAATCACTTCGGTGTCAACGCGCAAGACGATTATAATAAGTATAGATATAATTAAATGTAAAAATAAGAAAATTTCAAAAAAATATATAGAGTATAATACCGCCTATATATTAAATTGGAGGAAAAATGAATTTTTTAAGACAATATACCTGATGAGACGGTGAATACGGATCGCTACCGACAACAAATTATCAATTTGAATGGGTCGAATGGGCCCGAAGACATGGCAAAGTTATCCTACAACATGACAACGCACCGTCTCATACCGCTAAAGTGGTGAAGAACACATTAAAAGCATTGAATTGGGAAATATTATCGCACCCGCCGTACTCTCCAGACCTCGCCCCGTCCGACTATCACCTTTTCGCATCGATGAGACACTTACTCGGAGAGCAGCGCTTCGCCAATTTTGAAGAAATCGAAAAATGGCTCTTCGAATGGTTTGCCTCGAAAGAGAAAAAGTTTTTTTGGAATGGTATCCATGATTTGCCTGAAATGTGTAGAATCCAATGGTCAATAATTTGAATAAAATTTTTTTGAGATTTTCTTGAGAATGAAGTGTTTTCTTTATCGAAAAACCGACAAATTTCAACTAACACCCCTGGTATTTCCATGAATTTGGTAATGTTTCGTCAGTGAATAGTTTGAGCTAGAAAGTTGACACTTAGCAAAGAGATACAGTTTATTAATCAAAAGACCAAATTAATATGCTTATTAAACACAACTATTTGATATTTCCTTTTATAATAATACGATTTGCTTCTATTTTCTGCATTTTGCACCTTAAGAGCGAAATCTTAACAATTCTTAGTTTTGGAAATACAAACATTTTGGAACCAGGACCAACTTTCTACGGCTTTGCGTTTTTTGGGATATCGCCCGTATTTAAATGCTTATAAACAGACAGAGAAAGAAAAATAACATTTCTTTACTTTATCCATCTGCATCTAGACAGATACACAGATATGCAGAGTTTATTTTTGTATTTTTGTTTATACGTGACAAAAAATATCTGAAACCTAGATAAAACTAATTTCAAAGTGTATTTTTTTTTATTTCTGTCTATATGATTATCTCGATTCAAATTCAATAGTTTAATAAAGGAACTCCTGAAGATGGGCTTGTACCGCGAAATATACATAGAGTTGTGCTTAACAAGCATCTTATCTTTTATTTTGTGAAACCTACCTAGTATTTTATATTTTAAATTTTAAAAAGTTTCTTAAATTTTTCAAAAATTTTCCTTACTTTATTTATTTTTATATATAATTATACTTCTTGTTTCATACACGGAACAAATTTTATTTTACTTTTTTTCATTCTTACCTTGACAGCTTATTATTTATTAATATTATATTATATGATCATAATTTTGGAAAATAATTATTTTATATTTAATTTTTTTGTTGGGCCAAAATCCCGGTTGCGCCACTGAATTTGTTTATACTTTTTTCTTTCTGAATAATTTAATAATATAACTTTTAAAAAAAAATCAGTCTTTTTTAAAGAAAATTAATTAAATAAAAAGTTTATTTACTTTTCTTTTTATCTCTTCATTCAAGAAAATTTCGCAAAGAAAATACTTCTACTTATTTTATAGCTTCTAAACAAAATTAGATGAAACTTTCTAGAAGCCCTTTCAACTTGCTTTCCTTTTCATTATCCATTCTATTTTAAAATATATAGATGTATATGGGTGTTAACTTAGACTTTCCATTGAGTAGATGTCTAATTTCAGTCATAATTTTCTTGTAATCTTTCCGACTTATCATCTTCTATATTACTCTAATTAAGATAAATGAAAGAAAAATGTCAAGAATATAAGTAACTAACTGATGACATTCTTCATTAGCTTCAATTAAACAAGAATATTGTTATTATTATTAATTTCAAAAGATGATGATCTTTGAGATAAATTGCTTCTTCAAATTAATTGAAGGAAATTTCAAATTGAACTTATTCTAAGTTATATTTTACTTTTTAAAAATATAAATGAAGAGGATTGATAAAGTTTTTGTTTTAAAACTCACCATTCATGTATTCAATTATATGTTTACACCATCCACGTATTGCATTCTTAGATTGACATACCTCAAACGGGCGTCGGCGCCTCTCCACATATACCTGTGCTGAGTGTGTTTAGTTATTTTACATAGATATACGAGACCTACTTTTTAACGCCGGTTTCGAACGGCTAGTTTGGAGAGGTTTACTAGGCAATTATACTCTTGGTAGGTTGCCATTGCTTTCCAAGAGGAGGCGACTGCAAATATCTGCCGAGACTCGGTCTCGAACCAGCGAGCTTCAGGTCAACGGCCCGACACTCTAGCCACTGACCCACAGTATTACATTATACCACATATATTGGCCAGAGTCTGCCTATTTCAGCAATTACATACGTACATTACTCTTTAAGAGTACTCGTTTATCCGATGCGTTTCTTCTGAATATAGAAGATCGCAATTCCCAGTATCTTCTTTTAGGCCTTCCAGATCTATTCCAATGCAGATACGCGCAACACGACTGGTATTTGAAAGGCTGTAAAAATGTTAACATCACATGATGCCTGAAAAAGAGTCACCCACCTCAGAACAAACCCCAACAAATGTTAGTTAACTTTGAGGAATCTGAGAAACGGTGCTTTGAACATATCACAGTATACTTATACTTTTAGATGTATACATTATACATATTTATATAGAGATAAAGAAATTTTTATAAATATATATAATAATAATCATCCTCATCGACTGGATAAACCGGTCAACTCTTTCAATTTTCTAAAATTCCCACGTTCCATATCTTTCAGTATTTGGGGAAAATACTCCAATCTAAGTCTTCCATTTCTCCTTTTCTTCCACACTTCGCCCACTAAAATATACCTTAGCAATCTCCCATCTCCCTATCACCTGAGGTCTTCCCTTTTCATATTCTTTCAGACTTCTCTTTTATTTTTTTTTTATTTTTTCAAGAACTTCTTTGTTTGTAATTCTATCCAACCATTTAACCATTAACCTTCTTCTATAACACCACAATTCCAATTCTTCCAGTTTGAGGAATTCTGGATTTAATATGTAAGTATTTGAAATATATGGGTCACTATTATGACGTTGTATATGTTGTTTTGGTGACGCTTTGGTTTCTTTTTTCTTGCGTTAACCTGACACAATTATTTTCAATGTCAAATCGGATTTTTATAAGACTAGTTACAATGTCTGGATGTCTGCAAATTTTAGTTATATGGGAATTTTATCTCAGCGAACGGTTTAAGCTAAAAAACTGTAACTTGGCACAGGAGTACTAATAAAAACAGATATGCTAAATTTCAGCTCACAGCTCTTCTGGCCTATTGACTAATTTCTTTCATTTTTTCAAAGTCGATAGATTAACATCGTTCTAAACAATCATGGAATTAAAACTAATCTTAAGACTGTGTTCTTCTTCTTCGAGTGCCATACCCGAAACGGGTGTCGGCGCCTCTCCACATATACCTGTGCTGAGTGTGTTTAGTTGTTTTTACACAGATATATGGGACCTAATTTTTAACGCCGGTTCCGAACGGCTAATTTGGAGAGGTTGAATAAGCAATTATACTCTTGGTAGGTTGCCATTACTTTCTAAGAGGAGGCGGCTGCAAATATCTATCTGCCGAGACTCGGTCTCGAACTAGCGATCTTCGAGTCAGCGACCCGACACTCTAGCCACTGACCCACAGTCACCTCTAAGACTGTGTTACCGAACCAATAATTATCAAGAATCTATAATTCAAACTTTCAAACAATGAGATTGTAAATGGCTTAGTTTGTCAAAATATATGTCAACCCTATTCTTTCCCCCTGGACCCTCCACCCATTTTGAGGAGTTGATTTTTGCATTTCTAGTTCTCTAGTGACCCCCAGATTATGTGTAGGTACACATTTTGGTTAAGATTTGTCCAAAGGCCTAGAATTTTAATTTTTTGTCCCTGTCCCCATTTTGAGTGGATAGTTTTTGAGTTTCTAGTTCTCTAGGGGCCCACAGATTATGTATACAAAATTTAGTTGAGATTGTTCCAAAGGCCTAGAATTTTCATTTTTTGACCCTCTCCCATTTTGCGTGGTTAGATTTTGGCGTCGAGAATTAAATGTATTGCTGGTAAGAACATTTCTATACATCAGTGTTTCTCAACCTTTTGTAGAGCGAGGAACCCTAGAGCACATATTTATTTCTGAGGAACCCCCTATCACTAAAATATGAGATATTTAATTTTTCGTCAAAATATCAACATCATGCTACTTTTATATCTTCCAAATATAACATACCGCATTCGATGACGGTGATGCCACATTTTTAAAATTTTCTAAGTTTTGGGGAAATTGGGTACAAAAAAACGTGCATTTTAAATTACAATACCTAACATTTTAATTTTCATGAATAATATTATTATTAAATTTATTTGTTAATGTCATTGGGATACCTATATGCCCCTTTCGGATCGGACAGGTTTTTTTTTACATATTCAATGTACACTCATAATTAGTATTCTCATCTATTTGAAAATCAATATTATTTCAAACGTCATTAATAACAAAATAATAATAAAACAATTTAAATGATGTTTTCATTTTGTTACTAATGTAACGTAATCGTTGTATTATAAGAAAGTTAAGGAACTTTAGAGCAACAAAAATGGTATGACTGAGACAATAATAGTGATGTTCATCGCATTCTTAAGTATCAATGGTTTTATTTGACTATAAGGTAATAATTGGACTCTAAATTTAGTATTTTTTTTCTTTAACATGACAAAATTTTTGAGGGTTGATACTACTAACTACTATTTTTTCTTTTATTGACCTCTAGGCGCGGGGAACCCCAAACCTACCTTTCTGAAACCCTAGGGTTCAGCGGAATACAGATTGAGAAACACTGCTATACATGATAGACACAAATTGTGGAATTATGACCTTTCGTTTGGACGTCTATAGTAAACACAAATCTGCAGGCAGACAGATAAAAATCCTAACATTTTAATAAAGAGATTGTTTTCATATTTAATTAAATTCAAGCTTATAACTACAAGCAATTATCCGTTTTTTTTTTAATAATAAAAATTTATTCACATAACATCAAAGATATAGCAAAAGAGAAATTTAGCTTGTCTAAAGAAAATACAAAAGAGACCCCCGAAGGGGGAAGAGAGAGAAAGATGAAAGAGAAAAGATATATCTATAGATTGACGAAAACAAAGAGACAAATAGAGAAAGTTAGAGAATACAAGACTAGGAAGATAGAGAAGTGTCTGTGATGGGGGTTTGGTTTTGACTAGAGCACAAGAGTTGGGAGGAAATTTCCGGAGGGGGGTCTCAATGCAAGCATAAATGCTGCTGTGGCTTGGCTATCGACCAGAACATTGGGATGTCGTCGTCAAAACGGTCCTCACCTCTTCAATATAAATAAATATACTGCTGTTTATATATATCTATCTATATATACAAAATATATAACATTAGCTTTCACCACCCTCCTGCCTTGAATATCAGACATAAAAATAAAAGTTTATATGCCTAAAAAAAATAAACAGTCAATATTTTGATATGTAATAAAACCGACAATAAATGTAAAATATTCTGTTTCAAATATTTATTTTTATGAGACAACATTTTTTTTTCAGTTCATTATCTCTTTTAGTAAATTGATTTTATTTATGAAATGATAAAGAACAAAGAGGCGACTGTGGGTCAGTAACAAGGTTTTTTTTCCTAAAGCCATTTCCTTGTAGAACAAAAAAAAAATGTTATATTCCTATCCCTTAATCTAAGAAGGGAAAAAACCGAGCATGTATGTAAATAAGTAAATAAATATATTAACTAATAACTACGAATACATTCTATGTAATGTAGATTAAACTTAAAATAATATTCCATATCCCGGATTGTTAGGAATATTACTGTAAAAAATGAATATAAATCTTTTTGGCTAATAAATACTTAAAAAAAACTGTGGGTTAGTGGTTAGAGTGTCGGACCGCTGGCCTGAATTACGCTGGTTCAAGACTGAGTCTCGGCAGATATTTGCAGTCGCCTCCTCTTGTAAAGCAATGGCAACCTACCAAGGGTATAATTGCTTAGTAAACCTCTCCAAACTAGAGGTTCGAAACCGGCGTTAAAAATTAGGTCCCGTATATCTGTGTAAAAACAGCTAAACACACTCAGCACAGGTATATGTGGAGAGGAGCCGAAACATCACGGAGACACTTAAAGAAGAAGAATGACAAACAGAAAAAGGAATAGTACTTTTGGTTTCCGGTATTAATATGTCATATATATGATAAAAAATGGATTTAGAAGGTTTACACTGTAAGGTGAAGATATATGTTGAACGATTCGTAAAGTAACTCTTTATATATTTTAAAAGAGACAGAATTCAATCAATCTTTTTTCGGACAAATTCTAAGATTTTAGTAGAAATATTGTTAAATTGCGATATCAGAGGACATTCATCCCCCCAGGAGTCGAACCTGAGAACTAACACGCTATCCGGGCAGTCAGCTCACACCCTCGAGACAAAAACCTCTCTCTGAATCGCAATATATGATATAAGCACAGAAATGTTTCACTCCATTCTTCTAGAACGGAAAGGTATAGGGTTGAGGGAACAAATGCTAGGCACATGAAAAATAAATGTGAGCTGTTCTTCTCCGGGTTGTTTTTACTTTATGAAGCCATCGATGGGATATGCACAATGTACAACATTTTCAATAGAAATATTCTTTTTTAATAATTGGCAAATAAATAAATAAGATTATTAAAGTAGTTCTTTCACAAATGCAAAAATTCAAGAAGTCTTTGAAACTTGGAATATAAGTCATTAAAAGCATAATACACATACTGTTAAAATTTGAAGACGATTTACCATACCAAACATGAAATAATTGCAATTAAAAATGACATTTTTACATAGGGTAGATAGGGAAAGGGTGGGGATATGATCATTATTTTATTTTTTTTCATTGAAGGACTTTCACCATCTTGATGAAAAACTAATATTTGTTAGAATAATATATTCGGAGTAACTTAAAGAAAAATAGAAATTATTTACCTCTTAGTTTTGATAAAAAACAAAAAAAAACATATTTGGGCGATTATTTCTAGTGGAGGGGATATCAGCACAATGGCTTGGAAACGACCGGCAAGTATGTGGGTATCTATATAGAGATTTCGTAGTGTGAGTGGACAGTCAGGTAAAAAAAAATACCCTAAAATTTTAGTTCCTTTCATATTTATAGTGGTTACGAGGCTAAAACTTTTGGCGTGGATTGTCGCGAAAGAACCTCCTTAAATGGAAAAATGTTTAAACTAGAGGCAAAGGTGGTATTATGGGCTACCACTTTATTTTTTCATTATAAATACCTCTATTATGATTGAAATTTTCTCAAAACTTAAATAAATGAATTATATGATGTTTTAAATAAATAAAACATACGATTTTTACTTTAAATTATTTTCCCACAGTATGTGTGTATCCATATAGAGATTTCGTAGTGTGAGTGGACAGTCACGTTAAAAAAACATAACCTAAAATTTTAGTTCCGTTCATATTTATAGAGTGGTTACGAGGCTAAATCTTTTTGTGTGGATTGTCGCGGAAGTACCTCCTTAAAGATCAGAGGATGTTATAGCTCAGTTTAATACTATTATAACATCTCATTGACGTCATATTCTTTAATTGAAAGGGGTATGTTACTCAAAAATTTTTGGAATGGGTGACATCAATGAATGTTGAAATGGATAGCGAACATCAAAACTTTATTCTTGAAATTCCATTCACTGTCATTTCATTTTTTATAAAAATAAAAAAAAATGAAAGAAGAGCAGCTCGTTAGTAATTTTAATTATCTTTCGAAATGCTTTTCCCTTGTTACTAGTCAGTTATTTGTTAACAAAAATACATTGCACATACCTTTGTTTCTCTTAATGTCTCTTTTTGATGTTACTAATAGTGAACACGTTTCAAAATAGTAGTCTAAATACTCTTCTCCTGTTTCCTCCTATTTTATGAAGAGAATGGATATAGAAATTTAAATTTAAAAGTTTTAATATTAATCGATAGTTTAATTTTAAAAAAAGAATCATTTTTTAAGGAAAATATCATCTCTATATAATAGATTCGTTTTGAAAAAGGATGTAATCAATCCCCTTGCCTGTATTTCATGACCTTAGTACTAAGAGTCCTGGCCCTAGTCCTAGTCAAGCGGGCGCAATTGCTTACTAAAAGAAACCCTACATTGTTTATATAATTTTTATATATTTACTTTTTATTTATTAATACTGTTTCACTTAAAAGCTACACCGCTTTCCTTTGAGGTGATTACTTAAATATTTATAAAAAAACGTAAAAGATTTTATTAATCCCATTAATAAACCTAGTCTAGATTAATAATGAATTCAAATGTTTTGTTTTGAAAAATAAATAAAGTAAAAAGTTATTATATATCGAAACTAGTTTCAATGGTATGACTTCAGAGTTCAGTTTAAACTCTTTTTTACTTTCACATATATAATCAATAGAATATAATGTGGAAGTATTGCGATCGCCTGCCTGGGTCCTGACTCTTTAAGAGCTTGTTTCTGTTTGTAAATATACATAGATAATTTATAAATCAACATAAGGGGCCGTCCATAAATTACGTCACACTAATTTCAAGATTTTTAGACCCCACTCCCTGTGTCACATTCAGTCACATTTTCATTGAGCCCCCCTGTATTGTGACGTCATACTATCACTTTTATACCCTTATTGCTTGCTTACAATTTTTTGTTTAGATTTATTTTACCAACATTGGAATAATAATAACCTGAAATCTAAAAAATATATTTGAAAATTTTTTAAATTGACTTTTGAGACATCATGATTTTTAAGATCCCCGGGCCCCCTGTCATATTTTGTCACAAATCTGAGATGGCTTCTCCCCCCTTACTGTGTGACGTAATTTATGGACGGTCCCTAATCAGAATTAATAATGACGTTTGATTTTCACCAGCAAAACACTTATTCCTATTTATAGTTTGAATTAAAATTAGAGAATAAAGAAAAATCTTATTACATACAAAAGAATCAGTCGGCCCACGATCCCTGATCTTAACTAATACCTAAATCTATATTTATTATACATATATGAATGATGGAATTTCTCTTTATTCAATTATCAAAATATTATTATTTTATTTTTTTGTTTTTATGAAAATATCTATTTCTACGTTATGGAAAACGCCTTATTTTTGTCATTTGAAAATTCTCTCTGTATATATTTTCAAATGTTAGAAGAGAATTCAAGCTGATCTCTGAGTCACGATTTATCAGTCATTGATTAATTTTGGTCTAAGTAATAAATTTTTTTAACAAGAAAGGGATATTCTATATTTTTATTAAACCATCCATTGAAATTAAAAATTTTAAGTATAAGTATACAGACACACCTTGTTATCACATTTTTTAATTTAGATAATATTTTTATTATTAACATTTTATCTGAAATGATTTTGTAAGCAAAAACCTAAAACTCCCTAATTAATTTGTTTGCCAAGTATGAAATGAGTATTTAGAAGCTAGCTTCAGACCCGGGCTGTGTTGATAAAGGGTTAATAACGACGATACGTGAATAGCATTATCAAGTTTATTAGTTGAGAAGGGAAATGCGGTCAACCTATTGAAATACCAATGAGCTTAATAGAGAAATTAAGAAATAAACAAAAAAATCTAAATTCATTTTGTTTTTTTGATTATTTTAAAGCTATTTGAAAAAATATTGTTAAAAAATTATAATTATTTGCATATAAATTTGTTGTTTTGATTAAAATATAGTATAAATTAAAATGGAAGAAAAAATAATAACATTTTCAAATCTCGGTATGGTCCTCTGCAAATTTTGAGGATTTAGTAATTTTATTCAGCAATGCACACATTTCATCACCAGAACTGCAGAGTAGTTAAATTTAAATTTAATTTATATGAGAATTGAATCTTTTCTCGGGGTGACATAAACCAATCCGAAGACTGAATTTAGTTGACTTTTATGATTTAAACAATACAAAATTAATGAGTAAATAACTTCACCTATCTGAGATTTCGTCTCAAAGATTAAGTCAAGATTGCAAGTTTGGCGTTCAGATTCGGTTCACGAAAAAACGAACCCTTCTAAAATGATAGAGTAATTCAAATATAAACGAGCCTTTAGAAAAAATTATTTTACATTTAAGAAAAAAACACTATATAGCTATTTTTCTACATATTACCCTTCTTAGTAATGCATTTTTCCCATGGAACAGGTAGTTTTTTCAAGCCGTTTTCGAAGAATGACTTGGTCCCGAATTTCGGCTGGTTTAACGCCTTCGTTCGTTAAAAACTTTATTATGATGCCCTGAGTAACCGAAGGATGAACTTCTCTTTCGTTCATTGTGAGGACAACTGAAGAAACGGGTCGTAGGGTCGGATTGGCCTTGAGTCATCTAGAGGGATCCCCATAGCCTTTCCGCACGATCCGCCTACCTCCGACGCACTTTCTAAGTCCTCAGAATTAAAAGGCTCGTTTATATTTGAATGATCGTAAACACATCTAAAAAGATCTTTCATTATACTTTTGAACTATTTTTTAGTAAAGTTAATGTTGAGTTAATGCAGAGCCTCTAGTGGAATGTTTGAATTTCGAAAAAATATTATCTATTTCAAAATTCAAGAAACTCATTTATTTACATTAGAAATAATATTTGTAATAAATATAATATATGATCTATTAACATTTGAATAGATTATCATTTAAAAATGTTAATTTTGCTATTAAATTTGTAGTGTAATTAGTTAAACTATTACATCCGAATTAAAAACTTATAAATGAATATGATTTCTTTAAAGTGCCGGTACCTTTAAGTTAAACTATACATTCTGGCTTGGAATTAGGCCAAGAACATCTCGTGCCAAGAGCTATCTTTCTCTCCAATGAGGCTAATTTCTGAATCCATATAATTTGTATTATCTTTTATTTATTTTTTTTGTAAAAAATTAGAATTAAATTCGGGTTAAGTAAAAAAATTTAATTAAGAACTCAATTAGCTTTTATTCACAATCATGTAGTTATTTTGAAACATTATCAATCTACTATTATTTTACTCATAAATACCTTGAAAATGTAATTATATATTAAAAACTTTCATTTAATAATGATGGATAATAAAGAATAAGTAGTTTTTAGGTACAAGGGTGGAAGAAAAGTTCTGTCATGGTCGCCTATAAAGCAGATGATCTAAAAAATAGCTAACATTTATTAAACTAAAGATTTGAGCATCTTTTTTTGAAAATAGAATGTTTTTCAAAAAATCAACTCGACTTCAGATTAACCAATGTATTTTAAAAGAGAAATAATTTAATCTTTAGGACAAATTCTAAGATTTTAGTAGAAATATTATTAAATTGCAATATCAGAGGGGATTCATCCCCCCAGGAGTCGAACCTGAGAACTAACATGCTATCCGGGCAGTCAGCTCACACCCTCGAGACAAAAATGATCTCTGATATCGCAATTTAATAATATTTCTACTAAAATCTTAGAATTTGTCTTAAAGATTAAATTCTTTCCCTTTTAACAATTATTAAGTTTTCCAACACTTCAGAAAAACATGGGTAGAACTCAACGTGAGTGGACAACAAAATATACATTCTCTAACAAACTTATGATTCTATATATTCTCTAGATGATAAATATTTCACAAATTAATTACACACATTAGTTTATTAAACTGTACACAGTAATCCTTTACCGGACTTTGATTACTTATTTGAGATACCTCTTTGTACAACATAATTTGTCGATCATGTTTGTATGTCTTGAAAAGTCCTAAGTGATATTAATCATACTTAACTTATTTATCTACAAAATTATAGTCTTTTTAGAGACTTATTTTGCCCAAAACTGACTTTTTCCATTAGGGTGCAAATACACTACTAGAGTAACTCTAGGTAGGGAGGGCTCTCCGATAATCAGATTAAAGTGGGTGTGGGCACAAGTGCAGCTTTGAAATAATATATTTTACAAATTAATCAAATTAAATGTTTTTTCCCTTTCTTTATACATATTTGCGCCTTTGGTATCTTGTATGCAATTTCTATATGAATAGACATAATGTCACGGATGCTAAAGAAGAACGAACACTTCAAGTTATACTAAGTATTTTATTTTTTGTGGTCCATGTTTCAGTATAGTATTTAAAAAAAAAAATCATTTATATATACTCATTTCTTTCCTTATTCCAAGACTATTTCTTGAAAAATTACTTTTTTTTTGTCAATACATCTACATAAAATTAATGAGTGTATAGATCAGAGTGTTTCCCAACCTTTCTAAAATTCTCATGCCCCCTATGTAACGTATATAATTGTCATATTCTAAAAATGAATTATTAATTATATAAATATAATTACAAAAACAACAATTTTTGTATGGTTCTACATACATTTAACTGTATTTTACATTATGTTGCTGAAGCTACTTCATATCAAATTTTGTTAACATTTATTATGATTATTATTATTATATTGAGTGGATATTGATGAGGCAGCTCAAAAAAAGAAGAAGATAATTTATACTATCTATTTATTCATAAATCGACGTTTCGGAGGCTATTCCCTCCTTCTTCAGTGGGGGAAATCATATACGACATTCCCCTCTGTCGTATTGGGTTTCCTTCACTGACTTTTCAAAACCCTGAAGAAGGAGGGAATAGCCTCCGAAACGTCGGTTTATGAATAAATAGATGGTATAAATTATCTTATTCTTTTTTTGGACTGCCTCATCAATATCCACTCAATTCAATTATCAGTCCGTCTCCAAAAATTACTTTAATATCATTATTATTATAATTCAAATATATATAATTAATTTTGTAGATTTTTATATGTATCTGGAGGAGCACAGTTTTAAATTGCCCCTTAACAATCGAATTGCACCCCTGTGGGGCTTGGGCCCCACGTTGGGAAACACTGCTGTAAATTTATTTGCACGAAATTTTCCCTGGAGAGAGACGGACTGGTAGAATTTTTAATTGAAAGTAATGGAAGGCAGCCCAGGGGTAGTGAGGAAAGAAAAAATTAACACATATCCAAATAAGGTGTAATTTATTGGATGCTTCCTCCTTTCCTTTCAAACCGACATTTCGGACGATTCTTCCCTCCTTCTTCAGGGAAATGAAGGAAACAAATAAAATGCTTCCTTCTTCTCTCCTTTAAATTGTGGAGAGAGGAAGGTAGCATTTTATTTGTTTCCTTCATTTCCCTGAAGAAGGAGGGAAGAATCCTCCGAAACGTCGGTTTGAAAGGAAAGGAGGAAGGATTCCAATAAATTACACCTTATTTGGATATGTGTTAATTTTTTTTTTCTCACTACCCCTGGGCTGCCTTCAATTACTTTCAATTAACTGCTGTAAATGTTTTTGGGCAAATAACAAAGATTGGAATAAAAGTGACATAATATTTAAATAATACTGTAAACTAAATTTGTCTTCATTATTGTCCTTAATTATAATTTAATTTATTTTCATTTCTTTTGTTCATTTAGCAACAAAATGGCCTCCGGACGAATCAGTGTATCGTGGCTTACCAATGCAGGATGCGCCTTATGATTTTCGATCTTCAGCGTGGTATGTGAATGCGGCTACTTCCCCTAAGGACATCGTTATCCTGGTTGATGGTTCCGGCTCTATGACGGGATTACGAAGAGAAATCAGCAAAGCCGTGGTCATAGCCATTCTCGACACCCTTGGCGATAATGATTTCGTCAATGTGTTCCGATTCTCAGAGACCATTGAAGAGCTTGTTCCATGTTTCAAAGACCTTCTGGTTCAGGTAATGGAAAATTAAAATTAATAGGATACAAATTAAAAATTTATTATATGTAAATAAATTTTTCTTATTTTTTAATGAGTTCATTATACTTTTATTTATTTATTCATCTATTTAATAATATAACATATACGTTTCCCCCAACCTACTCACTAATAAACTGATATTATATACTATATATTAACAAAAATAAAATAAAATACAGGGTTCAAAACAGTGGTGCCCAACCCTTTTTTGTCAGCGGGCCGGATTCAACATGACATAGGATCTCGCGAGCCGGATTCTTTATAATTGTATATCTTAGCAGCACCTTTAATTAAAAAAACGCAACATTTTCAATGAATTTGAACTATATTTTTACAAGATTGTCAGTGACACTAAAAATATTGATGTAGATAATAATGTAGAAATTTTTGATTTTAATTATCAATATGATTTATAATTTTTTTAGATATTTTACAAAAAATACATATTTAGTGTCAACTCGCTCGCGGGCCGGATTGAGCCTCTTTGCGGGCCGGATCCGGCCCGCGGGCAGTAGGTTGGGCACCGCTGGTTTAAAAGATTATATCTCTCTCGAGTTTTATTAAAATTAAATGTGTTTCATAAACTTAAGACTCGTGTGATAATACATTAACTTTTAAAAGCCTTGTATTTTAATATTAGTGCAAGATCGTATTAGTCGACCTTTACCTATCAAGTTTTCTAATGAAATTAATATTTTGATAATATAATGTATTAATAAACAAAACTTGATAGGGTCGATATCCAATTCCCCTGCATAGCTATTTTTGATAAAAAATAAAATAATTAATTAATTAATTCGCAATAAAATTATCTACATTTTCATATATAACAATAAAGGAAACTTTATAACTACAAAATACTAATTCGAAGTTACCTGTTGATACCCTGTCTACCTGGACTTATGCAGTGAAAAAAGATGGCGACCCAACTTTGGCATTTTATATACATATTTTACTCTCGATTGGTAATATATTTGTCCGGAAACTCGATAACCACATTTATGTAATAAAATTAACAACTTTAATTTTTTTATTAAAAATGGCTATGCAGGGAAATTGGATGTCGACCCTATCAAGTTTTGTTTATTATACATTATATTATCAAAATATTAATTTCATTAGAAAACTCGATAGGTGAAGGTTGACCTAAATCGGGATATTAATGTATATAGTTTTATCGAGAAAAACAATAAAAATTCATCGATAAGTAAATATAGTATTTAAAGTAAAAATATTTTTGACGCTTAAGTTCAAATCAGGGTATTGATCAATTATGGTTAATGGAAAGCTCAAACATTGAGCTAACCGGAACCTATTAATTTACTGATTTTCACTGTATGCTCTCACATTCACTTTTTTGGCAAAACAAACAGCTTCTGGTAATACCGAACGGTACGTTTGTTTACTATTTGAAAAGGACGCGAAGCTCTTGGTGAAATTATATCATGAAATTTTTGACATTATATTTTAATTTTTTCAAATATACCTATTTCGAAAATAAATTTTTAATTGACTTATCCTTGAATATCTAAATTTTATTTTTCTTAACTAATTTTAAATAAATAATTTTATTAGATTAGAATTTTAAAAATGTTAAGTTTCTTATATGAATCCTTTTGGATTTTCTTTTTTCTTTTATAAAGACATGAAATATAAAAAAAAATCTAATAAAATCTAGAATTTTTCATAAATTCTTTCTACTAAAATATATTATTACCCTGTTGGCAATTTAATAACAAGGGTTTGTTTTTATACTATTTAACTTCGATTCCTTCTTCGTTTGGCTCGTATTTCATGAAAATCCACTTTATTGACTATAAATTATTTATTCTATAATAAAATTTGTAACAATTTTTACCTTGTAATATAAAGACACTAGCAAATAAGTATATCAAAAATTATTTACGTGACGTTTATTTTATTTATCGATGGGTTTGTTTTATCAAATTATTATTTATTTATTTATGAAAAAAAAATATATTATATAATTATAAAACTATATTTAAGCACCTCACCATTTATCATGTGCAGTCATGCAGGGGTCTCGGGTTCAAATCCCGCCAGATCTTTTTCTCTAAAATATCATTTTTTCTTTATTCTCTAATTTAATTATACATATAATTTGGTTTTGTTTTTTAATTAATTTTGAATGGTAAAATTTTTACAGGCGAATGCTGAGAATATCCGTGAATTAAAACAAGCACTTAATACAATGAAGCCGGAGAATATTGCAAATTTTACATCAGCGCTTGTTACTGGTTTCGAAATCCTGCATAAGGTAAATCAAGAAAAATGTATTTATTTATTTTATTTTAATTCATTGGCCAGAGCCTTTCCATGGGCTTTAATTTAATTTATTATTTTAAATAATAAAAGAAATGCCATTTAACAGATGCTTATAATAAATACCTATACATTTGGGAATGAATTTGAAATTTTTTTTTTTTTTTTTATTTTACACTAAAAATATTTCACCAATCAAAGGAAGTATCTAAGGATGAAAATTAGATAGGTTTAATTACCTGGTGAAGAATCAATTGTCCCATCACTGGAATCGAACCCAAGTACCAGATTTGCTTCCCTGTGCTCAGCCTTCGAGATAAATCTCCTTGAACAATAATTAGTAGAGATTGTGGTGTTGGTGCAAGGTGAAACATCTTTAATAAAGATAAGAGTAAATAAATATTATATGTGACCAAGAATCCTTAACTCATAGTAAATGAATATTACATATAATATTTATTTACTCTTAACTTTACTTCTTGAACATCTTATTTGCCCGTAGAGAAATTTCACTCAAGGCACTTAAGCAATTGTTTGTAAAACTCCTCATAAGTCTATATTAAAATTTCGAATACCAAGTTTGTTTTATTTTATAGGTAAATTAAATTTTTTCTGAGCTTTATTCAAGGACTCTAATTATTCTAGGGATCTGTGTCTTTTAACAGTTTATCTACTATTTAATGAATTTCTTTACCTTGAAAGCCATTTCACCATAAATTATAATTCCATTCCCCTTTCGAAGATTATATTAAATCAAATTTATATGAAACAATGCGATAAGTCAGAAATATTAGAAATAAAGAAGCCTTATCGTATAAAGCAATAAATAAATCCGTTTTGCGCCTGTCATTTTAATAATATAACAATTAATATCAGCTCTCCCATTAGTACTTTTGGCTCTCTTGTGAGTTTGTTATATTTATTTGCGCTTCTAATATTCCTCCCATTCACCTGTAGCGATGGACTAAATATTCCTTCAGACAACTCTACACTTTGTTCTCCTTATTTATTCTCATTTTACCCAAACATGCGTGAATACGTAATATGATCTAGCGGTCATAAAATTAAAAAGGCGATTGCTTTCAACGATACCTCAAAAGCAAAAATAAATCCCTTGTAGTATTGGCGAAAATCAAGATAGGGATGATATCATCAAGATATATTGAATTAATAATTTATCGCGAATTCATTCCCTGACAGAAAACAATCAGTGAACAAAACTTTTCTCCTCATAAGAATATAGTGTTATCCACCGACGGTGTCCCACGGTGGTTGTTAATTTTTGAGAAACCAAATAATTTCTAAAGACAGAAAAAATATCTTCCCATCTATTTATTTATTTAGACAATTTTAAAAATTATTCTTTATTGGAAAAATAATAAAGCCTCACCATCACATTAATTTATAATGATTAACTTTTATATTTGGTATTGATAAATATTTTTTAATAATTTTATTTCTATCGCAGTTTCAGGGGGTTTTAAACTATTAAGCGCATATTTTTGTCAATGACATGAGCTGTACTGTGATTTGAAAATAGTCCTGTAGAAACAAGTCTAATATTCTAATATATATAAATATCTGGAGAGAGCGGCGTTTCCAAGCCTTTGACAAATGTTTGGAAGATTCTCTCCTGAATGGATTATCCATCGTCGAGCTCATATATTTTTACTTTCTAGTAAATCTATTTATCCCATGATAATCTTATTTTTTATTAGAGATTTGATAAAATGTACCATTATAGGGCAGAAATGATCGAGATTCAAAACTTAATAATATTTGTATTTTATCCGGGTTAGATAGACATTTGGTTAGATCGAGGCTATAAATCTAAATCTATCTATTTAAATAAATACATAAATAAACCATAAATTTTTGAATGTTTTTCCAAAAGAATTGATGAGATGGAGAGAGAGAGATTGAATTTATGAATTGACAAGTGGTATTTCCCCTTGAATTTCCAGTACAACCGAACGGGTCAGGGATGCCAATGCAATCAAGCGATAATGCTTGTCACGGATGGAGCTCCTTATAGTTACCGAGATGTGTTCAAGCAATATAATTGGCCACATATGCCAGTGCGGGTGTTTACATATCTAGTCGGTACAGATACTTCGAGTGCTAGTGAAATGAGATGGATGGCTTGCGCTAATAAAGGTAATATTTTTATACCAATCACTTTACTCTTCTTTCTTAATAAAATAAACAATTCGGTAGGTAGGCAAGTAGTACTTTACTTAGTTAGATATAGATGGCAGCATAGGTAGGTTACTTAAATTACTTAGATATAGATGGCAGCGCTACCGTTAGGATTTTTTATTAAGAAGATAGGCAGATTTTCTATTGCAATCATTTTCTCTATTAATTTAAAAATAATTTCGGGAACGAGATGCTTCCCGCCAGGGTCGAAGGTCCGATCGTCAGCTAGTATTACATAAAAAGATAAGTTTTAGCAAAAAATGGAAGAGTGACGTTTTTTTCTTACGTAAAATGTCTCCAGACAAAATAATCCCTAATAATTATAGTTATAATCATTCATTTAAATCAATAATAATCTTCATACATTTCGATGTTTTAAAAAATAGTGCTCAAAGGCGTTTTGAAATGTCAGCATACATTTCGATTCGGACTGACCTTTATTAATGAGAGTTCGATTAGCGCTTAAACCAGGATTCGGATCGCACCTTTACACTAATTCACTTTTTTATATTTCCTTGGTCTTGAAAGACTGTGTGGTGAGAGAACACTTTTGTTTCGACATACTTGGGGTAGCCTTAATAAATCATACACAATGTCCTTATTAAATTCTGAAACGTAAGTGAAACTGGATGGGATGTTTCAAATCCATTGGCGATATCCTTAGCAATTATTATTAAAAATTCTAATTATTAACTTTTTAGCTATATTTTTTATAGAAATACCTTAATTATAAGGTTATCGTATTGTTACCAAAACACTGAGTTAATTTTTTAAGTTAAGGAATTTTCATTATAGAAATATTAACACTTTAGATATTTTCTAAATAATTATAGAATCGAGACTGTCATCAACTTTATTCTAATATAAATATTTCCCTATAATTTTTAATATAATTTTGCTCACTATTGAATCTACTTGTTTTGGAATAAATAGGAACTATTTCAAAGTACTTTTTGAAGTGAAACTTTTTTGCTGAGGGGTAAGAATTTTCTAGCGTTACGTAAATTTGGATCGCATGAGGGGAATAGTTAAGTACCTGGTGGGGGAGCTTGTAGGGGAGAAGAGTGGCTCAGCTGCAACGAAATATTTGAAAAAAAAATCCTACCCAGGTAAAGGTGAGGCGGGTCTCTTGCTAGCCTCCTCTAATGCCATCCATACCACCGACCCTATCCTCCCCCTAGACCCACACCCGATCATCATTCATCCCGCCAAACCTATACATGTCCTCTAGACTCTCTCATCTTCCTCTAACTCTGATCACCCACCAAATCCTATGAATCCGGGTGGAGGATTAAAATTTGTGGACCTCAAAACATTTTGGTTGGGAGTCGGGTTAGCCGAGCCGGCTAACGCGCTGGCCCCGCTTCGCCATCGATCGATTATGACGATATTGGAGCGCAAGGCCGGGGTTCAATCCTGGCTGGCAAATAAAAATTTCTACCAGCTAAAAACTCGGCTCCCTCACTAACCGTACTAACACTTTACTTATGTGCTGTCTAAATGGGCTTTGTTCTCGGTGACAATAAATAAATAAAAATAAATAAATAAATAAAAAATAAAACATTTTGGTTGGTTGGGTTGACTCTCAGGTTTGGAGACCCGGACATTGAAGTCACCTCTCATTATCATTGGTAGAGTCCCCTAAGTCCTTTTTTAGTAACAATATTATCCTTGATAAGCAATAAGTTTCACTTCTGTCCACGCATACATATTTTTCTTAAGTGGGGTTAAAAATTTTTATCAATTTCATGTTAAAAATTATAGACTAAAATAAATTAAATTTATTAAACCAAAGATAAAAACTTTAAATTAAAAACTCTGCTACTCTCTATAAAATAATATACTATTTAAGTTTTATTCTCTGTTTTAGGGTACTATACGAGAATAAATTCTCCAGGTGAAGCCCGTGAAAAAGTATTAAAGTACGTGTCTGTAATGGCTCGGCCAATGGTCATGTACCAAAATGACCATCCAATTCAATGGACTCCTGTATATAGTGGTGGAATGGTAAGCGCTTTTAGCAAATTTTATTTCTTATCTAAAAAAAAAGCAAAACGCTTTCTTATATTATCCTCAATGAGAAATCCTCGTTCTATTTTCGCATGTAATAAGAGACGAAGTGGTAAAAAGTAATCATGAGAATTGCAAAGGGCAAGGTGATAAAATGGAACTTAATAACGATGTTTTACTTCCCTTCCTTTAGAGACTCTTTTTACTCTTTTTCTCCCCTCAAATGGAATTGACTCCAGACGCTTTCTCGCCGATTTGCTCGTTTCAAATACGTTTAGGAGAGTATATTTGTCTTTTACAGGGAAACACATTTCCGACCTCCGACCCTGAAGAAGAACAACTCATGACCAGCGTCTCGACACCTATTTTCGATCGGCGAAATCATTCGGTAATTTTTATTTTATATTTTATACTACCATATTTCGGTTTGATAATGTGTTCAATAACAATGTCGTTTTTAGTATGGTCTCCTTTATAAAATTTGTTTAAATGTAATAATATATTTAATACTACTAACTCTACCAAGTTATGCACATTAGTATACATATTTACCTAAAAACATTTTACGATTTTGGTTCGGTAATGTGTACTTTTTCATATCGTTTTAATGTCGTAATGGAATGCTCTATAGGCTAGTAGGGTTTTTGCCTATGTAATAAAAAAAATATAGCATAAAATATAATTAAATATATGAATTTTTCAGAAGAAAAGAAACAATAATACTAAGTGTTATAGTAAACGATCAATAGCGACATTTTGATGTTTTATTACGGCTTCTTCAGCATCTATAAAGAAAATATAATTGAAATGTTCGGGTTAATTTAAGAGAGTAATTTGAATGTATTTATTTCTTTATAGAATCTGAAGAAGCTTTAATAAAACACTTAGTATTATTGTTCCTTTTCCTCTAAAAAAATTGAAATATTTAAGACTTATTATAGCGCTGAATAACAAAAATAAAATATAAAATTTTAAAAAGAATTAGAATATTTCTTAACTCAAGGGAAAGCTAGATAAGAATTAGTCCAATGTGTAATATTGCCAAATATCTTGTGTACATCGTAATCCTGCAAACTGAATAAATGGGGCTCCCAAAATTTAGTTAACTTTAAAGCAAACAAGACTCAATGTTGTCTAATTTCTAGGCGCGAAAATAAAAATTTCCCTGATATTTACTTCGATTCGAATCCCCTGAAAATGTGTGACAGCCTATCCATGCTGGGCGTCTCTGTCGAATCTGACCTGTCTTGGAATGAACACATCTCCTCTGTGGCGAAATCTGCAGCAAGGAAGATTGGCTACTTATTCAGGTCCAAGCGATTTTACAAGCCCCCACATCTTCTCACCATCTAGAAGGCCCAAATCTGCCCCTGTCTCGAATACGGCTCTCATCTATGGAGAGAAGCCTCTAAATATTCTCTTGCTACCCTGGATGCAATTCAGAAAAGAGCCGTCAGGCTAATTGACGATTCTACCCTCACCGACTCCCTCGACTCGCTAGCTCATCGAAGAAATGTCTCTGCCCTTTCCCTTTTCTATAGATACTATCACGGCAGGTGCCCTGATGAGATAAAATCAATAATCCCCCCTCCCCCCCAAAGTATGCTTTGCGCGTAGAACGCGTTTTGCCGACTCCCAACACTCTTTCGCGGTCAAATTAGAAAAGTGCCGGACCACTTCATTCGCCAATACGTATATCCCCATGACTTCAAGGAACTGGAACTCTCTCCCAGCCTCCATCTTTCCCAGCACTTATAATCTTCAAACCTTCAAAACTTGAGTGCTTAAACACCTACGTCTCCACCCCATCACTTAATCAACTTTTCCTTCTCTTCGGTAAAGCAAGGGTCTTTCGAGATCCATAGGGGCTGCTTCTTTACTGGTGCGCCCCTTCTTACATTCGATTGCATTAAAAAAATGGAGGGTCTTAGAGAAGGGCTCTCTTTTTAATAGAAATACGACAATTCGCCTTAAACTTGGTAGGGTATGCTTTACATATACATCTAGACCTATCCGGTTGCATAAGTTCAAGGCGCTTTTACAGAAAAAGAAAATTCGTCTTATTTCCAAAACGGTTCCTCCTATTAAAAAAGATATTATACCAGTGTTTTCCAACGTGGGGCCCACACCCCACAGGGTATAGTTTGATTGGTAAGGGGGGCAATTTAAAATTGGGCTCGTAAATATAAAAATTTACAAAATTATTTACTCATATTTGAAAAAATAAATGTTATCAAAATTTGATAGTAAAAGTAGCTTCAGCAATATATAATACCTATACACTTAAATTTATGTAGATCCATACAAAATACTAATTGACAAATATTGTTTTTGTAATTATATTTATATAAATAATAATTCATTTTTAGAATAGATAGAAAACAAATATTCTATCTCGGAAACTATTCCGGGTAAATCACATCATCACATGTTTTTGATTTTAATAAATAGAATAGTAAATATATTACTTTTATTTCAAATTGAATCTAAAAAATTTCCTATGAATAATTTACTATTTCTTTTTTTTCTTTTTTAGGAACGAAGTGCTAATCTCTTAGGGGTCGTTGGAACGGATGTTCCTGTTAACCATATTAAAAAACTTCTCCTTCCTTATAAGGTATAGTATAACAATATAATAAATATTATTATAATTTTAATATATTTATAACTTTATCATATTATAAAATATACACTTAAGTAAATATACTATATTTATTAATTTTTAAATTCTAGTGTTTTTTAATCCACATAAAATAAATAAATAAAGTAATTTTGATCAATTTACCCGACAGTTTCGGTCATCCCTGGTTGACTATCTTCAGTAGTATTGAAAATTGAAATATTTTATACAATTACACAAAATAAAATCCATAAAATTTCACATCTATACATACAATTTCGTTTCATTTCATTTGTCACTTTGCATACATAATTAATTCTTAATTTAGTAACATGGATATTTCAATAATTATTAATTTTTACCAAAAATATTACATTTATAAAAGATAAGTGCCTGGGGCACCGAGAGATGCTCGGCAACTGTTTGCCTCTAAATAGCTTAAGTTTCAAATTTCAAGGCTCTGCGACTTTCCGAAGACGAGATTAAAATATTTATTTTGCGACATGACTAATTTACGCCTCCTTCCTTTGTTTCAATCGGTTTAAAATTTATACACGGCTAATAACTCATGAGACTTGATATGTAGGTAAAGCAATTTTTAGCGAAATCATTAAAGCCGTTTTTGAGAAATCGATTCTATATATTTAAATATATATACAAGGATTGCAAGTTTAATATAATAAGATAATCATAATCATAAATATTAATGCCACCTATAATTTTGTAAAATTTATTCTAATATATAAACTATCTACGGATTTTTTTTCTTATTAATCAATTCAAATATGGTATAGTACATATATCTTTAGTGAGAAATATTCTTTGTAATTGTTAAGCCTGATGAAGTCCGAAAATTAAACAACGAAACGTTGCTTAAGCAATAAATATGCTCAATGCTCATACTTGAGAACGATCGCAGAATAAGTCGATCGAAATGTTGTAGTTTTTGTATTATTTAGTCGTGTTCAATAAATAATTATAATTAATTATGTGTGATTTTACTAAAATTTCAGCTCTTAATAAAATTAATCACAAAAATAAAAGCTTCAACAGCTTCTTTACTAGTAAATAAGCTTTTTATTAAAGTGTCATTTATCTCATTTATTAGTATTTTTATATCAAACTAAAGACCATAATATCTAACTCTAATAAATGAATTTTTATTTGTTTTTTATTCCCAGATTGGCGTAAATGGATATCCATTCATTGTTAATAATAACGGGCACGTACTATTCCATCCGGATCTCCGACCTCTGGTGAACTTAAATTCCTTTTATAACATGCAATTAATAATATTTTTTTTTAACTAAAAATTTTTAATTATTTTCAATTTTTCTTTTTTTCAGAAACAATACGGTAACACTCAGGTAAAAATTAAATAATTTAAAGGAAATATTTATTTAAATTATTAAAAATAAGTTTTTTATTCAATTTTTTTTTTTAATAAATATTAATTGCAAAATTATTTCAGTATCAATCATCCTTACGGCCGCATTATCAAAGTGTGGATTTAACAGAAGTTGAATTAGTAGATACTGATTTAGGTCCACGGGAAAATAACACTGTGCTCTTAGATGTAAGTAAACTATCCATCCTATGTAGGTAGATAAATGTATTCAAAATATTTTATCTGTTATTTCTCATGTGGCCGATTAACCAATTTTTTTTTCCTTCCCTGGCCTTGCTCATAACAAAGTATTTGGCCAACTCTATAGTATTAAAAATTTGATTTTTACCTCTTAACAAGGACCAATATGACACCAGAGCGGCGCCCCCCACAGCACAGCAATAGGAGCACACGCCGCCCGGGCCACAAAAAGTTCCTGCCTTGATCCTTAGTATAAAAACTGAGGCCTAAGATGTAAAAGGTCTCAAAGGATCATTGTCGAACACTATGAATAAGTTATGAAATGGCTTTAAGGAATTCATAATAAGTAATGATTAAATGAGATATGGAGTAGTATGTCAAGTGTTATTCCAAAACCATCCAATAGACAAAATATGCTCTATTATTATCTTGGTAATGTCTGATTTAACATTTGTATAATGGAGAAGAATTGTCATTCGTGTTGGTAGCAAAAATTTTTCTTTAGTAATATCAGTGTAAAATTTGTCAATTTTGATCTTATATCTATCACAGTTCAAATATATAATATATGATCAATATCCCCAATATTTTCACCACCACACACCCAAAACGGAGTATCCCTGACTCCCAGTCTATGTAGGTGAGATGGTGTGGGTGCATGACCGCTACGAAGGCGAAATATCAGTGTGGACAGATTTTTAAAATAATTCTTGTATATGAACCATGGTGTATGGGGAATTATAGGAACAATTTTAAAGAGATGACCTCCTTTGGTCTTACTGCTCTCTTCCAACTGTTGTTGCCATTTTGAAAGAGATTTATTTTTAATGATGTTATAGATGTCAGAAATAGGGAGAGCAATGTTTAAAAACTCCCCATCCACCCTGGCTAGATTAGCAAGTTGGTCTGCTTGTTCGTTACCAGATTAACCAATTAGATATATAAAAAATTCGAGTAATTAACCCCATGAAAAATAACAGATGAAATATTTCTAATTAAAAATACTGTTGACGAAGGTTAAATCTTCGAAACTATAGTCACAACAAATAAATTTTACATATATATAATTATATAGGAGCCAGGTTGGCCTAGTGTCTAAAGTGCATGACTTCTAATTAAGCTAGTGCGGGTTCAAGTCTGACTCGCTGAAAATATTTGGCCGGCTATAATGTGATTCTTTCAGGGAAGGCAATGGGAAACCACCACTGTAAAAAATTTCCCCCAGGAAAAAATTACATTGGAGAAGATACTCTCCATAGTAATCGCCGACGATTGTAATCGAGTATGGCACTCGAAAAAGAAGAATATATTATAATAAATGTATACTTTTATTTGCATCAAGCAGAGGACAACCTCATTGATTTCTCTTTATGAATCAATAATTCTGCTACTCTCGATAAAACAAAATCTTTTCACGAACATGAATTTAGGTCATTTATCAAAGATTTTAATATATATGTTTATATTGCATGTAGGAGGATCTTGTCCCCTCGGGAGTCGAACCCAAGCAAAGCACTAATAACCTTTCCGGGCAACTGGTCAGACCCTTGAGACCATCACCTCCAAACATGCAATATATAACGAAAGCCAAGTATTTTCACTCCATTCGAGCAGATTGGAAAAGTAAAAATTGCTGCTTAACTGAAAAAAAGATTTAGCATCGGACTAATGCAGAGGAAATTTTTTGTAAAGAAATGAGTATCTGTTTGAATGGAGTGAAAATATTTGGCTTTCGTTATATATTGTATGTTTGGAGGTGATGGTCTCAAGGGTCTGACTAGCTGCCCGGAAAGCTTACTAGTGCTTGAGTTCGACTCCCGAGGGGACAAGACCCTCCTACATGCAATATGAACATATCTAAAGCAATTTGAACCGCGAAAGTTGAATAATATAATCAATAATTTCCTATGCTAATTCAACATATTAGAAAATTATTTTATTATTTTTTGAAAAGGAAAAATAAATTGAGCATCCGGCGGGATTCGAACCCGTGTCTCTCTCCTTTACGCGGAGAGCGGCTTACCAACTAGCCTACGGATGATCCCGCAAGATAAGCTCTTTAGATTGAATGTCATTTTTCCTTTTCGCCGTTTTTTCTATTTAAAGTATAGTTACTTATGTTTTTAGACATATTGACTTTTAAACGTTAGTTTTAATTTTTTCTTAAAGCAATTTGAACCGCGAAAGTTAAATTAAATTAAAATCTTTGATAAATGACCTAAATTCATGTTCGTAAAATTAATTGATTATAATATCACAAGTTAATTTTGAGAAAAAATTCAATCTTTCTTTCTCAAATAGATACTCATTTCTTTACAAAAAATCTTTTCAATTATATTTACTTAGACTTCCGTTGACGTTTCGGACTCTTAAACAATATCAATCCTCAGGTCTACACATGAAAATCTCCAATGATAGATATTTCGTTATAAAATTTGAACATAAAACAACTTTTCAAGGCGTATCAAACATTTCTCATTTCATTCCCACCATAGAATGTTTCTCGTAATATAAATTATCAAACTTGTTCCTTTTAATCTTTTATTTCTAAGATAAATTTAAAAAAATTCATATTAATTTAGTGAATTAATAATATTTATAATTTTTCCAGCTCCGTCATGATATGATTGATCAAAAGGAAGGTGAAACAGAATTAACCGTAAAAATCCATTATGATAATATGGTAAGTAAATTGTGCATGTTTGCATTTAATTTACATCATTTTATGTTTCACTTTCAAAAGAAAAACATGTATTAGCTATAAAGGGAAAAATATCCCATGAGATAACATCTTTTCAAAACAAAATACTAACAAGATAGCTTACTCAGTTGGAACTTTTTAAAAAATTACATGGATATGATTCGATTGAGAGCACTTACCATTAAGAGAGCTATCTTTTAAAAAAAATTTAAAAGAACTTCCCATTCCTCGATGATTTTGTTGCTATTTAAAGATTTTATATCAAATATCACACCATGACATAAGTCCGTAGCCAGAAAAAAATTTCTGGGGGTTGGTAAAATTGGGGGGTAGCTACCCAGTAAGGCTTTAGGGGAATATGAATAAACTCCTAGGAGTAGAAGGCATGACCTCCAAATGCCTAGATGGTTTTTGTTTTTTTATCAGAGTACAGTAAGCTGTCGTTTAACTACGGATGGATTTTCGGCTTTCAGTAGTCATTGAAGGGCTCAATCAATATCTAGAGAAACAAGATGATGCTTCACTCTATCACAAAAAGGTACTTAAAAAACTTCAGTCCCAAGTGAAGAAGAGGTGTTTTATCTTAAAACAACAAAAACTGCTGCTTCGACTGTGAATAAACATTTTTCAAAAGCATTCTTGTGTTGATTTGTGTCCTTTGTTAACTATTTTAGGGTTATGCGCGGAATTGTCTTATCCGCGGTTGCTGTGCCACCCAATTCCGCGGATAAAGGAGACTTTACTGTATTTTTGTTTGTTTTATTTAAATTTTTTGAGTGTTTAATTATATCCTGTAAAATTTCGATTTTTACCTCAACATTTTGGAGAGAAGAAGGGTTCTAACGCCCCGCTGGCTACGGACTTGCCCTGATACATCGCTGAAGTTCTTTGAATGATAAAGATTTTAACACAGTTTAAATCAATCACTCTCTGGATGGAAACACTTGATCTAAAACAGTGGTTCCCAATCTTTTGTGGCTCATCGCCCCTTTCTGGAGGTTGACTAACACCTATCGCCCCTTTTCATTTGCATTGTATGCCTAATTTTAATTTGAAGTAAAGTGTAAATAATAATGTTTTGTGAGGAGCTGGAAAATTTTCAGGGTCTCCCCCCCCCCCCCGTGGCTACGCCTCTGGCTGGACAAGAGAGCAAAATCCTTTTTCAACTAAATATGTTGACGGGAACGAGATGAGAAGTTGTTCAATTTTTCCCCACAGTTGTGGATAAGTGTCCATAAGCTTCACCCAGGCTAACTCGTAACCGCTTTGCTTGAAAATGATTTTCAATGCCAGTCATACTTCAGATCTAGAAACTCCGTCTGCAGAGTTATTAAGCCTATCCACAGCTTCAAGCAAAGAAGGATCTAGAATCCAATCAGGAATTTGTAAAGTTGTCAAATCTTCAAATCTTGATTCCATGTCAAATTTTAACTGGTCAAGGTGATCAGTAAAAATTAGTATTTTGTCTTCTGGGAGTCCAGGAGTCTCGTTATCTGACACTAAACACTTTTTAAGGGTCGGAAATTGAATCAGCTCTTTACGGCCAATATTTACACTGTGAATATCTAACTTGGCGATGAATGATGAAATAATTCCTTTGGCCTTGATAAGTTTCATCTAGTTTCCTTTAAGCCTTATATTGACTTCATTCATATTTTCAAAAATATCTGTAAGATACGCAAGTTCCAACTTGCGAAGCTTCAAATTCTCACTTAAAACAGGATCAGACGTGTCGAGAAACTCAGTAACCATGTCAAATAATTAATAATAATTTAACAACTCGCAAGTTAAGTGATTCCATTTCTTTGCTCGTGAGTGTATTTTAATTTTTCCCTCTTTAAATACTTACTTATTTATCGCCCCCTGATAACCCAAATCGCCCCCAGGTTGGGAACCACTGATCTAAAATAATATAAAATAATAATGTAGTTTATGTAATATTTAAAATGATGAATTAATTTTTTTCACTTAAAAAAATTAAAATTAGATATGTTTTAAAATTTCAGCGCCGGGTCTCTACGCGTAGACAGAAATATTTTTATAATCCTATAGAAGATACACCCTTTTCCCTAGGAATTGCCATACCAGAGGGCTACGGCATGTATGAATTACTAGCCGAAATGGAGATCAAACACGCCCCTTCCAATGGTAAATTTTATTTTAAATATCACAACTTCATTTTACTTCTTATCATTGTTTTTATTTTTATTTATTGAGTATGTAGTCATTGGAAAAGAATTTATCTTGTATTATCTATTTATCTTCTAATGTTTTCTGTTAAGTTAAGACAAGCATATTCAACACGTAAGAAATGTGAATATTAAGCTCAAGTAAAATTAATTCACTTTAGCGTGTGCATTAAACGTTTAAGCTAGGGCCGGATTAAGCCATGTAGGGCCCCTAGGCAATTCAAGTCTCAGGGTCCCGCTCCCGTTATCTAGGTAGGTCTTTATGTAGGTAGGTATCATTTAAACCTTATAACAAAATCAAATTTTAATATTTCGGTACTAATGAATGCATGTCATTTATTAAAATAAAAATATTTATAGGTAATATAATAATTTTATAAGGGTTCGTGGCTGTGATGAAACTATACTAGATGAAGGAGGAGGTATCAGCCAAAGATGGAATCACTGGGTTCAATAAAACACCTTTAATGAGACATTTCGGTCTGAATTTTATTTGGCCATCTTCAGTCAATTAGAAGTTATACACAAAATGCGGTACACATATGTGATCGAACCAAGCCTTGTCCTTGGGTCCAGGCACGTTATAAATTCGCATGAAGCTAAAAGAAATTTTTATTTTTGACAAGGCTTGGTTCGATCACATATGTGTACCGCATTTTGTGGATAACTTCTAATTGACTGAAGATGGCCAAATAAAATTCAGGCCGAAACGTCTCATTAAAGGTGTTTTATTGAACCCAGTGATTCCATCTTTGGCTGATACCTCCTCCTTCATCTAGTATGGTAATATAATAATGTAAGAATGTTGTTCGAGATCGTGGCTGTGATGATATGACAGTGGGTTGAAGGAGTTACCATGGTATATATGCATATATCATAGAGAAATCTAGAGTGGAAGGCTGCAGTATATAGAAAAAGCGCTCTCTAGCGACTGCAGGGCTAAAACTCTTATATAACTTTTAAGGAGTTCGGTGTTGGTTCTAGGTGAAACATTTTAATATAATAATAAAACTCTTAGTTCTTAAGAGCTATCTAAAGATCATAGAACATTCAAAGCCTCTGCCATAGATAAAAGATGCATACCCTTTATGTTATTTATATATAAGCGTATTTTTACTCTTGATAATGTCACCAAAATTTGCCCCGAAGGGAATATTTCCGCAATTTTATTGCCCGATGGTTTCGCCCTGGTCTCGCCAGAGAGCTCTGTAACTCATATACGCTAAAATACATTGGCTCCTTATGGAGCTTTCCTCTCTATGACATATATCTACTGAAGTGGCATGCACCGAGTACAATAAAAATCCCAGAGTGAAACGTTTCGGTCTAAATTTTATTGGGAAATATACACATGTTACAATAGGCACGTGTGATTGTGCCCAAGGTTCAGAGATCATCTCTTTTGACATAAACTACATGAAGCTCAAATTCTTATTGTTTACAAAACTAGATTCAATCCCATGTGCGTATTGTAATATGTGTATAATTCCCAATAACTGAGGATGGCGCAATAAAATTTAAGCCGAAACGTTTTACTTTGAGAGTTTTATTGTACCCGGTGCACCCATTTTGCCTGATATAACTCCTTCAACCCACTGTAATATAATGTAATTCAATTCATGCAGTACTTGGTAAAAAAAAAAAGAATTATTGATTGGAAACTATTCAAATATTCAATCATGTTTTCAAAACGTTAACTTTTCTCGGTTTTTTTGTTTTGAATTCTTTAAATATATCTTGAGCTGGGGGAGCCGGGCCGAGGGAGTTGCCTACATTGACTATATGGATAATCGGGGACTTGGCCTAGCTAGAAAACTACGACTATTTTTGTTCAAAAATGTATTACTTATTAAATATTCTATTTATTTTGAAATTAAATAAAAAATATGATTATTTTTTCAAATTAAAAATAAAATAAAAAAATAATAATACATAATAATTCTTTTAAAAATTGATTAAACCTTTGATGGTTGAATAGTTTATTAGAATTTTTTGAAATAAATTACATTGTGCACTGTTTAATATTTATTAAAATGCTAACAAATATACATAAACACATTTCGATCATAGGTGAAGTGAGATTATTTGTTAGTGTTTTAATAAATATATTAAACAGAGAATAATGTGGTTATTTCAAAAAGTTAATTAATTAATTAATAATTAATAATAATCCAAAAAACTATCCAAGACCATCGAGGAATTTGCCATACCATCCAACATAATAAGAGTTGGCCAGAAGGCAATACTCCTTCAAACCTGCCACATAGTCTGCAACGAGAGGTGAACCGCGACCTAAAATTGTGTAAACCTACTTCTACTTCCACTTTTATTTCCAAGTAGAACACAATAGATGACAATAGATTACACAACTCAACAAATTTTTTTTTCCTTGTCCTAAAGTTTATTTCATGATTTTTCTATTCATTGTGAACCAAAATAAAGGAAAAGTACCTATATTCCGTATAAAGTTTGCTTTTGTAGTGGTTATAATAATAATAAACGACGAAAAAGGCCATTTTGATCTATTTTCGAGACCCATTAGATATTAAACAGCAATATTTGAAATAAAAATATTTTGTTGACGTAATAGAAAACAGCTTCCTCTTTGATTTTCAAATTACGACTTTGTTGTAACTCAATTAGAACTCGAGTTATATTAGTTATAAAGTAAAAAAGTAAGACCATTTGTTTTTATATATGTTTATTATTCTTTATAATCACGTAGTTTTAGTTTTTTAGTTATAACTCGAGTTCTAATCCTTCTAAAAACAAGACGTAATTTGAAAATCAAAGAGGAAGCTGTTTTCTATTACTTCAACAAAATATTGTGATCTCAAATATTGCTGTTTAATATCTAATGGGACTCGAAAATACATCAAAATGGCCTTTTTCGTCGTTTTGACGGATAATATATCCAAAACAAGAGCTAATCGGTAATTTTTATGGTGATTTTTGAATTCAGCAGGTGGAAATACATAAGAATTAGCTATTTTTGACCCCGAGACATTTTCATTGTTGGGCAGTGTTTTCTAATGAATTCCAAAGTAATTCCAAATAATTCCAAAGACGGTGTACACCTAATTCCAATCGAGGTTCACCCCTCGGTCTGCAAGTTCCTTAATTAATACAATATCTGAAAACGGCGTGCGGCCAGGGTGAATTTCCTTTTCGCACAGTCCGAGGCTAACCCTTAGAAAATAAAAGAACTGTCAGAGTAGGTGAAAGTTTACCAGCACTAGTGCTGAGTAAGTGTAACAACTCGGATAATAATAATAATAAATAAATATTCACAAAGCTAGAAAATGTTTTATAATAAGGAAAAATTAAATCTAAAATTAATTTTTATTTTACAGTTTCTGAATATTTCAAGAAAAATAACTGGAAAGTACATCCAGATTGGTAAGTTAATATTAAAAAAAATATATATTTTCATTAATAAATAATTTTTTAATGAAATGGTATTCATTTTTTTTCAATTCAGGGTTTATTGTGAATATAATTACGCCTCTGAACACCAATTCGATTCACCTGAAGAGCAAATCGAACATTTTTTAGTTCGAACGGGAAAACCCGGTTGGAAATGGATGTCCATGAGACCTCGATCTCCAATTCGAGATTCTACCTCACAAACTACTACAAAAAAATTAGAAAGGGATTCCTATTTTTGTATGCTACATTTAATAATTATTTTAATTTGGAATAAGCCCTTTACTAATTAATTTTTGTATTTTTTTGCAATAGGTGATAAAACTTTAATGCAATCGCTGGTCTTCGATGCTGCCATCACAGAAGACTTCGGTCAAAACCCCCCAATGACATTTAGCAATAGGTGAGATCTTCATGACTATAAAAATTATTTATTACTGTGATTGAGTGTTGAATGAACGGGTTGATGAGAGTCAATAGGCTTTTCTGCATGAAATACCAATCGCTTGAATATATTTCCTAACAAATCGATAATAATTCAAAAGAAGCAGTACACAATATCTGGGAAGTGACATCCAATTTCATGATCTATTTTCCAGATTTCAATTAATTAATTTAAAAACTTCAACATTTTTGTAACAATTTTATAATATAATAACAATACTTAACTAAAGCTCCAAAATACTATCTCAGAATTGGATAAAGGCAGTCCGGAAATAAACAAGAGACTACTTCCAACAATTAATATTTATTGGAAATGTTTTTCCCTTATAATATTGTTTTGAAACCGACGTTTCGGAGGACATTCTCTCCTTCCTCAGGGTTCAAAAGGGTCAATGAAGGAAGCCCATATTACTCTTCCTTCTTTCCCCTCTCTCAGTGATAGCTGGGATGTAGAGAATACTTTAAGGATCAGTTGTATGTCGGTTTGTAAAGTCTTTGTTAAGTTGACAGACGGTCAAACCTTAGTATTCACCAAGTGCCCGGCCAGATGACCAATCAAATGAAAGTCCGTGTCAGCTGATTGGCCACCCGGCCCGGCACTTGGTGAATACTAGGGTTTGACCGTCTGTCAACTTAACAAGGACTTGGCAAACCGACATACAACTGGCCCTAATACTTCCCATCATGTAATGATCATTATACTCTGTTCTACTGATGATGGGATGTCTTAAAGTGTTCTGTACATACCAACTAACACTGAGAGAGAAGGCAAGAAGGAAGGGTGGAAGGGTACTAGTCCTTCCTTCATTGACCCTTTTGAACAGTGAGGAGGGAGGAAAGCTTCTCCAAAATGTCGGTTGCGAATCAATATTGTGGGGGAAAGACATTTCCAATAAATATTATTTTTTGGAAGTAGTCTATTGTTTATTTCCGGACCGCCTTCGTCTAGTCGTGAGATATTAATATATCACTCCGCTACCAAAGAAAAACTTATAACCTATAAAATACCTATGGAGACTTCCAAATTTAATTCCATATGAAAAAAGACACAAACACGAGACATATTTAAACTATAATGTTGTTAAACAAATATGCATTAGAGCTATAGTTATCTCCTAATTTAGGCATATCTAGTGTTAATATTAACTCACGTAGCATCTAAAGTATTATCAAATTCTTTATGAAATGTCTGTAAGAAGAAAAGAGGAATATAAATAAGTTAAAAGCTATTATAATAAATTCTATAAAGAATGAATAATTTAATACAATAATTTTTTCTTTAATATATGGTATATAGTTATATGTATATCCATATGAGGCTATAAGCCCAATAGTGGACTAACCCACAAAATTATAATGTTGGTTTATCTGCGAAAATTAATTACTAATATTGTTAATGACCAATTGCAAAGTGGACCAAGCCAGCTTTTGATTGCAAAATCTGGTTTGGTCCACTTTGCAGTTGGTCAGTAACAATATTAGTAATTAATTTCCTCAGATAGACCAAAATTATAATTTTGTGGGTTAGTTCACTATTGCGCCCATAGCTTCATATATTTTTATAAAGCGCGTATTACTAAAGAATTCAAAATTACGTATTTTCTATATCAGACACATTTTTAACATATCTTCATAAGCTCAATTGAAACCCTGAAGGTGTTGAAAACAATATTGGAATCTTAGATCTTAATATCTCTCCCTGAAACCTTGCAGTTCAATAAAGAGGCTTAAGTTCTTTCTCAAAAAATTATTTAACATTTAATCTGAGAAGTTTAATAAGCAGTGGCGAACTGGACCGGCGAGAGGCCAGGAAGTTTCCCGGTGAGCTGGTACGACTAGTTTTTGACGTACAAGTGATCCTCACTCCGTAAAATAAATTCAATGGGGCCTATTCATTAATATTTTCCAGAACTGGTAAAATTCGCAAGTCCACTATTGATAATAATTATCATTAATTCTACTAATGCAAATATTAATTTACACTAAATACACACACTCATAAATACAAAATGTATTCTTACCAAATGGACAACTATCCAAGGAAATAAAATAAAATTTAAAAAACTTTTCGGACTATATATATAATATATATACAGAATCTAAGGTCCAGATTCGCACCTTCCTCGAATACGGGTAACGTCGTTGAAGGAGGGAAGATATAATGTTTTTACACCCACGTATAAAAAAAATTGCCCCATAAGAAAAATTATCTTATTTAATTGACTTTAAATAATAAAATAATTTTTATAAAAAAAAAAAATAAAACCGACTTCAAAAAAATTAAATGCAACAAAAAAATAATAAGAACTAAAAAATAAAATAAAATACACAAAAACTAAACGACGAAATATTAACATGAAATCACTTTTTGAAGTCGGTGCCAAAAATATACATTTTATTTTTTTTATAAAAATTATTTTTATTTTCATCTTTTTAGTGATGTTATTAATAGTGACTTAAGATAATATTTTTTTTTGCATCTCGTAAGAGAAAGAATCGGGCTAATGAATCAGAAAATGATAATAAAATTCAATTCATAAATATAGAAATTCTCTCGAAACGTTTGCGGGTTTTAAATGAATGTTTTAAGATTTTGTTTTTATAAAAGATTTTATTTGTTATAATTTCGATTATTTGCCCATAAAATTGGAGATTTACGTTATTTCGTCATTGATCATATTATCAGAACTTGACCAAATTAATATGGGACCACCCCTAAGGTACCCCCTTTGCATTAAAAAAAGAATCAACGAAATCGATCGATGTGGCAAAAATTTCTCGCTAAACATACATAAAATAAGTAAATAGTTTGGTATTTTGGAGCTATACTGATCCAAACGCAGAAAGAATCATTAAAATCGGTTCGTAAACAAAGAAGTTATACGTGAACAAACATAACAAAAAAGGTCCAATACCAATGAAATTTATATTGTTTCCATTCGGAAACTAGACTGAACCCAATGCAAAAAAAACATCAAAATCTGTTCATAATTGTCGAAGAAATCGAGTAACATAGACGCAAAAAAATTCAGTCGAATTGAGAACCTCCTCCTTTTTGAAGTCAGTTAAAAATTTATTTTATTAGGCAAATGATCAATATATCAAACTCAATCTTGATCTGATCTAAGATGAATTCGATTTAACTATGCAGATATGGCCGTTAAAAATCGAACAACATTTAATTTAGGGTACAAAATTTGGTGATTATTTATTCATTTAAATATGATAAATTAAGATATGTTCGCATACAATGAATGATGACACAGTGACGGGAATGGAAACATAAGCAATTTACTATTTAAATTAAAACAGATAGTGTTAAATTATTCTTTTTAGACCAGCATCTAGCCAGCATTGGATCGGTAAGTAGATTACAAATGCTTTTATTTCTAATCAGACACGCAAACCATATAGCACCAAATTATCAGATGGAATATTATTTAGATAATGATTCATGATTTATTAATAAATTGCACGTAATTTTTTCAATTAAAAAAAAAAAGGAGAATTTTTAATCTTAAATAAAACATAAATATGATAAAATTTTTAATATAAAAAATGTTATTATACCTACTTTAAAACTGCTTCTTTTGAATAATTATTTCAAAAAGGAAATGTATATAGAATGTGTATGTAAGGAATAGACTTTGGAATAGAAGAAAAAAACTAATGAGTAGGTATTAAACCAGTTTATAATCTTGTTTCTAAATTATTAGATACCAATATATAATCTGAAATTATAACAAAATAAGTGGCATTGAAAGAATTAAAAATAAAAATGTAATTAAAAAACCTCTTGTGTATTAATTATATAATTTGAAAATGATGCGATTTAGTTTTTGTATCATAAATACTTTAATTTAAAATCTCTCATACTCAGGGCTATATTTAAACATTAAAGGACTAAGAAGAACCTCCTCTTTCAAAAAACCTCACGTTGCATGAGAATACTTTCATTCTTTATAAAAAAAAAAAAAAAGAATGAATAAATCAGATCTTGCACAAGAATCTTCATTAATACAAATTCTAAAAAATATTATTAATTAATTTTCTGGAAACTAACAAAATATGTATAGCTACGATTTATTACATATTGATAATGTGAATAAGTAGCTGCTAGAGGTGATTGATATAATAACAAGGAATAAAAAATTCCAAAATTAAAATATATTAAATTTTATTTCAATTCAAGAGGATGATAAATTTCTAACAACACTTAATAAACAAAACTCTTATTTAATGGTAATGAAGAATATTGAGAATTTTTGAGGATATGGAGTTGCTTAAATAATACCTTTGGAAAAATTAGAAAAAAATGGGTTTTGTTTGTTGAAGGTAGACATTAATCTAAGCCCCTCTTTTGCACACCAATTTGGTTACCACCGTGGACGTCCTGTTGATAAAGGACTCCTAAAGACCCGAGTTGAAAACTTAGATAATAATATGAAGAAGAATGTTAATAGGATATTATCATATGTATTTCTAATAAGTATGCATGTGAAACCAGGACGCTATAACTAAAGAAAGATACTAACATCGTAAGAATAGCTGGGGGTCGAATCTTAAGAAAAATTTATACTATAAAATATGTTATAAAGGAAGCCAGACAAGACATATTAAATGTATAAGGATTTGTGAGAGTTTACTTGCCGAGGTTTTGACCGCGCTTATTTGAAAAAGATATTTTATCACGAGACTACTGCGGATTATGCTATTGAAGTCTGTGGAGTCTTAAGTCTGGACCAAGAGATAAAAAAAAGATGTGATCCACTTAGCTACAATCAAACGTCATTTTGCGTATAGCCCGCTAGACTTTCGGATGGATCACCAAGTGAACTTGAGATCTCAGATGTTATATATTTAATCTCCCAGTACAGAGCGCTCGGTCTATTAGCATGTATGTTAGATGCTTGCCATAAATTAACCGAATGTTTTCTACATTTGATTCAATCACGAATCAACTGTAGGGAATTTTTGTCAAATATTGAGTGAAAATAATATTTGAACTTATATATTTCTAACTTGAAATAATGATATTAAATAAATATGACGTTGGATTGTAGCTAGGTGGATGACATCTTTTTTTCTCTCTTGGTCCAGACTTAAGACTCCACAGACTTCAATAGCATAGTCCGCAGTAGTCTCGTGATAAAATGTATTTTTCAAATAAGCGCGATCAAAACAATTCTCATTGATAGGTCAATTATTCTTTGTTATATCAGTTAGAAAAATTATAAAAATTTAGAATACTATTTGTTTATAAGTCGAGTGAAATTTATGTATCGTCTTATTTCACTGATTAAAGATTATATTATACTTAGGAGATAGCACCCCAGAAGCCCAAAAAATAATTTGAAGAATTCAAATTTAAGTGAAGTAAAATAGAGTCCAGAACCATCCTAGAAAATATAGAGGGAGAGATCATAAAATATTTTATCTGGCTCCTCCGAATGTATAAATGTAGCTCTGATCATATTCAAGTACCTATAATTCTAAAAATGAGGGATTGAATAATTTATTTCCAAAATCTATGGTGTTATGATTGTTAAGTTTATAATGAATGCCTGTAAAGCACTTGTTCTTTTCTAACGCACTATTGTTACACTTCTAAACACGACTAGGCCATTGGGGAATCTGATGGCTCTTTTGGCGAGGTAAAGTATACCCAGAATAATTCCATCCTTAACTTTATTTTGTATACAATCCTAATTCCGTTTGTAGAAAACACAATAAATTATTGTTTTTAATGTATACATGTATAACAACCAAATACACGACTTTCAACATTCATCGATGGCTCCTCTGTAACATATCTTTATAGCTTGTGACTCACAATCTATATTGATCGGCGTTGTAATCACGGCATAAACGCTTAGAACGTTGATTAATATAAAGTCAATTTCTCCTTCAAGTTTTTTAAAAATATAATATATTTTAGAATAATTGAATTTTTTTAAATATTATAATTATATATCATTTGCAAAAAATTTTTGCACTATCTCAGATCAGTCCTTTGCCAACTAAACCTACCCACATTGAAGATGAGCATCGATAGTAATGTTTTATGTTCGATGTTTCTACATTGATGACTTTTTATTTGATGTTTCATTATCGATTCTCATTCTTAACCCTGTAAAAAGATTATTTATAAAAGATCCACGAAATACTTGAAAATATATCCAAAATATAACAAATTGTTATGGTTCTGAATTTAACACAAATATTTGAGTAAAATTGTATTTATTAGATTTATGTGATATATATGTAATTACAGATATAGTTTAATTATAAAAAATCCTTTTAATATAAATTAAATTACTACTGGACTAAATAGTACCTACTTAAAATTTACTGTAATTATATTTTTGACCAGGTAATCTGATATTTTTTCAACAAATCAAAAAATAATATTTTTTGTAAATTTAAACTAAAACAGGAAGTCAGGCTGGTCGAGTGGGTAAAGTTCTTCCCTACTGAACAGGAAGTTTGAGTTCAAGTCCAGCTCCCTGTAAAAATTAGACCTATAATCTGACCCTAATACTAATTTACACACACTCTCAATATAAACACACATATTTACACCGACTCTCAATATAAACACATACATTTAAAAATAAAAATTTATTTACTTAGATTCTGACCAAGGGCGTAGAAAAAAAAATAAAAAAATAAAAACTAAGCAAGGTCAAGTACAAATATTATATGAAACAGATTTAATATTTGATCATTTGGAAATCACTAAGTCCATGAGTACCAAGTATATATACTAATTATTTATTTAAGCCTAAAAATATTGATAAATAAAAATATGTGAAAATTACTATAAATAAGCATTATGTTAATTTTTCCTCTAAAGCATAATTGGATAGAGTAAGTATCGTTGTTTTCATTGATTTCTAAAGCAGCAAGGATTTGTATTTTTGTCAATTTTTTTCAGGGTGGAGTTTTAGATTTATTTATATCTTTTTGAACTAATCCAAAAATCTTTTTAAATGTTTTTTTCTTTATTAATAATAATACTAATAATATATCTTATACTACTAAAGGGCATTTATGCCTGTCTCTGTAACAGACTGCCTATGCCTGTCTCCCCAGGGGGTGGGGTGGGAGTCCAGGGGAAAGCTGGGGCTTTAGGGCGTTCGGATTCCGGGGAGTGGGGGTCCAGGGGAAAGGTGGGATTTCAGGGGGTGGAGGTCCAGAGGTTTGGAGGTGGGTCCAGGGGAAAGGTATGTGCGAAAGAGGGGTGCGAGGTCCAGGGGTGGGGAGTCCATGGGGTAGGTTTATTGGGGTGGAGGGTTATCAGAGGCGGGGGAGAAGTTCCGAGGTTGGAGAGAGGGTCGGTGGGATTGCGAGTGGTTGGAGATGGAGTGTTAAAGGGACGGGGGGGTCCAGGGGGCGAATCCCTTTGGCTAACAAGAGGCCCACCGAAGGCGGGCCTTGCAGCTTGTAGCTAGTATTAATAATAAAGATGTCAACAACACTAATTTCCAAATAAATGTTATGCAGTCATGTTTATACCAGCAATGTTTTCGACTATTTGTTGGTAAAAGTGTTTCACTTTTGTGGCGATAAAGATTGTAAATTCGAAATCATTCTTTCAAACACCTTTTCAATTAAATCAACAATTAAGCAATTAGGTTGTCTGTAAAATAACAGCAGAAAGTGTTACAAAACGAACACCAATATAATAGATACACGTTTTCCGAGTGCTAGCGTCTGTTAAGGTTGTCTAAATACAGGCGTTGCCATCAAGTGCTGCCATCTGTTAAACTCAAAATTGTAAAATTTATAGTTATAGAGAATTCTTTCTCGTTAAACCTGTCATATCAAACGTACCTAAAGATTGTGTTCCCTGAAAAAATTAATTTGAAAATATACATTTTTAATGTCAAATATATATTTATATATAGGGAGGTATATATCTTTTTTTTTTTTTTTTTTTGAACAAAATGTTTTTATTTTGAATAATGAATTAAAGTTTATAAATGCCCTTCGTTGATGTGAAATAAAGGTCGGCTTTAATTATATGTGGTTAGCGGCGTACAGTTGAGGTGCCCATTATTATAAAACATTGATTAGGAACACTGAAAGAGTGATCAAGAACTTGCAATCTCTTATCTCCATTTGAATCTCATCGTCAAATTACTTAATAAGGAAGTTTAGTAAGGGATCGGGTCGAGAGGAGGGATAAAACGATCAAGCTTTACCTAATTTCTAATTTATATATTTATAAAAATTTCAATTTTATTTTATTTGAAGATTAAGTATAAAAGTTCTCTTTACTGAGAGAAGTATTAGATTCGATTTTCTTGGAGAAAATCACTAGACAACTTTCAACTTTCAAATAAATCAGAGCTATTATTTTATTTTAAGCCAGATGCAGGGACGGCGGAGCCGTGGGGTCAGGTGGTCAGATGACTGGGAATTTGCCTACCGGCTCAAGGGGGTCAGCGGACCTTTTTTTTATGATAATGATGAGAGAAGGAGTTACACTAAAAAGGTGCAACCCCTAAAGGCCTGGGTTGGCCCCTCCATCGTGAAAAGAAGAAGAAAGAATTTTATGGGTTGGGCGGGGGTCGAAGGTATCTGTGGATACGGGTTTTAAATAGCTGAAGGTTATAAGTCGCGGGAAAGATGGTGGCAGGGAGCGAGTTCCAGTATCTGGAGGTCATAAGGATAAAAGAGTTGGCGAAAGCGCTTGTTCGACTTTTATCCAATTTGACAGCGAAGGGGTGCTGAGCGTTCGAAAACCACGTGTTTCTCGTAAAGAGGGCATTAGGGGGTGGGGTGGGGGGGATAATTGATTTCAGCTCGACTGAACAGACACCGTGATAGTATCTGTAGTACAGGGAAAGGGCAGAAACGGTTCTTCGGTGAACCAGGGAGTCGAGTGAGTTGGTTAGAGCCGGGTCTCCTATTTGTTTAATTGCTCGCTTCAGAATTGCATCCAGTGTAGCAATAGAATGCTTGGAGGCACCCCTCCACAGATGAGAGCCATATTCGAGACAGGGACAAATTTGAGCCTTATACAGTATAAGAAGTTGACTGGGAGTATAACAGCGTCTAGACGTTATGCCCGGTTCACATTATTGCAGTAGCATTCCAGTCCAGCGAGCGAAAGCAGCGCTAGAATGCCACTGGAATAATGTGAACCAGCACTGGAACGTACCCATTCGAGTTATTATATTTGTTAAGGAGGTTCCAGAAAATATGACGTATCGTGACGAAAGGGGGGTCCAAAAAGGCGAAATTTTGAGTGACCTATTTTATTAATGGCCCCTAAGTTTAAATTCAAACACATAGCCATATATAGTCAGATTGGCTAGCCTCGGAGGATTAGCCATTAGCCTGAATTGATTATTGGCACTCGGGTCTATTTCGTGAGGGGGCAATACAACCATTTTGTCATATAATAAAAATAATAAATAACAGTTCCGATACAGTAGAATCTCATTTTTTCCATTTGTAGATTAAGTGTTTATTTTAATCATTAACTGGAGAGATATTTGGGATTAGCTCAATACATATCGTATTATTTAATAAATATATTTTCTCTGATTAAAACTAATTTTTAATTTGTATTGAATCTGTCTATTTTCTTGTAATAATAATAATTATATTAAAGATCAAGTATTAACTTATACTTTCACTTATAATTTAATGTAATTTAAAGCACTGTTTGTTGGCTTTTGTTTTTACTTGAATTTTTAACTTTAATTGCTACAAGAAATCAGATTAACTTTTTTCTTTTTCAAGGGAACCAAATGAATAACTAATTTAACATCTTTTCGTTTTCTAATCTTTGATGTATTTGTGTGTTAAACAGGAAAGGGCAGGCGAATCAAATTTTCGGAGTACAGCTCTCCTTTGTTGCAACAAGATCAGGACTTTTGAGATGGCATGACCATAATGTCAGTGGTATTCACAATTGTTCATCCCATCCAGAAGGAGCTCACCCTGAAAATGAATACCCGCTACCGTATGTTGCAAAAATATACTAACATTTTTAATCAAAAAAATTATCCTAATACTTTTCTTTAAGTTATATTTTTTTACATGATCGTTTATTTCATAGTCTTACCAAACAGTTATATAGCCATGAAGGTTTACTTACCATCCTAGAGTAACAAGTAATAATATCGAACCACCTCTCTTCTTTAAATACTTCAAATAATTGATCATTACATTTTCAACTTTTCTATAACAAATTTCTAAATAAAATAACTTCTTTTTTATTAACAATATTATAAATATTTATTTCTAATTAATAGTGCCAATTAATCAAACCGCCTTACGTTCGAAAACATGTATCTTAGCCACTTAACCACTGGTAGAAGGTATTGGGAAACTGAGAATTCCCATACACTCTATCTGGTGGTCTAAATTGAAACTATCCACTGTGGGCCAAAAAATTAAGCCACTCCCCTACCAAGGTTCTCAATATCGGTGTATTATTAAATAAAGACTTATATTTTAATTTATCTCCACCTCAATGCTAATTTTTATTTTATTTTATAATAATTGCATGATGATCCAAGAAAAAATATAAAAAGCAGCCTTTCCAATAAAACTTCTAATACTTAAAGTGGGTGGCCAAATTATTATACTAATTTGGAAAATTATATCTTTCATTCGTTTTTAAGGGTTTAGTTGACTATTAAACTCATAATATCGTTTCAATTGTTATCTTTATTAGCTTAGGACAATACAAATTCAATAATACAAATACAATTTCAATATTTAGTGAATCCTTCCTTTCGAGCAATCACATTTTGTATGTTGGTAATGCATTTTTTGCCTATTTCTTGAAGTGCAGGTATATTGTGACAAGCTTTAATAATATTTTCTATCAAGTCCCATTTGTTAGTAATTATATTATATTTGCAAATTTCATTTTTTACAATTTCGATCGGGTTGAGGTCTGGCAAGTTGCTAGGCCAGTCCAAAAGGATTATTAGACTATATTACTACTAGATTTTTTAAACAAATTTATTTTATAAAAATCATTTGAGTATAATAATTTGGCCACCCACTGTAAATAACAACTATTTATCTATTTTCTTCAGTAATTTAAAATTAATATTTTATATTTTTTTTAGCCATTTTAGTGAGAGCAATCGTCGTGCTATAGATGAAGTTTGGTATAAGAGAGCTGTTGACCAATATATGATTGAACAGAATTCATTTGTCTATTCTGTACCGTTTGATGTCGGGGATGCTCCAGGCACAGTGGTCACCGCCACTCATGCTGTTTTCGTGGAACATAAAGGGTATAAGGCACCTGTAGCAGTCGTCGGCTTACAATTAAATCATGCCATCATGTCTAATTATTTTCTTAATTTGACTGCAACGTGTAAATATGTTTTTTTATTTATTATACTTCATTATTCAATTTTTAGAAATGAAAAAAGATTTGTAATTAATTGAGGAGTGTAAGTTCTAATGTGTCTAAGTACCAAATTCGGATATTTTGAGTTATACATGTAGAAAAGGTCTATGTCTAATAATATTCCAAAGGTAGAAAGTGCCAGCGGTATTTAGGTCTTCATCCGCTAGGAGAAAATTGGCATGTATGCACCTGCGTATTTTGTTTCTAAAGGGTCTATGTGCCGAGTTGTATTAGTTAAATGCTACTAAAATGTTGTGTTGTTTGTGGTAATTAGATCCTTTTTAGAAATAAATAAAGAGGCACTTAGACCCTTTGAAGATTTCTTTTTTCAGTCCAATTTAAGATTTTTGTTTTTAGTTTTTCTCAGGGGTCTTACTTGCTTAAAGGAAGTTGTATTACTTGAAAAATATATAAATCTAAAAAGGTGTTTACTACTTTTCAAGATACTTTTGTTTGATTATCTCGGGTCTACATTTTTGGAACTTAGACACTTTAGAACTTAACTCTTCAATTTATAATCTGTTTTTGAATTTAATAACTATTTTTTTTTTTAATATTACTTCATATTTAATATATATATATCATCAGAATTTATAGTGGGGATTTATATTCATTTAACCATTTCTAATCTGTTCGGTTAATTTTGCAAGCTCTAATTTTTATTTCCATAAGCTAAATCTAATTTATTTATTTCAAAACTCAATTTAATAATATTATTCAATTTTTTTTTCTTAATAGCAATTTGTTAATATTCTATTATTTTTTATTAGTAAGTAATATTAATAATTTCTGATGACTTTTATTGTTTAGTGTAACAACGGTTGCCGCAAGAATTGTTTTTCGGATGATCTCGATTGTTATATCTTGGATAATAACGGATTTGTTCTGATTTCGGAAGCGCCAGAACATACGGGGCGTTTTTTTGGATTGATTGATGGTACAATTATGGATTCCTTAGTTCAAGATCGAATTTATAAGAAAGTTCCTGTTTATGATTACCAAGGAGCTTGTCCGAGTTCGGATAATCCTTACAGTGCTGCCGCAACACCCTGTCTTGAGGTCAGTTATAGACTATATATATTTTATACCGAGGGGTAAATCGCGATTGGAATTAGGTGTACACGTCTTTGAAATTATGTGGAATTATTTTGGAATTCATTAGATAATGCCCCTACATCTGTTGGTTCTTCTACTTGAAAATGGAAGTGGAAATAGGTGTACACTATATTAGGTCGCGGTTCACCCCTCTTTTTATACCTATTAATTTTTTCCTTGTTTTAACATTAAAAGAAAAAAATAAAGTTGAAGCCTATGAATGGACTTCGTTTTGAAAGTAGAGTAAAATATAATTATAATAAAAAGGCAGTCATGGGGACTGCCGACAGAAGTGAAAACTTAAAAACTATGAAATAATGATTATGAAATTTTAATTTTTGATACTACAATTAATTTGAAAATTAAAAAAAAAAAAACTGTTATTTCTCGCCAGTCCCCATAACTGCATTTTAAATTTTTTATTGAAACTATTTCTTTTTCTGACTCCGGATTTTGATTTTGAAAGGGTTTTATCTTGATGAGAGTAGCAGAGTTGTTGATTCTTAATAAGAAATAAATGAGGCTGTCATACCGCCTCATTATTTAAATTTAAAATCTAAAAGAAAGAAGGCAATTTAAAATTTTAGTTCTTGGTAGAATCTAGGTTTGCATTATATGAATGCTTCACTTGTCAAATCGATTAACTCCACTTTTTGAATTTTATTATATTTTGATGAAAAAGCACTTAAGTGACTCCTAACTGTATATGTTCAAAACAAATTTCTCTAATAATAAGTATTAACACCAATAAATAAATAAATAAAATTCGGCATGTGAGTTGTTACACACTCCTTAGAAGGATTCCGCGACATTTCAGCCCCCGACAAAATATCCTTCAGACAAAATATCTCATGACAAAATAACCCTTCCCCTCGTGAATCTTATGAGTAATGCAAATCGACTGGGGAATATTTTGTCAGAAGATATTATGTCGGTATATATTTTGTCGTTGGGCTATTTTGTCGGGGGATGTTTTGTCGGGGGATGTTTTGTCGGGGGCTGAAATGTCCCGGTACCCCTTAGAACAGAGGTCGGGGAACTTTTTTATCCATTACCCCAAAATATTGTTGCGTAGGTCGATCTTACCCCTATATTCTGAAGACAAAAAAAAGCAAGGTAAATGTATATTATTTATTGGAATTTACATGAAAACTATCTTGTAATTAAATTAATTAAAATTGTAAACATTAACATAATTCAAACGCTTTTAAGTTTTAGAAAAATGATGTTGTTTCATTTTCGCTAAAATTACTTCAAAATGAGGACTTTTTGACGTGAACGCAATTTGAATACAGTCCTCGACTATCAAAGTAAAAATACTATCTATAATACTTCATAAAATATAAAATTTTAAAAATGTCCTTATTACCCCCCCCCCCCCCCCGATAGTTTCATTGTTACCCCATTTGGGGTAATTTAACCCGGTTCCCCGACCGCTGCCTTAGAAGATTCCGACTTCCATGGCCACCGTCCTGGTGTCTTAAGCAAGCGTGACGGTCACGGAGTGCTTTTTCCCCAAAAGTGCCCAACGTGCCTAAAGAAGTTTTCACTTCAATAAAAAATAAATCAATAGTTTTAGTTACAATTCAAACATGTTCTCGGAGTTGATCCTGAACTAGTTTAGATGTTTTCCACAATTATAATATATCTTCCTTCAGTAAATTTTCTACTGAGACACAAAATTATTTTTATTATCGCTTTATTATTTCAGCCATTACAACCTCTCAAATGGTTTGCTCGATGGATTTTTGGAAAAATGTTATGGTGGGCAGCATACACTGGATTGGTTCAAATGCCCTGGGTGGATGCCTCCCCACAGCCAGATGACGACTGTGAGTATGATCATTCAATCATAATTCTTAAAACCCCATTAATTTATTTATTTGTTCGATTTTTCCTTTTAAATGAATTAACTTTAAATTACCTTTGAATAAAATAAATTTTAAATTTATTTTTTATTTTAAAATGTATTCAATCTTCATTTAATGTAAATTAATAGAATTGTTCTTGATATAAGCATAAATATTTCAATATCAAACCTAGTTAAATACAATTTCATTAAAAAATTTATAAAAAATATATTAGAAATTGTTCCTAAAATAAAAATAAAAAAAATTGTAATAGTTTGCTTAGTGAAAGAAAAGGTTGCCAAGCGGCTATAATGAGAGTCTTGACCATTTCATGAAACCCAAAAATTAATAGCTTCTCTGGTGTAAGCAATAATTTATATCCTTCGCTTTTTAATAAGTAAATTTTTATGATTATTTCAAGAACATGATTTAACTTTTAAAAAGAAAAAAAATTAAATAACTAATTTTAGTGTCATCGAAAAAGTAAGATCAAACCTAATAACTATTTTTAATTAATTAGAATAAATATTTTGCAAATAATTAACATATTATCTTATAGTTAAGTAGATGTAGGTATATTTTCAATCAAGTAAAAGTATCAAATTTACTTTATTTATTAATTTATTAAATTAATTATTTTTTTATTTTTTTTTTTGTAAAAATGTTGTTGCTTCCTGCTATTTTAATCTAATCTTTGGATTTTAGAAAGTTTATATTTTTAGTAAATTAAGTAAATTTAATAGAAACAAAAGCATGCGAAATATTTTTCCTCTAGAATACTTTAAAGTTTTTATGATTCCTTTAAAATGAAGTAAACTTTTTTAATTATTTTTGGATTATACAAGTGTATGCTTTTAATGCATAAAAATATAATAAAGTATTATTTGAATAAACTCTATTTTTTAAATCTTTCTTATGTAGAAAAATAAGAATTAAAATTTTTAAATATCGATTTTTTTCTACTATTTTATATTAGTTGTAGAAAAATAGGCAACATAATTAAAAAGATGGACTGAATTAAACTTAATATTCTTATATTTATGGGAAAAGATCAATCAATAAAAAAAAAGAATTATTTTTAAACCAGAAACGTTTATTTATAAATTATGAGTTTCCTTTATTTGATTCAATCGCGAATCGAATGCAGGTGATGGTAAAAACGCGGTCAAAAACATCTTTCTTTGATATATCAATTATTCTTTAATATATTAATTAGAAAACTATTTAAATTCTTTATTTCTTACACAGAAATATATAAATTCAGATATTATTATTAGTTAATATCTGACAAAAATCACTTGCATTCGATTCGCGATTGGTAAAAAGCGTCATGCGGGCTAATCGCGAAATGATGCTGGATCATACCTAGATGGATCACATCTTTTTCATTCTCTCTTGGTCCAGACTTAAGATTCAGCTGACTCCAATAGACTCAACCAGCAGTAGTCTAGCTATATATATATCTTGTTTAAAAACGCTGTCAAAAACAACTCTCTTTGATATATTAATTAGTCTTTAATATATTAATTAGAAAACTACGTATATTTATAATTTAATTTAAGTAATTTTTCTGAAAAACCTTCAAAATTATCATTGTTTTAATTATTTCTAAAATCTTCGAAGTTCTATCTTTTTTTACGATAATTTTTTATACTTAAATTGTAAACCGCCCATTATACCCACCACTTTGACACAGATTCAATCATAGTGGCTAACATGGCTGAGAGAGTATTTTGCTCTCAGTCAGTTCACAGAGTCAGTTGTAAAGAGATTTCCATGCAAAGTAGCGAAAGAATTTTTGCGGGCAAACTGAAGCACCTAAAACACTTCCTCAGCCTGGTTCACCGGCATTTAGTGAATTGGTCTCCCTTTTGGCTGTTTTCACAACTACCCTTCAGAGCCGCATCATAAAAAATCTCGGAGAATTTGTCTTTAACTTTATAATATGGTATACTAGCTGACGACCGGACCTTCGGCCCGGGGCGGGGTAACTTAATCCCTGGAGCGTCTCGTTCCGGGCTTTTTAAAAAATGTGCCAATCTTCTTGGCCAAAGATCCATGCGGTACTTTTGTCAAATGATTCAAGAGTGAGGTACGGAGCACTCTATTTTATTAAGAATATATAGTATAATATAGCGGTACCACTGCCATCTTTTGTCAAATGATTCAAGCTTGACGTACGGAACACTCTATTTTATTAAGAATATATGTAATACTAGCTGACGCTCGGGCATTCGGCCCGGCGTCACCTAGCCCCTGGCGGGGAACGTCTCGTTTTATGGTTAAAATTTATATAGATAATAGCTGACCCGACCACGCGTTAAAAAAAATGATAAATGATTATATATTGCTTACCTGTCAAAATTGATTTGATCAAAAATTTAAATATATTTAAAAAATAATAATAGTTTTGAAAATAAATTGAAAATGCAAATAATTATAGAATATGTATTAAAACAGTAAATGAATTATATATTACTTGTCAAAATTGTTCCCTTAACCAAAAATAATATTGACAGTTGAAAGATTTCCAAAAAGCTATTATCGCCCATATTGTTTGTTTGCTTTTATCCCCCCGAGAGGCGCTGGCGTTGTTTTCTAGAAAAAAATATTTTTTGCATGCCACAGGTGTGATATCTATAAAAACACTCGTGTATTTGAATGGAATGTTGTGTGAAAATTTCAAAAAAATCGGTCAAGAACTTTCGGAGATCCTTCAACGCATCACTTAAGCGTAACCGTACATTTTTATTTATATAGATATATAAATTAAAGACAAATTCTCTTAAATTTTTTAATGATTCGGCTCTGATCATATTATGATTCATTAAATGTTTCTAAACCTATTTTTTTTTCAAATTATATACGGTCTTTATAATTACCTTGTGTACATACTATTAATAAATTAAATAACATATTGCGGGAGATTAGTGCCAAGGTTTGGAAACAGTTTAATTCTGTTCATTTATTAAATAGAGAAATTGTATTTAAGCACGTAGACCATCTCTCCTAGCTACGTGTAGTTGGTAGCTAGTAGAGCATGGCCTTGTATAGTACGGAGCACAGGATCATTCTAAGCCCGTAGACTTCGCACCGTGCTTGCCGGTAGACGGCCCCTACTCTGGAGAGGATGAGGAGGACGTCCCCTTCGATAAGGAAACCGACGAGATACCTGGATTCCCCGGAGGAGCTGATACGGCATCAGGCGGAGCTCAATCGGCGGGTGCATCACCTCCGCATCAGCAGACTCCGTCACATACACCGTCTTCAGCCATGCCACAAGCGCCGAAATATAATCGAAGTGGCGTTCAAATGCGACCATGTGATAAACGAGTGGATCTATATGTGTTGCAACCTGATCGTTTAAGTTCTAGTGGAAAATTCAATCCACTTAAAGGCAAACTTACAAACTGCCATGAATCAGGTTGTGAAAGGTAATTAATTATTTTATTTTAATTTGTTCATTTTTGGGGTTCTATACAAACTTAAATCAGGGGCATATTAGCATTGACGTACCGGTACTGTTACGCGTACTCAAGGTTGGGAACCACCGAGGGGTGATCCGCGATTGGAAGTAGGTGTACACCTCTTTGGAAGTATTTTGGAAGTACTTGGAAAAATTTGAAAGTACTTGGGAATATTTGAAAGTAATTGGAAATATTTGGAAGTACTTGGAAATATTTGAAGGTACAAGTGGAAGTAGGTGTACAGCATATTAGGTCGCGGTTCACCCCTCGGGAACCACTGTTCTAGAAGATTCAATCGGAAAGTTTGCAAGTAGAAAATTTATTTCTAATGAAAATGAAGTCAAAGATAGACAAAAATGATGATTATTTTTTCGGAAATTTTGAACTCTAGTTCCAGATTCAAAATTTAAAATTAGCACTTTTATTTTAGTGAAAAAAAATTATCAGGCCAAATTGATGTGTGTTTTCCAGTATCAACATATAAATCTCAATGTTATAAGAAATTTTATTACTTTATATCGGGCCACAGTTTGGACAGCCCTGGTTTAAATCGAATGGGATTACAGGATGATATGAGGAATATGATAATTTATTTTTCAAAAGTGTCACGGATATAATAATCCCTGACTATCCATTATCTATTGACATGTAAGAACGTACAAAGATCTAAAAGATAAGTCCTGACAACTTTTAGTCCATGAGAGAAATTATCTAAAGTAAAGAAAATTTTTTGGAACTTTTTCAAAAAAAAAATTTAAATATAAAATACTAGGTAAGTTTCACATAAATAAAAGATCGGATGCTTGTTTAGCACGACTCAATATATATTTCGGGGTATAAGCCCATCTCCAGGAGTTCACAAAGGACACTTTTCAAAAAATTTCCTTTACTTTATTTAATATGTTTCACCAAGAACCTACACCATTCTCCCTTAACAAAAGAGAAATTATCAATTAATTGTGATTGTTCTAGAAAACCCCAATTCCTTGTCTCCTTGTACGAGAATGATAACTATATAGACTTGGTTAGTGTAGAAGCATCTAAATTACTGAAATAATAAATATTTTAGAAAATGAAAATATGAGAAGAAAAAGATTTTTTAAATATTCGAAACTGCATTATTTTTTTTTTTTATCTTATATAGTTGATAATCAGTAGAGATTGTGGTGTTGGTGCAAGGTGAAACACTTTAATAACTCATAGTAAATCCATATTAAATAAAATATTTATTTACTCTTATCTTTATTATATAGTTGAGCTCGTAATTTTTCTTTTAGTGAATTTTATTCTTGAAAAAAGCTTCACGTATTATTCAAATGTACTTTCATATTTCAAAAAAGGGAATAAATATATCTCTACATATAAATCTCAATGTTTTAAGGAAGTTTATGATTTTATGTTGGGCCGCACTCATTGCACTGGATGCGGACCGCGGGCCACGGGTTGGACAGCCCTGGCATTAAGTTTACTGGAGCGGGGTTGTTTTGTTAGTCTTAGAGTACCTATATTCTATGATAATAATATTCTGGAATGATAATTGAAATAATTAAATACAGATAAGTGTAAATTAAAGCTGATTTTATTTCCAGGCCATTTAGCGTACAAAAAATTCAACACAGCAACATGGTGTTGCTGGTTGTGGACACCTTATGTAATTGCCGATCTAAGCAAATTAATATCGGTGCCCAAGAGGTCAGCTACGATACAGCGACAGGAGCAATCATCACTCACTGTCGACCAAGGCCACATGAGTCTCTCTATCGAAGGAGACCCCCCAAGTGCCTAAATTACCATCCAGAGGTAAAAAACAAAAAATTAGCTTAGCTTATATTATTTTGTTTTAATAATAAATTTATAGAATATAGATAATAATAAGGAAACAATTCCGTCCCAATCACTGAAATTTATTTCTATTCTCCTTCTTATATACCAGAGGTGGCCATTAATCTTAACTTTGGGAGCCGCAAATTTATAAAACTGTTTCAAAGCGAGCCACATTGTTTGGAGATTAATTTATGGTTTATTAAAAAAAAGACCCATTTTTTTATTTTATTAAATATAAATGAAGTAACATTTATTTTTTGCTCAATTTATAACATTAGTGTTCAATTACAATAAAAAAAAAGAAATAACATTTCAATTTCGAGAAGTGCTTTTACGAGTGTTCATGTTGGATGTTGTTTGAAATCTGGCTGATAATTGGTATGTTCGTACGAGTTCACTTAAATGTTCATCAGTTAGTTCGGATCGATATTTAATATTTAGGTTTAATGAACTTAAGCATTGAGTACAGTGATCCACACACACAATTAGTTCCAAATATTGAGATTAGTCTCTGAGAACACTCTTTTCTTAGTGGGTATTTTTCTGATGGGTCCTTCTTCCAAAACTCTATGGCCGAAACGCCACTTGGTTTGAATCCTTTTAGTCTTTCATCCTCTTGCAAATCTAGTATCTCCAACTCTATAGCTGCTGTTTCCTTTGTAATTGGTGATGAAACAGGACAACCATCGCCTACAACATCAACAGCAAAAGGATTTTCCAGGAATGTAAATGAAGGTTTGAGTGTTCTCAAATCAATAAATCTGTCATTTATTTCTTCAGCAAGACTAGATATTTTGCACAAATAAAATGTTTCCACCTGAACATCAGGGTGGCTTTCAATAATTTTCTTCAAACATTTGAAGCAATCGAATGTCTTAGTTTCAAGGTCTTTTCGAAAGAGTCTTAATTTGCTATGAAAGATAAATACACTCTACGCTAAAGATTTTCACTTCCTTGTAATGATATGTTTAGCGTTTGTAAATGCTGAAGCACATAGGTAAAAAAAGCAAAATCTAACAACTATTGGGGGTCATCAAGTTCTGGGGAATTTTTTTTTAAATTTAATTATTATACTTTTTAAAATCAGTATTATTCAAAAAGAGAAACAAAGAGGTTGTCCTCTGCTTGATGCAAATAAAAATACACACATATATATATCGAGATGATATATCTGTATATATATTATTTATTTGTTTGAGTATTATTCAAGAGAGTTCAAGAGCCGCATGCGGCTCGCGAGCCACGTTGTGGCCACCCCTGTTGTATACTATACAAGGGTCTACCCCGGACTACCTACCTACCTTCTTAATACATCTTCTTATATCAAAATTATTTTAAAAAAAATTGAACAGCAAATCTTAAGCTCAATTTCCGAGTGGGACACTGGCTTCTTTTAACTGTAATCAAAAAGAGATTTTTGGTCTTTTGAATATTTTAATTTAACTTGTTGGTGAATTCGAAGAATTTGAAAGCTATGATCTAAAAATGTTCTTTTTTCACATTGACTCATTTATTAGTAATTAATAATAATAGTGTATTTATTTATTTGGCATTAAGAAGTATTTAGAAAACAATTTAGGCAACAATAATTAAATATATTTTAAAAGAGACAGAATTCAATCAATCTTTTTCGGGCAAATAATAAGATTTTAGTAGAAATATTATTAAATTGGGATTCATCCCCCCTCTGATATCGCAATTTAATAATATTTCTACTAAAATCTTAGAATTTGTCCGAAAAATATTGATTGAATTCTGTCTCTTTTAAAATACATCTTGGTTAATCTGAACCCGATCTGATTTTTTGAAAAAACTACCAACTATTTTCAAAAAAAAGATGCTCAAAACTTTAATTATACAATTAAATATATGTTTAATTTCAAATTTGATCTCTTATACAAGCAAAAGTAAGTCACCTACAAAAAAAGTTACATGAAACAATTTTATATAATTAATCTTATATAATTAATTTGTCTACGACCAGAAGATAGACGAAGATTTTAAATTTATATTCACGAATTTTTTTGGAGGAAAATAAAAATATTTTTTCAAAATTATTCACTTTTACTGGTAAAGGGTTGTTTCCTTTAATATCCCACAAAATTTTAGCGAAATCCATGACTTCAACCGAATTCCAGTTTTATTCCATCTCATGGCGAGAGACTTATATTGAGAATGATGAGAAAGAAAGCGACCTTATTTTATCATTTTTATCTATCTGAAGACTGTATCATTCTAATATAAGAAAATAGCATTTTGATTGAGAATTTTGTAGTTTAAAAGAAATTGTATGAACAGATTCAATTTCTTCTCTCCGGGAGCGAATCAACTAGAAATGGCAAAGAGTTTTATTTATTTTCTCATTAAATATTTATTCAAATCTATTGAAATTTCATATCTGCGGGTTAATGTCATTTATCTTTTATATAAAAAAATTATCATTGAGAAATTTTAATTTTAAAGGGAATACCGGGAATTGCTCTTTTTTTTTAATGCAATCGAATGCAAGAAGGGGTGCACCAGTAAAGATGTAGCCCCTATGGATCTCGAAAGACCCTTGCATTACCGAAGAGAAGGGAAAGTTGTTTAAGTGAGAGGGTGTAGACGTAGGTGTCTATGCACCCTGGTTTTGAAGGTTTGAAGATCATAGGTGCTGGGAAAGATAGAGGCTGGGAGAGAGTTCCAGTTCCTTGAAGTCATGGGGATATATGAATTCGCGAATGAAGTGGTCCGGCACTTTTCTAATTTGACCGCGAAAGAGTGTTGGGAGTCGGCAAAACGTGTGCTGCGTGCAAAGCATGCTTTGGTAGTTTATTTAAAGTCCATTTTGAAAAAACGCTAATAACTCCGTTGAAATTTTTTTTAAAAATATGAAATTAATAGATATTATAAAACAATTAATTATAAATTATTTACTTCAATTTTGAACAAAATCGATTGAGTACTTTTTGAGAAAATGGTCAAAAATCCCGAAAACAGTTATGAAAGGCCGTTTTAGAAACATTTTAAAAATCCACCTCCATGTCATAAGTCAATGTTTTGTTTCATATGACTTTTTCAACTTTTTTAAAAGGCATCTCGTGCTTTCAAATAACATCGTTTTTTGACCGTTCAGATGGTTTTTGACCATTTTCTCAAAAAGTACTTAATCAATTTCGTTCAAAATTGAAGCTAATTATTAATAATTAATTGTTTTATAATATATAATTGATTTTATGTTTTTAAAAATTATTTCAAAGGAGTTATTAGCGTTTTTTTTAAATAGGCTTTAAATAAACTACCCTTTAAAATACAAATATTCTAATAAAATATATTTTCTATAAAAGACAAAACAAAATAAGTCACAGATATGAAATTTCAATAGATTTGAATAAATATCTAAAGAGAAAAAAATAAAACTTTTTCCCATTTCTTGTTAATTCGTTCCCGGAGAGAAGAAATTGAATCTGTTCATACAATTTCTTTTAAACTATAAAATTCTTAATCAAAATGCTATTTTCTTATATAATAGACATACTGTGAACCTTCAGATAGATGAAATCGATAAGGTAAGATCGCTTCCTTTCTCATTTATAATTCTTTTGGTCTTTCGTCTAATATCGAGAGCCGACGCAAGCAAGCCTCTCGCCATGAGAGATAGTGCAATTCGGTTGATGTCACGGATCTCGCTAAAATTTTTTGTGATATATAAGGAAACAAACATTTACCAGAAAAAGTGAATATTTTTGAAAAATTATTTTTATTTACACAAAAAAAAATTCGTTAATATAAATTTAAAATCTTCGTCCATCTTCTATTGGTCGTAGACAAATTAATTATATAAGATATTTTGTAGTACATTTAAATCCCTAAACATTGTTTCATATAACTTTTTTTGTAGGTGACTTACTTTTTTTTGTATAAGAGATCAAATTTGAAATGAATATAATATTATTTAACTATTTTTGCTTTGAAATAGAGAACTTTGTATAATGACCTTTGTTAAAGAAAATTTAATTATAGACAAAAATGTCTATAAGAGTCAATGCTCTACGATGAATAATTAAAAAGTTATTTTAGTTGATAAAATTAAGTCTAAAAATTCAAGCCCAATGATTTGACCAAATAATTTTTCGAATCGAAAAAAGTGGGATTCGGTCCATATCACGGGTTTCTCTCATGTCCTCCACAAGGAGGGATCCAAGCACATCTGTTGGTGCGAAATTTCTTTCTCATTTATATATCGCGACGCAAGCCTCTCGTCATGATATAGGGGTCGAAGTTATCATGTCACCACAAGTTAGATTTTAAAATTACTTTCCACACTGATATCATTAGTGTAGCATTGAATTTTCAGATTTTGTACCAATTTGAAAAATAACATGAAAATATAAAATCAGTGTAATTAATTTAACCATGTTTTTTTTTTTAGGAAATTGAAATTAAAGTTTGTGGCGCGGGTTGGTCCATTCGTGCCGTCGCTTCCGTGATATGGTCCCTGGCTGCAACCATGGTAGCTCTAGCAATAGCCACGTGACGAGACACGATTTTTATAGCCGTACCGATTTTTATTATCACGGCGAAGCCATGTATATGCTTACTAATTATGGAACATCTAACAACTATCATGGTCATCATCATTGGAATTTATATCCTATATCTTTTCCTCGAATTGTTCACTTTTTACAATAGTATGTCATTTTTGGACATATTCAGATCAAAGCATTGCAGTGGTTGGAAAAAATATAAATATATTATATATAAATATTTGACGAGAGTGAAGAGAGAGACTAAAATATAAAAAAAAGGGATCATTGAAAATATTATTTTTTTGTGTATTAGATAATTTAATACTAAAATGGCCTGTCTTTACAGCAATTGCTAATAGTTTCAAATATCAGCCGCATGCACAATTCCGTTATTCAATAAAAAGAATTGCACATACACCTGATAGAAACAGCAAGCAACTGCTGTAGAAACAAACCTAATATAAATGTTATGTGTTATTTCAGGTTGGGATAAAATTGCGTAGTATAGTAATACTTCTTTATATTTGATTATTTATAATTTTATTTTAAATGGGTCGAGACTGAAATGACAATATGACATGGCCAAAAAAGGAAAAGCCAATCTATAAATATATATATATATATATATATATATAAATATAAATAAATTTATAAAAAAGGGGTGTCCATAGCTTCAAGAAAAAAGTAACCCCCCCTCCCTTGTACATTATATTTTATTCACTTCTAAAGAATTAGAAGAGGTTTTTATTAGCTTTTATCAAGTTATAAATTGACCATTTTTATGTTTAGCATATAATACTAAAATGCAACAATTATCAACCCCCCCCCCCCCCGGGAAAGTACGCGGGTGAACCAGACGTGAAAACCACTCCCCTGTGGACACCCCTGAATTAAAAAATTAAAATTAAAAAAATGCACATAATAGTTAAATACAAAAAATTGAAAAAGAAAAAGATTGTTAGGTAACATTTATATATTATATATGATTTAATTAGATCAATTGATAGTTTATAATATTGGTTATTGATTGTGTTTGTTGTTGAGTCTACCCTTTTAAAAGGGAGAATTTCAAAAGGATTCCTCGATAGGAGTCCAAGCGGGACAATAGATAAAAAATGTGATGGCTAATGGCGTGACATTTCCTCTTAAGGAAAAGTAACTCTTATTAGAAAAATAGACAAATTTTTTAATTACGAAATTGTTGAGCGATTTATCAAAGAATTTAAGTTTGAATTGAAAAAAAAAATTGAATTATTGAACCGTTATAACTTGTTAAAAGATTTTAAAAGTTCTAGTAGGTACGTCTAAAACCAAATATAATATAATGTTTGTCAAAATTTATTAAAGATAATTTGTAGTTTGATTGCTTATTCGGTAAAAATTCATTTCGCATGCTGAAAATTGTTTTTTTCGTTAAATGTTTCTTTTGAAATTTAAATAAGTAATTAAATTGGGTTATAAATTTTTAGAATAATGGAATGTCTATTTCAAGTTCAATCTTTACGATATAGACTTTTGTGTGTACGTTTGTTAATGTTGTTGGAACAACCCAGACAGAAGGGAATATTGCAGCAATATTAATTACATTGCAATATTAAACCTTGCAGGGAGATTGCAGGAACATTGCAGCAATATTGCCACTTCAATGTTGCCACTGAATGTTGCTGCAATATTGCCAATATTATTCAAGGTTCGTAATATTGCTGCAATATTCCAGTCTATCTGAGAAGACGTGTGGTAGATTTCCCGCACGGTGTGAACGTGTTTCTCTACATAGTCTAATGTGCAGTAAAGCTCTGCGCCGAGTAGACAGGGTTTAAATTATTTGTTGTTATGTTATAATTATATTATTTAATTAAAAAACACTTTGAAATACAGGGATTGGCGAATAGCTATAGTAATCGTCACTAAATTAGAAACATTAATCAGCTCAACTCGAGAAATGCTGTTTCCGTTTTTAGGGTGGGGAAGAGTAGCATTAAAAACGAACTCTAGCTAATAGGTACTTTCTATTGTCACTTCGGTTAAAATTAGTTTTTTATGCTACTCTCCTCAGCTCAAAAAAAAAAAAAAAAAAAAAAAAACATTTGCCTTGATGTTGAGATTGTTACTGCTTCTAAATTTTGGGCATGAAGTATAGTAGAAAATTTTAAATAAAAATCCTTGGAGGAAATGGACAGCCTTAAATAAATTTGTATACATACACATATCGAAAAGTTTGTTTCTGGTAGTACAGATACACCCGAAAACAAGGTATTTTCATTTATGAACACGCCCTCTATAAGCACATATCAAAATTATAATTAACTACAGCTCAATTTAATGCAATATAAACAATAACGGCTTTATGGTATGAAAATAAAATAAAATGAAAAACCCATTTTTTTTCTTTTGTCTATAAGTACTGTTTTGGTTTTCAAGTATAGAGAACATTGAAAATTTATTATCTAAAACTAAATAAGAAAATATTGCACAAAAATCCTCTTGTAAATGATCTTCTTTAACTTACTTTGCACAAAAATTGATGTTCATTGTAGAGTTTTCTTCATTGTTTAAATAGCTCTCATATTAAAGTAAACTTTTGAACGTTCAAAAATAAATTGCCAATAAGCACTAAAAACTAATATTCATTCTCATTTCGGAACTGTAAATATTTTTCATATCTTTATTCAACATATCCCTGCCCATATCTTATTAAAAAACATATTCTTCCTAAAAATCCCTTATACATACTCTAAGCATTCTATAAGCTATTGTAAAACATTGTTGGTTTTTTGTACTTTCCCATTATCATACATCAATGACTTATTATCATGATCCATTTATCTTTAATAGGAATTTTTCAACATATACATTTAAAATATTATATATTTAAGATAATTCGAAAACATTTTTTCATTAAATTTATATATATATATAATATATATATTTTTGAGTGTTGAATCAAAACATCATTAACTCTAAAAACATAAGATCATCTAAAATAAAGAGAGAAAGAACCAATTGTATTAATATTAAAATATAAAAATATTTCATCTTTGTGTAAAATAATTACTTCGAAATTAAATAAGAAAATAGTTTTTTAAAAGTGATGATAAAATATTTAAAGAATATTATATAAACATAATGTAATGACATTAAAAAAAATGTTTTTTTTGTGTTAAAGTAGGTAGGTCAGTTTTAAAAGTTTTTTTTTTTTTATTAGACTATATTTGGTGTAAATACTTAGAAAATTAATTAACATTTTCACAATTAGCACGATGATTCTGATTTTAATTCTGTTGTTGTTTTCAAGTATTAATCTAAGCAGCGAGAAACAATAAAAAACAGAGCAAATTTCATTTACTTCTGTCGTGCATTTTAGAAATGCATTGGGCTAATTGATTTTCCGTGCTACTATTAATACTTAAAACGGTTTTGAGAATAGAAGATGAACTTCGTGTAAGTAATATAAAATTTTAATTAATTTTTTAGCTCGAAAAGAACTTTCAAAACAACAAATTAGATTGTGTTTATTTTCCCACTGCTATATTTTTAAATCACTTTATACAAACAAACAAAAAGACGTTTCGGTGCGCATGCGCGGCGATTAAAACACAGCGTTACTTGGAAGGTTGTGTAAACTGCCACAGTGAAAACAAGTTAGTCCGCACGTCCTCGCCGAGCTTTTAAAAACAAATATTTCTTTGAACTTAATCATGTTTCATTAAATAAATGGCAAACATAAATTTAATTTAATTTGAAAAAATATAAAATCTACTTATTCTTAATGTAAATATTTATAAACATATTTCCTAAGTAAAAGGAAAGTGTTCTGAGTTATTCATTTTTTAAATCGATGTTAAATATGTAAATAATTTTAATACTCATAATTTCAAAAGATTTATTTCTATTTTCAATTAGACACATTTTAAATATCCATTTTCTACCAATATAATGATATTGATTAGATAATGCTTAAGATATCTATATCTATACAGGATATCAACCTAGTCTTGTTAACAAAAAATGAAAAACTGTTTCCTATCTTATTAATATATATTAATTTTCAAAAAAAAAAAAAAAATAAAATAAAAAATATGATAAAGATGTTTATAATTAAAAGATGAAATATTAATGTATATAAAGATGTTTTGAAATAAATAAAAATGATCAAGAGCTTTTGCTCTAAATAAATAATATATCTCCCTCTCTTTTTTGAAGAAAATATCTCTATATAATGATTGATTGATGGATTGATAATGTCTAAAAAATATTAGCATGCATTTTTGTTGATTTTACTGTTTATATAAATTAAGAAAATTTTATACTAAACAAACTAAAAAAAAAAAAAAATATTTACCTATACTTTTTTCTTACCTAAATGTAAGGTGGGATAAAGAAATTATGTATAAATAATAAATTGAAAAAATATCTTAATACCCTCGGGGTTAAGATCTTTTTCAATGAAATCTTTATACAAGCTTGTTATTAATTAATAAAACCTAATTCTACTCTTCTCTCGTCTCTAATAGTCTTGGTGTGTTTGTGCGAATTTAAGCTCTGATCTGATTTGATTTTGATGTTCTAAAAATATCTAAAAGCTAAAAATTATAATCCATTCCAAATGTAAGCTGACCCGAGGAGAGAAAACGTCTGTAGAACTTTTTTCCTACTACACCAACTTTTCATTTAAATAAATAAATAAATCTTTATTACTCGATCTGCTTAGAGGCACAAGTCCTCGGTGGCTAGGTCAACAAAATATCAATACAAATTAACTACAGAAATTAATAAACATAAATACAAATCAATTAAAAGAAATTAACAAAAAAGAAATGTTTGCTCATTAACAAATAACATGATCATAGATTTCCACCAAAAGACAACGTAATTTAAAAAATTCCGCGCAAAAACCCGATACCAGGAGCAAACGACGCATTAGCCACCCCGACATTTGCCATAAGTTGTTAAGAAAACTTTAACAAGAATGGATATATTGATTCACTGTGTAGTGGGGAAATATTTCTACTGAGAGCCGCAAGTTCGGGGTAATTCTATATCTGTTTACATTTGAAATAGATCATAATTATCTTCTATAGAAGAAAGCCTCTTGGCTTTATATAAAAATTCCTTAAAAAAAATATTGGAATATTTTAATAATTTTTTTAATGTATTTTTTTGAATATATGTGTGTCATCATATTCTGAAATAAAATCATGAAAGAAATCTAAAAAAAAAAAATAAAAAAAATCCAACTCTTATTGAGTATGGATAAGGCCTATCTATAAATAAATAAATTCTATATATATAAAATATATATATACCATTAATATACCAAATAGCTAGGCGGCCAAATTTTGGCAATAATTTCTGTTAAATGGATATAAATAATTATATGCAGTGCAAAAAGACTCAGCAACATTATTAATAACAACAATTACAAACAATTTTCTATAAGTGAGAAGATGTATGTTAGTATGTTAAGTTAGGGTTTCGATATCAGGGCTGGAAGTCCTTTTTATATTTTTCTAAGGTATCTTTTTTCTCTGCTATCGATTCTCTGAGGAAATGTTTTGGCTGCCTTAAACACGTTCCAAAGCCTGTTGATCCTTTTTGCTATAAATAATAGCAAAAATATTATTAAAAATGTCTTCCATTAAAAATATATAACAAAAAATAATCTACCTGATTATTACAAGAATTATACATTAATTATTATTATTATATTTTTTATTATTTTTATTATTATTATTATTATTATTAAAAAACTATAGACTTATTATAATTCTAGAAGTCGCAATATTATAGAAAAGGAGATGTTCTCGATTTCAAAGACAAAATGAGGGAGCATTTTGACAAAAGAAATTATTTTTTGGTATAATTATATTCAGAATATATTATAATAAAAATTAAGAAAAGGTAAATCGCTTTCTCTACGCCATTTCCAACATTTTCATGTTGGTTTTCTATTAGCAGAATTCCCTTATTAAAAATAAAATAATAATAATTTGTTTTTTATTTAAAAAAAAAATGACTTTACGTGTCTATAATTGTGTAAAAAAAAATATTAAAAATATTTCTTGCAAAGATTTTGCATCTTTAGCGTGGGTAGCCTCAATGTAATGTTAATAACGACTTGTCTAGATTATAAATCTTAGAGCTTAAAAACAAGCATTAAAAGATAAAAATAAAAAAAAAAAAAAATAAAAAATTAAAAAAAAGTTTTTTAAAAATTGAAAAAATGTACACATTCTGAATAGTGAAAAATGATAAAAAAAAATTGTTTGGGAAATGTTTGAATTCTGTTCTCTTAAAATATCAGCTAAGAAAAAAAAATATTAAGTTTTTGTGTAAAATTATAAAAAAAAAAAATGAAAAAAAATCAAAGAAAAAATAAAGCTTAAGTATTTCATTTGTTGTTTTAATTGTATTTCCTATTTATTTATTTATTTATATTGAATTATTTTCCTACCCAAAACAAAGTTTATTTTTTTTAAATTAAAGCCTGCCCAGCAAGGAATTTGAACACCATACTAAAAAGATACCAGTCACTGGTTCCTTAGACCATAAAAGCCTAGCTTTTACCTATATGATAAAGTAAAAACACAAATAGGACAGACGAAGCAAGAAAAAAGATTTGTTAATATAAGCCTTTAGACTCATTAAATGAATAGAATACGCTCCTGAAGTAGCGACGTAGATTTACTTATCTATAGTATTTATTCAAAACATATTTCAAAATCTAGCCTCCAATGAAAGGAGGGCAGCACTGTACAAGAGCGCCTTGAATATTCTATTATTTTTCTCTAAGATGATCAAACGGTTGCATTAATTGCAGGCGTTAAGGCAATTTAATTTATCATAGGGTACAGCGAGGGGTGATCCGCGATTGGAAGTAGGTGTACACTTCTTTGGAAGTATTTTGGAAGTACTTGGAAATATTTGAAAGTACTTAGGAATATTTGGAAGTACTTGGAAATATTTGAAAGTGCTTGGAAATGTTTGGAAGTACTTGGAAATATTTGGAATTACTTGGAAATATTTGGAATTACTTGGAAATATTTGGAATACTTGAAAATATTTGGAAGTACTTGTAAATGTTTGGAAGTACAAGTGGAAGTAGGTGTACAGCATATTAGGTCGTGGTTCACCCCTCGGGGCACAGAGTGCGCAGGCCAAGTTTGAGATTCTTGTTTTTTAGTTTGAAAATTTTATAATTTTTAAACCCCTCCTCCCCTTAATTTTGGATTCGATTTAAACCAACATCTAATCAGCTCTTAATCTCAATGCACCAAAACTTTATGTGAAATTTCGTTGAGATATTCACACTAGTTTTTGAGCTAAAGCGTATACACAAATTTGGTCACGTACGTATATACAAACTAATAGACATTTTGACAAAACAGTTAATATCTCGAAAAACATTATTTTTTTGATGTTCACTCATTAGGGCTTATTTGTAGAGCAAAAAGTCATGGTTTTGCTTAATTTTTTTTAACATGATAGTTTCAGCAGTTTTTTAGATATTTCGAAAAAACGAAGCAAAAAAACACTTTTTTGATGCCCGATTACAATACTTGGGTGCCGCGACATTTCAGTCCCCGACAAAATATCCTTCAGACAAAATATTCCCCAGTATAAGGGAGAATACAAAAGAGATTAAGGGAGAAGCTTATAATCATAGTTGTGAATAATATAAACAGACTCATATTTTGGCGGCTAATTAGCCGTTTGAAAGTGCTGCTGTCTGTCGTGTTTGATTAGGAAAAAATGGGAGTCCCAAACACACCCCGCCCGACGATTAGCTGGTTCGGTTTTCAATGTGTGTTTGATTAGAAAAAAAATGGGAGCCCGAAACACACCCCGCCCTGACTAAATTTTAGGAGGTTCGGTTAATAGATATTCAGTTCGGCTCGGTTGGGTTCGTATAGCTAATTTTCGGGCTGGCATTTAGACGGTTCGGTTGGCGCCAGTCCGAAAAGTAGCTATACGAACCCAACCGAGCCAAACTGAATATATATTAACCGAACAGGAGTCGATTTGCATTACTCATAAGATTCACGAGGGGAAGGGTTATTTTGTCTTGAGATATTTTGTCTGAAGGATATTTTGTCGGGGGATGTTTTGTCGGGGATATTTTGTCGGGGGCTGAAATGTCGTGGAATCCAATACTTGACCATACCCTGTATGGTAAAGTAAAAACGTTATATAAGATTGAAGTAGTTTTTGAAGACGGGTTGATAGTGAATTGAATGGATTTTGATGAGGCAGTCCAAAGTTCAAAAAAAGAGAGATAATTATAACTATCTCTTTTATTCAAAGCCGACTTTTTGGAGGTTTATTCCCTCCTTCTTCAGGTTAGTAAAGGAAATCGGATGTGACATTCTCCTCTGTCTCCTCTCTCAGTGGTAGTAACAATATTATACAGTATTTCATTCTCAGCAGAATTTAGTACATTTTTTTCTCCACCCCCTCTTCCTCGAAATCAATTTGATCTGCCCCCCTAGAGAAATCGTGGGCACGCCCTTGGACATTCTGCATTTTGTACATCAGGTATTTTTCTTTTTTTATAAAACTCCAATAAATATTCTTCAGAATCATTGATGTAACTTAATCGATTCACATCCGACTGCAACATTAAAATTAACCTGATTGCTCCAAACATACTTTCGCTATTGGGCTTTTATCAAACTTGTTTCTTATTTAAGAAAAAATATTTTCTGTGGCATCCTGTTTAAATCGATCACCCATGACAAAATCCAATCCGTTTTTCATTAAAAACTCTACGCGTCAAGGAATGATAGAGCCGATAATAATTATGATCTAGTAAATCAACGACTTCCAACCTTTATAAAATACAGTATTTTGGAACATATCAAAGATGACGTTTAAAAAAATAGTGCCTGGAGCAGCAAGCGATGTTCGGTAACTGTTTGCCTCTAATTAGATTAATAACTCATGATACTTGATAAGTAATTTAAAAAAAATCCTTAGTGTGGTTTTTGAGAAAACCAAAAAAAAAAAAACGAAAAATCTTTCATGTAAATGTCAATTTCCAGTGTTCCGATTTTAAGCAAAAACTTGATGTACCCCTTCTAGCCTAAATCGAGCTTAAGTTTCGAATTTCGTAGCTCTGAGATATATGATTGCGTAACGCAGGGGGGTACATTCTTACGTACATAAACATCAACTTTCGGTACTTCTATTTTAGCCAAAATCTTGTGGTACTTCTTGTAGCCTCTAGATAGCTTAAGTTTCGAATTTCGTAGTTCTGAGATTTATGCTAGAGAAAAGCAGGGAGGGTGCATTCTTACGTACGTAAACATCAACTTCCGGTACTTCTATTTTAGCCAAAATCATGTGTTACTTCTTGTAGCTTCTAGATAGCTTAATTTTAAAATTTCAAGACTCTGCGACTTACCGAAGACAAGATATGAACGATTAAAATATTTATTTTGAGACATGACTAATTTACACCCCCTTCCTTTATTTCAATCGGATTAAAATTAATAAACGACTAATAACTCATGAGACTTGATAAGTCAACCAATTTTAGTGAAATCTTTAGAGCCGTTTCGAGAAATCGATTCTATATATATATATATATTTATATGAGCTCCAAATACCCCGGCACCAAAACCACTGTTGACCAGTGTAATATGTAACCCTATTTTCCCCTTCATGGTTTAATTTTATGTTTGTTTTTAAATTTTCCAGAGGCCAAAAATCGCTTCTAAAAACCAGCCTCTAAAAAAAGCCCAAAATTTTCCGGTGAGGCCAACCTTCCGGTACGACCCCCCCTCCCCCGCACACACACACACACACACACACACACACACACACACACACACACACACACACACACACACACACACGTCAAATGAAAGTCTGGGGCCGCCACTGAAGAAGAAGAAATCTTTAGTATAATTCAATAAATTAAATTTTATATATCCACAAAATGTAGGGTATCTGAAGATTACTTTAAAATTGTAAAACTCAAAGCCCAAATACTGGTACCTAGGTCTCGAGTAAAATGTAATTAATAAAAAATAATATATATTTAGAAGAAACTTTCATATATACAGTTATACTAGCAGATGAGTAGTTTTTCGATTTTTATTGGTATACTTTATTTTTTGAATAATTATAAATAAATTAACCAATTATTATTTTGCAAATTTTTTAGATAGATCATGATCGGAACGATAGAATACTCCAATCTGTTTTCGAATTCGATCTTGTAAATTGGCTAAAATTAAACTTTCTTGATGCGTTATTAAATTGCTCTCTATCAAACCTGAAAATCAAAAAAAAAAAAAAAAAAAATTAAATAGAATAGAAATATTATTAGCTATTCATCTCACCTGCATTGATATATTTTGTCGCTTCGTTTGCAATATATTTTAAACCAATACTATGACGATGAATGGAAGTATAGTAATCATCATCCAAAGTGTGAAAGGAATGTGTCGATGAACCAATTTTTATAGTTTTAGGATTCCAAAATGGTTCATTCAACTTTATTATCCCTATTAATATAATAAATTAATATTTCTCCTTTGAATTTGAGAATTAGAGTATTGAAAAGAAAAAAGTATTCTATAAGAAAAATTTTACATTCTAGATTACTAGTGGTAAACTGTGTTAGATAAGATTTCTTTCTCAGATGGGATTAGAGTTTTTTAGGTTCCAGAAACACTTCCCCTTAAAATAAGCTCTCAAATTCAAATTGAAAAACTAATTTTATACCAGATTTCCCGTCACCATTTTTATAATGTAATATTTTAGCTTTCAAGAACTATTGGAATTTTAGCTGGAAATTTTGATTTTTTTCGAAATTCACCATTTTGAGGCTATTTTGATATTTTCAGGCCAGAAAAGTTTTATCAATAAAATTTGTTGTTTAATTATTCGAGATTTTCAATTTTTTGCGTAGACAATTAGATACTCAAAAACAGAAGGTCGGAGAAAGTTTATTTTGGATCCAAAATGTTTTCACTTCATAAACTAAGTATTGATTAGGTTTTCAACTATCTATATTCTGAACTTTCCAATAAAAAGGCAGAAAGATAGAAAAAAATATAATTGATATATTGGAAGATCTTGAACGGTGGGCAAGGGGGCCAGTGCCCCCTACAAAACACTTTGCCCCCCCCCCCCCTAGAAAAACCATAACTCCATTATTACGGGGGGTTACTTATGAATTCCTCATTCAATTATTTCGTTACTTCCAAAATCTGTCAATTCTACTAAAAAGTTAGTTGATCTATAATCGGAAACCGAAATTGGAACCTTGTGGTGGCTAATCAGTTTGCCGGCTGCCCCCCTAGGAAAACTAACTAAGCCAATTCAACTAGCTATTAAAATGAAATGTGTGACTCCGAAAATAAGAGATGAACTCTCGTTCCAAATTTAAACTTTGTGACTCATAATATTCGCTAACGAAAAATAATACCAAACAGGCCCGTGGAGAGCTCTTAAGGGCCCTAGGGCAAAATCAAACCAGTGCCCCCCTCAATGCTGAGACAAATAAAAGTAGTACATTTTTTAATTAATAAAATATTTTATTATTTAACAAATAAATAAATCGGTAGCTTTATACGATTTGTCATCTAATTTTGCTATTTTATATTTTTATTTGTAATAAGTAATAGATTTTAGTACATCAAAAATTTATTTATCAATGGTAGCGCCGGGCCCGGGGGTAACTACCCCCATTGCCCTCCCCGCTTTTTGTCAAGCCTGATACCAAATCACCAAAATTCATGTAAAAAAAAATCTTAACTTTTTACTACAATTTTTGATAATTCTTATACAAACCAATTTTATTGAATATAAATCATAAAAAATAAAAAAGATTTATAAGAACATTAACTCAAAACTTTTTTCTTGGAGACTAGTATCTTCAATTTGATCAAATAACTCTCTCAGATTAATCCACTAATGAAAAACATTATATCGTAGAATATTTTCAAATAACCAACCTTTAGTCCCAATGATAAATGCTTCATTTGGTAATAATCCTTTAGAATGTGTCGATATAACAGCTAATTTCCCATCTCCATAACGTATTACAGTCCCCATATTTTCATCAACTCCTTCTTCGTTAAGAGAGCCCAATGCGATGATTTCATAAGGACTCACTCCAAGCGAAAGAAGCATTAATTGCAACGGATATATCCCTAAATCCAAAATAGACCCACCTCCAAATTCTTTATAACTAAAAATGTTAACAAATTCAATTAATTAAAAAGTTATTTGCTTAGTCATCTAAATAATTAACTGAGAATGGTCCATTGTAGAAATTGGAAATCCGATAGTAGCAATCATTTGAATTGGTTCTCCAATAATCTTTGCTTTTAATTGATCTCGAAGAAATTGATATGATGGTAAATAACGAGGTCCAATAGCTTCCATTAATAAAAGATGATTTTCTTTAGCTCTGGCGATCATCGAAGTGGTTTCTTGTAAATTCATTCCAAGTGGTTTGCAACAAACAACATGTTTCTGATATTTAAGCATCATGTTAACCACTCGATAATGTTCTGGTAATTGACACCCAACGAAAACCACATCTAGAAAAAAACAGAATAAGCTTAGATAGAAATTTTACTTAATAGTTCAAGTGTGAAACATCATATTGGCATGTTATTATGATCTTGTATTAAAATATGGGTATTAAAATTGAATAAAATATATTTCAATACTACTTGGTGTATAATAGTTTATGAGTTTCAGTCCATTGTCACCCACGACCACAGAAAGCCAAAAACGAGAATTCTCCTCTAAAATATTCAAATAAAACAATCAAAATCGTTTTTATTCAATGTTAATAATATAATTTTGGTTTGGACCCTTGGGTATATAATTTAATAAATTTATTTATTATTTTAGTGGTTATATTATAATTATAATAGTATAGTTAATAGGAGGGGTGAACGTGATTGGAATTAGATGTACACCGTCTTTGGAATTAGTTGGAATTCATTAGATAATCTATAGTCATTTATTGTCTTCTACTTGGAAATGAAAGTGGAAGTGGAAGTAGGTGTACACGATTTTATGTCGCGGTTCACCCCTCGGTTAAATAAATTGAATTTGAATATGTGAAATGATATAAAATTAATATAAGATTGTCTTTTCGATTCGATAAATTATTTCGTCAAATCATTGGGCTTGAATTTTCAGACTAAATTTTATCAATTGCAATAACATTTTAATTCTTCGTAGAGTTTCGACTCTTATAGACAATTTTGTTTATAATTGAATTTACTTTAACAAAGGACATTATACAAAGTTGTGTATTTCAAACGGTTAGGCAACAATGATTAAATATGTTTCATTTCAAATTTAATCAAGCAAAAGTAAGTCACCTACAAAAAAGTTACATGTTACATGAAACAATTTTTAGGGATTTAAATTTACTACAAAAATCTTATATATATAATTAATTTGTCTACGACCAATAATTTAGAAGATAGACAAAGATTTTAAATTTGTATTCACGAATTTTTTTTGGGGGGAAATAAAAATATTTTTTCAATAGTATTCACTTTTTCTGGTAAAAGGTTGTTTCCTTTAATGTACCAAAAAATTTTAACTTAATTCATGACATCAACCGAATTCCAGTTTTATTCCATCTCATGGCGAAAGACTTGGGTCGCAGAGCCTCTCTATATTATGATAGATCAAAAGAAATGAGAAAGAAAGCGACCTTATTTTATCATTTTTATCTATCTGAAGGTTCACTGTATCATTCTAATATAAGAAAATAGCATTTTAATTAAGAATTTTGTAGTTTAAGAGAGATTGTATGAAGAGATTCAATTTCTTCTCTCCGGGAGCGAATCAACTAGAAATGGCAAAAAGATTTATTTATTTTCTCATTAAATATTTATTCAAATCTATTAAAATTTTATATCTGTGTGTTATTTCATTTTTCTTTTATATCAAATATTATATATTATTAGGAAAATTGCATTTTAAAGGGTAGTTTATTTGAAGTCCAATTTGAAAAAACGGTAATAACTCCGTTGAAATTTTTTTTTTTAATATGAAATTAATAGATATTATAATACAATTAATTATGAATTATTTAGTTCAATTTTGAACAAAATCTATTGAGTACTTTTTGAGAAAATTGTCAAAAACCCAGAAAACCGTCTATGAAAAGCCGTTTTAGAAACATTTTAAAATTCATCTCCATGTCACAAGTCAATGTTTCGTTTCATATGACTTTTTCAACTTTTTTCAAAGGCGTCTCGTGCTTTCAAAAAACATCGTTTTTTTGACCGTTCAGATGGTTTTTGACCATTTTCTCAAAAAGTACTGAACCAATTTCGTTCAAAATTGAAGCTAATTATTAATAATTAATTGTTTTATATTATCTAATTAATTTTATATTTTTAAAAATTATTTCAAAGGAATTATTAGTTTTTTTTAAATTAGGCTTCAAATGAACTACCCTTTAAAATAAAAATATTCTAATAAAAAATATTTTCTATAAAAAAGAAAACAAAATAACTCACAAATATGAAATTTCAATAGATTTGAATATATATCTAATGATAAAAAAAATAAAACTTTTTCCCATTTCTCGTTAATTCGCTCCCGGAGAGAAGAAATTGAATCTGTTCATACAATTTCTTTTAAAGTACAAAATTCTTAATCAAAATGCTATTTTCTTATATAATAGACATACTGTGAACCTTCAGATAGATGAAATCGATAAAATAAGATCGCTTCCTTTCTCATTTATAATTCTTTTGGTCTACCATAATAACGAGAGGCGACGCAATCAAGCCTCTCACCATGGTGAGAGAGAATAATAGTGAATAGTGGAATTCGGTTGATGTCACGGATTTCGATAAAAAATTTTAGGATATTAAAGGAAACAACCATTTACCAAAAAAAGTGAATATTTTTGAAAAATTATTTTTATTTTCACCAAAAAAAAATTCCTGAATTTAAAATTAAAATCTTCGTCTATCTTCTAAATTATTGGTCGCAGACAAATTAATTATATAAGATTTTTTGTAGTACATTTAAATCCCTAAAAATTGTTTCATGTAACTTTTTTTGTAGGTGACTTATTTTTTCTTGTATAAGAGGCCAAATTTGAAATAAAACATATATTTAACCATTTTTGCTTAACCCCTTAGAATACACAACTTTGTAAATGACCTTTGTTAAAGAAAATTTAATTATAAACAAAAATGTCTATAAGAGTCAAAGCTCTACGATAAATAATTACAAAGTTATTGCAGTTGATAAACTTTAGTCTGAAAATTCATGGTGAAGTATTGTAATAGTGCATGAAAAGTGATTTTTTCGCTTAGTATTTTCAAAATTTCTCAAAATCGGCTAAAACTTTTTTGATATAAATAAATATACTGAACATCGAGAAATTTATATTTTAAGAGATATTAATTAATTTACCAAAATATCTCTTAGTGGGTGAGTTACCTGATTTTGTGTACGCTCTCAAAAACCAATGAAGATATCAAAACGAAATTTTATATTTTAATATTAAAATTATCCGAAAATAGCTTAGATTACCAATATCATTGTCCTTTGCTAAATTCTCCGTACTGGTAAAAAATTTTATCTTAAATTGTTTAACAAGTTGTTTTGCTTTCAAATCTTCTACAGCTGCTATGCCAATGATTTTGTGTTCATCTCCAGGTAATTTGCTTAAAGTTCGGATAAAATCCTGACATACTGATGTCGCCCCTATGACTCCCCATTTTGTAGGCATCTTTATTTATTTATTTGGGATTTTTTATTTGAAATGTGAATCTAATAAAAAAAAACGGGAAACTCTTAATTAAGATTTGTTAACTCCAATATTATGAATTAAAAGAAAACAAAGAAAAAAAATAATATTCAAACCTTACACTTGATAATTTTGAAAAGAGCCTGGAGTCTAACAATATTTTAGAAAAATAGTTTTGAATTTTCCATTTTGATTTAGTTTTTTTTTTTTTTTTATTTTATACCATGGCTCTTTTTAAGCTTTTCGAAATGAATGATGATATTTGTTATTTTATCTATTTGTTGCTAAGAAACTGAATTTTAATAAAATCAGAAATAATAATTTAATGTGTATATTTTTAAATTTTCCTGTTAAAAACAAACAAACAAACTAGAATGTATATTTTTCTTTTCTTTTTGAGGTCACTAATGTTCAAGGAGAGAAAAGTTTTTCCTATATGATAGAGGATAAAAAAACACGTGATTATTTAATAAAAATTTTGAGTTTCTTATTTTGTATATTCTCCAGCTTCGAGACAGAGGGGAAAGTCACAGTGTATTTCCTTCACCGACCTTTCAAAATCCTGAAGAAGGACGGATTAAACCCTCGAAATTTCGGCTTTGAATAAAAAAAAATAATTATCTCTCTTTTTTAAACCTTTTTTTTCGATATTTAAAAAAAAAATGTCAAAAAGGACCATTAAGCTTTTGTAGGGAATAAAATTTGCTACAAAAAAGTTTATTAGACTCAAGTATGTTCGACCAATAATCCTCAAGTTACAGAGCATTAAATTTTATCGGACCACAGAAATTAAATTTTATTTTCCCATCAAAATAGAAAAATTTCTCATAAGGACCCTTTGTAAAATGTTCTCCTTTGGCGAAGGATGCAAAATGACTTTTTTTTAAAATAAAAAATCGTTATCATTTTTATGAATAATTTTTCTTGATCAAAGCACACAGCGTGCGCAGGCCAAGTTCGAGCATTGGCTTGACTGTACACGCTGTATGCTATTTGCACGAACCATTTCGAGCCAATTTCGACCCCCTGAAGCTTGGAACCTATTTGAGATTCAGAGCTGAAATTATATACATGTAATTATATAGTCCATCTTGAGGAGAGTACCAAATTTCAATAATATAGCTTAAATGGATTCTGAGATATAGACCTGAGAAAATAGCTAATTTTAGCACTCACTAACTCACTCACAGGTCATCAAAACCTATAGGGTACTTCCAATCATTCCAGCATCATGAAATTTTGCCTGCTAGTAGAGTTTGTGACACAAACAAAGGAAAAATTCCAAAAATCCAAACTTTCTATCTTTCAACCCCCCCCAAATGGGGGGGGGGGTATCAAAAATGAAAATTCTAGCCCGTTGGACCAAATTCAACAAAATTTTGTTTACATATTCTATAGGTCTCCAGAAGGCTAGAAATGCAAAAACCAACCACCCAAATTCGGGCGGGGTGGGGGGGGGGGGGGGGTGAAAAATGGGAATTTTGAATTCAAAAATGAAAATTCTAGCCCGTTGGGCCAAACTCAAAAATGAAAATTCTAGCCCGTTGGGCCAAACTCAATCAAATTTTGTTTATATATTTTGTGGGCCTCCAGAAGGCTAGAAATACAAAAACTAACCACTCAAAAATGAGGGGGGGGTCAAAAATAAAAATTCTAGTCCTTTGGACCAACGGAATTCCTCATAGCTTACAAAAAGAAGAGAAATCTCAACCAATACATTCTGTGGAAAAAACAAAGTTCGAAAAAGTAGTGAAATCTAATATTCAGCCAAGTTAAATTCGCCAAGAATAATTAAGTTAAGAAAATATTAGATCTCTCAATTTAATTATTCTTTGTGAATTTAACTTGGCTGAATATTAGATTTCACTACTTTTTCGAACTTGGCCTGTTTTTCACAGAATGTTTTGGTTGATATTCGATTTTCCCGCTTCTCAAGCTCTTTTGAAAATATTAAATATAAGTAAATTAAAAATTAATTTTTAAATTACTAAATAATATAAATAAAATAGTATTTTTTAAACTTAATTATACAATTAAAATATATTTTATAAAAAGTAAAATTGACAAAAAGTAATAAAAAAAAATTAAATTCGAGAATAAAAATATATTTTTTCTTTATGAAATAAAAGTAAATTAATTTCGAATATTATTTCTGATAAGAAATTGAATTTTCACGGCCTATTTGTTTTTTGTTTATTAATTTTCTTAGAATATGGAGCGCGTTCTCTAGTGAGGCCGCCCACTGTTAAACCGCCCATTCAGAATTCTCAAATCGATTTCTTCTTCATTCTGCTGTACGAACTGATACCCGTCATGAAGACTAGGAATAATTCCGTTTTTTCCTTTGACCTTATCTCCTCCAGTTCTTTTCAAGTTATTGTCATTTTGAACAATTATCGGTGGATAAGAGATTGATATTGGTCTCTGTTTGTTAGTACATCGTGCACTTGATTTAAATTCTGAAGAGAAAAAATCTGCAGGAGCCGAACCAGCCAGCCCCCTGGTGTTCGAGAGCCGAAAGCGACATTTCTTGACTTGCATTTCACGTGAAATATCATCCACTCTTCCAATATGGATGATTGGGGTAATTATTATTCTCTATTTATTTTATTTATTTACCCAAATCACCATTGATTCTTAATGAATTCGTTTTCTTTACAGAGAACGAAGACGGTGCTAATATTAACGTCGGATTTGTTGCTGGTGATAAATGGGAAGGCGAAGACGAGGATGATGATGTAAAAGTGAGTGGTTAACTACCTCTTTTATACATATATATATATATATATATAAATTTATTAATACACTTTTAAACAAAATCCTAGCTGAATAACTCGTATGGATTATATAATAATGATTTGATATAAAATATTTTAGGTTAGGTTTTTTTGAAATGGTTCCAAGCACCATCTTAAGATACAGAAACCACATGTTTTATACAAACAGCTGTCATATTTATAAGATTGATGCAAAGAATATATAAATTTAAAAAAAGAATTTACATTTTAGAGACAATGTGATCTTAATTAAAAATTATCTTAATGATAATATGTATATATTTAAGGTGACCAACTATTTTTTGTTCAAAAAGAGTACACTTTGCAAGTATTTCATAGGTGAAAAAAAAGAAGAAAAAACGATAAAAACTTTATTTTCTTTTAAAAACATATTTTTTTTTCGGAGTGGATTTTTTTTGCTAAATGAGGATGTTCGTCTAATAATGTAGCCACATCCGAACAACTTTCATTTTGCATATTAAATTTGACTGTTAGACGGCAGATAATGTTTTTACAGAAAGTTGCGACTTCTCACTGCTCCAATAATCATTCCCTAGTGAAAATACCCTTTCAACAGCAGCATTAGTGCCTGGACAACAAAAGGAAATTTCTATTAAAACTTTTAAATTTTCATGTGGGATATGTTCTACTCTAAAATGCTGAAAGATTTCTACCCATCTTTTGTCAAGTTCTATTTTCTCATCGTTCCATTTCTTCAATTTTTCTTCATTTAAATATAAATTTACTCTTCAAATTTCACTGTCAAAATAATTTTAAATATTTAATTAATAAAATTGAAATAAAATAATCTAAAAAAATGTTTTAGAAATACAAATGAGTATAAAATTATACAAATGAGTACTTTCAGAGTACAGGATTTGAAAAGAGTACGGTTTGCGAAAAAAGAGTACAAAACTCAGTAAATGAGTATAGTTGGTCACCTTAATATATTGCATGTCAGAGGGTTTCATCCCCTTGGGATCGAACCCAAGCACTAAAGTTGCTATCTGGGCTGTTAGCTTACCATAGGAATTAATTGACTCCGACAAAGATTTTTTTTATTAGAATACTCTAGCCAAGAGTTATTTTTTTAAAAGATTCCATCTAATTTTCAAAAAATGACATACTCAAATTCTTTATATTTAAAATATACTAAGAGTAGTTCACTGAAAACTGTTTTCAGCCAAATCAGAATTTTTCAATTCAATTCTTATTTCATTGCTTTTATTATATCTGTATGTCGGAGGCAATTAATTTCTATGGTAAGCTAACAGCCCGGATAGCAACGTTAGCTCTTGGGTTCGATCCCAAGGGGATGAAAGTCTCAGACATGCAATATATATGTTGCAGTAAAAACTCGTTTTTAGCAAGAACGCGTTCTTACTAGTTAAAACGCTTTTCACTGAATACCTTTATGGCAACTATAATTTAATGATGTTGGTTGAGTTTGGTTCAAGTCTATATTATATATATATATACATATTTATTAATGAATTTTTAAACAAAATCCTAGCTGAATAACTCGTATGGATTATATAATAATGATTTGATAAAAAATATTTTAGGTTAGGTGTTTTTGAAATGGTTCCAAGCACCATCTTAAGATACAGAAACCACATGTTTTATACAAACAGCTGTCATATTTATAAGATTGGTGCAAAGAAATATAGATAAATTTAAAAAAAGAATTTACATTCTAAAGTGAATATTGAATATATAATGATAATTATGTATATATTGCATGTCAGAGAGTTTCATGGGTTTCATGGGATCGAACCCAAGCTCTAAAGTTGCTATCTGGGCTGTTGGCTTACCATAGAAATTAATTTCCTCCGACATACAAAATTTTTTAATTAAAATACTCTAGCCAAAAGTTGTCTTTTTTAAAAACATTGTATCTAATTTTCAAAAAATGACAAGCTCAAATTTTTATTTTTATTTAAAATATACTAAAAGAGTTCTTCACTGAAAACTTTTTTCAGCCAAAGCAGAATTTTCAAATCAATTCTTATTTCCTTGGTTTTATTATATCTGTATGTCGGAGGCAATTAATTTCTATGGTAACCTAACAGCCCGGATAGCAACGTTAGCGCTTGGGTTCGATCACTCTGACATGCAATATATAGGTTGCAGTAAAAACCCGTATTTAGTAAGAACGCGTTCTTACTAGTTAAAACGCGTTTCACTGAATATCTTTATGGCAACTAGAGTTTTAGGAATTCCGCTACCTAGGAAGTTAAATAACATGGGATGGGATGAGCGAAAACGAAATTAAATCAAGAATTGCATAAGCAAAAATGGGGTTTAATTCAAAACAAAAACTAATATGCTCCTCCTCAATCAGCTTAGAAAACAGGAAGATGCTATTGAAGACATATGTATGGAGCATAGCCATGTACGGGTGTGAAACCTGGACAATTAGAGAACCGGAGAGAAAGAGATTTGAGGCTTTCGAAATGTGGTGCTACAGAAGAATGATGAATATCAAATGGATGGATAAAATTACAAATGAAGAAGTTCTTGGAATAATCGGAGAAAGAAGAACCCTGTGGAAGAGTCTGAAGAAGAGAAGAGGTCAGATGATGGGGCACACACTGAGACATGGGGGAGGTGGGAAAGAAAAGGGGAAAGGGAAGGCCCAGATTAGAATATATCAACCAAATAATTGGGGATATGAGATGCCAGACATTTAGAGAGGTCAAACAGCTGGCGGGGGACAGAGCCAAGTGGAGACGGGTGGTTGCATCAAACCAGTCTTAGGGCCGGTTGTATGTCGCAAAGTAAATGCTTTTTACCACTAACCAAGGGTAGATGGTAAATGGAGGGGCTGGGATGGCCAATCAGATGACAGGAACTTTCAGTGCCTGGCATCTGATTGCCCATCCCAGTCCCGTCCCTCCATTTACCATCTACCCTGTGTTAGTGGTAAAAAGCATTTACTTTGTGACATACAACCGGCCCTTAGGACTGTATACTCAATGATGATGAGAGTTTACTGATGTTGGTTGAGTTTGGTTCAAAGCTCTATAATCTTCATTTTTGACCTTCCGCCTCATTTTGGATGTTTATTTTCAAAAAGATTTAAACGAAAATGTCAAAAATTAGAAGCAAAGTTATAGATGATGTAATTTTTGACATTTTCTTTTAAAAAAATTTATAAATAAACACCCAAAATGAGGCGGAGGGTCAAAGGTCAAGATTCTAGAACCTTTGAACCAAACTCAACCAACATCAGTAAACTCTAGTTGCCATGAAGGTATTCAGTGGAACGCGTTCTTACTAAAAAACGGGTTTTTACTCCAACATAAACATAATTATATTTAAGATAATTTTTCACCAAAATTACATTGTCTCTAAAATATAAATTCTTTTTTTTTTTTTTTAATTAAAATACTGGCACTAGCCAAGAGTTGTCTTTTTGAAAACATTGCATCTAATTTTCAAAAAATGACATACTCAAATTCTCTACATATAAATAAATGGTTATAGTTAGTATATATCAGTGTTCTCCAACCTTTGTCATCCCACGGAACCCTTTTTTGAGATAATTTTTTATTGAACCCTTCGTTTAGTAGCACATTCAGATTTGATTTTAATGGGGGGGGGGGGGGTCTTATTACGTATATCGTTTGAATAAATGCACATTTATATTATAAATTTTTTATCACAAAGGCAGGGGATGTACCTTGATGATAACATGTAATATCGTCACCCTAATGCAAGAACTAGCTAACTCCAAAAAAATTAATTTTTGAGATACCTGGCTATTTTTTAGCTAAAATACATTAGAATTTTAGAACTGAAACAAAAATAATGTGTAGTCATTTTAAGCATTTTATTCAGATAAACACTTTAGGTAAAACGTTTTTCGCCCATTTCTCAAGAACTTGAATAATCAAGTTCCCTAGTTCTTGCAATAGGGTGACGATATTACATCACATGTCCCTGCCTTTGCTATAAAAACTTTATAATATATTATATAAATTTGCATTTATTCAAACAAAAAGATAAATATTACATATAAAATATAAAGTATTTGTATTATACATCGAATTTTAGCATTGAGTCGCGGAACACTGGTATACATAACATTCTCAAAACTTGTATTAAAAATCCAAAAGTTTCGAAAGAAAGTATCCCTTTATTAATGAAAATTTGATAAAATAGCTGCTTTAAACATGAAATGCAAACCAACTATAAACAAATAAATATTTAATCGAATGTTTTCTACATTTGATTCAATCGCGAATCAAATGTAGGGAATTTTTGTCAAATATTGGGTGAAAATAATATCTGAACTTATATTTCTAACTTGAAATAATGATCTTAAATAAATGTTATAATTTTTCTAATTAATATAACGAAGAATAATTGACATCAATGAGAAGTGTTTTTGACCGCGCTTATTTGAAAAAGATATTTATCGCGAGAATAAATATTTAAAAAATTCTCTTGGAAATTACTTTGAAAAAATGATTTTAAAAACTGTTAGAAACTCCTTTTAAAAATTATCTCTGAGACTGATGACACCACGATATCGAAACGTCTCTCAATGACAATAAAGAAAATGTTTTAAAAAAATTGATATTTATTAAGTAAAATTTATTATACCCACTTATATCATAGAGAAATTTACCACTCAAAATTTTGACTGTAAAAAAATATAATTTTTTTTTCTAAAAAGGGCTTCTCTGACCTTAATTGAATTTTTGTTTAAAATTTTGATCATTTTTTAAAATTAATAATTTTTCTAAAGTCAGTTCTTTATCTTAAAATTTGGATTGGAAAAGTTAGATGGTGCCCCGATTAGTAGAATGGCTCATAAAAGAAATTAAAATGGAATTTTTTTGTTCTATTAAATATTATAACTGTTTGTATATCTTGAAAGTAATTGTGTATTAAACAAAGGTAGCATAAGCCATAAGGTATCGAAATGTTGAACTATCAACTTCACATTTCTAATTTCATTCCTGGTAGCCTTGAGAAATCCTGTTCATAAATATATATATATATATATATATCTGCTATCCATACGATAACTTTTTACATTATATTAATCTATAAATATTATATCGAAACTATTTACGATTAATTAATTATTTAAAAAAAACAATTCAGACTCATCGTTCTTAAATGTTACTTTCACCCAGATAGCGAAGCATGAAAGTAGTATTGAGTCACTTTCGGAAGGTTCAATTTTCAAAATCTTGTTTCTCGAAAACTATAAAAGTTCATTTCACTCAGACAACTCCAAATTATACTATTCGATCCCCTTAGATATAGAAACTGAATTTAGACAACTAAAACTAGCCCCGAAAATTTGATTGTCCGTGTGTGTGCACCTCTCTAAAGGCCAGTTGTATGTCGGTTGGTAAAGTTTTTGTAGAAGTTGACAAAGGGTAAAACCTTAGATGACACCACTTTCATCTGTTGGCCATCCCGCCGAGCACAGGGTAAATTCTAAGGTTTTACCCTTTGTTAACTTTTACTGTCGGTTGGTAAAGTCTTTGTAAAAGTTGACAAAGGGTAAAACCTTAGAATTCATCTTGTGTTGCCCAGTCGGGTGGCCAATCAGATATGGGTGTGTGTGTGTCATCTGATTGGCCACCCCGCCGGGCACAAGTTGAATTCTAAGGCTTTACCCTTTGTCAACTTTTACAAAGACTTTACCAACCGACATACAACTGGTCCTAAGTATCAGAGCAACGAAATTTGATTCTTAAGATAGAAATCAAAACGGTATAATAAGCTTTTGGTCAAAATCGACATACATCTTGTACCCCTTTATTTTTTATATTTTTAATGAAATGAAGGCGACTTGAACCATTAATCCAGATAAATTGAAAAAATCAAACCATCGGTGAGACGTTTCAGTTAGAACTTCTATAAAATTGCGAACAAATAGTACTAAGTCTAAAGAAAATGAGGAGACATTGTCAAATACTGAATCTGAGGTGTTAGTGATTAATTTTATTATACACTCACCGGCAAAAAAACGCAACGCCTAATTTTTTTTTTTAATGTTTTACTTTTATATCATCAATTTTTTAACAAAGTTAAAACATTTATATCATTTTTAAAGTCATTTTAAATAACTTTAAACACTTTTAATCTATATTATTAATAATTTAATTACAAATCTCTAACATTGTTTCAAAATATCAAATTTTCTTAAATTAGATTAATCAATACAATTTTTCCTGAAAATTAAATTTTGTGATTTCAGTTGAGAAAAATCATTAAAAGATGATCCGCTTGGTGATTATTTGTGATTAAGTGTGACAATTTAAACTTATATTAGAACTTTTTTGAAAAAATAAACTTTAAGATACATTTTTAAACTTAAATTAAAATTTTTATATTTAAAATTGTGTTAGAAATTATATTAATGAATTTTATTTGTTCAAAGATAAATATTATAAAATTAAAATATACAAAATAAAAAAAATTAGGTGTTGCGTTTTTTTGCCGTTGAGTGTATATCATAAGAGTTAAATTCACCTCCTCTTAATCAGTAGTTGGAATACTCTCGTAATTTTCTTCAGAAACCTTAACCTTGCTACTATCGACAATATGAATTTTAATATCAAGTTTAATGAGTTTTTTAAGCAGTAACTTTGATGAAAAATTATCTTTAGGGTTTTTAAATTTGTAGTGTTTCTTATTTATAAGATTATAAGCCATGAGTTTGCAAAAATTAAATGATATTATTGATTTGTTTATTCTTAGGATAATTGGGAAGATGAGGAAGAAGAGAAAAAAGATGAAGAGAAAAAACCCGCCGCCGAGCCAGTGGTAGTACTACCTGTCAAAACCGCCAAGAAGCCTAAAAAATTATTAGAGAAAATTGAAGAGAAAGAAGTAATTGTTAATCTAATTTATTTATTAAATTATATTATTATCCCTAATCTATATTTAACCCCAATCGACCCAATGGTTGAAAATTATTTTTTCTTTACCTCGGGACGCAATAATAGACATTAGAAAGACAATTATAAATCTAATTAAATTAGAGAACAAAGAAAATATTTTTTTAGTAACTAAAGGTCGCTGCACGCGTGTCTTGTTTTAATAATTGTTTGTCTGTTTGGTGCTAGCCGATGGCTTCCTAGGAACAAGCCTGGATATAGAACATGTCCTATCTTTTAAATCAATCAAGCAAGCTAGCCAGAAAGAGAACCAGCAGTTACGTCATTTCGATCCTGACAGGCCTCCAAATTGCAAAAAGAGAGCGCCCATCCCAAAAACAAGTAGAGGAAAAAGCCTCGTGTGCAGCAGGCTTAATAAGATATAGGAGTTATGCTCTTATAAAAATCATCGCACTGGATCAAACCTCGGCTGATCCATTTGCCTATTATAAAATAATATTTTCTTTGTTCTCTAATTTAATTTGATTATCTTAAATCTACATTTATATATATAAATATTTCTAGTTCTTATTTAAAATACATTATATTAATTTTCCATTTAAATTCCATAAAAGAAAGTTTTTTCGTTATAAAGCATTAATACTTTTCAAATTTTTCAAGATTGAAATTGTTCTACCATAAATCTATAATTGAGGAGTGAAAATTCAAAATCATCCACTTATTATATTCTTATATATATTTCGGATTTTACAGTCTATGTGCCATGATATAAATAAGATTAAATTAAATTGAGTTTTTGTCCCTATCAATTTTAGATGTGTTTATAAACTAAAAAGTGATTCACTTATTAATCATTGCAGTTATTACATTACAATTTCAAAATGAGAAATAGCCAAATATATAAATCGCTAAGTACTAATAACTTGATTGTCCCAAAAACTTGAAAAATACCGTCAAGACAAATTTTCTGCAAAATTCTATTTAATCCTAGTTTATTTTATAGTATTTTCATTTTTTACATCTGTTCAGGGTTTTGAGATGATTTAGATCAAAGCTCAGAAAATTACCTTTTTAACCTATTTTTTGAGGAGCCAGCCATAGATATGGAACAGTAATATTTTTAAAATGAAATTATCGCGTTTTATCAAGAAAAAAAAAGCTTCATTTATCATTGCAATTTATCGCTTGTGTAACTGAAACTACATTTTTTTTTAATGATAATAAACAGAATGTTTTTTGCTTTAAAGAGTTCTACAAATAGTAAATTGAAAATGATAGATGAAGATTTTTTTTACTTTGCCATACAGGGTATGGTCAAGTATTGTAATCGTGCATGAAAAAAGTGGTTTTTTTGCTTCTTTTTTTTTTTTTTTGAAACGGCTGAAACTATTTTGATTAAAAAAATTGGGCGAAACCATGGCATTTCGGTCTAGAAAAAAAGCCCTAATAAGTTAACATCGAAAAAATTATATTTTTCGAAATAGTAATTGTTTTGTCAAAATGTCTGTTAGGTTGTTATTCTGTTATTCTCTTGGGGCCGGTTGTATGTCGCAAAGTAAATGCTTTTTACCACTAACCAAGGGTAGATGGTAAATAGAGGGGTTGGGATGGCCAATCAGATGACAGGAACTTTCAGTGCCTGTCATCTGATTGGCCATCCCAGTCTCTCCATTTACCATCTACCCTGTGTTACTGGTAAAAAGCATTTACTTTGCGACATACAACCGGCCCTTAGTCTGTGCGTTACCAAATTTTTGTGGGCCAGCTAGCTCAAAAACTAGTGTGAATATCAAAATCAAATTTCACGCGTAGTTTTCGTCCATTGAGATTAAGAGCTGATTAGATTTTGGTGCATATCGGCCCAAAAGGGGGAGTGGTGAAGGTAGGGTCAAAAAATAAAAATCTAGGCCATTTGAGCAAACTCAACCAAATTTTGTATACATAATCACTGGGGTCCCAGTAGTCTAAAAATGCAAAAACTAACCCCCCTACATGATTATAAATAATTTTATTAAATATTTAATATAGGAGAGGGGCCAGCGTGTAAAGTCAAGTGGATGGCCACATCAGAACGTGCTAATTTGTTCTATTAATAAAACACAATAATTTCATTTTAAAAATATTATTGTTCCATATCTATGGTTCTTTAAAAAATAGGTTTAAAAGGGTCATTTTCTGAGCTTTGACCTAAATCATATCAAAACCCTAACATGTTGTAAATTAAATGGAACCCTAAAAACCGCATCAGAATCAGCGTTTAGTGATAACAAATCTACCAGATTCAATTATCTGGTTTTCATCTAAAAATTGATGTTCAATTTTTGTCGAACAGTGAAATTAAAACAAAATATGTATTTATATATAGATTCGGGGGTTTTTGGACCAGTACGTACAATCATGATGTCATTTTTGCAAAATTTCATTCTTAAGGTAGTTGTTTCACCATATGGGTTTTCTTAGGATTTTTTTGAAATTTAGACAGATTATTATTTAAATACTTCTGCATCGATGGCATATGGATATTAATATGAACATGTGATAATTAGTAGAGATTGTGTTGGTGCAAGGTGAAACATCTTTAATAAAGATAAGAGTAAATAAATATTATATTTGATATTCGTTTACTATGAGTTAAGGATTCTTGGTCACTTTTAATGTGAAACAAGTGACCAAGAATCCTTAACTCATAGTAAACGAATATTAAATATAATATTTATTTACTCTTATCTTTATGAAAATGTTTTCCAAATTTAGTTAACAGTCTTTCAGACCTCTATAAAACGACACAATTTTTTCTGATTTTCTACATTGTTCAATTGCAAGTTCTAGAACTAGAAGCCTGAATGTAATTAGATCCTTCTTAAAGAAATACCAACTTTTACACTAAATGGACTTTCTACGACTCCTCCATCTTAAATTATCTTAGTCTGAATTTAGACAGACAGAGTTACACTACCGAGTAATACTGAGTTTTTTGTTTAACTCGAACGCAATATATATCAATGACTGAGAACACCTTTAAATGTCCCATCAGGGCTCTTATCCAATTTATAAAATGAGATGATCATTTGATGCGAATCTTCCTCTCCATTCTCTGCCTCATTTTATCCATTGAAATCCTTATAGAAAGATTTATTGCTAAAAATATTTTTTGGCCAATTTTCTTGGAATGTTGACAATTCATACAATGTTTATTGAATTCTTCGGGACAAGAGTTCGGATTCTTTGAATCACATGAATCCTTAACATTCTTCCGTGATTTGATAATAATAAATTTAAATATCTAGAAGATATTGTTTGATGACTTTTCCTTTTAATTACTTCAACCAAATAATATAGATATTTTAAAAAATGTTTTATTCAAAAATACATTTACGACTAGGATAAAATAAAAAAGTCCTACAGAAACCACACTATTTTCAATTAGCTCTTTTTTTTAATAAAAAACAACATATAACATTAAATTAAACTAGTTGTTTCCGCATATGGGTTTTCTTAGGATTTTTTTGAAACTTAGACAGATTATTATTTAAATACTTCTATATCGATTGGTGCAAAACGAAATTTATGAACAATATAGTTCCGGAAATATTAAATTTCAAAAATAGAGTTTTTCAGACTCTTATACATTGCACTATACGGGATATCGGAATGTTTACATACATATTTAATTATAATTAATAAACTCTTCTTACGATTGTTATGAAAAACTAAACCAACATTAAACAATAACTAATACATTTTTTAAGAAAATTTTAATTCATAGTTACAACACAGTTTCTGAGATAATAATGAATAAATAATGAAAAATTTACTAAAAACAAGCTGGCAACAACGCATATATTTAACCTAAAAAATGGATTAACTTTTTGATGCTTTTTCGCAACAGCTTTTAATCGCTTATTAAGAACTTTTTGTTTAATAAATCGACATTTATAATGTATTTTATCCGTCATTTCTATGATAAAAATATTCAAGCTCGGACAATGTTACCAGATTTATCAAACGAGCACGGGATTGGGTAGTAGTGGTACATAAACAGCAAAAAGTTTTGGGCTTATGAATTATGAATCCTTATTGTCTGTTCTATATACTCTAGCCTTAACTCTTTGCTAGTATTGTCGCGAAACAACTACCTTAAATTTTTATTAAGTAAATTTAAAATTGTATGCGATCTATCTCAGGAAACATGTTTCTAAATTTAATTTATTTTATTTCCAGCAACGAGAAAGAGAGGAAGCTGAAAGGAAAGCACTTGAAAGAGAAGCAGCCAATAAACTTCTTACACCTGAAGACATCCGCGAAGAGAAATTAAGACAAGAAAAATTACAGCGCGAATCTGATTTAAAAGCAGCACTTGATACCACTTTTGGAGGTAATGGTAATCTTCGCTTAGATTACCAACACTGCCTAATATACCTTAATATTTAATTATTTTTTTCATTTATTAATTATTTTTTCAAACCGTTTATGTTAAAGATTAATTTTTATTTGATAATTTAAGGTTTTTTCCTACACACCATTTAAATACATAATTTCTTTATTAATATTAAATACTTTTAATCAAATTTTCTTAGCTTTATTATTTCTTTATAAAGCAATCATGAGTTTCCATTTGATTCATTCGAGAATCGAATGCAGGTGAATTTTTGTCAGATATTAAGTAATAATAATATCTGAATTTATATATTTCTGTGTAAGAAATAATGAATTTTTAAATATTTTTCTAATTAATATATCAAAGAGGGTTATTTTTGACCGCGTTTTTAAACAAGAAATGATGCTGGATCACACCTAGATGGATCATATCTTTTTCATTTCTCTTGGTCCAGATTTAAGATTTAGCTTACTCCAATAGCCTCAATAGCCCTCAACGACCTTCTAAACTTGCCCTCCAATCCGGTAAATTGTTACGCAGATGACAGCACTCTCTCTACATAACGCCCCTGCATCGCATAAAAACCGTGCAGACATTGCCTCCTCAATTAATTTAGACTTATGCAAACTTAAAAACTGGGGATCCCAAAGCTTAGTTAACTTCAATGCAGGGAAAACTCAGAGTTGCCTTATTTCTAGGCGCGTCGACAGAAACCTCCCAAACAAATCATTCGACTCAAACTCACTAGAATTCATGGATAAAATTTCAATGCTAGGCGTAACTCTAGGGTCTGACCTTTCATGGAATGACCATATCTCAACCACTGCTAAAGCTGCAGCGCGCAAGCTTGGTCTCCTATTTAGGTCTAGACGCTTCTTATAATGTATAAGGCTCAAATTCGTCCCTGTCACGAAAATGGCTCTCATCTGTGGAGGGGTGCCTCCAAGCATTCTCTTGCTACACTGGATGCGATTCAGAAGCGAGCAATTAAACTAATAGGAGACGCGGCTCTAACCAACTCCCTGGCTCACCGAAGAACCGTTTCTGCCCTTTCCCTGTACTACAGATACTATCACGGTGTCTGTTCAGTCGAGCTGAAATCAATTATCCCCCCTAAAGCCCTCTTTACAACACGCGGTTTTCGAACGCTCAGCACCCCTTCGCTGTCAAATTGGATAAAAGTCGAACAAGCGCTTTCGCCAACTCTTTTATCCCTATGACCTCCAGAGACTGGAACTCGCTCCCTGCCACCATCTTTCCCGCGACTTATAACCTTCAGCTATTTAAGACCCGTATCCACAGATACCTTCGACCCCCGCCCAGCCCATAAATTATTTCTTCTTCCTTTCACGATGGAGGGGCCAACCCAGGCCTTTAGGGGTTGCACCTTTTTGGTGTAACTCCTTCTCTCATCATTTTCATAAAAAAAAAACAGCAGTGGTCTAGCGATATATATATATATATCTTGTTTAAAAACGCGGTCAAAAATAACTCTCTTTGATATATTAATTATTATTTAATATATTAATTAGAAAAATATCTTTATAAGGCCACTAATTTCCCAACTTTCAATTGATAAGAAAGATTTCTCCAGGAACGTTTTGATTTTGATTTTTATTGAACGTTTTACGATTGTTTTTTTATAAAGAATTGTATATATTTCATACAATAAAACAATCAAGAATTTAATATTACATCATTTGTATCCATAGTAAATTAGTAACAGGAATAGTAGGGAATTGGATAAAATTAAAAACACAGCTTTTTATTAAACGTGCCAGACGTTTCGTCAGTTTATTCTGACTTCCTCAGTGGCCCATTTTATCACTCTTTGTCAAAAAACAATTTCACTATATGACAAAACGTCATTAATCTTTCTTTAAATATTCTTTGCTCAAATTAATCAACAATCTTGGAAGCGACTTTTCATTAATATTTAATAATTATTTTTTCGTCGTTTTTTTCGGAGATAACATGTTTCACTGAGAAAGTCAGAATAAACTGGCGAAACGTCTGGCCCATTTAATAAAAAACTGAGTTTTTAATTTCATCCAATTCCCTACTATTCCTCTTACTAATCAAGAATTTATTTTGTAAATTTTCTCTAGTTTCGGTCACTTTTATTAGACCAACTTCAATATTAGTGAAATAATTAAACATTTTTATTAATCCTTATTAAGTACCTACATATATATAAATATAATAATAAAGATGTAAGTTTATTTACGAGCTTTCAATCTTTTATTTGATCATCTTAAGGGCTTTGTTGCTTGTTCACCGAAACTCACGACTGTAACTGACTTAAAGTCTCATCCAAGAATTTTTTAATGGATTTTTCATTCTGACATACTCCACTTACTTTAGGACCATCTTAGAACAATCATTGCCGAATACGGACTGAGGATTTGCCTCGCGAGGCCAGCCCCTTGAGGCAAATGCCTGGTCGGTCAGTACTTGCCTCGCCCAAGGTAAAAGTGCCCGTTGCCTCGTCTGAGGCTGCCTCGGCCCGATCCATCGGTTGTCGGTTTTTGTGAATGCTCAAGGGCGCCTCGGGTCGTTTCCTGCGTTCACTCTGCGGCAAACGCCCGAGGCAGCCTCGCGAGGCTTCTCGCTCAGTCAGTATCCGGCTATTGAATAACTAAAGGCAAACTAAAAATAAAAAATTTGAAAATTCATGATGAGTAATGATTTTGCCAAGGACTGTTTATCAGAGAATATAATTAAAATATGTTGGAAAAAAAAATTCACAAAACATGAACAATCAAATCATTATAAAACAAATACCATTTCTTTTCTTTTTACTTTTTCTCTTTTATTTTCATTTTCCTTCACTTTTTTCTTTCATTTTTAATTTTACAATTAAATATTTATTTTTAAGGTACAACCGCCGAAACTAATGGAAGATTATCAGGACCCGATCCTGAATCAAAAGAAGATTTTGATGAACTTGGATTAGCTTTGGCTAAAAAAATGCAGGCATATGCAAAATCACCTCATTTTGCTAATTTTGCAAGTGATTTGATCAGAGATATCTGCGTCCAACGTGAGTATTTAAAACTTTTTCTTATGTGTTTTAGACGTTGTCACAACTGTTTCATTATTTAATATATACCATAAAATAAAATAAAATTTCAACTCATTGAAATAATTTTTATTTATATGAAAATACTACACCTCCTCTTGTGGCTACTATAACTCAACGCCTGTTTGCACTTCCACATTTTTTAAACTATATTTAAATAATAAATAAGAAAGGCATGACCTTCTTTTCAATAAACTTGTCTTTTTTCTATATTACTTAATTGCTCTAATGATTTTAAATATCAGCTTTATTAAGACTTGCTTAAGGTCACAAAAAGGAATCTATTAAAATAAATATTGAGTTTATTTGGACTCTTCCCACCAGAATTAAGCAATATATTTTAAATCTTAATTGACAATCCAAAAATATATTTCCAAATTATTTAAAATGATTCCAGAATTAGCTGTTGAAACGTTGTGCATTGTGAAAAATTTAATTTAATGTAGTTGTTTCGCGACAATACTAGCAAAAAGTTTATGTTAGAGTATATAGAACAGACAATAAGGATTCTTAATTCATAAGCCCAAAACTTTTTGCTGTTTATGTACCGATTCTAGCCCATCCCATGCTCGTTTGACAAATCTGGCACCATTGTAAGAGATTGAATATTTTTATATTAAAATGACAGATAAAATACATTTTAAAGGTCGATTTATTTCTATAAAAATCGTTTTGTTATTTTTTAACAAATGTAATCAACGCCTACGTTACACCTTATAAAAATTATAATTTTGAAAAAATTAGCGCATGCGCGCTTTATACATCTTTCGCTGGTTAAATAAATGCGCTGTTGCCAAATTGTTTTTTGTGTAAATTTTTTTATACATTTTTCATTATTTATTCCTTATCTCAGAAACTGTGTTGTAACTATGAATCAAAATTGTCTTAAAATATGTATTGGTTATTATTTAATGTTGGTTTAGTTTTTTATAAAAATGGTAAGAAGGGTTTCTTAATTATAATTATGTATGTATGTAAATTTTCCGATATCCCCTATAGTGCAATATATAAGAGTCTGATAAACTCTATCTTTGAAATTTAATATCTCCGGAACTATATTGTTCATAAATTTCGTTTTGCCACCAATCGATGCAGAAGTATTTAAATAATAATCTGTCTAAATTTCAAAAAAATCCTAAGAAAAACCATTTGGCGGAACAACTACCTTAAATAATTAAATTCTTTTATTTTAATATTTTGAGGATATAATTCTCTTTTAAATGGATGTTGATTTTTCTTTTGTTCAAAAAATAACACAAGTTATATTTTTTAATAACATTTATTGTCAACAGGGACGTTTCGACACTTACAAATATCAAAAACAATTAAATAATTAAAATTAAATTTTCCCAATAATAATGATTTTTAATTTATAAGGAATATATTTATGATACTGTCTTTTTTAATTAATTATAGAAGTTAGTTTTAAAGTCAAAAGAGAATAATTCATATATTCATTATAACAAAACAAGTTTATCTTTTTTCTGACAAATACTATCAGAGTTTTAATTTATATGTTTATTTTCTATATTTTAGTTCCTTCCATTGAATTGAAAAAATTAAAGACAACCGTAGATAATTTATATATAGAGAAGCAGAAAATTGAAAAAGGTGATAAATCGAAAAAGAATAAAGGAAAAGGAAAAGCCAAACTCAAAATGGATAATGAAAATGTAAGTAATTTAAAAAAAAAAATATTTTAAAACATAGTGAATTTTTACACACTAAAAACTTGTTCCATTCCTGTTTGACTCAATTTCAATACATTAAATACATCGTAAGGGATATTATCTAATTTTTTAAAAATGTCAAAACTAAACATCAAGTATATAGACCCTCAGATTTCAGCCAAATTCTAATTAGCTGTTAATTACTCTTTATAAGTAGAGTAATGTCTTTATTCCATTTTCGGCTCATAAAAATTTGATAAGACCGTCCAGAACCTACCAACATGAACAAGGAAACAAACTGTATATAGATCATTAAATACAAACCTGCTTGTATATCTAGAATCCAATGTGTTAGTCCACTTTTGGATTTCTAAAGCTTTTAAGGGAGCATTTTTTATGCCATATCTGCATTTTTTAGAACCTGAGATCAGGGGACAGACAACCTCCCGCATTTAAAGCAGTTAATAAGAATTTTCGTTATGATATTCTAATTGCTTTTTGTATACGTAGAGCCCTTGTATTAGTCCACTTTTGGATTTCTAAAGCTTTTAAGGGAGCATTTTTTTATGCCATATCTGCATTTTTTAGAACCTGACATCTGGGGACAGACAACCTCCCGCATTTAAAGCAGTTAATAAGAAATATTCTAATTGCTTTTTGCATACGTAGAGCCCTTGTATTAGTCCACTTTTGGATTTCTAAAGCTTTTAAGGGGGCATTTTCTTATGCCATATCTGCATTTTTTAGAACCTGAGATCTGGGGACAGACAACCTCCCCCATTTAAAGCAGATAATAAGAAATTTCGTTATGATATTCTAATTGCTTTTTGTATACGTAGAGCCCTTGTATTAGTCCACTTTTGGATTTCTAAAGATTTTAAGGGGCATTTTTTTGCAGCACCTGCATTTTGTAGAATCTGAAATCACAGAGAAACTTCCTCATATAAACCAGTTAATAAGAAATTTCGTTTTGATTTGTATACGTAGAGCCCTTGTATTAGTCCACTTTTGGATTTCTAAAGATTTTAAGGGGCATTTTTTTTGCAGCACCTGCATTTTGTAGAATCTGAAATCTGAGGAAACTTCCTCATATAAACCAGTTAATAAGAAATTTCGTTTTGATATTGAAATTGCTTTGTAATCGTGAGCCTGCACAAAATTGAATCCACACACTTTAACTCAAGGACATTATCAAAAACAGACATTTTTATAAAATTAATTAATATCTATGTATCTATATATTCAATATTCCCTATTAATTTTGTTAAGGGAGAATGGTGTGGGTTCTTGGTGAAACATTTTAAATAAAGTAAAAAAAATTTTAAGAAACTTTTTTAAAATTTAAAGCCTTTCTTGAAGACCTTTGGACCATATCTCTAAATAAAAATTAATCAAAATAATTTAAAAAAAAAAAAAATCAGCAATTTTTCAAGCTTGAATATATTCAATATGCACACTAATATATAGTACCGAAATTAAAAGACGAACAATATGTTTAAATCTTTAACGCAGATTCTTTAACATATCCTGAAATAAAAGTTGCTGCACACTCTTCCAAGTTTTGATTATTTTTTAAAAAATTTATATTTCAATAATAAATGAATCGCTCATTGCAGAAAGGATACAAGTCATTGAACTGAAGTTTTTAGATAAAACACAAAAACTGTTTTTTTTGAACTTTTATAATATAATAATTCGAAGAAACTTAATGCACAAATAAAAAAATATATTCAAATACTATCTTTTTCAACAACATTTCACACCATTTGTTTTAATTGCTTAGGACAGAGGTGTAGAACGTGTGGCCTCTAACAACTAGCTCTTGTTCTACCAGTCCGTCTCTCTCCAGAGAAAATTTCGTTGCAAAAAAATAGAGGCTCAATCTTCATATTTATTGATTTATAAAAAGAATTTAAGCTTATTTTAATTTTGATCAGGGAGCATGGTGAAACATATTTAATAAAATTAAAATATGACTACAAGGAAGCTTTCACAAATTATTTCTGAAACATATCTAATAGTCTAATTTTAATTTTATTTAGCCGATTTTAATTTTAAATCATGTAAATATATTTGTTTTCATTGTCCTTCAGGGGGGAGAGGTCTTTTCACTTGTAAAAAATTTATATCTGTTGAGATCCGTGATTAAATTTGCCTTTAAATACTTCTTATTCTAGATTTATAAAATAATAATTGGGAAATTGAACGCTTATGTGATGTTGAAATATTGAAAAATTCCCTCTATTTTCAAAAAATTTAAAACATTACCTTGTTTGATTTAATTGTCTAAAAAAAAAACTCCTAAATTGAAAATTACTTTAAGCAGATTTCCCTATAACTTTACTGAAATTCTTGAGCATATTTCATTGGTCCTAAGGCAAAACCACCCATGTGCAAATTCCTAATTTTACGAAAATTAGGTTTGAAGTTTCTCTTGGCTTTGAAAAATCAGGTTGCATATTTACCTAATCAAACCCGAGACCATTTTTGCTCATCAATGGTGATGGTCCATGACATAATAAGTGAAATGGAATAATTGTGTATAATTACCTTTTCAAAACATTACCTTGTTTGATTTAATTATCTAAAAAAAAAGTCGTAAATTGAAAATTATTTTAAGCAGATTTCCCTATAACTTAAGTGAAATTTTTGAGCATATATTATACTAGTACCTGGCCACCGAGCGATGCACGGTAACTCTTTGCTTCAGTTAAAAGCTAAATATTAATCTCTGAACCCCCACCACTTCACCCCATCTCGTGCACCCCTCCACCTGCAATGGGGACCCCCACGAAACCACCCCCGTCACTTCCACCCCCGCCCCGGCCCCCTCACCCTGTTTTTGCATTTCTAGCCTTGTAGTGACCCACAGACTATGTGTATTTAGTTATAGGCGAGGGGTGAACCGCGACCTAATATGCTGTACACCTACTTCCACTTGTACTTCCAAATATTTCCAAGTAATTCTAAATATTTGCAAATATTCCAAGTACTTCCAAATGTTCCCAAGTACTTTCAAATATTTCCAAGTACTTCCAAATGTTCCCAAGTACTTTCAAATATTTCCAAGTACTTCCAAAATACTTTCAAAGAGGTGTACACCTACTTCCAATCGCGGATCACCCCTCGGGTATAGGTATATAAATAAATACCTTATAATTTTTTTTTTTATTTAAATAACAATTTTTGAGTTCATCAATTAAATTGCCAAATTCTAATATAGAATAATATGTTTGTGGGATTTAAAACTCGATTTTTAATCATTTAAATTGCCTAACTTTTAATATATAATAATAATAATTGTAATGATCTTTTTGTGAGATTTAAAATTAAAAAACCAATTATTTATTAAAGGGAAATTGAATAAAAATGTAATTAACATTTTTTTCTTTGAATAATTATTTCAATTAACAAAAAACCCATCAAAAACAACTTAGCCGAAGATGACACCGTGACAGATCGTATTGTCAACACAAAAGCCTCATAACCCGTGAATTTCATCCAAATCGTTAGGGCCGTTTTCGAGAAACTCTATATAAATATAATAAGATAAGATAACGCTGCTTACAGTAATTTTCAATTTAGGACTTTTTTTAGATAATTAATTCAAACAAGGTAAGTTTTTGAAAACAAAGGGAATTTTTCAATATTTCAACATCACATAAGCGTTCAATTGCTCAATTATTAATTTATAAATATAGAAATAGTAGAATTTTCGTCTTAAAGTTTAAACCAACTTCCCGAAATGCAATTTTAATATTCGGGTTGAATTTCTGGATGAGGCTGGTTTCTTGACTCTCAAAACAAATATGTATATTAGGGTGGTCCTTATTTTGAGTATTTTCGAATTTTTACGCTGTCAGAGGCTCGAAATAAATAAAAAAAAATATCCCCCCAAGTTTCAAGCCCCTATCTCAATTTTAACCTTTTTTATTCGGGCCAAAGTAATGGTTTAAATAATTTGAAACTCTGTAGACTTTATCCTTATAATAGTAAGCTACCCTTCAGAATTTTTACACATTTGTAGCTATTATAATTTTGGAGTCTATAACATACTAACACTAAGATATGGCAATATTTTATCTAGCTGTAACTCCAAAATCATAATAACTAAAAATGTGAAAAAACTCTGAAGGATAGCTACTATTATAAGGATAAAGTCTACATAGTTTTAAATTTTTTAAAATATTACTTTGGTGGGAATAAAAAATTGATCGTTCAATGCCAAAAACCCAATGTTATTTAGATGGGGAACTTGCATCCCTCTGAGGAGTGACAGGTTAAAATTGAGATAGGGACTTGAAACTTGGAAGATATTTTTTTTTATTTATTTCAAACCATTTGAGCCTCTACCAGCGTAAAAATTCGAAAATACCTAAAATAAGGGCCACCCTAATGTATATAGTATCTATCAAAATTCAAGATTAAAATTGCCTTTAATTTTTCTTATATTTTCAAATGAATTAATTTTTTATTTTCTCTTTCTTTTTCAGACCATTGTTAGTGAATATGCAGGCTACGACTATGATGAATTTGATGATTTCATGTAATTAGATTATTATTTAAATAATACAACCTTCCATTTACTTCAATTTCGCTTCTTTTTTATATACATATATAATATTAATTTTTTTTTTTTATGATTTTTGTTAAATGGAATTATCTTCACATTTATTTCCTATTTCTTAACAATAATTTTAAAGACCTTATAAATATTCAATCATTCTTCAATTAACACATATTTGTATATATAGGTATGTGTATATATTATATTAAAAAAAAAATTAATTGATAAAATATTTTGAAAATTTTAGTAATAAAAAATTAAATAGGTTTTTTCTTTGTTTTATTGATTACTTTTTTCTTTATAATATACAATGAATCTTCCTTATATCAAAAAATACTAATTGTTTTATTTATTAAATGAAATATCGATGTAACTGAGATATTTTATTTGTTAGTTTAAGGTTTAAATTTTTTGTAATGAATTCAAGTTGGCCTTCTTCTTCACTCGCTGTTATTAAATAGATTCTTATATTTTACAACAGTTAATACCTCATGTGAAAGTAATACTAATATTCTTTATTATAATAATAATGTTGATCTTTTTGTATAATAACTTAGTGATCTTAATATAATCTAATCACAATGTTAAATTTTTTTCCTATTTACTAATGGTGAATTGTAATCATTATAAAAATTGAAATTTCAATGAGCCCAAATATATCGTTACAAAAATATTTTTTTATTTATTATTTTCACATTCCCATAACACAAGTTTCCTGCCAGGGGTAAACCGCGTCCTAATATGCTGTACACCTACTTCCACTTGTACTTCCAAATATTTCCAAGTACTTTAAAGTATTCCCAAGTACTTTCAAATATTTCCAAGTACTTCCAAAATACTTCCAAATATGTGTACACTTAGTTCCAATCGCGGATCACCCCTCGGTTTCCTGTATTTGATTCGATCGAATCAAATACAGGAAACTTATGATTAATTAATAGCAAACACCTAACATACGTGTTAACAGAACGATCTGGACTGGGAGATTGAATAAACAACATCTCAGATTACAAAATCCATTTGGTGATCCATATCAGTGTTTGATATTAAAAGCGTCATGCGGGCTAATCGCGAAATGATGCTGGATTATAGCTAAATGGATCAGATCTTTTTCATTTTCTCTTGGTCCAGACTTAAGGCTCAGCAGACTCCAATAGCCTCAACCATCAGTAGTCTCGCAATATATATCTTTTTTAAAAAGCGCCATCAAATTAATATGTCAATTATTCTTTGATATATTAATGAGAAAATTATAATTTTATTACCATTACATTATTTTTAAAAGGATCTAGAACATGGGTCAGTATAAGTGGTGTACAAAATAAAATGAAGTCAAAAACGTTTATAAAATTCTTCAAAACTTAAGCTATTATGAACTAGGCTGGTTTTTATTTTGGCAAAGTTGGTTTAATCTCACTACAAAATCGTAATCAAGATCCTAAAAAAATATGTTACGTTAAAGCGTAGTTTTCAATGCAAAAACCTGTGTTGGCATCTAGGTGAAATTTTAATTGAAATAACTTTTTTTTGCTCTTTTAAACATTTGGGGGCAAAACATTCATTTTCCAATGGTATGACTTGAATATTTGTTAGTTGGGTCTGAAAGGGTCACTAAACATGATTCTTAATTCGAAAAACATTTAATATTTGACAGCTGCTAATACTATAAAAAAATAATTGTGATTTAATACTATCATTAAGGTAGTTGTTTCACCATATGAGTTTTCTTAGGATTTTTTTGAAATTTAGACAGATTATTATTTAAATACCTTTGCATCGATTGGTGGCAAAACGAAATTGATGAACAATTGTAGTTCCGAAGATATTAAATTCCAAAGAAGAGTTTTCCAGAATCTTATACATTGCACTATACGGGATATCGGAAAGTTTACATTTATATTTAATTATAATTTAGAAACTCTTCTTATCATTGTTATAAAAAACTAAACAATTAAACAATAACTAATACCTACATTTTTTAAGAAAATTTTAATTCATAGTTAAAACACAGTTTCTGAGATATAATGAAAAATTTACACTAAAAACAAGCTGGCAACATCGCATGTATTTAACCTAAAAAGTGGGTTAACTTTAGTACTTTTTGTCGTTTTTTCGCTTCAGCCATTGTCGCAACAGCTTTCAATCGCTTATTAAGAACTTTTTGTTTTATAAATCTTCCTTTATAATGTATTTTGACATTTCTATGATAAAATATACACAAGCTCGGACACTGTTGCTAGATTTGTCAAACGAGCACGGGATTGGCTAGTAGTGGTACATAAACATCAAAAAATTTGAGGCCTATGAATCCTTATTGTCTGTTCTATATACTCTAGCATGAAACTTTTGCTAGTATTGTCGCGAAACAACTAGCTTAATCCAAAAATTCTCTTAATTGTTCATTTTGTTCAAGATACAAAATTTGACAGGTGTAAACTGTCTAATAGATTAATTAAATTCAGGACCATAGGGTAAATTTCCTCTAAAATTCTTAATTTAATAGATTTGACAATTACAATGGCAGCTCTCACTTCAGATTCATGTTCAGCGAGCCTAAAAACCCTAACTAAATAAAATAAAAATAATCAACTTTGGAAAATAAAAAAGTTTTGACCCACAGTGTCTAAAGCAAAAGACCTATTCTATTGTCAATTCATTTAAAATTTCAACTGTTCCCGCTTGTATTGGCTTTCATGAACCTTATTTTTTAGATTCTTGATTAAGATTTCTTTTTTGAAGGGGGCTGGGAGGTTCAAAGAAATTTTGGCTTTACCTAAATAAGAACCAATCTAACTTCAAGTGTTATTTATCAGACAAAGTAAATTTATTAATTTCGATAATTGATTTATATAAATTTATTAGATAGTTTCGATCACCACTTGCTTGTCCATCTTAGAAGTAAACAGGTATTCATCGACTTACGACCGAGATAATTTCCTAAGCATTGTTGGTAAGTCGAGAAAATTCGGGATTTCTATACAATAAACAGTTGCGGTGATTTCCTAAAATAATGAACATACATAAACTATTAAAATTTAGGGAAATCACTGCAACTTTTTTTGTTTATTTATGTAATATGCTCATGTATGAAAGAGACAAACACAAAGTTACCGACGGAGGGTCTTTAGGGGCTGCACTTTATTGGTGTAACTCCTCAATATCATTAAAAAAAAGATCGCAAGTCGAGGACTACCTGTACTAAAAGAATTTAACATTTTTCTAAATAGCTTCGTCAAGTATATAAAACAATGAATTATACAAATTATATTCATAAATTCTAATTTATGTATATCCTGTTGGTTTTTCGAAATGATTACGAAAAAGTACATTCTTTTCGTTTCATCAAAGCGCACAGCGGAGCAAGCAATTTCGATCCCCCTACACAGGGCCGGATAAAGGGCGATTGGAGCAATCGGGCCCCGCATTTGAAAGGGCCTCGCGTTACCATCAAAATGAACAAAAAATATTCCGAAATTTAAAGCAAATTGCTTTTGACGATAATGGATAAATTATGAATTATTCAAATAATTAAAAATATATTTATTTTAAGTTCGCATTGCTGGAAAATCGGTTTAAAATGTTCAAATTTTTATCGGATAATGATAGAGCAACGGCATTTCCAAACTTGTTTATTGCTCTCCGGAATATCCTTAACAATTCCAGTAAGCGTTGCTTCTGGAGAGAGATCATTTTCCAGGCTAAAACTAATAAAAATCTATCTGAGATCGACAATGAATCAGGATAGATTAAATAGTTTAGCAATTATGTCAATCGAAAGTGAAGACGCAAGGAAATTAGATTTTCAAACAATTTTAGAAGAATTTAGAAGAGAACAAAAACTTTGAAATATGTAAATTCATGTATTCATATTCGGTGATGTAAATTTATATTCGATAAATGTTTTTGTATTTTGAACATTTTTATTTTTTAATTTATGTAGAAGTTTACCTATCTGATGATCCATGACATTTGATATATTTATATATATATATATATATATACTGAATTTGAATTTTATTTAAATATTTAATATATACCTAGAGAGGGCCCCGCAAAAAAAATTCAATCGGGCCCCGCACCTATTCGATCCGGGCCTGCCCCTACACCTCGGAATTCATTTGAGATACAGAGCTGAAATTATACACATGTAATTATGTAATCCATCTTGAAGAGAATACCAAATTTCAATAATATAGCTTAAATAAATTCTGAGATATGGACCTGAGAAAATAACTAATTTTGGCACTCACTGACTCACTGACAGGTCATCAAAACCTCTAGGGTACTTCCATTCATCCCAGCATCATGAAATTTCGCCTGCTAGTAGAGTTTGGGACATAAACAAAGGGAAAATTCCAAAAATCCAAATTTTCTATCTTTCAACCCCTTCAAAATGGGGGGGGGTCAAAAATGAAAATTCTAGCCCGTTGGACCAAACTCAACCAAATTTTATATACATATTCGGTAGGCCCCCTGAAGGCTAGAAATGCAAAAACTAACCACCCAAAATGGGGAGGGGGATCAAAAATGAAAATTCTAGCCCTTTGGACCAACGGGCTTCCTCATATCAACCAAAACATTCTGTGTAAAACAGGCCAAGCTCGAAAAAATAGTAAAATCTAGTGTGTAGCCAAGTTAAATTCGCTAAGAATAATTAAGTTGAGAAAATAGTAGATCTCTCAACTTAATTATTCTTAGCGAATTTAACTTGGCTATTCACTAGATTTCACTACTTTAGCCTGTTTTTTCACAGAATGTTTTGGTTGAGATAGATTTTATACTTTATAAATAGGCATTCATTATCTGAATTTATTAATGTATTTCCAGGACGTTGTTTTAGATGAGGTATTTGTAGACAAAATGATGATGAAAATTTATAACTTAATAAATATTCCTTATTTTAGACAACAATAAACAATTTATTTAAATGCATGTATACATACAGAAAGGCGGACACACAATTGAACAGGTGTTTGGCACAATATCAAATTGCCATCAATGCGTCCGAAATTGAAATTAACATTAAATACATATTACATGAAATTTGTGAATTATAATAAGAAAATAGAGATAATATCAAATATAAAACAATTATCATTTATCTGCACATGCCGGATGGTTAAACATGAATTTATTCATATAATATTCGATTATAATTAATTTGTCTCTCATTTTGCATTTGCAATTACATAATGAACAGAATTTATCAAAATAAGCTAATTAATTCTAAAAATATAATAAGTATGTGCTTTTAACTCTTGTATTAATACATACACATATGGAATACCTCTTAATTCTATACTTATAAATTCGCATACATATTTATATTCATTTTACATTATTTTTCGACTAAAATTCTACCAGTCCATCTCTCTCAAAGAGAAAATTTCTTCAAATAGATAGCTATATTTAGGGGTAATAGCCAAAGAAGTTCCTCGGCAATCATCAAAATATATATATCGTCGCCTTAGAGTGTAAACCTGCTAACTCACAACAAGGAAATTTTACAGGGCAGAGAAAAAACAAACAAAATTTAACATTGTTGTTATGGAAAGAAACTATTTTTCACATTTTTTTCTACAACTTACGATAGTAATTTTCAAGTAGCAGTTTTACTTGGATGATGTTGCATCTCTTTTTCTTTCGAACGGTATTAATATGTCAGTACCTGGAGGCACCGAGCGATGCTCGGTAACTTCTTCCTTCAGTTAAAATCTTTATTTTAAAATTATTTTTAATTTAAAATTCTGATAAAAAATGTCGATTTTTATTTGAGAGCCGTTTTCAAATTAAAAAATACAAATATATCTATATAGTATTCGACCACTGTACCCCCCCCCCCACCTCCACCCTGCTCGACCCCACCTCCGAAACCTCGCCCTACCCCCGGATCCCCCACCACTGCCCCCCACCTTCTGCCCCACCACATCCACCCCCGCTCCGGATCAAGATCGCTTTCTCATCCTCAAAACTTGTTAATAGAGTTTGTTTAATCAAAATCGTTAGAGCCGTTTAAAAAAAGACATGCAAATATATATATATATATATAGTATATATGTAGGAACTCGATTTTCTGCTTTTTTTTCAATTAGAAATGTAATTTAATTTTCAATGTTAATCGGTTCGTGGCTTATGAAAGACTAATTAGCGAAGAAGAAGACCACGCCTTTTTATAATTAATCGAGCGCGATCTAGGGAAAATTATCAACCAATCACCTTAATTACCAATTAAATCGACGGCTATAAAAGAAGCGAAGCCGTAATTAGCGAGTCAGTTGCAATTCAGCCCTCACTGTGTGAAGAGCTGTTTTACGCTCTCCAAGAGTTCGCCTGTCGACTTTGGAACGATTGAAGGAACAAAGCTGTACGAAATCTTGTAACCACGAAGAAGTAATAAATTTCGGGCCTTGTGCCATTTATTTTGTTGAAAGCATTTTTCACTGCCTCAGGGCAACTTCTTATTTTGAAGAAAGCATATTTCACTGCCCCCCGGGCAACTTCTTATTTTAAAAAAGCATTTTTCACAAGCCTCCGGGCCAATTCTTATTTTGGGAAAGCAAATTTCACGGCTTTACGCCACCAAGAGAGGTTTTCACCTCTGAAGAAAATCGACGACACCGGCGCTCCACCGATATCTTTCCATCAAGCCTTTCGAGTCAAAAAACTCATCTTCATCCATCATCGGGGTTATTCCCTATAAATTTGGGGGCTCGGCCGCGGATTCGTTAAAGGCTTTATCGGACGGAGCTGGACCATCTCGGTTCGGACCCGAGGAGGTTTGTCTCGACTCGCCTCGAGGCACCGACCGTTTTTGCGCGGGCAAACACATTTACCGCGCGCCCGGCAGCCAAGCGACGAGCGAAGGCAGGCGACGTAGCAGGCAGCAGCAGCGGCCATCGATTGAAGTGATCGAACGAAGGCCAGACAACACGACGACGGCAGCGCCACTCGCGGATAACAGCTGAACCAGCCACCCATAGGAGTAGCAGCAGGAATACGACAGAAGAATTAACTAACGAGGTAAGAGCCGACAATCCCACTACACACCTACACACCTATCCCTCTTATCAGTTATAAGACCACTATACAGTCATGGAACACAGTCCAATCAATTTTAGGGACGTAGAACCACTAATAAAAAAATTCAACGGAACGGATAACTATCCAATAGAAAGATGGGTGCAGGACATAGAATCCGAAGCAAGTATTCAAAGTTGGAGTAGTTTGCAACTATTTACCTTTGGCAGACGGCTAATAACTGGACTAGCTAGGCTATTCGTAGAAAGTGAAAGAAACATTAATACGTGGGATAAATTAAAAGAAGCATTATTAGAAGAATTTTCATTACAAGTAAACAGCGCGGATATTCACAAGCAGCTAGCCAGAAGAAAATTGCAAAAGGGTGAGCACGTTTATGAATACTTCCTGATTATGAAAGAGATAGCAAGCAGGGGAAACTTAGAAGACAAGGCATTAATAGAGTATATACTGGACGGTATACAAGACATTAGTCCTAATAAAGTAATACTTTACGGGGCAAAAACATTAAAAGAATTGAAAGAAAAATTAAAAATTTATTCGGAAATCACTTTCAAGTCAGCTAACGTAGCAAATCATGCATGCAATAGACAGCCAGTTAGCAGTAAGGGTGGAAACGAAAACCTAATCACCAAAGAAGACCCACCCATGAACATAGTTACAGTAAATAGTCAAAAAACGAAATCCAATCACAAGATCATTTCAATAAGCAACCACAAGATTAACGCCTTAGTAGATACCGGTGCAGGCTTATCGCTCATGAGCGAAGACATCCACAAACAGCTAGGTTCACCACAATTAACAGATTCAAATATTATTCTAAATGGATTTGCATTTTCACTGAACAGGAAGTAAAGGATATTTTAAAACGACCACACGAATTGACAACGAAGATTTTAATATTAAATTTTATGTAGTTCCAAACGAAACAATAGACGAACAAGTAATTTTAGGAATCGATCTGATAGATCAGGCCGAAATTAAAATAGGACAAGATGGCATCCAAATTATTAAAAACATAGACGTTAATAAAATTAACCAAACAAGAACGGAAACAGAATCTCATTTAATAGATGAACTACGAATGAAAAACAATTCATTAAAACGCGACATTCAGTCAATGAAAGGGGAATTGAACAGTTTAAAAAGAAGTCTCAATGAAGAAAAGAAAATCCGAGAAAACGAAATTAACCATTTAAAATTAAGAAATAACGAACTGATAGATCAAAATAATTCATTAAACGAAATTATAAATTTAATTAAACATGAAAACAGGGAATTACACAAGAAATTATCAGATCAAGACAGACATTTTGCAAAAACAGCTAACGCTTTGAAAGAAGATATCTCAAGTAAAGAAAGTCATTTAGAAGATGGTCAAGGGACAAATTCACCTATGAACAAAGACAAGATTAAGGGGTTTCAAGCAAGAAGAATTGGGGAACTTACGAAGAAAATTAGAATCAAAAGCCAAAATGATTACGCAGCCTATGACGTTACAAAGTTTGGTGGTCTTAAATCTGATAAAATTAATTTCAATTACCCCTCAATACCAGTTAAAACCCATGTCGGTCCCTTACCTCAGACTATATTAAGTGTTCAAGAAGATACCCAAGTGAAGTGTTGTGTTAATTATAAAAGTGTAAAAAAAAAAAAAAAGTGTTAATTTAAGTGCAAGTGAAAAATAGTGTGTGAAAGTGTTAGTTTTTAAGTTAAAATCAAAGAAATAGACAATTAAGAAACACTAAGTTTAAGCATAAAATTTGTTTTTTGTTTTGTTCAAGTAATTTTCAAGATCAATTTGTTTTGTAAAAAATAACAATAGTTAAGTTTAGTTTTAAGTGCTATTTCATTGTAAAAAAAAAATAATAATTCTGTATTTTATGACTAAGCTAAAAATACCTAAACGGTTTTAAAGAAGAAAAGACAATAACTAAATTAATTTTAAGTTGAAATATTTAACTATGTAAAAGATGATTGGTTATAAGTTCCGGGTCGTAACTTGATTGAGAAAGGGGAGAATGTAGGAATCGATTTTCTGCTTTTTTTTCAATTAGAAATGTAATTTAATTTTCAATGTTAATCGGTTCGTGGCTTATGAAAGACTAATTAGCGAAGAAGAAGACCACGCCTTTTTATAATTAATCGAGCGCGATCTAGGGAAAATTATCAACCAATCACCTTAATTACCAATTAAATCGACGGCTATAAAAGAAGCGAAGCCGTAATTAGCGAGTCAGTTGCAATTCAGCCCTCACTGTGTGAAGAGCTGTTTTACGCTCTCCAAGAGTTCGCCTGTCGACTTTGGAACGATTGAAGGAACAAAGCTGTACGAAATCTTGTAACCACGAAGAAGTAATAAATTTCGGGCCTTGTGCCATTTATTTTGTTGAAAGCATTTTTCACTGCCTCAGGGCAACTTCTTATTTTGAAGAAAGCATATTTCACTGCCCCCCGGGCAACTTCTTATTTTAAAAAAGCATTTTTCACAAGCCTCCGGGCCAATTCTTATTTTGGGAAAGCAAATTTCACGGCTTTACGCCACCAAGAGAGGTTTTCACCTCTGAAGAAAATCGACGACACCGGCGCTCCACCGATATCTTTCCATCAAGCCTTTCGAGTCAAAAACTCATCTTCATCCATCATCGGGGTTATTCCCTATATATATATATATATCGTATATATATATATATATATATATATATATATACTAGCTGTACCCGGCGTGCCTCCGGCACGCCTGTCCCAGCTAGGCCCTCCGGGCGGGTTGCCCTGGCGGGCGGCGTCTCGGAATGAAAGTATGAGGTGTCCAAAATTGATTACCTTTTATGTAAATTGTTTTTTTTTTTTTTTTTTATATAGATATATAGTTGACCCGGCCACGCGTTGCTATGGCTAAAGTTTTTGTTATATTACATTATAGTAAACAATCTAAGAGGAACGATAAGAGAACATCAGTCACGGAGTCCACTATGTTTTTCAACACAGATAGTATTTGTAAAAAATATGGTGATCTCCTTATTTGACTTTCTACTACTATAACCCTTTAGTACAATGAAATTGATTTACATTGAACAAAAGACGTAAAATGTTGATGTTGGTATACAAATTCACTGGATTGAGATTTGAAGGGGAAGTATGTTGAACACAATTAATTAAAATGTTCTTACACTTGATATTAAGTAGAAATCAATACAAAATAAAAATTTATCAGATTTATTATTTCCATTTAATTTTATAACAAATAAGTGATATTACACAGTATAATACAGTAAATAACATGTGACGCTAAACTCATAAATGAGGTCAAGGCAGACAGTCTTAAACTTTTAAACATTGATATCTATTTTTTGAATTATAAATACTTTCAATTTCAATTTAATTTAACACCAATCGGTGCACAAATGTTTTTGGTTAACCTGTCTTTAGCTAACACAAATAGATTCGACGGTTTCCCAACACGTGAACACGCAACATATAGTTGCCCATGAGAAAAACATGTATTTTCCAAATCTAAACCACAAATGGACATTGTTTGACCTTGAGATTTATTTATAGACATGGCGAAAGCTAAACGAATTGGAAACTGTAGCCTTTTGAAGGGTATGGTAGAATCTGATGGTATCATCGGAATACGTGGCAGCAGGACCATTTTTCCTTTAAACTTCCCAGCCAAAATGGTTGCTTCAAGAATGTTTCCGGTGATCTTTTGATGACCAAACGCGTACCGTTACATAATTGAGGTGGATTCAAATTACGGAGGAGAATAATAGGGGAACCAATCTTTAATCGAAGATTATGTGGTGGCATTCCAGGGATATCTAATGAATTTAAAAATTCAATCGGAAAATTTATACTTTCATTTTCATCAACAACAGTATCGATTGATTTAAAAGACATCAGATCGCCTGGTAACAACTGTTGTATCTGAAGTTAATTTCGTCAACATCAACGTTTTTGGCTGCCAAAATCGCCCGTTGACTGAGCCATTCATGATTCAAATAATTATTAAATTATAAAGTTTTGATCAATGAAGCACAAATAAGTAAAAACAGGTTTAATTTAACTGTATTATCTTCATTATAATATGAATGCAATTTACACTTCAGTCTAAGTAACACGTGGCCGGCTATGCTAACACCAAAAATTTAAAAAGTGGAAATAATTGAATTATACGGTATTTCGTTCACTACAAAATAAATTTAATTAATTTTATAGCGTCAACAACACGTGGTAATTATGCTGTTGAAATGTAGCTTATATGACACGTTCGTAGATTTACCATAGCAGCGCCATCTATTGATTACTTACTCAACCCAGTCGAAAGGTATCGACATCTGTTAGAATCATTTGGAGTCAAATGACTGTCAAATACTAACAGACAAATAATTAGCAATAAATTAAAATTGCGACTATAATTTGAGATTTAAACTATCCTATTTCTCAAGTTGGATCGAACTGCACATGGTGTGCGAATTTTATTATAATCGGTTCAGTGGTTTAGGAGTCCATTGAGAACATACATTGTGACACGAGATTTATATATATTAAGATATAATATATATATATATATACCTGGAAGACCGAGCTTTGTTCGGGTTTAGTTAATGCTTGACAATAACACACCACAATCACAATAGTTCTTCAAGGCCTTTGAGAACAATTAGCCCATCCCATTGTCTGTCTGGGTACAATAGTAAAAGGAAAACCTTTTTGAAAACCTTAAGAATGAAATTTTTCTACCTGAGAATAATTAATTTGATTACGATAAAACCCATCAAAAACAATTTTGTCGAAGATGAGACCGTGACAGATCGAATTGTCACCCCAAAAACCCCTAACCAGTGAATTTCATCAAAATCGGTAGAGCTGTTTTCAAAATAGAACCAAGATACAAATTTATATATATATAAATAGACAATTTTTGCTCGTTTAATAAGAGTAGATATATGATAAAAAATGGAGTTAGCAGGTTTACACTCTAAGCCGACGATTATCAATATACATAAAAAAGCTGATATTTAAATTATAATTGGAACTAAAGGCCATTAATATTGAAGATGAAGAATTAATTAAAAGAGACCATTAATCAAAATATATTATTTTTTCTGACTGTTTGACTTAGGGTTGCATGTCGGCTTGGTAAACTCTTTTACTATAAACGTTGGCAAAGGGTAAAACCTTAGAATTCACCTTATGCCCTGCCGGATGGCCATTCAGATGTTACTTTATTCTGATTGGCCATCCCGCCGGGCATAAAGTGAATTCTAAGGTTTTGCCCTTTGTCAACTTTTACAAAGACTTTACCATCCGACATACAACTGGCCCCGAGAGACCACTAATCGAAATATATTATTTTTTCTGACTGTTTGACTTAGGCCAGTTGTATGTCGGTTGGTAAACTCTTTTAAACGTTGACAAAGGGTAAAACCTTAGAATTCATCTTGTGCCCGTTGGGATGGCCAATCAGATGGAAGTGCGTGTCATCTGATTGGCCATCCCAGCCGACACAAGGTGAATTTTAAGATGTTACCCTTTGTCAAGGTTTAAAAAGAGTTTACCAACCGACATACAACTTGTGTTTGTCTGGATTTTAATACCCAAGATAAGCGGAGAGTCGTAGAGAGTTCTGATGTTAAAATGATTGTATTTCGAATACAAAGAACTGATTATATTTTCTTGGTCTTTCTAGTTTCAGAACTTTTGGATGAAAAAATGTAGAAAATCAGAAAAATATCGAATCGTATATAACGAGCTCATGAACGATTTGGCTCTGTAGTACTGAGTTGAAATTTCCTTTACTGGCTGAATTCCTCTCTTTCCTAATTTATAAATTTTTGGACACCCATCTTTCCTTCATCACCGTTGGTATAATAAGCTGCTCCTTTGTGCAAGGAATCAGCTTTCTAGCTTATTAAAAAATTGTAATATCACGAAAATTTGTTAAAAGCGAGACTGACCTTAGAAAAAGTTTTCATTTTTTTTGTTACAATTTCTTTGGTTTATTCTACTCTTATTAAACGAGCAAAAATTGTATATTTGTTTATATATATATATATATATTGTATCTTAGTTCTATTTTGAAAACGGCTCTAACGATTTTGATGAAATTCACGGGTTAGGGGGTTTTTGGGGTGACAATTCGATCTGTCACGGTCTCATCTTCGACAAAATTGTTTTTGATGGGTTTTTTCGTAAACAAATTAATTATTCTCAGGTAGACAAATCCCATTCTTAGGGTTTTAAAAAAGGTTACTCTTTTACTTTTGTACCCAGGCAGACAATGGGTTGGCTTAATTCATTGTTCTCAAAGGCCTTGAAGAACTATTGTGATCGAGGGGTGAACCGCGATTGGAATTAGGTGTACACCTTCTTTGGAATTATTTGGAATTACTTTGGAATTCATTAGATAATCTATTGTTATCTATTGTCTTCTACTTGGAAATGAAAGTGGAAGTGGAAGTAGGTGTACACGATTTTAGGTCGCGGTTCACCCCTCGATTGTGATTAAACGTTAGAATTATTAACAAACGTTTTATAATTGTTTTTATAAAGAACCTTATTTATTTAATAGAATAAAAAATAATCAAGAATTTATTTAAAAATATCTTTCGCATAACCAGGTCTCAATTTTCAGAAAAAATAACACATTTTGATAGGTTTTATTTATTAACAATTGGATGAATAAAAATGAATCATGTGGTTGAATCAAAACAGGTGCAGGAGGTGGGGGATCCGGGGATGAGGTCGAGCGGGGTGGAGGTGGGGGGGTGGTACAGTGGTCGAATACATTATATATATTTGTATTTTTTTTAATTTGAAAACGCCTCTCAAATAAAAATCGACCTTTTTATCAGAATTTTAAATTAAAAATAATATTAAAATAAAGCTTTTAACTGAAGGAAGAAGTTACCGAGCATCGCTCGGTGCCTCCAGGTACTGAAATATTAATACCGTTCAAAAGAAAAAGAGATGCAACATCATCCGCGAAGTGAAACTGCTACTTAAAAAAGAATTAAGATTTCTATAGAAAACGACGAAAGATCATCATCTACTCTAAAGCCCCGAGTTATTACGGTAAATTTTATTAAATGTAAGAAAAGGGGGATATTTATCCCCTCATGAATGTTTTAGGGTCAGTTGTATGTCGGTTGGTAAACTCTTTTTAAACGTTAACAAAGGGTAAAACCTTAGAATTCACCTTGTGCCCGGTGGCATGGCCAATCAGATGAAAGTGCCTGTCATCTGATTGGCCATCCCACCCGGCACAAGGTGAATTCTAAGATTTTGCCCTTTGTTAACGTTTAAAAAGAGTTTACCAACCGACATACAACTGGCCCTTAATGATTTAGAATAATCTGAGTAAACATATTTTACACTTGTTCCTTAGTTCCCCATGTTTCAAATTGAACATTTTACAAATCTAATAATAATAATAAAATGTTCAATTTGAAGTGAAAAACCTGTAAAATATGTCAGATTAGTTTACCTCAAATAACTGCCCTTGATTTGCTCGAATAACTTTTTGGCACTTGGGTTCAGTTCTAGAGGGGTGGATGCAACCCTTTTATGATATGTAATAAAAATTATTCGTAATAATTTGGATTTATTATAGAATTTCTTTTCAGAAGGGTGAGTTTTTTTAATGTATTAATCAGTCTGTTATAGGATACTTTACTTATTATTTTTTTTACTAATAGGTAATTAGTTTATTTTTAGAAACGGCCCTGGAATTTTAGATTTGCCCCGGGGCCCGCAAAAAATAGGGGCAGTCGAGGGGTGAACCGCGATTGGAATTAGGTGTACACCGTCTTTGGAATTATTTTGGAATTCATTAGATAATCTATTGTCTTCTACTTGGAAATAAAAGTGGAAGTAGGTGTACACGATTTTAGGTCGCGGTTCACCCATCGGGGGCGGACCTGCTAAAAATTGTATGATACAAATAAATCATATAAGTACTTATCAAATAAATAAAATTAAAAATCACAAGATTAACCCTCAAAATTTATTAATTTTATGCCGTTTTTGAGAAATACGAAATATGTATTTTCAAAAAATCTTCGGCCGGAAGTTAATCTATGAGGGTAAAAAAATATACTTACTTATCAAAGAAAATCAAATTTAAGAAAAATCTTAGAATCTCCAAAAAATGTTCCCTATTGCTTTTTGGAGAATTTGAAGAAATTTTTCTGGTTACTTTTATTTAAAAGGGGGTTTGATTTGATGGACCTTTAATACCCTTACCGGGAGTTTAGAGCTCAGAAGTAGTGTTCATCTCAAACACTCAAAGCACCAGGCAAAATTTTAGACAGCATCTGCCATCTATTATCTTTTGTCTAAACTAAATTTAAATCAATTACCTCAGATAATTGTCAAGAGATGGCGACTGCTATCTTGATAAAATAACAGGAGGTAAATTACTTAATATGGCTAACACACCTGCTCGATTCTAAACTCCGGATAGAGGAATTTTACAAAAACCTCATGAAGTCATCATACAGAAAAGAGTAATGAAAAATATTTTGTAAATAAAAGTCAATAAGAGTTAAAAGAAGGAAAGTTTAATTCTACAGCTCCGGATAGGATATTTTTTAAAAGATCCATCAAACTGAAATCATTTTAAGAAAGATTTTTTTTATTTCATTTTCTACTAACCACCTTCATCACGAGTACACAGTGTACTATTGTGCCTTCCTTTATCAAATCTAGCAGAAGATTTTTTATAAAGATTTTCTTTTTTTTTTACATACCTCCATCCAGGGGCCGTCCGTGAATTTGTGGGGCTCTGGGCTAACACTACATGGGGTCCTACCTAATTAATCAAAATAATTTCGCATTTTGTCAAAAAACTGTTTTTTATAATCATATAGGTATACAGTATAGGAAAAAAAATATTTATTTATTTAATATGGAATGTCTTAGATACATAAAGAGCAACTGTAATTTTAGATATTTTTTTTTTTTTTTAAATCGCAATATTGTCCATTGTCTTCAATGTGGGCTGGTGACCCTTATATCCACGGGACCCTGGGCTGCAGCCCAAAAAGCCCATATATAGATAAGATCTCGCCCCTGCCGACATCAAATCCAACCAAAGCAGATATATGAGTAGAGTTGGAAACAATCTATATATATAAAATTAAGGTTTTGTCTGTACATTGCTCCAAATCACGCCAAATTTTGGTTGCACATGTTTCAAGCAAAGTTATGAACGAAAACACCCTCAACAAAATTCCTGTCTGTATGTCTGTCTGTCTTACAGTGGTTTCCGCGAAAAGTTGCTCACGATTCACGTAAAAACGGCTGAAGGGATTGTTATGAAATTTCATATTTACATCAGATGTCTTCTAACTTACGTTTTTAGCTATATAACGTTTTGATATTTTGACCCCAAAAGGGGGTTTGGGGGGGGGCGCACGAATGAAAATTATCAAATAACTCCTAAACTATTAACTCTACGGCAAATTTTATTATGAGCAAAGTTGTAGGGGATGTGATTTCTGACAACTTTTGTTTAAAAAAATTCCACCAAAAAACTACCCAAAAAGGGGGAGAGGGTCAAAATATGAAAATTCTTGCTCTTGGACCAAACTCAACCAAATTTTGTATACATAATCTGTGGGTCACTAGAAGGCTAGAAATGCAAAAACTAACCACCCAAAATGGGGGGGTCAAAAAATGAAAATTCTTACCCTTATAGCCAACTTAACCAAATTTTGTATATATAATCTGTGGGTCACTAGAAGGCTAGAAATGCAAAAACTGGGTGCGGGGGTGGAGTGATGGTGCGGGGTTGGGGTGCGTGGGGTGGAATGGAGTAGGGGGTGAGTTAGGGTATGGGGTGCGGGGTGGTATGAGGGTCCGGGGGGCGTAGCGGGGGTGGGGTCCAGGAGCCTAGGCGCGGGGGAAGGGTGGAGTGGGGGGTTCAGGTGAGGGTCCAGAGGCGTAGTGGGGTGGGGCTGGTTGTGTGGGGGCGGGGGTTGGGGGCACGGGGTGGGGTTCAGGGTGGGTGCGGGGTTGGGGCGGGGTGGGTTTGGGGGGGTGTGGTGGGTGGGAGTGGGGTGTGAGGGTAGGGTTCGTGGGATGGGGGTCCAGGGGGCGTGCCCCATGGCTAGCAAGAGGGTCGCCGAAGACGAAGTGGGGTGGGGGTTGCGGGTGGGTTGTGGGTTAGTTGGAGGGGGTGGGGGTGGGGGGGTGAGGATGGGGTTCGTGGGTTTGGGGTCCAGAGGGCGTGTCCCTGGCTAGCAAGAGGGCCGCCGAAGGCGGGCCTTGCAGCTAGTAGTCAATAAAAGCAACCCGAATTAGTCTAGTATTAGAAATCTTGTTTTTATAGTTATTATAAATAATTTAATTTCTGCAAAACGGCTTCTGAATATTTCTTTGAAATTTTGATTTTTATTCTCACATTTTCTTTTCTTTAATATGTATATATTTTTATCCTTATTGAATAGCTTTTGGGTTGGTTTTTGAAGATTTCTGGAGGAAATATTTCGTGTTTTTTTTTAGATTTCTCAAAAACAGCTGAAATGTTTATTTGTCAATTTAAAGGAGGTCCCTAGACGGTCAATCTTTTGATCCAATGCGCGCTTCAATCAACCCTTCAATCTTTTGATCAAAACTCATTCATAGTGAAGTTTCGAATAGGTTTCGATGTTGGAAGCTAGCGGAGAGTTCTCCATGGTTGTTGTCGAGTGCGTGACTGAAGGAAAGATTGATCAAAACCCTTCTAGAAGGTCATGCGCATCTTCAATCATTTGCGTAAATCAAACTTTCCATCAATCACCGTCAATGATTCGTTCAATGGGTTCTTAAAAGGTCAATCATGCTTGACTCAATCGATTACCTACATCTTTTGATCAAAATGATTGACCGTCTATTTACTTTTTTCTGATGACATTTAGGGGGATTTATTGAGATTTTAGTGGGAATATTTCATATTTTTGTCGATATCTTGAAAATAGCTGAAAATAATTATTTCACAATGTAAGGGTATAACAACAATTAAATCCTCTTTAATGTGGATATATTTTTATCCTTGTCGTTTATAGGTTTTAATGAAGTTTTTATGATAATTTTTCATTCTTTTATTTATTATATCAAAATGGCTTAAAATATTTTTTTGACATTTGATGGTTTATCCAGAATTAAGGAATAAAGATTTATTTATTTAACTTTTCTTCTATGTAGATCTTTACCTTTAATGACGTTTAGGAGGTTTCATTGAAGTTTTTTTTTCTTAGTGTTTCTCTTTGTAACTCTAAAACGAGTTGAAATAATTTTTTGAAAATTTCCAGAATTATTATAACATAGATTTTATCTAATGGTGGGTTGAAGATTTTGTGGAAATTTTTTCCTGCTTCTATTTTCATGAAAAATCTATAGTTATAAAATAAAAAATAAAACTGAAATATTAATAGAGGAACCTATCAAACTTTATAGTCCGATCGTAATTCTATTAGAAAATATCAAATGATATTATTATTTTCCTATTTAAAAATGTAGATTTAATTTATATATGTTACGGCTAATATGCAAATTTGGATAGTTTATAAACTAATCAAACCATTGGGTATTTAGATAGAAAACGCAATTTCCACTAAAATAGCAGCTAGTTTGCAAATTTACCAAGACTCTTGGCTAATTTACTTGAAATTATTGAGAAAACCAATAAGTATAGTGGGTTAGTTTATAAACTATCCAATGTAGCCTGGCTAATATGAAAACCATATAATTTCTAGTAACACAAAATAGCCAAACCTTTGGCTAGTTTATAAACTACTTAACTAGGCTCTTAATGTTCATGGCATTTCTTATTTGATGAATTAGAGATGAATAAAATGCAAACGTTTGATTTAAATTTTTTATTATTAAAAAAATAAAATATTTTCAAATAAGTATAATATACTTAGATATTTTAATAGTAAGAAATGTTTCTTGGCTGTATGACTGGCAGCAACTGACTGATAGTTATATAAAATACATGCTAAAAAATAACAAGAGGGTATTTTATGTTACTAGAAATTATGGTTTTCATATTAGCCAGGCTGCATTGGATAGTTTATAAACTAACCCGCTATTTTGGTTTTCTCAATAATTTCAAGTAAATTAGTCAAGACTCTTGGTTAGTTTGCAAACTAGCTGCTATTTTAGTGGAAATTGCGTTTTCTATCAAAATAGCCAATGGTTTGGTTAGTTTATAAACTATCCAGCTAGTTTATAAACTATCCAAATTTGCATATTAGCCGTAACATATAGGTATACATCAAAAATTGTGGAAAATAAAGGAATTGGAATAATTATCGGAAAAGAGGTTTTTTTATCTAATTAGTTTTTTCCTCTTATTAAAAACAAGGACTAAAAAGATGATCAAGGACAGTCGATAGTGGAGAAGTAATCTCCGAAGTCGAAGCTCAAATACAATGTATACATTAATTCATGTAAATTAATTGGTTCAATAAAATATTTTAAATTCATCAAAAATTGTATTAAATAAGAGGAAATAAGTAATTGATTTTTTTGACATAAGGATAACCTATAAAGAAATTTAAGATTGAAAATGAATTCGGTTAAAAAGAGAAAATAATTTCTCACCTAAATCCAATTATAAATAAATAAATAATGTCAGATGATATGTAATGGAGTCAGTTTTTATTTTTCCTTTTGATTAATCAATTAATAAAATGTAATCATTGATAATTTAAAATTTGTCTAAAATTTATTAATGTCAAACATGTCATCGAATATATTTATATGGAAAGAATAATTAATGTGTTTAAATTCTTTAAATAAATTCTAAATAGATTTATAATATACATTTTTTATTATATTCAGAATAAAGATATTATATAAAAAAAGGGTTAAGTGGTTAACAAATGATTTTAAATTTTATATTATTTTCTAACATCTCGTTTAATTACAGGGAATATTTGCATATCGCTGTATCGAAAATCGATAAAATTAATCTATTATTTTGTAGTTGAATATTTCTACCCTTAACCTATCGAATGATGGGTTAACCATCTATATTGAAAATTATGTTTGCTCTTGAGTATAAAATATAAATAGATCAGTAAGTAGGTACTAGAGAACTGTCCTTTTTCAGTGATCTACGGATACCAGAATTGAAAAGTTTCTATTTTTTTTTTTTTTTTTTTTTAATGAAATTGATGTGACAAAGAGTGAAGCCCTAAAGGCCTGGCTTGGCCACTTCGTCGGGAAAGGAAGAAGAGATTTTATGGGATGAATAGGAGTCGAAGATATCTGTGGGTGCCGGTTTTAAACAGCTGAAGGTTATAAGTCGCGAGGAAGACGATGGCTGGAAGCGAATTCCAGTCTCTGGAGGTCTTAAGCGGCCCCTACACGACACTGACAGTCAGAATGATTCAATCTGACTGTCTTCGTTACTTCAATCATGCAGAACCCTACACGATCATTCCGACTGACAGTCAGATTGAAGTTTTTTTGGCTCATTCTACAGTGACAAACCGCGAAGACTGATAAAAAGAATGACTATCATTACAGACTTCAGTCAATCTCCCCTCTTTTTTACATGATTGAAGCTCTGATTTCTGGAAATCTGTCAATCTCGTTCATCTGTCCATCAGTCCTACCCCTACACGCTCAATCGGAATGTCAATCCTAGACAAGACTGACAGTCAGAATGATCGTGTAGGGGCCGCTTTAGGGATGAAAGAGTTGGCGAAAACGCTGGTTCGATTTTTATCCAATTTGACAATGAAGGGGTGCTGAGCGTTCGAAAACAGCGAGTTTCTTGCAAAGAGGCCTTTGGGGGATAATTGATTTCAGCTCTAATGAAAAAACACCATGATAGTATCTATAGTACAGGGAAAGGGCAGAAACGGCTCCACGGTGAACCAGGGAGTCAGTAAATTAGTTAAGGCCGGGTCTTCTAGTTTAATTGCTCGCTTCTGAATTGCATCCAGTGTGGCAAGAGAATGCTTGAAGGTCACTCTCCACAGATGAGAGCCGTGGTTGTTTAAAAAGAAAATGTTACTTCTATATGCATAGTTTTAAATCTCCAGTTCATTGTGATCAAATCTTCAGCTACTTTTTTAACATTAAACATTCAATCTTTGAAAAAAAGAATAATTATACTACATAATATAATAAATTTACATGAAGCTACAATTTTTATTTTTGACAAGGCTTGTTGGTTCGATCACATATGTGTACCGCATTTTGTGTATAACTGTAAGTTTAAACAACCAACTTGTAATATTATGATAATAAGCATAAAATATATCAATGTTAACATCTATTTGTAAATTTTGTAGCCCAATTAACTGAAGATGGCCAAATAAATTCAGGCCGAAACGTTTTATTCAGGGTGTTTTATTGAAGCCAGCGCATCCAACTTTGGCAGATACTTCCTCCTTCATCTTATACATATGATAAATCGACGAGATAACAAGATCAATTTTTCTAAACCTGTCACTATTTACCCAAAAAGTGTCAATTTTTTCATAAAAACTTCCTTGACTCTAATTATTTGTTGTATAAACACTAGGTGGGACCTAAGGTCCTATGTTTGTATGCATTGTAAATAAAATAAATAAATAAATATGACATTTATATTAGCCTCCAATACTTGGAAGTCACATAAATAGAAATTTATTTCTGAATCATAGTCATACATATTTACTTCCAAAACTCACAAATCCGAAATCTCCAATATTTTAGTTTATTTAGTATTTTTCATTTATTATTAAAATCGAGTATTTATTTATTCATTTTTTTAAAGATGCTATTTTTAAAAAAATCTAATGTTTCTAGGGGTTATATTTTCTCCAAATTGTTAACAATCAATTTAAAGCCGAGAATCAAAGATCTTATTAGATGTTTTATTCATATAAGAAGGGATCGGCCCCTTAGGATTCAAACCCAAATGCCAAGCTCAAATAAATTTCCTAACCCTTCTCTCATTTAGTCTGAAAATTTTATTAGTTTAAAAGGAAGACTTTCTTTTATGCTTTGATACAAAAATCTTCAGTTATTTATTCAAAAGTGAATATTCAATTTTGCAAATAAGAATTATTAAACTTCTACTTAATGGTATAGATAAAGATGATTGACTAGTCTTGTTAATTTTCATATATATCCCTGTTTTTACCCAGAAATGATCAATTCTACATAAAAACTTCCATTACTCTTAGTATTTATATTATTTTCCATATGCTAGACTTCACAAAATGGAAATGATTAGTTTTCTTAGTATCATACACCCTTGGTCCAAGGAATGATGGATAACGAATCGATAGATTTCCTAAAAGATAAGGAAAAGAAGATGAAGTGAATATCTTAATGATAAAGAGAATTCACTGAAGTAGTCCTCTCTGTTTAATGCAAATAAACATATACCTATGTTATATATATAAGTATATAAAAAGAATCGTCAAACATTTATTAAAACTCCAAAAGTTTCGGAAGAATTTCTCACTTTATCAATGGAATTAATTAAATTTCAAAATCATGTAATGAATATTTTTTTTTTAATTTATTTCTTAACCCAAAAAGATCACAAAGAATCTACAACAGCCATTACAAATATCATACATGTGTGCATTATCATAATCTCTGGCCAAATAAATATCGCTTAACATTTTTATTAAATTTACTCATAGTTCTCACATCTTTCAACCCTTCAGGCAGTTCAATATACCAGATTACAGCAGTGTGGGTGATCCTCCTCTGACCCACTATCCTTGCAAACGATAGTGCTGATTGGTTTTGGTGTTGTGTCCATGTACTATATATCACTGTTAAATAGTAACTCAGTACCCGTAACTATCAAGTTATTTTTTTATTTTGAATATCATCACTGAGTCTAGCTTAATTATTTCTCTGACCCTCAATAGCCTCAATTCATTATATAATTCTAGGGTGTTTGTTCTATGCTCTTTGCAGAATATAAGCTTGATAGCAAGATTCTGAGAGACCTGAAGTCTATCTAAAGCCTAGTTCACATATTAGTCAAGTAGCTCGGCCTAGTGAACTGGGCCCATTACTCGTCCCAGTACTCTACTCGCCCTCGATTTTTGTGGAGGTATTTACACGGTGCTAGTGTTAGTATGACTTAAGAAGAAATGACGTTTGCTGTTCAATGTCGCCTGCTTAAATATTGTTTATCAAAGGTGTATAATTTCTTATTGGATCAAGTACATGATGCTATTGAAGAGGTTCTCCCCATTCCTCCCATCTTCTTCTAAAATTGGCACCCCATCTTGAGTCATTCTTGTTGTTGATGTTTCTTACTATTTCCCTTAGACATACCCTTGGCCATCTGCTTTCTTCCATTTCTATTATATTTAATATATATAGTTGCCTAGTCTTTTTACCTGGTATGTTCTTCGCTTGATTCTTCCGATCTCTCTCCTCCATATGTAGTCCGGTCCCAGATAGCAAGTGGACTTGCCGCAAACTTAACTTTTGTTTGAATTTAAATTGTCATGTCAAATATGACAAGATAAGTTTGTGGTAATTTTGCAGCAATCTTGAATGTTCAAGGGTGAATTAGTAAGTTTTTATCTAACTTGCTACAAACTTGCTTACTTGCTTGTTCGTTGGCGCCATCTAGCCACAAATACATTAATCATTTAGTCTATGTTTAGTTAATCGTTAAACTGTCAATCTAGTTTATTTTTAATATAATTATAAGCATTTCCTAAAAAAGTAACTACTTTTTTAATCCAGAATTCAAACGGGCGGAATACTTGAGGTATCATTAAAATTATTATCAATTAAAATTAAAATTATTTTTATTTAATTCTAAAGGGTCGCTTACATGTCTCGAAAATCGAATGGACTTTCAAAATAAACAACTTATATAAATATATAAGAAATAAAAGAAATATCAGTTAATTTATACATTGACTTATTCTCCAAAATCCTTATTTTATTATCAATAGCTTTCTATACATATATGATAATACATATTATTTTTCAAGAAATCTAAATAAATAACAGAGAAAGAGGTTATGGGTAAGTTTTCCACTTTTATAATATATATTTATCTATAATTTAATGTTTTTTTATTTTTTTGAACTTAAGATTCTTCTATTAAATCTGTATTTTTATATCTACTGTACTGAAATATTTTTGCTTTATCCATAGGGAAGTTCAACAAGAAGGTACGTTTTAGATTACATATATGAGTGCTCCTTACAGCATGTGATGGTTTGACAAAATTCTATAATTCACTAATAATTTTATGTCTTAAATATTATAAATATAGTAATCTTGTTTATTTGTTTCAGACTAGAGAGAGAAAAGAAAGGTCAAATACGAAATAAGATTTAAGAAATGACAAAGAGAAAGTGATTTTTTTTATATTTTATTATTTGTTTTTTTATAATTTTAATAAAATAAAAAGGATTAAAAAAGATTAAATCAATGGTTTGTTTTTTGTTATTTTTTCCCCTTGTATTTTCCTGACCAATATTTACTTCTTTCTAATTTAACAAAGAATCAGCCAATAAGGTAGAAACACCTATTTATTGTCTATTGATGGCATTCACCTAAAGATGACATTCTCCAAGGAACAATAAGTAAATAACTGATTTTTAAATTTTAGTCGATTTTCTTTTAGTAGGTTAAACTTACTTATGTCACTGTTGCATATACTTTACAAAAATAAACACCCTGCAAGTATGTAAAGCCAAAGCTGCACATGCTTTGCAAAACAAACAACATGCAATCATGTTATGTCAAAGTTGCATATGCTTTGCAAAAACAAACAACATGCAAGCTTGTCGCTGGGAAACTAGGAGGTTTGATTCAAAGTTGCCTCAAGTGTACATACTTGCCACGACAAACTTGCCGCAAGCTTTCACTTTTGACACATCAAACTTGTTGCAAGTTGGATTCAAGTTTAAATTGCTATCTGGGGTGTGTTTCTCTTCACCCCCATTATTAATTTAAAGAATTCTCCTTGTATCTTTTCTATTTCTTTTTTCTCAGCCCATCCCCAGTTTTCTACTCCATACATTATAATTGATTTAATTAATGACTCAAATAAGTAAATTTTCTTATTTAAATCTCTTTATTGCTCCAAGTTGTATATATTATTTTATTCGCCTTCTTTATTTACGTGTCTACTTATGTGTTTATTGTGGTTGTTATTTTCATTAAACAGGTATCCCAAATATTTTATATTATTCACTTGGTCTATTTTTTCTTTGTTTATATACCAATCAATATTTTTATTTTTTTCTTCCTCTTTTCCTAAAGCACATTATCTAGTTTATGTAGTATTTTACTTTATTTTTATTTTAAATTTAGAATATGTTTATTATACTTTTAATTTATTAAAAGGAATTGCTCTGTGTTAAAAATAAATAAATAATTTTTCAACTCATATATTATCTAAGTACTCTAAAAAAAATTTTTAATTGTTTTTTTGTTAATGAAGGGTGTCATATTTTCATATATTTCCTTGAAGACGGACATATATAGATATCACTGCAGCCCAGGATAATGCAATGAACCAATTTCCAAATAAAAGACTTAAGGTAGTTGTTTCGCGACAATACTAGCAAAAAGTTAATGCTAGAGTATATAGAACAGACAATAAGGATTCATAATTCATATGCCCAAAACTATTTGCTGTTTATGTACCGATTCTAGCCAATGCCGTGGTCGTTTGACAAATCCGGCAACATTGTAAGAGCTTGAATATATTTTATAATAGAAATTTCAGATAAAGTACATAATAAAGGGAGATTTATAAAACAAAAAGTTCTTAATAAGCGATTGAAAGTTGTTACGACAATAGCTGAAGCGAAAAAACGTCAAAAAAGTACTAAAGTTAACCCACTTTTTAGGTTAAATAAATGCTATGTTGCCAGATTGTTTTTAGTGTATTTTTTTTTGTATACATTTTTCATTATTTATTCATTATTATCTCAGAAACTATGTTGTAACTATGAATTAAAATTTTCTTAAAAAATGTATTAGTTATTGTTTATGTTGGTTTAGTTTTTTATAAAAATGGTAAGAAGAGTTTCTTAATTATAATTAAATATGTATGTAAATTTTCCGAAATCCCGTATAGTGCAATGTATAAGAGTCTGAAAAACTCTTATCTTTGGAATTTAATATCTCCGGAACTATTTTGTTCATAAATTTCGTTTCGCCACCAATCGATGCAGAAGTATTTAAATAATAATCTGTCTAAATTTCTAAAAAATCCTAAGAAAAACCATTTGGCGGAACAACTACCTTACGATCTGGTTTCTAACCTTTAAAAATTTGACGTTTCGGAGGTGTTTACTGTAAACGCTTCCGAAACGTCAGATTAGATAAGAGTCAACTTGACATGCTTCCTTCATTAAACTCGTTTATTTGGAATGTGTTCTTTTCATTATTCTGGACTTCCACTCCATCAATCTCATTGATTTAAGCCAACTTCTATTTTAAAAATTATGTATAGGTATTTCAGCCTGTCAATTCTAGAGAATCTTTTATCAGCGATCTACCAGCGGATTAAATTTAAATGCCAGATATAAGGACTTTTCTAAGCATGGTTGGATTTAAATTTAAAGCTCATTTTGATCAAATCTATTTTTTTAAATTAAGGATTCAAACTTTGGAAAAAGAACAATTAAACTGGATCTAACACAGTAAGTTAAATTGAATATTCTTATTCTTATTTATACAAATAAATAATATGACTTGAAGGGGACAATAAAAGAGTGTGTCTTCAGGTGGAATTATAAATTTTTTTAATTGGAAGTAATGGATAGGCAGCCCAGGGGTAGTGAGGAAAGAAAAAAATTAACACATCCAAATTTATTGGATTTCTTCCTCCTTTCCTTTCAAACCGACGTTTCGGAGGATTCTTCCCTCCTTCTTCAGGATTTCAAGGGGTCAATGAAGGAGGAAGGATTATAATAAATTAAACCTTATTTGGATATGTGTTAATTTTTCTTTCCTCACTACCCCTGGGCTGGCTTCCATTACTTTCAATTAAATGAGCATTGCACGTAGCAAGCCTTTTTCCGACTCCCAACACTCTTTCGCGGTCAAATTAGAAAAGTGCCGGACCACTTCATTCGCCAATACATATATCCCCATGACTTCAAGGAACTGGAACTCTCTCCCAGCCTCCATCTTTCCCAGCACTTATAATCTTCAAACCTTCAAAACCCGAGTGCATAGACACCTACGTCTACACCCTCTCACTTAATCAACTTTCCCATCTCTTCGGTAATGCAAGGGTCTTTCGAGATCCATAGGAGCTGCATCTTTACTGGTGCACTCCTTCTTGCATTCGATTGCATTAAAAAAAAAAATTAAAAGTTCTACCAGTCCGTCTCTCTCCAGAGAAAATTTCGTACAAATAAATTTTTTTAATTTATTTATAACTAGACTATAGTTTCGAGAGCTTTGCCCTCTTCATCAATCTATTACAATTGATTCACAGGAATTTCCTGCAATTCCTCGAAGCTATAGTCTCGTTATAAATAAATTAAAAAAATTTATAATTCCAGCAGAAGACACACTCTTTTATTGTCTTCTTCAATTCATAAAAATTCTTCTACTCTCGGCAAAAAGAAACTTTCAATTTAATTAATATGACAGTCGATCCACAAATAAAAACAAAAATATGAATATCAATTATGGACCTCAAATAGAGAGGGCCTAGGGGCAGTCTCTATTGCCCGTCAAAGATAGATCACCTATATCCATTCTAATTCTGAAAACTAAACTTTAGGTAGGTATTAGATTCCAATCCATATATGGCCTATCAACACTTGAAATCCTCTCAAGACAAAACGTCAAAATTTTAAATTAAAATTAAGGGGAGTTTTTGTGGTATCTATATCACAGAAAGGAATGTTTTAAAAGAGTTTTTATAAACCTCAATATCTTCAGGAGTATAGAGACTAGACGATCATTATTTAATCACTCTACTCCTGAAGATGGGTTAACAGCCCGATATATATCTAATACTACTAAAAGGCATTTGTGCCCATGTCTGTTTGTAACTACCTACCTATGCCCTCCCCAGGGGTTTGGGAGGTGGGGTCTAGGGGGTTACTAAATGGCATTTGTCCCTGTGTCTGTACCTACCGTATATCTTTATTGTTAGAGTTCGTGACTGTGATGAAACTGTACTAGATGAAGGAGGAGTATCAGCCAAAGATGTAATCACTGCGTTCAATAAAACACCTTTAATAAGACGTTTCGGCCTGAATTTTATTTGGCCATCTTCAGTCAATTAAGAGTTATACACAAAATGCGGTACACATATGTGATCGAACCAAGCCTTGTCAAAAATAAATTTTTTTTAGCTTCATGTAAAGTTATAACGTGCCTGGACCCAAAAGTTTCAGAAATAAAGTAATCATCAAATACTACTAAAGGGCATTTGTCCTTGTCTATGTATGTACCTATGTTTCTATGTCCCCCCAGGGGTGGGGGTTGGGGTCCAGGGGGCTACTAAGGGGTATTTGTGCCTATGTCTGTACCTATATATAGTTATATATACCTATGTGGGGTTGTCAGGTGGGGTTCAGGGGTGAGGGTTAGGATCCATGGGAAAGGTGGGGGTCCAGGGGATACGGGATCCATGGGTGGGGAGTCTAGGGGGTAGGTTTACTGGGTTGGAGGGCGATCAGAGGCAGGGGTGAAGTTCCGGGGTTGGGGAGAGGGTCGGTGGGATGGAGAGTGGTTGGAGATGGAGGAGAGGGAGTGATCAAGTGACGGGGGGGTTCAGGGTGCGAAGCCCCTTGGCTAGCAAGAGGCCCACCGAAGGCGGGCCATGCAGCTAGCTATATTAAATTCATCATTTCTGTGAAACACCATAAAAACTCACACTAATTTCAATTTACATAATGTTTCACCATCAACCAACACCGCACTCTCTTAGTTTAAAATCTAAAATGTCTAAACGAGGTGGTTTCAACCGAAACAACTCAATCTTTTTATTATCAATCTTTACATCCTACTTAATTGAAAATTGATATTTAATAAATATAATAGAAAAAACAAAACATTAAGGTTAAAGGTTATGTATTTTTTCTCTTGCTATCGATTAATTGGATCTATTTTTTTCCAGATGATAATCAAACAATTCTATTTGATGATTAAGGATTAGGTGTCGAAAATCTCTAGACAATTTCAACAGAAACTTTTCTACTGATATACAACTCAACCACCGATGCATCATTTGATCAAATCTTAAATGAAAAATCTTAATATATAATATATAAATATTATAGTCAACAGCCCTGGCATGATCAAATTAAAGCACAGGTTTCCAAAGGATCACCGAAGATGAAACTGTGAGATGGGTAACCATCCATGTAGTGTTGGTATTTTTACAGAATTTGTTGGAATTAATTGGACAAGCCTGAAGGGAGATAACGCAATGGATATATTCTTTAAAAGGTAGTGTATTTCAACCTTTTTGATTCGTGCCCTTCCTTTTTCCATATCGATTTCAGCCGCCTCCCTCTAAAACCCTCCTAAAATAGCCATAAAAAGCATTATTACTGGTGCTTTCCAGGTCCCAAGGACTAATTAATTGTTAAAATCATTAAAGCTGCCCGAATTTGTTGGATAAATATTTCAATATTAATACACATCTACTTAAAAACCTTGAAAATAATTTGTTAATTGTTTTATAAGTCAAATAGCTAAAATTCTTTATAAAAACAATCGAAATACGTTAAATTCTTCCCATATTAATTGAAAATTTAAAAACTATGAAAAATAGTTGCTTTATGGAAGAATAATAAAGTAATTATAGTATATATGCTAGCAAATAAACAATTTATTTTTCATATTTTTCAAATTCTTAATTGATAAATGGAGAATCATTTTTAATTTTTTAAACGTTTTTATAACGAATTATATTTATTTTACATAAATACCTATAGTTGTAACTTCTTATGGAATTATTGGCTTTCTTTTTAAATAAAATTATCTTTGATATTAGGTTTAGACCATTGCTTCTTAAAGTAGTGGGCTGCGGCTCCCTAGGGGGCCATGGATTACCTGTAGGGGGGCCGCGAAGAGTCGCAAATGTAACAAATAAATTAAGTGGATATTGATGAGGCAGTCCGAAAAAGAAGATAATTTATAATATCTTTTTATTTTTATTCAAAACACGACATTTCGGAGGCTATTCCCTCCATCTTCAGGGTTTTGAAAAGTCAGTGAAGGAAATCCAATTCGACGTTCCCCTCTGACAAATAAATGATTATTGTTAAACAGTATATTTTTATAAATAGTTTTTTAACCAATCTGAATTTTAAAAAAAATAGGGAGGGTCGTGAGACCAAGGGGCTTCAAAAAGTTTAAGAAGCACTGTTCTAGATCACAAAAATATAAAACTCAAATTCCTTGTAGAGCTTTCAATTTATTTTAAAAACATCATCACTGACAGACATTGTAGCGACATTAATAGGGTCCTATTTTACTTTTGAAACAGAACCCTAAAAACACTAATTTTTAAAAAAATTGAAAAACTCACTTTCTTTTAATCGTAATATTTTATTATGAGAACATATTTTTTGTTGTTCGTATCAATAAATAGTTTATTTGATTTTTGTCCATTCATCCTGCACCCTTTCAGATATTTCACGCCCTTCTTGTGGGGTGCGCCCCATTGTTTGAGAACCGCTTCTTAAGGGTATATGACATAGCCAGTATAGGCAGAAACTAATTAATATATAATATAATGGTGTATCACTCGTATTCATAATAAATATTAATTAAAACAGGAATAGCAGGGAATTGGACAATAAATAAAAAACAAAGATTTTATTAAATGGGCCAGACGTTTATAATAGAAGTTTTATATATATACCTATATAGATATCTAGTTTCAATTGCAAGTGCTTTGTCTGTTTAAAAATAAAAACAATATAAAGGATTTTTACAAGAATTTTGATTTTTTTAATTGTTGAAAGGAGAAAAAATGTTCAAGAATGTTGAATAATTGAGGCCAATAATGTATTGTAGTTATAATAAATAAACTGACACTTTCTGATGTGGCCATCCACTTGACTTTACCATACAACCTGACCACTCTCTTATATTTAATATTTAATCAAATTATTTATAATCATGTAGGGGGGCTAGTTTTGCATTTTTAGACTTCTGGGGGTCCACTGATTATGTATACAACATTTGGTTGAGTTTTCTCAAATGGCCTAGAATTTTAATTTTTAACACCCTCTCCACCCCCCTTAATTTTGGGTCGATATGCACCAAAATCTAATCAGCTCTTAATCTCAATGCACTAAAACTACGTGTGAAATTTGGTTTTAATATTCACTAGTTTTTGAGCTAGCTCGTCCACAAAATTTGGCACAGACTAACAGACTAACAGACATTTTGACAAAACAATTATTATCTCGAAAAATATAGTTTTTTCTATGTTCACTTATTAGGGCTTTTTTGTAGACCGAAATGCCATGGTTTCGCCCAATTTTTTTAATCAAAATAGTTTCAGCCGTTTTTGAGATATTTCGAAAAAAAGAAGCAAAAAAACCACTTTTTTCATGCACGAATACATACTTGACCATACTCTGTATGGTAAAGTAAAACGATTAAATATGTTTCGTCGCATAGTGGAATTGTCTTTTGACAAAGACTTATAAAATGGGGTATTTATAACTCTCTTAATATATATAAATATATTTCCGAAATACCTCAGATTTTACACGAACTACAATTATATACAAAACGGAAACCTTGACTTCAGGAACAGTGTGGACCTTCTATGAGTCTCCAATAACTATTCTAAATAAGATAATTATTTTATACCTTTTAGTGCATTTTATTTTATTTGTTGCATTTAATTTTTTTGAAGTCGGTTTTATTTTTCTTTATAAAAATTATAATTAATATAATATAATATAAATATATTATATAGAAAAAACAAAAAACATTGAGGCTAAAGGTTCTCTCTATTTTCTCCTGCTATCGATTAATTGGATCTCATTTTTTTTCAGATGCCTCGTCGTTGCTGGTGATCAAGCAAATCTATTTGATGGTGCCAATTGGGCAAAAAAAGCATCGAGGAGGAGGCGCTTCACGAACGACTCGGTTCTCGGCCTTGCTTCGGGCTTTCCACTCATGCATTCCACCCAATTAGCTCTGGACCAAGGAGAGACCACAAGCCAGGTCTCACTTAACTATCTCGATCTTGCTTCTGCTCGCTTTTCATTGCCTCTCCCTAACTCTTTCCCACCCTCCCTCGTTTCGCTCTCTTGCTTCCACTATTGATCCTGTCCTCCTCTTTTGCTCTCCTGTTCAAACTGCGCATACGCTCCACTCCAGCTTCTATTCCTTTCCCCGAATCGCCTCTCCTTTGCACTTTACAAGCAAATAGAAAGGGACTAATATATTAAGTCTTTTTAATACTACCTTTAAGGGATTTAAAAGAAATCCTTCCCTTGAGAGCTTTATTATGAGGAAAAAACTTTTATTTCTTTTCTCTTTGAATAACTGCCCAATATTTATTATTAAAAATACTTTCACTTTCTTATAGTAAAGAGATTTTTTTCGATAAGATCTAAAATTCATAAATACAGAGATACTTTGGCGACATTAAAAATAAAAAAAATATCTCTTAAGGTAGTTGTTTCACCATATGGGTTTTCTTAGGATTTTTGTTGAAATTTAGACATATTATTATTTAAATACTTCTACATCGATTGGTGACAAAACGAAATTTATGAACAATATAGTTCCGGAGATATTAAATTCCAAAGATAGAGTTTTTCAGACTCATACATTGCACTATACGGGATACCGGAAAAGTTATACATACATATTTAATTATAATTAAGAAACTCTTCTTACCATTGTAATAAAAAACTAAACCAACATTAAACAATAACTAATACATTTTTTAAGAAAATTTTAATTCATAGTTACAACACAGTTTCTGAGATAATAAAGAATAAATAATGAAAAATTTACATTAAAAACAAGCTGGCAACAACGCATTTATTTAACCTAAAAAGTGGGTTAACATTATTTCTTTTTTTGACGTTTTTTCGCTTCAGACATTGTCGCAACAGCTCTCAATCGCTTATTAAGAACTTTTTGTTTTATAAATCTTCTTTATAATATACTTTATCTGACATTTCTATTATAAAATATATACAATCTCGAACAGCGTTGCCATATTTGTCAAACGAGCACGGGATTGGCTAGTAGTGGTACATAAACAGCAAAAAGTTTTGGCCTTATGAATTATGAATCCTTATTGTCTGTTCTATATACTCTAGCATTAACTTTTTGCTAGTATTGTCGCGAAACAACTACCTTAAACCTAAATTACCCTTTACTTGTGGCTGCAAGTTTTGAATACTAGAATCAATGCAAGTGTCCGACCAGAAGTACTTAGTTTCCTACTCAAATCTACATATTTTTAAAATCTTTGCTAGTCACCACCACCAGCCAAAAATATATTACTTACTTACTGTGGCTAGTGGATGTTTTATGATAATTTCAAAAAAATCAATATTTTATTTGAAATATTATAGATTTTTTAATCAGACTACTTATATCTATATTTAGATTCAGAATACAATAGGTTTTAAATAAATTTCCTTTTTTCAGATGCATGATGATTGAAAACAAATTCAAAACAGATTAATGTTTTGCTGGAATTTCCGAAGACGATGAGGAGCGAACGGCGACACCCTTATTATCTATTTTGAATTATTGTATTATTCATTTTTTGTACATATCGTCGCCTGAGAACCAGACTCTTCTATGCCTAGTTTTCAAATTTTTTCAGGTCTAAATATTTTTTCTCGAATATTTATAAAGTTAAATGGATGGACATAGAATAAAAGTGCCAGTGTGTGTAAAAATGGAGACACCATTAAATTTTATATTCTTTTGATATAAATGGAATTATAATTCTGGTCAAAATCTCGATATAATATATTTATTCAGCCTTCCACCAGTGTGTATTTAGAAAAGTTCACGGTCTAGACGTATTTGGAATATATGGCATAACCATTCTTGGACATAGACCAATTTGGTAACAAAATATTTATTTAATAAAAAATGGACATAGAATAGTCTGGTTCTCAGGCGACGATTTATATTTATTGCTGCTAAAAAAGCTCAACTAAAACAAAATATACATAAAAACTTGAATATAAGAGCCCAAATTTGCCGATAGAAATGGGCTTTTTAAATTTCTAAGAAAATTACAAGAGGTTATCTATGAGATCCGAGTGGAATGAATTATTTTTAATTTATCTCATAGCGGAGCCATTTTGCCCTAATTGCTAATTTTGGCACAGAGCGGATGAAGATAACCCTTCTGACATATAATTAAAATTTTGTTAAGGGAAAATGGTGTGGGTTCTTGGTGAAACATTTTAAATAAAGTAAAGATTCCTCTGTGAACTCCTGAAGATGGGCTTATACCCTTAAATATATATATAGAGTCGTGCTAAACAAGCATCTTATCTTTTATTTTTGTGAAACCTACCTAGAATTTTATATTTAAATTTTAAAAAGTTTCTTAAATTTTTCAAAATTTTCTTTACTTTATATAATTAAAAATAATCTATTCTATTAAAATTCTATTAAATTCTCTATTCTATTAAAAAGTTAATTTAGTATTTAAGTTTAATTCTATAGTTTAGTTTAATATAGTTTAGTTTAAGTTTAATTCTTTAGTTAGTTAAGTTTAATTCTATTAAAAATTCTATTCTATTAAAAAGTTTCTTAAATTTTTTCAAAATTTTCTTTACTTTATATAATTAAAAATAATCTATTCCATATTTGATCTAATAGATGAGAACCTCATGTGATTTTCTAATAAAATCTTTTTGTCAAAAAACCAATTGAATAATGATAGTTTTTTTTTTTGTTTTTTTTTTAAGCCTTGGCAAGTTAAAAAGAAAATGTATTCTAGACATAAAAATAATAATATGTATTAGATGTAGCTCTAAACCCGAAAAGGGAAGGGCAGGAATTAAATAAATAAATAATAATAATTATGATAAGAAATAACATTTTTATAGTTTTTACTGATGAATCTCTTTAATTAGGCTGAAAGCTATAAAGATAGTCTGAGATTTTCTTAAATTTGGCCTCACCTCTGATAAAAGTACTTTTTTTTAAAAAGAAGAAGACTTATATTCTTTGAATAAATAAATAATTCATAACGTTTTGTCTATTCTGTCTAGATCTATTTCTATTTTCTTTAGTGGAAATCACTGAAGGCGTCCTCTGCTTCATGCAAACATATATTATTAAAGAAGAGACAGTGGTGAATGTCGCATTGGATTTCCTTCACTGACTTTTCAAAACCCTGAAGAAGGAGGGAATAGCATCCAAACGTCGATTTATGAATAAAAAGAATATAAATTATCTTCTTCTTTTTTTGGACTGCCTCATCAATATCCACTCAATATATTATATCTATTTATAAATGAATATATATCAACACTCTCTACCACTCTCGGCAAGAAAATATTTTTTATATTATTTATTTATTAAACTCTAGTCCATGAAACTGCTAATAAATATACACTCTTTTGATTATCTCTGGATCCATGGGTTTCTGCAGAGGTGAGGTGCCTATACATATATAGTATTTATATTTATTAGTAATGACAGCTGTTGAAGCTTTTATTTTTGTGAATAATTTGATTAAAATTTGAATTTTTATTTAAATCACACATAATTAATTATAATTATTTATTGAACACAAACAAATAATACAATATAACTACTATTGATATTGTTCATATATTTATTATGATTAATTTTGTTTGTCAGGTTTCAATATTCATAAATCTGGTTATTTTTAACGATTTTCCCTCGAAAAAATAAATTAATCTTTTGTATGTATAAATAATATAATCTAGTAACCTTTTAACTCACCGACAAGAATAAAATTTTCTCCATTGATGATAGTGTAATTTAATTTTTCTCTGCTGCTAATCACAAATTGTATTTTATTTATTGTAACATGACCATGTTTTGTTCCCCTCTGAAAAAATTATGTGCCAACTCATATCTGTTTATTCTCTTCCATATTCACTTCTTTCCCGTCTATGTTGGAGCCATGATAAACAAGAGCCTATATACTGTAATAGAGAAAATCAAACCATGGAAGAACTTATATTTTAACAGCGACAAGGGCGACGATAAACTGATCATTAATTTTCTTAGTCGAGGATGCAATCGACACTTTGATTAGTGTAATTTAAAAATAAATGAACATTCAAATTATTATCAGTCGTTGTGAGAGTTAGGAATGTGACAATCGATGATAAAAATTTGATCACCTCTGGACCTGATTATACCTTTTGAATATGTAGAGTATGGATAAATATTTAAAAATCTAATTTAAAATTTTTATTTTTATCGTAAAAACAAGAAAAGATTTCCATTTATAAATATACAATGCAGAATAAAATGGATGGGCAGAGAAATAAATATAGTGTCGAACTAGGAGTGGCTTTGTAGCTGATGATGATGATATGGTGTGTAAAGAGGAACACATTTTGGACCTTAATTTAACTGAGAGAAATCAGGAATTATCGCCATCTGACGAAACAAATGGTTGGCTCAAATAATAATTATAATTTTAAAAATTTGAATCAGAAGATATATCTTGTTTTGATAGAGTTTTTCTTTAGGAGACGGACTGGTATAAATATGCAATTGGATGTTGATGAAAGCAGTCCACGGTGGTTGTAAAAAAATAAGACTATAGAGGTTTTATTATTTTACATTTATTTGTTAACCACTGACGTTTCGGAGATTTATTCTCGCTTCTTCAGGGTAACAAAAAGTCAATGAAAGTAGTTCAAAACATAATTACTTTCTGTCTCCTTTGACAATGCCAAAAACATTATAAAAAATTTTCATCTCGAATAGAAATAAAGTAAAAGCAATTGCTAAGGCCCTTGGCTTTCTGGGGAACAGAATTTTAGATCAAATACTATATATTTTTTGGAAATTTTTCAAAATTTTTTTGAAACATTATTTATTAAATATTTGTCTACCTCATGGGTGCTAAGAGGTGACTTCGGAAATTTATGGGGAGATTTCTGCAACTCATACGGAAATTTAGCCCCCCCCCCCCTCGAAAAATTATAGCTAGATACAGATGCAGATACATGTGGGCGCAGGGACGGCGGAACCGTGGGGTCAGGGGGCTCAACTCCTTTCTAGCGGTCAAGGGGTCACGGACCTCCTAAAGAAAGAAATTTTTCCGTTACTTTACCCAAATTTAACTTTTTCTTTCAGTTTTCAATAAAACCATAGCTACAAACTGCTTAAAAATGGGTTAAATTGTACCAATTTGCTTCAAAATTTTCACGTTTACTAGGGGATATTGAATACCCCCATACTCCCCGGTGGGCCTATATCACTTTCAAAGTTTTGACCCTCCTGGCCTAAGATCGTTCCGCCGTGCTTGCATGGGCGTATGCAGGATTGACAAGAGGGGTACCAAGTCCTTCTGACTGGGGGCCAGAATTTTACATCAAATATATAAATATATAATTTGGCGGATTTCAAACTTATATAAAATATAATAATTTTTTCAAAATTTTTTGAAACATAGCTATATTTATTAAATATTCGCCTGTCTCCCGGGTGGTAAGAGATAACTTCGGAAATTTTTTGGGAGGAGTTATGAGTTCTTAGGAATTCCCCCCCCCCCTCTAGAAAAATTTCCTTGTGCGGATACAATTTTTTTTCCAAATTTATAGATACTCAAAAACGCATCTAGATTCTGTAATTAGATACTTGTATCTAGTTACTTGACTATATTTTAGTTAATTTGATTATTAATTATTAAAGTTTTTTATAGGAAATAAGGACTATATTTTTTATGCAGATAATTTATATTTCATTGCCAACGTTTCGTCAACTTTGTTGACTCCTTCAGGAGCTCAAATAGTTAACTTCCTGGATATTTGTCATTTTTATACTTATTCTTTCTTAGTAAACATCTGATTGATGTCGATGACTTGCCTTGATATGTTTACTAAGAAAGAATAATTATAAAAATGACAAATATGCAGGGAAGTTAACTATTTGAGCCCTGAAGAAGTCAACAAAGTTGACGAAACGTTGGCAATAAATATAAATTATCTGCATAAAAGATATAGTCCTTATTTCCCTATAACAACTTTAATCATTTATTTGATGGACATAAATAATCAAAAAATTGATTATTAATTGTAGTTAATTAAATATTGTGTTTGAATAAGGCGCTGAATAATCGCTGTATTCTTTGTATCAGCTGCTAAAATGGGGATCCCGCTCACTCAACGACTTCATTTGTATTTACAACTTATAAAAGATGTTATTTCTGTTGAAATCTTTTTTTATTTATAATTATTACAATCTCTAATTTACAAAAGCTTTGGAAATAATTCTTCATACTTTGATCAAGGAAATTACAAATATCTATCATTCAAAAACGGTATTTCAAAAATTTACTCGTACTTAAAACTAATTGCTTTATGATCTTAACTTCCTTATTTTTAGATTGATTTACCATTCTATTGATTGCTCTTTGTTATTGAATAAAACATGTTAACATTAATGTTTTGACCCAGATTACTCGATTATTATACGGTAAAAATAAACCACTTAATCGCATGATGTATCTTAAGACCAATTGGTAATTCATTCTCAGGAAAAAAAAATTGTGTCTTATAATAAATTTCTAAAAATACTCCTCGCCTAAATATGACATACAATATAGAATTATTTATTCATTTTTCACACGATTATCGACAAAAATTTTAAAAAGTGTGGTCTCTAGCAAGGGACCAATTTCCATAATAGAATTGCATTTTGAAGTATCATCTTATTTCTTAAATAAAACAAATATGACAATAAAATGGTCCTAAAAACATTTTGGAACTGACATTTGTTAGGGACCACCTATTTTTATCTAATAAATTTCCTTAAACAAAACAGATGGTTGAATAAAAACAAAACAAAGGGTTTATATAATAAAATCAAAAAGGTGCTCTCTCTAACAAAATAGATTTGAAAATGCATTTTGAAGTATCATCTTAGTTGTTGAAGAAAAATTTATTAAATAAAACAAATATACCTACTACTAAAGAGCATTTTTGCCTGTCTATGTAACTACCTATCTACCTACCTATGCCCCCCCAGGGGTTGGAAGGTGGTGTCCAGGGGGCTACTAAAGGGCATTTGTCCCTGTGTCTATACCTATATCATCACATACTACTAAAGGGCATTTGTCCCTGTCTCTCTATGTACCTATGTTTCCATGTTTGCTATGTCCCCCCAGGGGTGGGGTGGGGGTCCAGGGGGCTACTAAGGTGGACTTGTGCCTATGTCTGTACCTATATATATATACCTATGTGGGGTTGGGAGGTGGATCCAGTGGACGCGGGATCCATGAGTGGAGAGTCCAGGGGGTAGGTTTACTGGTTTGGAGGGTGATCAGAGGCGGGGGAGAAGTTTCGGGGTTGGGGAGAGGGTCAGTGGGATGGAGATGGAGGAGAGGGAGTGTTTAAGTGACGGGGGGTCCAGGGGGCGAAGCCCCTTGGCTAGTAAGAGGCTTACCGAAGGCGGGCCTTGCAGCTAGCAAGATAATAAAATCTTCCAAAAACATTTTTTAATTGAATTTGTATCCTTAATAGTGACCAACTTTTTTATCTTAATAAATTTTCTTAAGCAATACAGGTGGTTGAATAAAAACATAACATTTCAAATTCATTTATTGATAGTAGTCTAGAACAGTGCTTCTTAAACTTTTAAAAGTCCTGGCCCCTTGAAACCCAAATCAATATCTCACGGCGCCCCTATTTTTTTTTTTTTTTTTTTTTTGCTTTTCGGCCTTTCTAGCCATAAGCCATTTTACGATACTATTTATTTTTTTAAATTTTGTCTCTACCCAGGGGTTCAGATTTTAGCCGAATGCCTCGAGTCGGATTCGAACTCGGGTCCACTTGGTTAGCAGGATGATACGCTACCGACTAGCCTATCTGACCCCCTATTTTTTAAATTCAGATTGATTAAAAACTATTTATAATTTTGAATTTTGTATATGCATACACTTACTAGTCAATGCATGTATTTACTAAGGTTAACAGTAAAAGCGTGAAAAAACGGTTATTATGTTTTGATTAATGAGTGTATGCATCTCACTACCATGGCTAAGTACATATGTGCCCAAATCAAATAACATAATTTTAATATTTTTATTTTAAACATTACAATATTTTAGATTCTATGACATAGACTCTATGTTATATTATCATTTCAACATTTGAATACATTATCGAAATTTTATAATTATAATCAAAGTATTTAAAATTATTTAACAATAATAATTTATTTCTTACATTTGCGACTCTTTGATGGCCCCCTGCAGGTAATCGATGGCCCCCTAGGGGCCACTAGTCTACTTTAAGAAGCATTGGTCTAGAACCCTTGTCCTAGCCCTTTATACTTATATTATAAATATTAATAAAACAAATAGTGTAATGGGTTTATAATTCTATTATTAATAGTATGTACTTGGGATTCACCAATTAACTGTTATGTCAAATTACTTTCTAATTTGTAATAGTTTTATTAAATTATACTCCTTAGCAGGGCCGAATTTATGATCTATGGGCCCCTAGGCTGGACCTGTGACGCGGGCCCTACTGGCGAAAATATATTTTTTTAATTAACCTAAAAAACCACACTTTCAGCAATTATCAATTAAAAACTTAAAAATGCAAACGTGCTTGACTCTTTATTGAAACCTTGTTAAATATTTAATTTTATTTATTTTCTTAGAAAGACGGATTGGTAAGCGAAATAAGTAGGTTATAATGAAAGGCAGTCCATAAATTATTTAAATTTTTTCAATTTCCGAACGTTTCGGAGACTTTTTCTCTCCTTCTTCAGGGTATTGAATAGTTATTGATGGGTGAGTATAACTCGGTTCCCATTTGTCTCAGTGATAGCAACAATATTACAATATTTTCCAACAATATACCATAAGATATGATAACCAAGTACACTTAAAGGTGTAATGTTGAAAAATATTGTAATATTGTTGATAATACTGAAAGGAGAGACAAATGGGAACCGAGTTACACTCACCCATCAATAACTATTCAATACTCTGAAGAAGGAGAGAAAAAGTCTCAGAAACGTCAAAAATTGAATAAAATTTAAATAATTTATGGACTGCTTTCATAACTCTACTTATCTTGTTAAATATATTTAAAAAAAGTAGACCCTTTGTGGTGCGGGCCCATAGCAGCCTGCGTAGCCTGTGCTTAAATCCGGCCCTGCACCTTAGTGCTTTTAGGAATCTTTATAATAATAATAATGTAATTTCTAAAAAGACGACATTTTGTTACTTTATTAATATTTCTTTAGGTCTCTGCAGAAAGATGAAGATGGGAAGATATTCCGAAACGTCGGTTTTTAAGAGAATGAAAATGACTTTCCAATAAATTATTTTATTCAGAATTTTTCATTATCCTTGGGCTGCCTCTTCATTGGGTTCTACCAGCCACCTACCAAAAGAAAATACTAATCAAGATTCTCCCATCGGTTTTTCAATATATACAAATATAAGGGAAAGTAAATGGTAAGAACTTGTAATCTATAATACCATTAAATCAATAACATTTATATTGTTATTGTGAACGACATTTGATAAAGTGAACATTTCCTTATTGAAATTTTTCTTTCCTTTATCGAAAGGAATATCTCTGGCTGTTTATTTCGAACCCTCTATTGATTTATCGTTCGAGTTACCTCCAGTTTTATTAAATTTTCACCATCTATTGAATTATTATTTTTATTTTTTTGTTTGTTTGAGGAAAATTCTATCTAAATAGAAAAAAATAATTCATAAGGAATAAATCAAAGAGTGCCTCTTCAGTTTGATATAAATAATATATTATATAATTTATTTGTTTATATATATTGGCGAAAATCAGTAATTGCTGAAGTCCTCACTTATACGGTATAAAGAACTAGCTGCAAGGCCCGCCTTCGGCGGCCCTCTTGCTAGCCCCCTGGACCCCAACTCACGAACCCCACCCACCCACCCCCCGAAATCCACCCCGCACCATGCACCCGTGCCCAACCCCCGCCTCCACACCACCACCCCAACACTCCATCCTGCACCACGCCCCCTGGACCCCCAACCCCACCCACCACACCCTCCGAAACCCACCCAGCACCCCTACCCCCCGCACCATGCACCCGTGCCCAACCCCCGCCTCCACACCACCACCCCAACACTCCATCCTGCACCACCACCCACCTCGGACCCCCACCCCCGTACCACCCTACTCCACCCCCATTCCACCCCTCGCACCTCATGTCCTAATCCACCCCCGCACCCAGTTTTACCCACAGATTATGTACACAAAATTTGGTTGAGCTTGGTCCAAGAGCAAGAATTTACATATTTTTTCACCCCCCCCCCCCCCCTTTTGGGTGTTTTTTGGGGGGAATTTTTTAAACAAAAGCTGTCAGAAATCACATCCCCTACAACTTTACTCATTATAAAATTTGCCGTAGAGTTAATACTAGTAGTTTAGGAGTTATTTGATAATTTTCATTCGTCCGCTCCCCAAAACCCCTTGTTGCGGGTCAAAATATCAAAACGTTATATAACTAAAAACGTAAGTTAGAAGTCATCTGATACAAATATGAAATTTCATAATAATCCCTTCAGCCGTTTTGACGTGAATCGTGAGAAACTTTTCTCGGAAACCACTGAAACCTTCATTTTATATATATAGATAAAACTATTATTTAATTGAAAAGATTTTGTATTAGCGAAAGTAGCAGAGTTGTTGATTTAAAAAGAGACAAACAAGAACACATTTAATATCTCAAGTATTTTCTAAGATACAATCATATTTCTGCTGCATGCCCTGGGCATGCCGAGGATGTTGAATTCACGACGACGGGTCAATCAGCTAGTAATTTTACTATTAATATATATTGAAGACACGAAGCTCTTGGTATGCAAGTGCGACTCGTGGACTCGCACTTGGCTCAATATAAAATTTAATAAGTATAATAAATATTAAAAGAAAATTTAATTTTTAGGACAAATTCTAGGATTTTAGTAGAAATATTTTTTATATCTGATATCACAATATAAATATTTCTCAGAATTTGTCCTAAAATTAAATTCTTTCTTTTAATATATATTGATTAATTTTAACCCGAGCTAATTTTTTGAAAAACATTCCAACTATTTTCAAAAAAAAGATGCTCAAATCTTTAGTTTTATAATAAATATATTAATTCTGTTTAAAAATTTCAAAAAACCTCTGGGACGGTGTGGGGGCGTATTGCACTCCTGGCATCCCCTGCATACGCCCATGGTTTGGCCTGGTTATTTATTTTCCAATTGATTAATCGGACATTTCGAACACCTTCAAGTGTCCAGCTTATGATAAACACTTGATGTTTTCCGAAAGGTCCATTTAATCAATTAACAAATTAAAAAGGGCAGAAAAAATATGAAGAGAAACAAAGAGGTTGTCTTCTGCTTGGTGCAAATAAACATACATTTATATATGTATACCTATGTTGCAGTAAAATCTGTTTTTTAGTAAGAAGGGGTTCTTACTAGTTAAAACGCGTTACACTGAATACCTTTGTGGCAACTAGAGTTTACTGATGTTGGTTGGATTTGTTTCAAAGGTCTCAAAAATCTTCATTTTGACCTTTCGCCTCATTTTGAGTGTTTATTTTCAACATGAGGCGGAAAAATTACACCCTTTACAACTTTGACATTTTCGTTTAAAAAATTATGAAAATAAACAACCAAAATGAGGCGGAAGGTCAAAAACAAAGAATTCTAGACCTTTGAACCAAACTCAACCAACATCAATAAATTCTAGTTGTCACAAAGGTATTCAGTGAAACGCCTTTTAACTAGTAAGAACCCGTTCTTACTAAAAACGGGTTTTTACTGCAACATATATACCTATCAAATATAAATATGTATATATATTATTTATTTGTTTGAGACTATAGTTTCGATGGCTTGCCTCTCACCCCTCTTTTTAATTAGAAATAACATTTCTAATTAAAAAAGACTGATGATGAAGCCCAAGCCTTCGAAATTATAATCTCATACAAAGTATATATATATTTATTTATTGTAAGAGCTCGTGGCTGTGATGAAGTCTGTACTAGATGAAGGCGGAGGTATCAGCCAAAGATGATAATCACCTGGGTTCAATAAAACACCTTTAACGAGACGTTTCGGCCTGAATTTATTTGGCCATCTTCAGTCAATTAGGAGTTATACACAAAATGCGGCACACATATGTTTCATTCTGCAAACTTTTGGGTCCAGGCACGTTATAAATCACATGAAGCTAAAATAATTTTTATTTTTGACAAGGCTTGGTTCGATCACATATGTGTACCGCATTTTGTGTATAACTCCTAATTGACTGAAGATGGCCAAATAAAATTCAGGCCGAAACGTCTCATTAAGGTGTTTTATTGAACCCAGTGATTACATCTTTGGCTGATACCTCCTCCTTTCATCTAGTATATTTATTTATATTTGATATATATGTGTATGTTTATTTGCATCAAGCAGAGGACAACCTCTTTCTCTTTATGATTCAACAACTCTGCTACTCACGGCAAAACAAAAACTTTTCAATTAGAAAAAAATATAATTCAATTAATTGAAAATAATGGAAGGCAGCTCAGGGCTAGTGACGAAAGAAAAAATTAACACATATCCTCCAAATAAGGTGTAATTTACAGGAATCCTTCCTCCTTTCCTTTCAAACGGACGTTTCGGAGGATTCTTCCCTCCTTTAGGATATCATGGGGTCAATGAAGGAATCAATCAATTAATTTCTTCAATCTTCTCGATTTAAAGAAATTGTTTTTTATCTGATAGTCTGTATCTCTGTCTATTTTTAAAAATCTATCTATATATCAGTGATTCTTAAACTATGGGTCGCGAAGCATATTCTTTGGGTCGCGCATAGTCGTTAATCAAATATTTTACCTACTATATTTATTATCAATAAGTTTAAAAATATATTTTGATTTATTCAATACTATCAGATGTGAAAATATGAAAAACAAGTGATTTTTGAATAAATTTTCTTTGGATGAAAAAGTACCTTTGATTATCTTATAATTATTAAAAAAAAATTATATCGTCCGCTTAGAGTGTAAACCTGCTAACTCCATTTTTTTATCATATATGACATATTAATACTGTTCGAAAGAAAAAGAGATGCAGCATCGTCCAAGTAAAACTGCTACACGAGATATGATCAATAAGTTATAGAAAAAAATCACGAAAAATGGACGTTTGCACCCATAACAAGCAATATTAGAATTATATTCGTTCTCTCTACACTGTAAAATTTCTTGTTGCCGCAGGAGCAGGTTTACTCTAAGTTTTTTAAATCCATTTTCTAGGCTGAAAGATTTACCTTTGGCTGTCGTTGACGCATGAGTTTACTCTAAGCTTGCTTTTAGCAAGTTTTCCTAGGCTGAAAAGTGCGACAGTCTTATTGGTTGACCTGTTATGAGTTGCACTCTCTAAGCTTTTCTAACAAATTTTCCTTGGATGAAAAAGTGCCTTTTGATTGACAATTTGACCTTTAGCAGGTTTGCATCTCTCAGCTTTTTAATAAGTGTTTCCTTCGATGAAAAAGTACCTTTGGTTATTAGTTGATGCTTTAGCAGGTTACTCTCTCGCTTTTTTTAATCGGTCTACCTTGGATGAAAAAGAGCCACCTTCTGATTTATTAGTTGACCTTTAGCAGGTTTACTCTCTAAGCTTTTTTAATAAATTTTCCTTGGATGAAAAAGTACCTTTGGTTATCTTATAAGTAATTGTTAAAAAAAATTATATTGATTTAAAAAAGTCATCATTATAAAATTGAAGAAAATTTCTTAAGTATAGTCTAAAAAGTAATAATTTAAAATTATCTTTTTAGGGGGTCGCGACTAAGAACATATTTCTCAAATTTGGGCCGCGGCTTAAAAGGTTAAGAACCACTGATAACTATATGATCATGAATTCATGATAAATAATTTTTTTTTGACTTTTTAGGAATGAGAAACAGAGTGAACCAGATGGTGTTTCAAGAGAATAAATAAATAAATAAATAAACAAAACGTCTAAAAGAAATAAACAAAATTTATAAGAAAGTTTCAGCAATGTTCATTACACCGTTTCTTTCTTTTTTGTGTTGTTGTTGTTGTTGCTGCCTTAATAGTCACACACACACACACATTAGTTGCATATACAAAGGCAACCCACACCAACACAAATTCAGGTATGCTTCTATTCGTTGTTTCTTTTTCTACCTTAGCCCAATCATTACTATCTCTCTTTCTCATCGACTCATTCCTCTATCTTCTTTTTTTCTTTTTTCTTCTCTTCACACAGTCACGATTCTTTCTTCTCTTTCTCAACGTGTAGCTATATAAGCTAGAAGCGGCAACAACGACGGCGGCGGCATCCCAAGATCTCTGATCGATTTTCTTGTTGGCTCTTTTTCTTTTCCCTTCTATCCCCGCTCCGTCTTCTCACTCACTCTTGACTTTTTTTCTTCTAGCCTTCTAGCACGCGCGCGCATTACACGCCTCTCTATTCAACAAAAAGAGGTGGAGAGACCTTCAGGGATGAATTGGGCTGCCACTTTAGCAGACAGTGCGAACTGCGAAATTCGCATTTCTTACCAGAAAATAGATATATTTTATACAAAAAGAAATCATCGAATTGTCCTCGCCTTGATTCAAATAAACATATATGTATATACAATATATTATATAAAATAAGCTGACTAGTTCTGATGTGGCCATCCACTTGACTTTACCATACAACCTGGCCCCTCACTTATATTTAATATTTAATAAAATTATTTATAATCATGTAGGGGGAGGGGGTTAGTTTTTGCATTTTTAGACTCCTGGGGCCCACTGATTATGTATACAAAATTTGGTTGAGTTTGGTAAATGGCCACGATTTTCATTTTTTGACCCTCCGCCCCCCCCCCCCCCATTTGGGCGGTTAGTTTTTGCATTTTTAGACTTCTGGGGGGCCACTGATTATGTATAGAAAATTTGGTTGAATTTGCTCAAACGACCTAGATTTTTAATTTTTAACCCCCTCCACCCCCCTTAATTTTGGGTCGATATGCACCAAAATCTAATCAGCTCTTAATCTCAATGGACCAAAACTACGTGTGAAATTTGGTTTCGATATTCACACTAGTTTTTTAGCTAGCTCGTACACAAATTTGATAACGCACAGACTAACTAACTAACTGACATTTTGACAAAACAATTATTATCTCGAAAAATATAATTTTTTCGATGTTCACTTATTAGAGCTTTTTTATAGAGCGAAATGCCATGGTTTCGCTCAATTTTTTTAATCGAAATACTTTAGGCCGTTTTTGAGATATTTTGAAAAAAAGAAGGAAAAAAACCACTTTTCATGCACGATTACAATACTTGACCATACTCTGTATGGTAAAAGAAAAAACAATCTTCAAACAATTATTAGAGCAAACGTTTGAAGATATTTTTTATAAAAGTTTTAAATCTTGTCTTATCTTATTATATTAAACGAACAATACTTGTATATTTATGATTTATGTATTTTGTTGTTTAACACATTACGATATAATTAATATTTGCTTTGTGTTTATCGAGATTCAACCGAATTCTCGGTTTTTTCTTCTTTTTTTGACTGTCAAGAAAAGAGAAATAAATAAAAGAGTTGAACAATCTAGATGATTATACTTTGTGTGTGTTTATTTTCCGTAGTACATCGTTTCTTTGGTTGAGCCGTTGCATCTTGCTGGTTTAAAGCCCATCCATTGCACTCTATAATTGTCAATAGTTTATTTTGGCATTCATTTAATATATTTGACATCTGTGCCTCGAGTTTTTTATAACACGCATACACTTTTGGTTTGCATGGGAGTTTGATTTGATGGAAGAGAAAGAGGATGGATGAATGAACTCAGTCTGACACTTGAAACTCTTCGCAACATGCCATTCGAACACATTACGACCTTGTAATTCTGGAAATGCCCAGTCTGATTTATACAGTGAAAATTGTATACTGATGAAAAAACGGAAATAGACTGACAAGGCATACTTGTCGAAACGTCTACTCCTGGAAAAATATATAAGAACCAAAAACAGAAAAAATTTCTTTCATTTCTTATGGGAGAAGTACACTGTGCCAACCTACAACTATATCCTAGTCAATGGTTTGACTCATATACAGAGTATTATAGAGCTTCATCAATATTTAATAACGAGTCCTTATCAGTTTACTACAATTTTGTTATACTGTAATAATAAATTGAAATATTTAACATTAATTCCTATCAATCCTCTTTTAAATTTATTTATATATTTATTTAATAATCGGACATGGATTTCAATTACAAAAATATGTTTTTGTCCGTATTATTTCTTCACTGAATGGTTATTGATTATTTAGAATATGAAAATTCTATTTAGTCCTTCACATACCAAATATTCCTCTCTCTCATTTTAAATATCATCCATTTATTTCAATAACCAACCTTCTGCAAATGAATGTTTTAGAATGTAAATTCCCAATTTTAATTAAATCACATCTACCTTGTTGATGTTGTTTCTTTCATCATTAGTATTATAGGGGCTGGTTTATATCATCGTGTTCGTTTTCATTCTTCGCCAACCCTCTCATTCGATAGAGTCGATTAGATCCCGGGCAATTTCATTTAATCCAAATAAACTGAGAAGCAGAGAGAGAGTGGCTCTTTTTTCTCTTTCACTCAAGATTGGCTCTCAATAAATGGAACAAATTTCAAAAAGAAATAAAAAAAAAAAAAAAAAAAACAATCTTATATTTATTTCTAGATCAAAGTCTTATCATCTCATTAAAAGTTCGCTTCCATTTCAAAACTCCCTTTAATTATATTTAGGAAGATATTTTCTTTTCTTTTTCTATTATTTTTCTTTTGAACTTTTGTTTTCATCTACTTTGAAAAAATGTCCATTCACGATAAGTATTTATAAAAAAAAATACAAGATTAATTGAAAAATATAGAAATCAATATACAATACATACATCATTATAAATCATTTTAATTGAAAATATTTAGTTTGCCGAGAGTAGCAGAGTTGATAATTCATAAGGAGAAATCAATGACGTTGTCCTCTGCTTGACGCAAATGAACATATACATTTATCTAATGAATAAATATATTATATGTAAATTTGTTAAACCCATAAGATAGAATATTTATAATTAAAAACAATGATTATATTCATTATAAATATATATTTATGTTTATTTGGTACTTACGTATTAACGCCACCGCAGCTACAAATAAAATTTTAAACTACAAATTTGAACTGAAATTGAGTTTATGGACTGTGATGTCTCAAATTGTCTTAAGTGAGGCGTTGGCAATTTTCACTTTTAGAACTTTTCATAGGTTCGGTTCTATTCATCATCTCGGTTCATTTTGATAAAAAAATGGGTTCCCGAACAAACTTTGGAAGGTTCGGTTAAGATATATTCAGTTCGGCTCGGTTTGGCTCGTATATCTTCATTTCGGGCTGGCATTTAGGCGATTAGGTTGGCGTTAGCCAAACCGAGCCGAACTGAAGTATATTTTAACCGAACCGGCAACGACTTTTACATATTCGAATTTTTTGGGTATTTACTAATTATTTTTTAATTAATATTCATTTTCTAAAAGAATCCGTCGTCAGTAGCGGCGCTTAAAAACCGCCAAATCTGTAGCTGCGGTGGCGTTAAATACGTAAGTACCTAATTTAATATAAAAGATATTAGTTGGCCGATGGTAATAGATTCAAATTTACAAGAAATCATAAGTTGGTGTCATCTATTCAATCCGATGGAATGGAATATTTTTAATTATATGTCAGAGGGGTTGTTTTTCACCCCCTCGGGAATCGAACCCGAGTGCCAGTAACAGCAATCCGGGCCACCTGGCTCACCTGCAGGATGCGAACCTCTCTGACATATGAACACGCCAGGTGCCCCGGATTGCTGTTACTGGCACTCGGGTTCGATTCCCGAGGGGGTGAAAAACAACCCCTCTGACATATAATTAAAAATATTCCATTCCATCGGATTGAATAGATGACACCAACTTATGATTTCTTGTAAATTTGAATCTATTACCATCGGCCAACTAATATCTTTTATATTAAATTAGGAAAAGTCATTCCATTGCCCTTCGAATTTTGAATCTCTTCAAAATTCGAAACACTCAACGACCTTTATTTAAATTATATGGCATGGCTATATGTTTAAATTTAGAATCACTATATCGCGAAATTTTACAAATTAAGATAACAATCTTTGAGTAAAATATTTTACGCGTATTCATAGTCAGAGAGGTTCGCATCCTGCAGGTGAGCCAGGTGGCCCGGATTGCTGTTACTGGCACTCGGGTTCGATTCCCGAGGAGGTGAAAAACAACCCCTCTGACATATAATTAAAAATATTCCATTCCATCGGATTGAATAGATGACACCAACTTATGATTTCTTGTACGTAAGTACCGTTTATTTGTATCTAACAGAGGACAAACCCATTGACTTATTAAATCATTTTATTTTCAAAAACTCCTTTTCCTTGTTCTTTTCTTTAATAAAATATATAAATTAAGTTATTTTGAAAATCTAAATCATGTATGGGCAACCTTTGCTTAGCTGAGGGCGTAATTTCGGGACTTAATCAGGTCGCGGGCCGTAGGTAAGAAATAAGTAGGTAGTAGTGAATAAAATAGCGATAAAAATTCACACATTTTTTTATTTATTAATTATAATACTTAGCATAATCAAACATAAAAAGCAAATTAACAAAAAAAAGATAGAAAAATTAAATGAAAATTAATGAGAGACTTGAGTTTGAAGCTGAGAAACAAGATGATCAATATTGGGGTCAATATCACTAGTACATAAGCGCAAAGTGTTTTCTAAATTAACATCTGTAAGCCGAGCACGATGCTTATTTTTATTAATTTTCATGATTGAAAAAAGCTGCTCACATTTATACGTGCTTCCGAATGTGCAAATTATTTTTCGTGCGAAAACTCTCAGCTGTGAATACTTTTCTTCGGAAAGGTATGTTCTGTAAAATTTGCTTAGTTCCACATCATCAAATTTAAGACTTCAAATATGAGTTTTCTTGAAGCTCGATTAATTCCATTTGTAGGTGAACCGGAGCATCTTCCACATTACACTAACAAGGATTTGCAAAAATATTAAAAGTGCTATGCATATTCTTAAATACGGAAAACCGATCTGTGGCGTTCCACTGCGTACGCTTAATAATATTATTTATCGATTTTAGTCTTTATGATTTGAAGAATACAGTTTTAGGTTGGTTGACAAATACAAAGTAATTACAAATAAACTATGTGTGCTAAATCTTTAATTTTTTTTGCACGTTATTTGAATTTTCTGAATCTCGCGGGCCAGATTGAAGATGCTGGAGGGCCGGATTCGGCCTGGCCAGGGTTGCCCATTTATGATCTAAATCCTTAATTAGAGATTTATATTTATTATTTCGAGACCGTATTGGTGTCGCTACAATGACTGTCTGTATGTCTGGCTGCAGAGCATTTTAACTTAATAAGGATACAAATTTAATTTTTTAGGGAACGCGGTGTTGGTATATAGTGAAACATTGTTAAAATTAAATTAGGTTGGAGTTGATGGTGTTTCACAAGGAGAAAAATTAAAATACAAAGATTTTTTTAGTTTACTCTATATATTTCGAGCTCTTAACTCATCAGTCAATGTTCTCCTGACGATGAGTTAAGAGCTCGAAACATATGAGTAAACTAAAAAATCTTTGTATTTTAATTTTTCTCCTTGTGAAGCACCACCAACTCCAACCTAATTTAAGATACAAATTTGATATTCACAAGCTATGTGTATACATTTTTCAAAATAAAAAATAGTATTAAAATATTTTTTATCCTCGAGTGTGAGGAATCCCTGTGAAGATCTTTTTAAGTAGAAATAGGATTGATTTTTCAAAAAAAATTGCTTTAAAATATTGATTTAAGAGAGCTCTAAAATGGCCATTTCTAGGTGATTTGTGTACCTATGTGCGTTTAGAAATGACTTAATATAAAATTAAAAAAATAAATAACACTAATTCACTTTTTAAAATAAAAACGAATTTGATATCCCAAGTATTTTGTGTGTTAAAAGGTATGGAACCCTCGATATTCTCTCCAGCTCGCATTTGGCCGGCTTATTTAAATTTATTTCGCTTTAACAGACTGTGGCAGAGACCTCCAAAGTGACCATTTTTAGGTGATTTTGGCACCAGCCTAATTTCACTTAGTCATTAAATTAAAAATTTTGAAAAAATTCTTATAAATGGTCCATTCTTTTCTAATGAAGCACAAATAAGAACCAATTCGATAACTCAATCATTTTGGAATTATTTATATTAAGTACTAGCTGCGACGCCCGCCTTCGGCAGCCCTCTTGCTAGCCAGGGGCTACGCCCCTATTTTTCAGTTCAGGCGTTAAATTTCAAAAAAATAAAAAAAACTTTCCCGAGATTTAGCATTAATAAAGCTATGTACCAAATTTGAATGCTAAAACTTAAAAACTCGAGGAAATAGAACACTTTGAAAATTTCAAAAATTTACACCAAAATGACTTTATCTCCCTTTCGGGGACAAATAGAGCAAAATACTCATTTATGTTTTTTTTGTATTTCAATGCTTCACCTTCCTAAACTAAACCCATATCGACATCTTTTCTGGTTTAAGAGATCTTGAAAAACTCTGAAAACACATTTTGAGCCCTTTCTCCCCTTTAGGGTTCGAATTTCAAAAAATCCCTTCGTAGCACACCCATAAATCGATGAAAGAATATACACTCCAAATTTCATCTTTCTAAGTCAAGCGGTTTAGGCTGTGCGTTGATAGAAGAAACATCACCTTCTCTTTTTAAATAAATTAAGATTAGTAATTTTTCACGTAGGAATCTTTTATTCACTACTCCTATTTTATTTATTCTTATTTAAGAAGAAGAAATACTTTTTATTATTTCTGAATTATTATTTTTGACTCTGGATTGGAGCCAAACAAAAAAAAACATTAGAAATATGTGAGTTTTTTTCTAACTTAATCAATATTTTGTTTCTTTTTTTCAGAAATTCCTTTTTCGCTTGATTTGATTCCATGAGGGAGGAGGATATAGCAAACAACAATTATATAAGTCATAAAGTACAGTAATAAAATCTCGAAACATTTATATTAGAATTCTTATGGAATTTTCGCAAGAGGAAAAACATTTTCGAAAGGGTGAGATGAAAAAGACAAAGAGAGAGGGAGGAGTAAATCGATAGTCTAACGACAAACAACTTTGCTAACAATTTATTATTATTAACATAATTAGATAAAATTTCTACTGTTATCTTTCTATTAAACTATAAAACGATATACTCAATTTTAAAGCTTATGCAAATCTTTTTTTATTGACTATTTTTACTTTCACTTAAATAGAATAAGTTAAGAATTGAAAAGAACTTTTTAATCTTCTAATTTCAATATTATAAATTTATTATGGCACAGGAGTGCACTTAATTAAGGTAGTTGTTTCGCTACAATACTAGCAAAAAGTTAATGATATAATATATAGAACAGTCAATAAGGATTCATAATTCATAAGCCCAAAACTTTTTGTTGTTTATGTACCGATTCTAGCCAATCCCGTTCTCGTTTGACAAATCTGACGAACATTGTAAGAGCTTGAATATATTTTATCATAGAAATTTCAGATAAAGTACATTATAAAAGAAGATTTATAAAACAAAAAGTTCTTAATAAGCGATTGAAAGCTGTTGCGACAATGGCTGAAGCGAAAAAACGTCAAAAAAATTACCAAAGTTAACCCACTTTATAGGTTAAATAAATGCTTTGTTGCCAGATTGTTTTTAGTGTAAATTTTTTTATATAGTACATTTTCCATTATTTATTTATTATTATCTCAGAAACTGTGTTGTAACTATGAATCAAAATTGTCTTAAAATATGTATTGGTTATTGTTTAATGTTGGTTTAGTTTTTTATAAAATTGGCAAGAAGGGTTTCTTAATTATAATTAAATATGTATGAAAATTTTCCGATTTCCCGTATAGTGCAATGTATAAGAGTCTGAAAAACTCTATCTCTGGAATTTAATATCCCCGGAACTATATTGTTCATAAATTTCGTTTTGCCACCAATCGATGCAGAAGTAATTAAATAATAATCTATCTAAATTTCAAAAAAATCCTAAGAAAACCCATTTTGGTGGAACAACTACCTTAATATAAAAATCTCTGCTAAACAGCTCTTTACACTTACCCATACTGTTACTTCATATAAACATTCGATTTTTTTCTGATTTGTCTACATGTTACAACCGAAAGCTAGAAAAATCAAAATACTAATCACTTCTTTGTGTCTGAAAATTACAAACAATTTAGCACATATTATAAATGAACTTTCTCCGTCCTTTCTTTTTCCAGATATCATGGGTATTGAAATACAGACATACACATTGGCAAACAGACGAAAAAAATGTTTTTCCATATAGGAATAGCTATTTCAATTGAATCTTAATTTTTTATTTTTAAATTCAATTAATAAGAAAAATAATTAATTATTATAAGCTCTAGTTTTCTATTCTTTAAGTCTTGTAAATGGACTCGTAATTTAGGGTACGAAACGTTAACAATAAAGGGCTAATATATATAATAATTTTCTATTTGATTGGATCTAAAGAACGTTAAAATATTGAATAATTGTTATATGAAAAAGAGGTTTCTACATCGGAAAACTTTATTTTTAGGGTTCCGTTTACAAATTAAAACAAGGCCCTTTTACTATCACTATAATGTCAGTCTGTCTGTCACTCAGACCGTTGAAGCTTGTAAACCATTAAAATTAGAAATTTACAAACTATGTATTATGTTTTCATTTTCACCATAAAAATCGTATTCAAATTTTAATTGAATTATTTATTTGGGAAGGGTCGCATCTTTTGTTGGGTAAAAAATATTTTTTTATCATTGTCTGTGAGCTATCACAGTAAAAATCTTCTTAACTAGAATTAGGGTTAATTATGAAAAATCTCTTTAAAATACGATGTGAAAATGTCATTTTTTAGGAATTTTTCTGACTCCTGGTTTTCGTAAATAGCTTAACTTGAAATTATTCAAAAATTTCACCGATTCCCTCATTCCTCCCTTATCAATGATAAATAAATAACAAATTTAAAGCCTCAAGTATTTCGGAAGATAAACTCATTTTTCTGCTACCTGCTGTCTTTTTTTTTATTAAATGTTAGTTTATTCAGCAAATTTATGTACATATGTTTTTTTTATTAGATCCTCTAACATTTTAGGATCTGGTATTAATAAATTCCATTTAACCCACCTGCTCTCCTCTGGATGGGTCGAAATATCAAATTCACGGAGCAACTTGTGATTCAGCTATATATATTATGAAAAATAGACAGCTTGTAGATTCGGAACCCTCGGTATCAGAATACGACTCGCACTTGCCCGTCGTCTGTTTACTGTGTGTGATTGTATGTATGATACCTGCATTCTAATACATACTGGAAAAAGGAAAATTGTAGAAAGTTAGTTTTATTGATATATTAAAGCAATTTGAACCGCGAAAGTTAAATAATATAATCAATAATTTCTTATGTTAATTCTACATTTAGAAAATTATTTTATTATTAGTTGGTAAAGGCGCTCTTCGGCTATAGGAGAGAGACAGGTTCGAATCCTGTTTGGTGCTCAATTCATTTTTCCTTTTCAAAAAATAATAAAATAATTTTCTAAATGTAGAATTAACATAAGAAATTATTGATTATATTATTTCACTTTCGCGGTTCAAATTGCTTTAAGAAAAAATTAAACGTTTAAAAAGTTAATTTGTTTATTGATATATTGTTTATATTTTCAGAACTTGGGTTTGAAAAATGCAGAAAATCAAAAAAAAAATTGAATTGTAATATTAAGAGCTCTCAAATAGTTGAAGCTAATCAGATGAAATTTGGCAGAAAAGTAGGTATGTATTAAAAAAAAAAAAAAACTGCTTCATTGAGCCAAGTTTCAGCTTTCTAATTCACGCCATTCGCTGACAAAAAAATGCCAAATCAGAGCGTTCAAAGTTTAAAAAATGTTTTCACTTTTTCCTTAAATTAATATACATTTTTTTTTTAATAATCCATATTTAAAAAATAAATCAGTTTTGTTTTAGCTAGATTAGTAGATATAATTGCAACATAAATTATCCCATTATTCATTCTTTAAATGATAAATCCAGTTCAATTAATCTTTCAACTCTTCCTTTGTTTCCCCAGCTCAACGGTAACGATAATTTTGTTCGCCGCAATTACTATATTCTCATCATATGGTTGAAAATATGAGCTAAACTGGGAATTGGATATATACTGATTATAGCTGGGGAGACCTGCAGGGCCCGGGGTTTGTTATGTATAGACATATCGGCTGGGTCTTGGCAATTGGCTCGCACATAACGTGCCGCAGCCCCTGCTGATGGTTGATAATTCGATTGCAATCCTCTCTCCGCAGATCCCCACATCATGATGAGGGTCCATCAAGTATTGAAGGGGCATTTTCGCCCCACCTGCCCCGGGGCAGATACAAGTCCCGTGCTTAATCGGCATTGATTCACTTACAGCCACGCGCTTGCGTTTTCACCCTTGGCTAACAGTGACACACTCGTGCTCATAAATACACATAGAAAGCCACCCCTAATATCTAACCATCCCTCCTTTATAGCCACGAAACAGGAAAATCAACAAAACAAAAAAAATGTAAAATTGGTATTAATCAAAACTGGTTTTGGAAATCAGCAAATAAAATCTATCTAAAGCAATACTGGTACTAATGCTAATTCATAAAGAGAATTGTCCTCTGCTTAATGCAAATAAATTTATACATTATTTGTTGTTTGTTTTCAATAAATAGTTATCACTAGACCGTTTACTTTCGAAATAACAAAAAAAAGCGTCAATAATCAATTGCTATCCAATTTCTTTTATTGGCCAATTTTAAATTGAACAAAGCATTAAGATATTAAATATTAACTAGTTATAAATAAAACGTTTGCACTAAATCACAAATTATGGAATATCTCATTTTTTTAATTAGACTTACACCACTTTTAAAATAAACGGTCTAATTATGTGTGTTTTAAACAAAATTTCAACTATCATTAAATTTAATTTCAAAAATACAAGCTTTAATAGCTAGATATCTAATAAATAATAATATATACCATATATATATCTTATTATATTAGGCCCACAGATTATGTGTATATTTTTTATAAATAAATACCGTATAATTATTTTTTTATTAAATAACAATTTGTCGAGTTTTATAATTAATTAAATTGGCGAATTCTAATATATAATAATATTTGAAATATGGATATATATATTTAAAACGATTTATAATTCAATTAAATGTATATATACATTTTTATTCAATTTCCTTTTAATAAATAACTTCTTTTTTAATTTTAAATCCCACAAATATTATTATATATTAAAATTCGCCAATTTAATTAATTATAAAACTCGACAAATTGTTACTTAATTAAAAAAATAATTATACGGTATTTATTTATAAAAATATACACATAATCTGTGGGCCACTAGAAGGCTAGAAATGCAAAAACTGAGTGGGGCTGTGGTTGGGGGTGGGGTGAGGTGCAGGGTTTATGGGGTTGGGCCGGGGTTGGTGTGGGAGCGCGGTGGCGGGGTTCGGGGCAAGGGCGTATACTATATAATATATAGCTTTTAATTGAAGCAAAAAGTTACCGAGCATCGCTCGATGGCCAGGTACTATAATTTATTTGTTAGAGACTATAGTCGGGTTGCCCACCCTCACTAGCTTCATGACTCATCCCCCTCTAGTTTCGTGAAAAGTTACCCCCCCCCCCCCCCTCCTGCCCTTATAAATAGAGAAAGAACAGTAGGCCTACTCCAAAACTTCTTCCCGAGAAAAAGTAATTGCTGTATTTTGCTGTCATTATAACATTGCTTATACAGTATATTTTATTCGCTTCTAAAGAATTAGAAGAGATTTTTATTACTTTTTGTTGAAGTTATAAAACTTGACAGTGTTTATTTTTAGCATTTAATGCTAATTTTGTAACAATTTTCAAACACCCCAAAACGTACAAACACCCTTCTAAAAATATAATTTTTTCGATGTTCACTTATTAGGGCTTTTTTGTAGACCGAAATGCCATGGTTTCGCTCAATTTTTCTAATCAAAATAGTTTCAGCCGTTTTTGAGATATTTCGAAATAAAGAAGGAAAAAACCCCACTTTTTTCATGCACGATTACAATACTTGACCCTGTATGGTAAAGTAAAAATAGAGTGTAAATCTCAATTGTTTTATTTAAATTAATTATCAGATATTTCCTTTCATCATAACCATAAGCATTAAATTTAATTTAATTTTAGTAATTAAAACGTTTTATCTAACATTTATGAGTTATTTATTAAAACATTTTTGTCATGAAATATTTATTTAAAAGAAATATTTGAGAAATTCGAGATAATATAATAATTAAATTATTTGAAGCGAAGAATTATTCAGAGAATAGATAAATTCTTGTATCTAGAGATAATTAAATGAGAAATGGAATCTATCTCATGAAATAAGATCATGCAACAAGCGTATTCGAAAACCTCAAGAAAATAAATAGCTTAGCCTTAACATTTAAATAAAAGATCGAATTCTTAAGCTGCTATATTGTGTTTTTTGAACTTTTGTATGAATTTCGAGCACGGATTCCTTACAAAAGAAAAATCTTTTGATATGCGGTGCTGTTCTTCTTATGGACAGATGGGTCAAGGAAATCACCCTGCATGGCATTGATAAATAAAAGCGGCCAAGTGCTCACGTGACTTGTATATAACAAGGGCTCCCTTCCTATTACTAATAGGTATATATACAATAAATACACTTCTTTAAAAAACAATCTTAAAAACGTTTAATATATTTATATTTAATAATATTTCTACTAAAAGTCTTAGAATTTGTCCGAAAAAGATTGATTGAATTCTTTCTCTTTTAAAATACATCTTGGTTAATCTGAACCCGAGCTGATTTTTTGAAAAAACTTCCAACTATTTTAAAAAAAAGATGCTCAAAACTTTAGTTTTATATTTCAAAGTTCGGGAGAAAAACTCCCTTAATAGAAAAATTGGCAAAACGCAGTTGATTTACAAACATTTAATAATATCTTGAATAAGGTAAAATAATAAGGATGATATTTTCATTTCATTGAAATTTTTCTTAAGTAATAAAAACTAAATAGTTATATTATTTATTGGTTTCGATGCTATTCAGTGAATCTTAATATATACATATAAAGAGAAGGTGATGTTCCATCTATCAACGCACATCCTGAACCGCTTGACCTAGAAAGATGAAATTTGCAGTGTATATTCTTTCAATTTATGAGTGTGCTAAGAAGGGATTTTTGAAATTCCCAAAATGTGTTTTCAGAGTTTTTCAAGATCTCTTAAACCAAAATATGAAAATTCTTGCCCTTGGAGCAAACTCAGCCAAATTTTGTATACATAATCTGTGGGCCACTAGACGGTTAGAAATGCAAAAACTAACAACCCAAATTGGGGGGGGGGTCAAAAATGAAAATCCAGGCCCTTGGAGCAAACTCAACCAAACTTTTAATACATAATCTGTGGGATACTAAAAGGCTAGAAATGTAAAAACTAACCACCCAAAATGGGGGGGGGGTCAAAAAATAAAAATGCATGCCCTTGAACCAAACTCAATCAAATTATACCACATAATCTGTGGGCTTCTAGGGAGCTAGAAATGCAAAAACTGGGTGCAGGGGGCCGGGGTGGGGTGGAATAGCTGGGAAGGGTTAGTAGTGGGGTGCGGGGGGAAATGGGGTTGGTGTCCGGGAGGGTCCAGGGGGCGTAGCTCCCTGGCTAGCAAGAGCCGCCGAGGGCGGACGTCGTAGCTAGTCTAATATAAAATGAAAAAATATTTTTACAACTCTTTTTATACTATTTTTTGAACATCTTAAAAATTATAATCCTTGTTTGTATAATTACAAATTAAAAAAAATGACTTTTAAAGGTGCGCTAAAAAGAATAAAACAATTTATTTTTTGAAGTGGAAAAAATAGCTTGACGTCAGAAGTCTGCACAAACTCTTTTTTTCCCCATTCGAATTATCAAAAGATAGAAAAATAGTCCAAGCAGACCTTTGACTTCACGCCAATGATTCGACTTCAAAAAATAAATTATTTTATCCTTTCACCTCTTGAAGTCATTTTTTAACTTACTGAGAATATACACACACATAAGTATAAATATCAATAAAACTGCTGTAATACATAATATTTCGCCTTTCAATTGGGCTATTTATTTCTTACTGTTTTTTAAATAACCAATACTGTAATTACTTTACCATACAGGGTATGGTCAAGTATTGTAATCGTTCATGAAAAAAATGGGTTTTTTCCTTCTTTTTTCGAAATATCTCAAAAACGGATGAAACTATTTTGATTAAAAAAATTGAGCGAAACCATGGCATTTCGGTTTACCAAAAAGACCTAATAAGTGAACATCGAAAAAATTATATTTTTCAAGATAATAATTGTTCTGTCTGTTAGTCTGTGCCTTAGCAAATTTTTGTGGACGAGCTAGCTCAAAAACTAGTGGGAATATCAAAACCAAATTTCACACGTAGTTTTGGTCCATTGAGATTAAGAACTAATTCGATTTTGGTGCATATTGACCCAAAATTAAGGGTGGAGGGGGGTTAAAAATTAGAAATCTAGGCCATTTGTGCAAACTCAACCAAATTTTGTATTTATAATCAGTGGAGCCCAGAAGTCTAAAAATGTAAAAACTAACCGCTTAAAATTGAGAGGGGGAGGGGGGCTCAAAAAATAAAAATCTAGCCTCTTGTACCAAACTCAATCAAATTTTGTATACATAATCACTGGGCCCCCAGGAGTCTAAAAATGCAAAAACTAACCCCACCCCCTCCCTATAGAATTGTAAATAATTTTATTAAATATTAAGTATAAGTGAGGAGCCAGGTTGTATGGTAAAGTCAAGTGGATGAACACATCAGAACACGTTAGCTTAATTTTTTTCTTTTCCGAAATGTTTTAAGAAGAAAAGTATTGTTTTGTTCTAACTTTTTGGATATTAAATGTATTTATTTCTTTTTATCTTTTGTGTTGTAAACTGCCTCAGAGCACTGTATAAATTTATATTAAATTATAAACTGAACTAAATGCCCTTTCTAAGATTAACTTATGTCGTGAGATATTGCTAGAATAAGGACACATCTTATTCTCTTCATATTTAGTATTTCGCTACTCAAAAAATTGTAACTTACTCATTCCTTCTAGGGTATGCTGAATGGAAACAGAGATCATGGATGACGTGAAATCCTACAACAATAGAAAAAGAAGAGATCCATCGAGATATTCATAGCGGCAAACAATAAAGTCGTATTATGAAAAGAAGACATCACATTTCCAAGAAGATGAAATTATTATTTTTATCTTAATTTGGATTTTATTAAGAGTTTAATGAATAACATTTAATAATATGTTAAATAAGGTAAAGTATTAAGGATGACATTTTTCATTTAATTGAATATTTTCCCAACTCCTAAGTAATAAAAACTAAGTATATTATTTATTCCAATTTGGTTTCGCTGCTATTCAGTGAATCTAATATAAAATGAAAAAAAAAAAGAAAAGTTTTTTACAGCTCTTTTTATATTATTCTTTGAGTCGTCTTTTAGCTCTTTATAGTTAATGGACAAGAAAAAAGAACATATTAAACATTAATAACATTTATTATTTCTAGGTAGCAAATTTGTAGTAATCTAGAATAAAAAAATAGACTTATTATATTGATTTTAATGATGTTTATATTAATTAAGATAGCACACTTGAAAGAAAGTAAACATGAATAGTGAATTCATCTCAATTAAAAAACAGGTTTCATTTTATTTGAGCTTAATTATAATTAATATTTTTTTTTATCAAGTACTTATGCAAAACTTTATTTTTATTTTTGTTTTACATAATTAATTGACTGGTAGATTTCAGTAACAAAAAATCTAAAGATACATCAAACGATTGAAAATATGTATATGAGAAAAACTACTATAAACTTAACTCTACTTAAAATAGTGAAGTTAATTTTTCTCATTAATATATCAAAGAATAATTAACACATTAACGAGAATTGTTTTTGATCGTGCGTCTTAAGTCTGGACCAAGAGAGAATGAAAAAGATGTGATCCATTTGGCTATAATCCAGTATCATTTCGCGATTGGCCCACATGACACTTTTTATATCAAACACTGATATGGATCATCAAATGAATTTGAAATCTGAGATGTTATATATTCAATCTCCCAGTCCAGAGCGCCCGATCTGTTAACATGTGCGTTAGGTCTTTGCCATTAATTAATCATAAGATTCCTGTATTTGATTCGATCGCTAATCGAATGTAGGTGATTTTTGTCAAATATTAAGTGAAAATACTATCCGAATTTATATATTTCTAACTTGAAATAGTGAATATTGTAAGAGTTCGTGGCTGTGATGAAACTGTACTAGATGAAGGAGGAGATATCAGCCAAAGATGGAATCACTGGGTTCAATAAAACACCTTTAATGAGACGTTTCGGCCTGAATTTTATCCCAGGTAACCACAATATCCTCAGAATATTCTAAGGATAGTCTAAGGACATTTAAATCTTCTTAGAATATTCTGAGGATATTGTGTGTTACCTGTGATTTAGCCTAATTGACGGAAGATGGGCAAATAAAATTCAGGCCGAAACGTCTCATTAAAGGTGTTTTATTGAACCCAGTGATTCCATCTTTTGACTGATACCTCCTCCTTCATCTAGTACAGTGAAATAGTGAAGTTAATTTTCTCATTAATATATCAAAGAATAATTAACACATTAACGAGAATTGTTTTTGATCGCGCTTTTTATACAAGATATAACATCTCAGATTTCCAATTCATTTGGTGATCCATATCAGTGTTTGATATAAAAAGTGTCATGCGGGGCCAATCGCGTAATGATGCTGAATTATAGCCAAATGGATCATATCTTTTTCATTCTCTCTTGATCAGAACTTAAGACTCAGCAGACTCCAATAGCTTCAACCAGCAGTAGTCTCGCGATATATATATATTGTTTAAAAAGCGGGATCAAAAACAATTCTCGTTAATGTGTTAATTATTCTTTGATATATTAATGAGAAAATTAACTTAACTCTACTTAGTTTTTTATTGAATTAAAACTTTGATTGGTTTTCATAATTAACTTAGAGAAAGTTTAAGAACGAATTCAGAATAAACTAGCCAATATTGAAATACATTTTTATACATGAATATGAGTCCCACTCAAAAAATAAATCAATTGAAAAAAATTGTTTATTTTATAGATTTAATTTTTATATTAATATCATAACTTTATTTGCCAAAGCAGTGAAGTTGTTAAAACTTTTTCTTTTTTTTTTAAATATTTTTGTTTACTTTAATATGATTTTTTTCTTTTAATTAAATTAAGTAAAACAAAACACAAATTAGCTTTTATCAAGATTAGGTCGTTTATTTTTTACTTAGAATAATTTAATATCTAGTCAACATTCTGCACATTCCCACCCTCGTTTACATTAAGTATACATAAATAATTATCTATTATTTTTCATAAAGAACGCTAATATGTCTTATAAAAAAACTTTTGTTTCCTATTTAATAACAAAACACACAAAGTTTTAATAGGTTTAATGATGTTTTGATTGTTCTTTTTTGAATTTATTTGGTTGGCGGGTGTAAACTCAGGGTTAACTCTCTTGGTGCTTATTTTCTGAAATTATATCTACTGACTTTACTATTAATTGTTTACTATGAAATAAAAAAAATATAAAAAATGGATTACTGAAATTGCTTATTTAAAAATTATAATAAAAAGGGAACAAAGGAAATTGGATTGGCAAGCAGGAATTATTAATTCTCAATAATAATAGAGATCATGTTGTAATTATGTATTATTGATAATGCGAATTTATTCAACCGCTGCTTGAAATCAGCAGATATATATAGTTGTTATAGAGAAAATACAAGATGGTGATTATACTCTTGGTAGTGTTGGCGGTAGGACCCTGACTTGCGATTTGCTGGATTGCAAGAATTCCTCTCGTGATGACCTGTCCCTTTGCTAGCGACCTTGGTGATGACGGCTGCAGGACTGAGATAGGCGTCCTCGATAAATGTGTGTATCGATATATGTTATCGATGACAATCCTATTGATATTTGTGCTGGACGTATATTTAGAGAGGTGTCTCCTGAATCACCACCTAGGAGTTGTATTGTGGACTTGAAAAATAGAGAAATGGTGATCTTCAACAGTTTCCTCAGTTGTCTTCTTGGTATCTAGTGAGATCTGATCAAGGACTCTTATTTCTTTAAAGAGCTCCTCGTGAGATGTACTATGATGATTTATCATCCAAGACTGCTCTGGTTCTTTTATGTGTATATCTAGAGGTGTGTTCAAGGACTCTCCTGGTTGTTGTAATGATGTGTACCTCGTGAGATGTCCTCAACGACTGTCCGAGCTGTCCCCCACCGTCAGTATTTCTCCTCTTAACTTCTCCTGTTTCCTTCAAGCGGCGGTTTTCAAACTCTTCATATCACTATTTGTTTTTTATTTCTAAAGGAAAATATACCTAAATAATTCCTAAGAGGTCCATCCCGTCCGCATTGCACTCCGCTCCCTGTGCGAATTTAAACTTAAATTTTATTATTTATTCTTAATGAAATTTATATTCAGCTATAATTAACAAATACTAATTTATCCTTCTTTCTCTAATCTGCCTCTCTCTGCAATTTCTTATTGCGCAATATATCTTTGGATATATTGTAAAGTATTCACACAGATTATATATATATATTTTTAAACTTTTAATTAATTAATATCTATAACTGCAGTTTGGAAAATAGAAGCAATAATTGAAGCCACTGTTATTGTTTTCAAGGCAGGAGAGGATATCTATAGCGTTGGAAATTAGCGCTCTCTTTCCCAACCCCGAAAACAGTAACAATATCGACTTGATCGCTATCCTCTCCTATCAAAAAATGGCAACAGTGGCCTCTGGTAGTAAATAAGTACATGTTTCTATTTTTGTGAAGCCAACTATAGCCAAGTTATTGCTCAGTCTCACCCACTTTATAATTATTGTTTTCAAACATAATAATGTAGGAATCGATTTTCTGCTTTTTCAATTAGAAATGTAATTTAATTTTCAATGTTAATCGGTTCGTGGCTTATGAAAGACTAATTAGCGAAAGAAGGAGACCACACCTTTTTATAATTAATCGAGCGCGATCTAGGAAAAATTATTAACCAATCACCTTAATTACCAATTAAATCGAGGGCTATAAAAGGGGCAAAGCCATAATTAGCAGTCAGTTGTAATTCAGCCCTCGCTGTGTGAAGAGCTGTTATACACTCTCCAAAAGTTCGCCTTTGGAACGATTGAAGAGACAAAACTGTCTCATTACGATATTCTGTAACCACGAAGAAATAATAAATTACGGGCCTTGTGCCATTTATTTTGACGAAAGCATTTTTCACGCCCTCCGGGCAACTTCTTATTTTGAAGAAAGCATATTTCATGGCCCCCGGGCAACTTCTTATTTAAACTGTTCAATTCCTTTTTCATTGACTGAATTTCGTGTTTTAATGAATTGTTTTCCATGCGTAGTTCATCTATTAAATGAGATTCTGTTTCCGTTCTTGTTTTATTAATTTTATTAACGTCTATGTTTTTAATAATTTGAATGTCATCTTGTCCTATTTTAATTTCGGCCTGATCTAACAGATCGATTCCTAAAATTACTTGTTCGTCTATTGTTTCGTTTGGAACTACATAAAATTTAATATTAAAATCTTCGTTGTCAATTCGTGTGGTTGTTTTAAAATATCCCTTAGTTCCTGTTCGTGAAAATGCAAATCCGTTTAAAATAATATTTGAATCTGTTAGTTGTGGTGAACCTAGCTGTTTGTGGATGTCTTCGCTCATGAGCGATAAGCCTGCACCGGTATCTACTAAGGCGTTAATCTTGTGGTTGCTTATTGAAATGATCTTGTGATTGGATTTCGTTTTTTGACTATTTGCTGTAACTATGTTCATGGGTGGGTCTTCTTTGGTGATTAGGTTTTCGTTTCCACCCTTACTGCTAACTGGCTGTCTATTGCATGCATGATTTGCTACGTTAGCTGACTTGAAAGTGATTTCCGAATATATTTTTAACTTTTCTTTAAATTCTTTTATCGTTTTTGCTCCATAGAGTATTACTTTATTAGGACTATTGTCCTGTATACCGTCCAGTATATACTCTATTAATGCCTTGTCTTCTAAGTTTCCCCTGCTTGCTATCTCTTTCATAATCAGGAAGTATTCATAAACGTGCTCACCCTTTTGCAATTTTCTTCTGGCTAGCTGTTTATGAATATCCGCGCTGCTAACTTGTAATGAAAATTCTTCTAACAAGGCCTCTTTTAACTTATCCCACGTATTAATGTTTCTTTCACTTTCTACGAATAGCCTAGCTAGTCCAGTTATTAGCCGTCTGCCAAAGGTAAATAGTTGCAAGTTACTCCAACTTTGAATATTTGCCTCTGTTTCTATATCTTGCACCCATTTTTCTATTGGATAGTTATCCGTTCCATTGAATTTTTTTATTAGTGGTTCTACGTCCCTAAAATTGATTGGACTGTGTTCCATGACTGTATAGTGGTCTTATAACTGATAAGAGGGATAGGTGTGTAGGTGTGCAGTGGGATTGTCGGCTCTTACCTCGTTATTTAATTCTTCTGTCGCATTCCTGCTGCTACTCCTATGGGTGGCTGGTTCAGCTGTTATCCGCGAGTGGCGCTGCCGTCGTCGTGTTGCCTGGCCTTCGTTCAATCGCTTCAGTCGATGGCCGCTGCTGCTGCCTGCCACGTCGCCTGCCTTCGCTCGTCGCTTGGCTGCCGGGCGCGCGCTAAATGTGTTTGCCCGCGCAAAAACGGTCGGTGCCTCGAGGCGAGTCGAGACAAACCTCCTCGGGTCCGAACCGAGATGGTCCAGCTCCGTCCGATAAAGCCTTTAACGAATCCGCGGCCGAGCCCCCAAATTTGTAGGGAATAATCCCGATGATGGATGAAGATGAGTTTTTGACTCGAAAGGCTTGATGGAAAGATATCGGTGGAGCTCCGGTGTCGGCGATTTTCTTCAGAGGTGATAACCTCTCTTGGTGGCGTAAAGCCGTGAAATTTGCTTTCCCAAAATAAGAATTTGCCCGGAGGCTGTGAAAAATGCTTTTTTTAAATAAGAAGTTGCCCGGGGGCCATGAAATATGCTTTCTTCAAAATAAGAAGTTGCCCGGAGGGCGTGAAAAATGCTTTCGTCAAAATAAATGGCACAAGGCCCGTAATTTATTATTTCTTCGTGGTTACAGAATATCGTAATGAGACAGTTTTGTCTCTTCAATCGTTCCAAAGTCAGCGAACTTTTGGAGAGTGTATAACAGCTCTTCACACAGTGAGGGCTGAATTACAACTGACTTGCTAATTACGGCTTTGCCTCTTTTATAGCCCTCGATTTAATTGGCAATTAAGGTGATTGGTTAATAATTTTTCCTAGATCGCGCTCGATTAATTATAAAAAGGCGTGGTCTCCTTCTTCGCTAATTAGTCTTTCACAAGCCACGAACCGATTAACATTGAGAACTAAATTAATTTTAAGTTGAAATATTCAACTATGTAAAAGATGATTGGTTAATAGATATAAGTTCCGGGTCGTAACTTGATTGAGAAAGGGGAGAAATGTAGGAATCGATTTTCTGCTTTTTTTTCAATTAGAAATGTAATTTATTTTTCAATGTTAATCGGTTCGTGGCTCATGAAAGACTAATTAGCGAAGAAGGAGACCACGCCTTTTATAATTAATCGAGCGCGATCTAGGAAAAATTATTAACCAATCACCTTAATTATCAATTAAATCGAGAGCTATAAAAGGGGCAAAGCCATAATTAGCAGTCAGTTGCAATTCAGCCCTCGCTGTGTGAAGAGCTGTTATACACTCTCCAAAAGTTCGCCTTTGGAACGATTGAAAGAGACAAAACTGCCATTACGATATTCTGTAACCACGAAGAAATGTAATACGATTGTCCATTTTGACAGCATTTTTCCATCCTGTCAACTTCTTGTTAAAAGCATATTTCACGGCCCCCCGGGCAACTTCTTATTTAAAAGCATTTTTCACAGCCTCCGGGCAAATTCTTATTTTGGGAAAGCAAATTTCACGGCTTACGCCACCAAGTTTTCTGAAGAAGATGCGCCTCCTACGATACCTTTCATCAACCCTTTCGAGTCAAGCTCGTCTTCATCCATCATCGGGATTATTCCTACAATAATGTTTTTTTTTTCATAGAGAACATGATTATGTCTTGTTAAAATAGTTTTTATTTAAACACAAATATACACAAATTAACGTTTTTTAAGATTATCATTTTTTTTTCAATAAATATTTATTAATCAATAACTATAGCTAGTAATAAAACTTGAGCAAGATGCGAGGTAGGTTTCACAAAAATAAGCTGACGTGTTCTGATGTGACCATCCACTTGACTTTACTATACAACCCGGCCCCTAAAATTATTTATAATCGTGTAGGTGGTGGTTAGTTTTTGCATTTTTAGACTTCTAGAGTCCCACTGATTATGTATACAAAATTTGGTTGAGTTTGCTCAAATGGCCTAGATTTTTAATTTTTAATCTCCCTCCACCCCCTTAATTTTGGGTCGATGTGCACCAAAATCTAATCAGCTCTTAATCTCAATGAACCAAAACTACTTGTGAAATTTGGTTTCGATATTTCCACTAGTTTTTGAGCTAGCTCGTCCACAAAATTTGGTAACGCACAGACTAACTAACTAACAGACATTTTGACAAAACAATTATTATCTCGAAAAATATAATTTTTTCAATGTTCATTTATTAGGGCTTTTTTGTAGAGCGAAATGCCATGGTTTTGCTCAATTTTTTTAATCAAAATAGTTTCAGCCGTTTTTGAGATATTTCGAAAAAAAGAAAGAAAAAACCACTTTTTTCATGCATGATTACAATACTTGACCATACCCTGTATGGTAAAGTAAAAACCTAACTCGCATCTTGCTCAGAGTTTTATTATTATATTAAAATGTTTCACCTAGAACCAACACCTAACTCCTTAAAAGTTAACTATAACTAGCATTAAGAAAATAGAACCATTAACCCGTTCTACATCGGGATAATTGTTAATAGTTAAATACGAGGAGTGAACCGCGATTGGAATTAGGTGTATACATCTTTGGAATTATATGGAATTATTTTGGAATTCATTAAATAATGCCCCTTCTTCTATTGTCTTCTACTTGGAAATGAAAGTGGAAGTGGAAGTAGGTCGAGGTTCACCCCTCAGTTAAATAGGAACAGTGGCTCCCAAGCTAAACGGCTCAATGTTTCTTTTTTGATGACAACTTTAGTCAATATATTGCATATTCTCATTCTTATTAGTAGTAATAAACAGACAAAATAATGTAATATTTTCTACAGAGAACCTGATCATGTCTTAATCTTTGTTTTTTTACTTAGATTAATTTAATATCTAGCCAACATTCTCACCCTCGTTTACATTAAGTATACATAAATAATTATCTATTATTTAATATAGTCAATATACTGCATATTATCATTCTTATTAGTAGTATTATTATACAGACATAATAATGTAACATTTCCTACAGAGAACATGATTATGTCTTGATTTTTCCTTCCTAATTCATTTTTAATTTGAATATAAATTTTTCATAGTAACAAGGATTATCTAAAAAGGTTTAGTTAGCGGACAAAGATATTCAGTATTTTTGCCTTGAGGGAGACAATGTTACCCTTCTCTTATTAAGAGTAGATTTCATGTCCTATCAGTAGATGCATGATTTCAAAAATCGTATTTAGGTTCCACGATAACATAAGTTTGGAAACACTGCCTAGCCACTACACTATCAGCCCCTCAATATCTCATTAAAAATGTCTAATCTAGGTGGTTTCAGAACAAACTTTACTAATCAAAGTTGTTCTACCCTAACTGTCTTGAACTTATAAACACAAATGTTATGTAGATTGCATTGAGAGTAACGAAAAAATGGCCACTAAAACAAAATATAGGATTATTCTAGTAACAAATAAACTTTAATTTATTTTAATAAATTAAAGGAATTATGAGGGAGATGGACATGACTTTAAATTAAATACAAAGTTTTTTATTTTATTTATTTTATTTTTTATGATAATGATGAGAGAAGGAGTTACACCAAAAATGTGAAACCCCTAAAGGCCTGGGTTGGCCTCTCCATCGCGAAAAGAAGAAGAAAGAATTTTATGGGTTGGGCGGGGGTCGAAGGTATCTGTGGATACGGGTCTTAAATAGGTGAAGGTTATAAGTCGCGGGAAAGATGGTGGCAGGGAGCGAGTTACAGTATCTGGAGGTCATAGGGATAAAAGAATATTTAAATACGCCAAACGTTTCATTACTGGATTGCAACTTCCTCAGTGGCTCATTTATTAAACTTATTTGTCTGGAGTTTTAACTAAGAGAAAAACCATTTTCAAACAGTATCCTTACAATTCACTCAATTTTATCAAATAATATAAAACATGAACTTTTTAAAACAATGTAATTGTTTCCTGTCAAAATAATTAAAAGAATCAAATTATACAAAGAATTTTTTAAATGAGCCACTGAAGAAGTTGCAAACCAGCAACGAAACGTTTGGCGTATTTAATAAAAAACTTAGTATTTAATTTAAAGTCATGTCCAACTCCCTATGATTCCTTTAATTATTAGTCATGGACACGAATAATGAAATATTATTTTAATAAATTTTCCCAGAGATAAAACGACTGCGTGTGAAGAAACAAAAGAAGGATATAAAGCATTCGAGTCATTGTTTCATCCCTTACTGCTCTAATAGAATAGTAAAAGAAGTCTAACAGCTAGAGGAGAAGAACCAAGATTTACTCAGCGGGTCTCATTGACGCCTTCCATGAACCCATTCAGTGAGGGACACCAGAAGACAATTAATCTTCTACTATTATTAATAGGTAATCTATAAGGAAATTATCAAATGAATATTTTTATCGATTCTTTTGTTACGCAAGGTAACCGACTTCCTTTAAATATTTCTTATCTTCCAATCATAATGCTTAATAGAATAAAAAAATTATTTCAAATTTAAAGTTATACAAGGTTTTGAGTTTTTGTTATATTTTCAATTTTCGGCTACCATCTGAACACTGAGATTATTCATTTGAAAAGAACGCTGAACATTCCTTTGAATTTTTAATAATTTCAATTATTATTATCATTTCCGTCCATAATTTGTATTAATTTGAGAGTTTTTAATGGGAAAATAAGGACACGTTTTTATGTGTGACTTTTTTATTTATCAGACCAACGTTTCGGTCGACTTTGCCGACTTCTTCAGGGCTTCAAATAGTCATGCCACACATTCGTCTAAATTTTCTTGTTATCTTCGTTAGCATTGAAGACCATCAGAAACACAAATTTCAAAAAATATTTGGCACATTCACATAAGCAATTTTTCTAATGTAAATCTAATGTAATTGTTAATATAAAAAAGAAAAAGAAGAAAAATTGTTTATGCGAATGTGCCAAATGTTTTTTTGAAATTTGTGTTTCTGATGGTCTTCAATATAGCAGATAACAAAAGAGCAGAACGAATGTATGGCTTATTTATTTGAAGCCTGAAAATGTCGGCAAAGTCGGCAAGCGTTGTCGATAAAGTCGACGAAACGTTGTCTGATAAATAAAAAACTCACACATAAAAATTTGTCCTTATTTTCCCATTATAAACTTTCAAATTAATAATTTCTCTGTAAGAAAAATTGTAAAAAAAAAAAATAATTATCAAGAAGTCAGTAAGCTCCCCCAAATTTTGGGTATATGACAATTGTTTATCGAGAAAACATTTTGAGCTAGAAAGATGAAACTTGTAGCTAAAGAGCATATAGCTTATTAATAGAGGCTTTTTTTATGTTGCAATTTCAGGTTATTAGCTAGAACCGTTCAAAACCTCTACTTATAATAATTTGATTTTTATGCAAACGTATAACAATTTGATTTTTATGCAAACGCAAAACGAAACCCTATTAATGTCGATACAATGTCCATCTGACAGATCATTGTTGTTTTGAAATTAAATAATAAACAAACTTGAGATTTAAAAATTCTTTTGTGATTAATTTTTCCTGAAATCAAAAATCGTATTAAAATTACTGGATGATTAACTGAAATTCCAAAATCAATTCATCGATTTGGAAATACAAAAATTTTGAAACCAGATTGAATTATCTTTTTTTTTAATGATATTGATGTGAGAAGGAGATACACAAAAAAGGTGCATCCCCTAAAGTCCTGGGTTGGCCCCTCCATCGTGAAAAAAGAAGAAGAGGGGATTTTATGGGCTGGGTAGGAGTCCAAGGTATCTGTGGATGCGGGTCTTAAACAGCTGAAGTTTGTAAGTCACGGGGAAGACGGTGGCTGGAAGCGAGTTCCAGTCTCTGGGGGTCATAGGGATAAAACAGTTGGCGAAAGCGTTGGTTCGATTTTTATCAATTTGACAGCGAAGGGGTGGTGAGCGTTTCGAAAACCGCGTGTTTCTCAACAGAGGGCTCTAGGGGGGATAATTGATTTCAGCTCTACTGAACAGACACCATGATAGTATCTGTAGTACAGGAAAGGGCAGAAACGGTTCTTCGGTGAGCCAGGGAGTCGAGTGAGTTGGTTAGAGCCGGGTCTCCTATTAGTTTATTTGCTTGCTTCTGAATCACATTCAGTGTAGCAAGAGAATGCTTGGAAGCACTCCTCCACAGATGAGAGCCATATTCGAATTTGAGCCTTATACAGTATAAGAAGTTGACTGGGAGTATAACAGCGCCTAGACCTAAATAGGAGACCAAGCTTGCGCGCTGCAGCTTTAGCAGTGGTTGAGATATGGTCATTCCATGAAAGGTCAGACCCTAGAGTGACGTCTAGCATTGAAATTTTATCTCTGAATTCCAGTGAGTTTGAATCGAATGACATGTTTGGGGGCCTTCTATAGACGCGCCTAGAACTAAGGCTAGAAATCTTCTTCTCCTAATGATCTTTACAGAGATATCTCACACTCTATGATAAAAATAATATTTTTTATTTAAGACCACACAAATAATTCCAATCCTGCTCAAATAAGCTTTCGATTAAAATTTCAACATGATTTTTGGTTTTGGATAAAAATAATACCTATAATTTTTAAATTTCAAGTTTGAATCTTAATTTGCTTAGGAGATACAATGTCCTGACAGAGGTCAGACAGCCATTGTAGCTACACATACTATAATATTATGGTCATGTTTTAGTTTTTACCATAAAATATAGGTATATTGAAATCTATGAGTGTGGATGCTTTCAATATGCCAAGGTCATTATTTGCAGGCTAAAATAAAACGATTAAATATTATCATATTCCATTTGATACATAAAAGTGCTACAAAACAAATTTATTAACTTTTATCTCCATTATATGTCTCATAAGTAGAAATTCCAATGACAAGTATTTAATCGTTTGAATGTTGCTAATAATTTCTTGTAAGTAGAAGAACTTGTCTATAATCGATATGTATCTTTTAATTTACGATTTCAAATGTTTTCTTTCCACTTAATGATTTCTAAACATGTTTAATTCACAAGTAAGAAATAGATATATGTAAACATATTTTATTTTAACATATCATTTTATAAATTCAGTTAAGTATATGGAATTCCATTAGGTCCGATTATACAATATAGAGGGAGTTTGCAGTGGGTTTCTTGACTAAGGTTAACCCACAAAAAATATACAAACGATTGGTACAAAGCCGAGTTACTCTAAAATGTCTTTTATGCGTCGCTAGAAAGCGTATTTGCTGGGTAAACTCGAGAAACTTTCCTTACATTCAATCGACCCTAAATGAGTAAATATTAATATTAGCAACACCTTACAAACGTGTTAACAGATTGAGAGCGCTGGACTGGGTGATTGAATATATAACATCTCAGATTACTAATCCACTAGGTGATCCATATCAGTGTTTGGTAAAAAGCGTCATGCGGGCTAATCGCGAAATAATGCTGGATCATACCTAGATGGATCACATCTTTTTCATTCTCTCTTGGTCCAGACTTAAGATTCAGCTGACTCCAATAGCCTCAACCAGCAGTAGTCTAGCGATATATATATACATATATGATTCTAAAAATGCGGTCAAAAACAACTCTCTTTGATATATTAATTAGAAAACTATTTAATATTAATATTCTTTAATAAGAGCAAATCAAAGACGGTATCTTTTTGCAGAACTCTTTAAAATGCACAAGGTTACAAATAGGGCTTCAGCTTAGGAATAAATCCTTATACATATAGCTGATAATGAAAATTAATTACAGTAATAATGTTCGAGATGTTGGATTCTAATGAGCTAATCTCATTAAAAATGTCCACATAGGTGGTTTCTGCCAATTAATAAATATTATCTTTTGTAAATCTAATTATATGAATACAGTCTTTTATAAAAACAATCATAAAAAGTTTATTAATAAGCCAAATGTTTCGGGATAAATTCTCTCTTTATTAATGAAAACAGTGTCAAAATGTAGTTTCTTTATGAAATAATAAATAAATTGACACGTTCTGATGCGGCCATCCACTTGACTTTACCATACACCTGGCCTCTCTTATATTTAATATTCAATAAAATTAATTATAATCATGAAGTGGGCAGTTAGTTTTTGCATTTTTAGTTTTCTAGGGCACAGTGATTATGTATACAAAATTTGATTGAATTTTGTACCAGTAGCCTAGATTTTCATTTTGTTACCCCCCCCCCCCCATTTTGGGTGGTTAGTTTTTGAATTTTTTGACTTCTGGGGGACTACTGATTATGTTTACAAAATTTGGTTGAATTTGGTTCTGTTCAAGGGCATAGATTTGCATTTTTTGGGCCTCCCCCCCTTCCCCATTTTAGGCGGCTAGTTTTTGAATTTTTAGACTTCTGGAAGCCCACTGATTATGTATACAAAATTTGGTTGAATTTGGTTCAAGGGCATAGATTTTCCTCAGTGATTATGTATATAAAATTTGTTTGAGTTTGATACAAGGGCCAAGATTTTCATTTTTTGACCCTACACCCCCCTTCCCTCCCTTAATTTTGGGTCGATATGCACCAAAATCTAATCAGCTCTTAATCGCAATGCACCAAAACTACGTGTGAAATTTAGTTTTGATATTCCCACTAGTTTTTGAGCTAGCTCGTCCACAAAAATTTGGTAACGCACAAACAGACTAACAGACATTTTGACAAAACAATTATTATCTCGAAAAACATAATTTTTTCGATGTTCACTTATTAGGGCTTTTTTGTAGAGCGAAATGGTTTGGCCCAATTTTTTTAATCAAAATAGTTTCAGCCGTTTTTTAGATATTTCTAAAAAAAGAAGCAATAAAACCACTTTTTTCATGCACGATTACAATACTTGACCATACCCTGTATGGTAAAGTAAAAAGCATAATATAGTAATGATATTTTATCTTAAAGCCACTACATTTATTCAATGTCAACGGTAGAATTTCTCCCGAATGTTTAGAGTAAGCGTTTTATGATTGTTTTTATAAAGAATTATATTCATTTAGGTGATACAATAAAATAATAAAGAATTTATTCAAAATATAAATCTACTATAATATAAAATATATTCTTTTTATATTTAAAAATACCTACATATTTATTATAAAATGTATAATATTTTAAATATTTTCGATGCAAATTCAAATTTATTTCTAATACTCATACAGGAACGTATTTGAAACACTAATTAGAAAATACTTTGATCTCATGTATTTGAAATACAAATACCTATATAAAATACAATTCTATTTCAAATAGATATATTTTAAAGAGCCCAGCTATGGGAATACCCGTACTGGTTCGAGTGAATGACCTGTACCCTGGTTAAATTGCTACTTATTAATGCTAAAAAGAGTAAAAACGGCTAAGTGCGAATCCAAAATGCTTGATATATCAAATTCGTTCTTATTTATCCTTGATAAGGAGAGAATTGACGTATTTGAATTTTTTTTTAATCTTAGAATTAATGTTTAGATGTCTCGTTAAGTACAAAAATCGTACTAAATATATGAATAAAACAATCTCAAAAAGTTAATTAAATATTATTTATTAAAGAAATTTGGAAAAATAATTGGTTTAAATAGGAATAATAAAGCAACTATCAAGAGATGTTATTACTAAATGCAAATTTGGAAAAATAGTTTGTTTAAAAGTAAAGGTAAAACAACTCTCAAGTGACAATATCTCTTGATAGTTGCTTTATTATTCATTTTTAAACCAACTATTTTTCCAAATTTCCGTTGATAAAGGAGAACTTCTCCCGAAACATTTTGGATATTTAATAAACGTTTTGAGATTTTTTGATAAAAGAACACTATTTATTCAATACAATAAAACAATCAATAAATGATTTCAATATAAAAATAAAAATTGACGCTCTCACATAGACATTTCAAAATGAATCAAATTTTTAAATATTCAGCTTAATTCTACTTATGATTAATTAATGGCAAACACCTAACACATGTGTTAACAGATCTAGCGCTCTGGACTAGGAGATTGAATATATAACATCTCAGATTTTAAATTCATTTGGTGATCCATATCAGTGTTTGATATAAAAAGCCTCATGCGGGCTAAACGTGAAATGCTGGATTATAGCTAAATGGATCATATCTTTTTCATTCTCTTTTGGTCCAGACTTAAGACTCAGCAGACTCCAATAGACTCAACCAGCAGTAGTCACGCGATATATATCTTGTTTAAAAAAGCGCGATCAAAAACAATTCTCGTTAATATGTTAATTATTCTTTGATATATTAATGAGAAAATAATAAAAATTTATTCTACTTATAGACCTTTAGATCTTCTCTCTTTGGTGCTTCATAATACCTAATAAAAAAAATATTTTTTATTTTTAACCCCACGAAAAATTCAACCCTCTCCAAATTAATCATTCCATTAAAATTTTTAATTTTTGGTTAAATCGAATACATACAACTAGTAGTACACTCCTTTGACAGACGAACATACAGACCTCGAATCGACACTAATAGGGACCCGTTTTCTTTTGTACCGAATCCTAAAAACAAAAATTTGATATTTATATAAATGACTGAAGATGATAAAATTATACTCTCAAATAAATAAAATTATATACATGTGTATATATATGAATTTATTTATATTTATATGTATATCTATCTTAACATTAGTAACAACAGTATGCTTTATTATTCATTTTTAAATCAACTGCATTTTGTCAATTTTTTCAATGATAAAAGGAAAATTTTCTAATGTTTAAAATATATATTGAATGTTTTTACGATTGTTTTTAAAGAAGTGTGTGTATAAGTGCGTATTTTTATTTCCATCAAGCATAGGACACACTCATTTGATTTGCTCTTATAAAATCAACAACTCTGCTACTCTCATCAAAAAACTTTTCATTTTTAATCACATGTTTAAATATTTTGAACCGGAAATCGTATCCACGGTATTTGGTGGTATTTATATCATGTCAGACTTGTTAGCACACGGATTAGGCATTTATAGATTGGTGGGCGTATTCAGGGGATCACGAAGCCGCCGCGCAGGGAGCCACACCGTCAAAATTATTATGGGGTATCAGAACAAAGTCTACAGGGAAAATAATAATAGAGAATACAAAGGAGATGTTGTATGTCTGTTGACTTGAAAGAAAAAAATAAAATAAAATAAAGAGCCCTTGGAGAAAGTATAAATAATTAAAAAACAGGGAAAAGATTAAAGCAAAGACAATATTTGAATAAATAACATTTTTATCTCGTAATGGATTAAGGTTGAAAGGGTATTTTTTCCCTGCTTTTTTTTATTTCAATTTAATTTCATGGTATTAACAACTCTAGGACAATTTATTTTAATTATTTTAAATCATTACTTAGGGGAGACCGGGGAAGGTTGTCACAAGTCTCAGTTCTCGATCGCTGCTGGTTCTTAGCGATCTAAACTCAAACCAGAGAGTAAGATAACAATATTCTGAGTAGGGTGAATAGTCACTTTCTAGTTCCTGGCAACAGTTCTGGATTCTATTGGTGTTTTTGCAGCTGAAATTATTCATTTATTGATATAATTAAAATCTCATCCAACGAAGTCTATATCCCAACTATTTTCTATTATTTTATAACAGTTGTAAAGTTGAAAGGGTATTTTTCCCTGTTTTTTTTTTATATCAATTTAATTTTATGGTATTAACAACTCTGAGGACAATTTATTTTAATTATTTTTAACCATTATTTAGGGGAGACAGGGGCAGGTTGTCACAATTCTCAGTTCTCGATTGCATCTGTTTCTTAGCGGTCTAAACTCAAACCACAGTACGATCACAATATTCTGAGTAGGACGAATAGTCACTTTCTAGTTCCTGGCAACAGTTCTGGATTCTATTGGTGTTTTTGGAGCTATAAGTTAATTTATTGATATAGTTAAATCTCATCCAACGAAGTCTATATCCCAACTATTTTCTATTATTTTATAACAGTTGGACACTTCTTCTGAGATATAATTAAAATTATCCATTCCATCTTATATCTATTAACGTAGTTCTTTCGCGACAATCCACACAAAAAGTTTTAGCCTCGTAACCACTCTATACATATGAACGGTGCTAAAATTTTAGGTTATGTTTTTTAACGTGACTGTACTTTTCACACTACTATATCCTCTTTATGAATGGATCGTTTCCAAGCGATTGATCTTATATCCCTCCACTAAAAATAATCGCCCAAATATGTTTTTTTATTTTTTATCAAAACTACGAGGTAAATAATTTCAATTTTTTTAAGTTACTCCGAATATATTATTCTAACAAATATTAGTTTTTTATCAAGATGGTGAAAGTCCTTCAATGAAAAAAAATAAAATAATGATCATTTTCCCACCCTTTCCCAATCTACCATATATGTAAAAAATTTCATTTTTAATTGCAATTATTTCATGTTTGGTGTGGTAAATCGTCTTCAAATTTTAACAGTGTGTTTATTATGCTTTTAATGACTTATATTCAAGTTTCAAGAACTTCTTGAATTTTTGCATTTGTGAAAAGAACTACCTTAAATGACAAATTCTTGTGATTTCCTTAAAAATTAATTTTATCCACTTTTTGAAAGAAAAAATTCTATAGCTGCTTATTTTCAACAAATTTCATTATGTTACTAATTCACATATTTAATTCCATTTAAATTGTATAAACATACTAATTATACTTATATTTCATTTTTATTCAGATTAAAATCGATCGATTCTCCGCTTCATGCTGGAATAGAATGGAAAAGCCTAAAAGGATTTGCAACCCTCATCTATGTGCAGAGAACAGCTGAACCTTTCAGGATTGGAAAATAAGGCCTGGCCATGCAGAAAACAGGCTCATATTCTTCTATTATCATTGAAAATAATTAATTTTCAACATCGGGAAAAATTATTTCGAAGAGTTTTTTTCTTTTAAAGGTGCTACTTACTTATTACTCTATTTTAAAACATTTTAATAAAAGTAAATAAAGTAAAGAAAATTTTGAAAAAAATTTTTTAGAAACTTTTTAAAATATAAAATACTAAGTAGGTTTCACATAAATAAAAGATCAGATGCTTGCTTAGCACGACTCTATATATATATATGTATTTCGTGTCCTTTGGGAACTCCTGAAGATGGGCTTATACCCCGAAATAGAGTATATATAGAGTCGTGCTAAACAAGCATCTTCTGATCTTTTATTTATTTGAAACATACCTAGTATTTTATATTTTAAATTTTCAAAAGTTTCTAAAAAAAATTCTTTACTTTATTTAAAATGTTTCACCAAGAACCTACACCATTCTCCCTTAACAAAATTTTAATCAATTATAATTTTTACTTTAGCATACAGGGTATGGTCAAGTATTGTAATCGTGCATGAAAAAAGTGGGTTTTTTTCCTTCTTTTTTCGAAATATCTCAAAAACGGCTGAAACTATTTTGATTAAAAAAATTGAGCGAAACCATGGCATTTCGGTCTATAAAAAAGTTCTAATAAGAGAACATTGAAAAAATTATATTTTTCGAGATAATAATTATTTTGTCAAAATGTCTGTTAGTCTTGTGTGTTACCAAATTTTTGTGGACAAACTAGCTCAAAAACTAGTGAGAATATCAAAACCAAATTTCACACGTAGTTTTGGTCCATTGAGATTAAGAGCTGATTAGATTTTGGTGAATATCAACCTAAAATTAAAGGAGGGTGGAGAGGTGGTTAAAATTTAAAAATATAGGCCATTTGAGCAAACTCAACCAAATTTTGTATACATAATCAGTGGGCCCCCAGGAGTCTAAAAATGCAAAAACTAACCCCCTCCCCTACATGATTATAAATAATTTTATTAAATATTAAATATAAGTGAGGGGCCAGGTTGTATGGTAAGGTCAAGTGGAAGGCCACATCAGAACACGTCAGCTTATTTTTTAAATGTTGATTTGTGATACAAACTGTTTACAAAACATTTTAATTTATTATATATCAACTTGATTTGTGAAGTTATGTGGCTGTTTTTTAAATATTGAAATGAGTTCTTGAAGATGGGTTTTGAATTTAAAAAAATAAACCAATTTTTATTGTCTCAATACCGACGTTTTGATATTCATAATGCTCACCATATGTTATGATATGATGAAGAGACGAATAAAGTAATGAAATTTTAATATTGAGATCTTAAAATTGGGTTTATTTTTTTAAAAGTAAAATCTAAATGATTATATTCAAGAAATCTTTTTCATATTATATTTAAATATATTAGTCAAATTTTATTTATTATAATTAAATTCTTTAAATATGAAGATAGTGGGGAAGTTAATTTTCTCATTAATATATCAAAGAATAATTAACACATTAACGAGAATTGTTTTGATCGTGCTTTTTAAACAAGATATATATCGCGAGACTACTGCGGTTGAAGCTATTGGAGTCTGCTGAGTCTTAAGTCTGGACCAAAAGAGAATGAAAAAGATATGATCCATCTAGCTACAATCCAGCATCATTTCGCGTTTAGCCCGCATGACACTTGGATGGATCACCAAATGAATTTGAAATCTGAGATGTTATATATTCAATCTCCCAGTCCAGAGCGCTCGGTCTGTTAACACGTAGGTATGTTAGGTGTTTGCCATTAATCAAATTAAGTTAGAAATATATAAATTCTGATATTAATTTCACTTAATATTTGACAAAAATCATCTGCATTCGATTCGCGATTTAATCAAATACAGGAAACTTATGATTAAGAAGATAGTTGGACTGCAATCCGATATTTTCTTTCCGTTTATCTTCCAAAATACTTTAAATATCAAATTCCTTCTTATTCATTGAAGAGTAAGAGAGGGATTCTGGTATTTATGATATTTTTCATAATTTTAAGTTTTTCAAACACCGGCACCAAAAATACCCCTGTGGATCTCTTTCACACCGTTATTTTAAAATGAAATAAATTTAACATTTTTTATTCAAATTCTACCTAAAGAATCTTTACATTGATCCACCAAAACCCATGATAAAAAAATATTTTTTATATTTAACTCCACTATATTTAACTCGACCCTCCCCAAAATAATTATTCGATTACAATTTTAATTTGATTATTGATTTCAGGGGAAATGAATACATATAACTTGTAAATTTCAAGCTTGTGTCTTGTTTAGTTTACGAGCTACAATGCTCTGACAGACGGACATACAGACATTGTAGCGATATTAATAGGGTCCCGTTTTACTTTTTAACGGAACCCTAGAAAGCATTCCGGGCCAATTGGGTTGTCATTCGAGAGGAAACTATTCTGACATATAAAATACGCGTCAAGATTTAATCTTAATCGTTAAAAAATTTCGTGGTCAAATGATTCTAAATTTAAACATACAGTATCTGGAACACCGAGCGTTGCTCGGTAATTTTTTGCTTTTGTTCAAAGTGACATATTAATATTATTTTTAATAATTTATTAATTTAATATTCAATAAAAAATAGCTTCAATTAATTAAAATGGCAAATTCTAATATATAATAATATTTGTAATGATATTTTTGTTGGATTTAAAATTAAAAAAACAATTAATTATTAAAAGGAAATTGAATAAAAATGTAATTATATATTTTTATCGAGACAACCACATGTGAATAATTTATTTCAATTAACAAAAACCCCATCAAAAATAACTTGGCTGAAGATGAGACCGTGACAGATCGAATTGTCAACACAAATAGCCCCTAACCCGTGAATTTCATCCAAATCGTTAGAGCCGTTTTCGAGAACCCGATTCTACATAAGTATATATATATATATATATACTAATTGCTCGTTTATATATATATAAATAGATATATATAAACGAGCAATTATGTATATATATATATATATATATATATATACGAGAATTGCTCGTTTAATATAATAAGATATAATAAAATAAACATAATACAGTCAAAATGAACCATAACAGCTTGAACTCATAGGAGATAATCTCGTGATTTTTTCTAATTTAAAAACCATACAACCTTCGGCAAAATACATTTTTAATTTTTTTAAATTTCTATCCATTGCACGATTTTTTTGTCTCCTGATACCGAACAGATTGCGTTGATTGATTGACCAAAACGGAGGCGAAAAGTCATGTTCATAAAATTGTAATTAATTTTTTTATTTACACCTCTAAGCGATATAATCTTAAAAAAAAACTTTTATAATTATAGACCTGTCGAAATAAATCTTAAACATAAAAATCTTAATCGTAATATTTTTTTCTAATTTTTTTAAACATGATTCTTTTCAATTTCATCTGATATTGTTAGTTAATTTTTTTCCATCTAAAAAAAAGAAGTTATTTTTGTGGAATTAGATTTTTGAATAAACAAAAAAATTGTGTTTGTTGAGACCTTAGTGGTCATATTGATAAAGTGAAGAATTCTTTCAAGTTGCACATTTCATATTGACGCCGAAAATAGATAAAAATTTTCTGGTTTATTTAAGGTAGTTTTTCCGCCAAATGGGTTTTCTTAGGATTTTTTGAATTCTAGACAGATTATTATTTAAATACTTCTGCATCGATTGGTGGCAAAACGAAATTTATTAACAATATAGTTCCGGAGATATTAAATTTCAAAAATAGAGTTTTTCAGACTTATACATTGCACTATACGGGATATCGGAAAATTTACATACATATTTAATTATAATTAAGAAACCCTTCTTACCATCATCATCATCATTGAGTATACAGTCCTAAGACTGGTTTGATGCAACAATCCGTCTCCACTCGACTCTGTCCCCCGCCAGCTGTTTAACCTCTCTAAATGTCTGGCATCCCATATCCCCAATTATTTGGTTGAAATATTCTAATCTGGTTCTTCCCCTTCCCCTTTTCTTTCCCACCTCCCCTCCAAGATATCCCTAAGCAGTCCCCCATGTCTCAGTGTGTGCCCCATCATCTGACCTCTTCTCTTCTTCAGACTCTTCCACAAGGTTCTTCTTTCTCCGATTCTTCCAAGAACTTCTTCATTTGTAATTTTATCCATCCATTTGATATTCATCATTCTTCTGTAGCACCACATTTCGAAAGCCTCTAATCTCTTTCTCTCCTCTTCTCTAATTGTCCAGGTTTCACACCCGTACATGGCTATGCTCCATACATATGTCTTCAATAGCAACTTCCTGTTTGCTAAGCTGATTGAGGAGGAGCATAGTAGTTTTTGTTTTGTATTAAACCCCATTTTTGCTTGGGCAATTCTTGATTTAATTTCGTTTTTGCTCCTCCCATCCCATGTTATTTTACTTCCTAGGTAGCGGAATTCCTTAACTCCTTCTAGGTTTTCTTGGTTAATTTTGATGCATTCCTGTCTCGTTTGTTCTTTTTTGTACATACTAGGACCTTGGTTTTATTCTTGTTTATTTTCATTTTGATTTCTTCTATTAGGATTTGGTTAATTCCATTCAAGGCGTCCTCTAATTCTTTTTTATTGCTTCCTAGAAGGGCAATGTCATCGGCAAATCTTAACATAGCGATCTTTTGACCTTGGATTTCTATACCTGTATCAATTTTGTCTTTGAATTCTTTAATCGCTTCTTCTATGTATAAGTTGAAAATCATGGGTGACAGCACACATCCTTGTCTTACACCTTTTTTTTTTTTTTTTTTTTTACCATTTTTTACCATTTTTTTTACCATTTTTATAAAAAACTAAACCAACATTAAACAATAACCAATATATATTTTAAGACCAATTTTGATCCATAGTTACAACACAGCTTCTGAGATAATAATTAATAAATAATTTACACTAAAAACAATTTGGCAACAGAGCATTTATTTAACCATCAGCGAAAGATGTATAAAGCGCGCATGCGCTAGATTTTTTAAAAATTATAATTTTCATAAGGTGACCGTAGGCGTTGATTACATTTGTTAAAAAATAACAAAACTATTTTTATAGAAATTTTTTAATTTTTAAAATGTATTTTATCTGTCATTTTAATATAAATATATTCAATCTCTTACAATGGTGCCAGATTTGTCAAACGAGCACGGGATTGGCTAGAATCGGTAAATAAATAGCAAAAAATTTTGGGCTTATGAATTATGAATCCTTATTGTCTGTTCTATATACTCTAGCATTAACTTTTTGCTAGTATTGTCGCGAAACAAATACCTTAAGATGTTTCGATTTCTAATTCTGAAGTCGTTTTGTTTTCAAGTAATGATATATATTATTCGGGCCAATTCACTCTATCGATTAATTATCCTCGTAGTCTCTCAATAGTTGAAAAGGGCTTCAGAATTGGAAGCAAACCAAATCGCTAGGGATGAACTAGAAAATTTTAACTAATTTATTATATGTTTTGTTTCCATCAATTTGTTAATTTTAATTAATAGTTCTCAGTGCCTTGGACTCCAGAAAAAATAGAAACAACAATTAATTGGAAAGCGACGTTTCGTCTCTTTATTGAGACTTTTTTAAGCTCTTAAATTTCTGTTTCATGTTGGATTCAATAATTAAAATTTGTTCTTGAGATACCTGACAAGATTGATACGAACCAATTCAGTTATTTATTAGTGATCTAATATTTAAATTAATTATAATTGATCATCATCTAATATACAGTCGTAAGACTAGTTTGACGCAACCACTCGAGGCGTCCAACTCATTCCCATGCCACTTCTTTTACTTTTCTAAAAGTTTGAGATATAATTATAATTGATAGTGATCTTATCTCTTTAAGTGCCATATCAGGTCTCTCTGACGTTTTGGCACCTCTCCACATATACCTGCTGAGTGTGTTTAGCTGTTTTACACAGATATACGGGACCTACTTTTTAACGCCGGTTCCGAACGGCTAGTTTGGAGAGATTGACTAGGCAATTATACTCTTGGTAGTTTGCCATTGCTTTCCAAGGGGAGGCGACTGCAAATATCTGCCGAGACTCAATCTCGAACCAGCATACTTCGGGACACTCACTCACTCTATTCTCTACCCTAAGTAGTAGAAGTGATTTCAATGGTAAAAATCAAATACCCCCCCCCCCCCTCTCCCCCAAAGAAAAAAAACTTTTTGGAAATTTTAGTTTTATTGTTGACAACACTTCCTAAAAGATCCCGAACATGTTCGGAACGTCTACCACTAACAAAGCTAACATTTGTCAAAAATGATAATTATTGAATTCAAAAACAAAAAATTTAAAAGACCCAACAAATTGAGGAAACGAGGCTTTTGAATCAATTGTCGATTTTCCCCGAGTTCAAGTCCATTTATTCAAAATTTCAGCTAATTTTCTAGCATCTTCATGGGTGGTCAAACGCGAATGAAATCTTCTATTCAATAAGAAAAAAATAAAGTAAAAATAAAATAAAATGTTAAAATATAAAAAACACTCTTACAGGTTTTTTTAGAATTACTCATAGATTAAAATTATAGGTATTATGTATATTTAGAAATAACTAGTGAAGATAATGATTCACATTATCTACTATATTCATAAATCGCCACTCTTAAATAATGATAATTATGTTAAACATTACCAACATTTTTTCAAATAATCCTTTATATAATATTCTAATTATAATTAATTATAAATTACAACGTATTTATATTTTATAGGAATCTATAATTAGTATTATTAAGATTAAAATACTCCTTCAATTGCACAATGAAAGAGTTAAAAATAATTATAATATTTTATAAAGTTCCTCAATTCCAAAGAAAATAATTCAGTCGCTTTTTAAATGATTCATAAAATTTCACAAATTCCTTGAAGTTTTTCTTTTTCCCTTCAGACAGGATGTGAAACGAGGCTTTTTTAAAAGATTTCGTTAAAAAACATGCTCCACTCTATCTGATTGATTTAAAAACTAAATTATATTTATACCCTAATTAGGGGGTTTGAAAAGGGTTTTAACACCCTCTCGTAAAGGCCTCCTAATTACAGTGACTTTGCTGTCCAAATCCCTACCACTTTTCTCCCCTGAGAAATAGTTTCTCTTTCCTTTTCCTCTTCCACTCGACCTTCGCTCTATCTCTTTTTAGCTCTCTATGTATGTATAGGGCGTTTCAAATAGAGTGACCACTTCAAAGTCAATTAAAATATGAAATTTCAAAATCTCTCAAAGCACTGCCATTCTTCATTATTAAATCAATCAAAATATCATTGAAATATCTATAATTTTCTCTTAATTTACTTATAAATTTGATTATGTTTTAGATATATAGTAATTTATAAATTAATATTGAAATTGAATTTATAGCTAGGTCATTTCCAAAAAAAGTGAAACGAAAAATCGTCCCATTTTTGGTGATATGGAAAAACGTCACACAACATCATAATATGCATAGGTATACAGTATTCTTAAGAGTGTACCTGGTGATTCATAGGTCTGTCCTATCTTTATAACTCTTATAACTCTTTTATTTTAAGTCAGACAGAAAAAATCTTCAAATATAATTTATATGATATATTATTGTCTATTTACATACCATATCCATTTGTATACAGGGTGCTCCGTTTAAGCGCAACAATATGTAACTTTATATTTCTTAATGGAACACCCTAACACTCTCTATATATATTTATTTATTTTGATAGTAAATTAGATCCCCTTTAAAAAAGTATTAAGTAAAAAGGGGTCTAAAATGATAAATTAAGAAGTTATTTACCTTTATTCGTTCCATAGCTTACTTTGTTAATAATAACATGATACAAAAATATCATTCAACGAATAAAGGTGAATAACTTGTTAATTTATAATTTTAGATCCCTTATTACTTAATACTTTTTATAGGGAATCTAATTTACTATCAAAATAAATAAATATATATATAGGGTGTTCTATTAAGAAATATAAAGTTACATATTGTTTCGCTTAAACGGAGCACCCTGTATACAAATACATATGGTATGTAGATAGACAATAATATATCTTGAAGGAGACAATAACAGAGTGTCTTCTGCTGGAATTATAAATTTTATTTATTTATAACGAGACTATAGTTTCGAGGGCTTTGCCCTCTTCATCAGTCTATTACAATGGATTCACAGGACTGGAGTTAAAATGCTTGTATTTACAAAACAAAGAACTGCGTAGATTTTGGGCATATGAGCTTCTAAACTTCAGGTTGAAAAATGCGGAAAATCGGGAAAAATTCAATCTTTAAATGAGCTCTTAAACCGTTGTAGTAATTGAGGTGTACAAGTTTGTATTAATAAACCGCACTATCTATTCCAAATATCAGCTTTTTATTTTATTAAAATTTGCAAAAAATATACCAGAGTTTTCACTTTTTTCTTTAATTAGATAATTAATAAAACAAAGGCGGAATAAGTGTAAGTCGTATGGCGAGCACAATAGTCTATTTATTATTATATTAAAGTCTCTTACACATCTTATAAATAATTAATATTATTATTTTTTAAAAGATATAATTATGTACATTTCTAAAATATTAACACAATATATTTGTTCCAGCAAATGTTTGACTGACTTCTGGCGCACCCTGTCTCGTATATTCAAAGGATCTTTATGTGTATATATACTTGGAGTTGAAACCACTTTGGGCGTCGACAAGCCGTAAAAGTAACCTGCTGCTCGAAAGCAACTTTACCAGCGGAGAAATGACCCCCCGAGCTGTGACCTAATCGACGCTAGGGTATAATAAATCTTTCTATTTACGAATTCAATCTCAATTTCTCAGCTTTACGGTATTAGATAATCCTAAATTTCTTATAATCCCTATAATTTAGTAGTATTAGAATATTACAAGATAATCACGTTTTGTTTATAAGAAATGAAAAGAGTGGGAAGGATATTAGCCATTAGATAAGAAAGATGTTATTCTTAAATAGCTTCCCTCGATTGATAAAATGAAAACATTATTCAATTGTGTGTCAGGAGCTTTTATGGTTGAGAAACTTAAATAAAATGTTCTGTTATGTTTTAGAAAAGAAAACATATGTAGATTTTATTTCTATTATTTATATTTTTATCATTTCATCCTTAAGCTCTTAGTATATGTTAATCATGAGTTTCCTACATTTGATTCACTCGCGATTCGAATGCAGGTAATTTTTGTCAGATATTACGTAATAATAATATCTAAATTTATTAGTTATATTCTTAGTATATGTTTTAGAATACTCTAGATTTCAAATATGCAAACAATTCACTAGAATTTGATTAAAAATATTTTTATTCTTCTTACTTCAAGGGTTTTTATCAATTGAAATAAAGGGTTTGTGTCACACAATTTAAATAAATTCGAATAGGAATAGTCCAGTCAAATTGTGTTTTTATCAGGAAAGTTTTGGGGTAGTTCTGTTTTTTTGCATATATATGTTTTTTGGGGCGCTGAGTCCAAATCTGAGGTGACACGAAATGATCTATTTTTTCAAAAAATCGCAGTTTTTCTTCATAAAATGAAAACCACTCATCCTAGAAACTTGATTCATCTCTCATTCACTAGAAAATTTTATTGACTTGAACGTTTATTTGGACTATTTTTTGATAAAAGTCTTAGATTTATAGATATCCAGCATTTTCCATGACATTTCTGAGGATGCGGTTCATATCCTGTCATGGAAAATGCTGGATATTTATAAATCTAAGAGTTTTATTACAAAAGTGCTCCAAGTAAACGTTCAAGACAATAAAATTCCCTAGAGAATGTGATAGAAATCAAGTTTCTAGGATGAGCGGTTTTCATTTCATGAAGGAAAAACTGCGATTTTTTGAAAAAATTGTAGTTTTTAAAACTTCAACCTCATTGCGGCACGGATTAGCATTTATCCAATTAAGATGAAACTTTGTTTGAAAGGTAGCAAATTTAATCTAGTTTATATATATAGTGGTCTTTGTCGAAAACGTGCTCTGTCATGGTCAAAATGGGAAAATATCAAAAAAGGGCGAGTTTTTGGGTGATTCGGGGGGGGGGCTGCCGGGGTCGAAAACTTGGAATTTGCGCTTGAGCCCGAACAGTTAATTGGAGAAAAAAACCTAAATAATGAAATTTGGAGGAAATTTTATAAACTCTCATTTTGAATAGGAAGGTTATTTACGAAAAGCTGTTAGTTTTCGAGCTATAAGCGAAAAACCGCCAAAAATGGAAATTTTCACCTTTTTTGCATTTTCTACAATGTTGTGTCACGAAATTTTGATGGGAGACTTCTGATTTGGATTCAGCGCCCCAAAAAACATATATATGCAAAAAATCAGAACTACCTCAAAACTTTCCCCATAGGGGCCCATTTTAGCACAATTTGACTGGACTAAAAAGACAAATGCCGATATTAGTAGCTTTAAAATTACTATAAAAAATCAGGAGAGATGTTTAACTACTAAATCCGAAATGTTATGGATTATTTTTATTATGTCAGAAGGATTCAATTCCCGAAGAGGTGAAACAACCCTTCTCACAATAAAAATAATCCATAACATCTCGGATCTAGTACCTGACCATCTCTGTTCTATAGAAAATGAAATAAATTCAATAATTTCGATAAATTATTTTTATCTAGACACACGGGCCAAGTTCGGAAAAACCCCCTACGCAACGGCCATGTGTATATTTACACTAATTATTTCGAGCTTCTTTCGACCCCCCAATAACTCAAAAACTATTAGACCTACACACTTGAAATTTTGCATGTCTAATAAGGCCCACTGGAACACCTAGAATCCAAAATTTCATGAATAAACCTCTTATAGTTCTTGAGTTATTAAGGTCTGAAAAGTGCCATTTTTAACACTCAATCACTCCCTCACATATCAAAAACCTAAAGTACTTCCGCTGAACCTAGAATGCTGAAATTTCGCATACTGGTAGAGTTTGGGTACAATTTAAGGGAAAAATCGAAAAAGTGAAACTTTCCTTTTTTCAGGACCTAAAATGAAGGGGTGAATTTGATTATAGGCTTAATTAACATAGAGTAAAAATACAATCAAGCTAGAATGCTGAAAAACCGAAACTTTCCCTTCTTCGAGGCCCGAAATGAAGTGGTGAAATTTATGAAAACCCGACCGGGTTTTTAACAGATATTTCATGAAAAATATTTAATAATTATTAACATAAATGTTTAAATGTAATTATTTAGATAAATTAAAGGAAAGAACTTTTCAAAAATTAATGATATCAGACCAAAAACATAAATGTGAAAAAGGGGACAAGTTCGGTACCAACGGCTTCGCCTACAAAAGAGTTTAGATCTAAACGGGTACCAAGTTCCATAGCAGTTGCTTAAATCATAGCTATAGGGATGTACAACGATCTTCAATTGATTTAAAAGAAAATTTGTTACTTTCTTTGATATTAATTTTATAACTTGGCAAGTTTTATATCCAACTAAATTGTTTGTAGTATAAAATAGAACAACTAACAAATCTAAATTTTAAGCTTATATTAAATATCATCACGTTAAACGTAAGTTATTGACTATTATAACTTTCCGAGTTATAAATTTAATATCAAAGAACGTAACAAATTTTCTTTTAAATCAATTGAATAACATTGTACATCCCTATAGCTATGATTTAAGCAACTGCTATGGAACTTGGAATCCGTTTAGATCTCAACTTTTTTGTCGGGGGAAGCCGTTTGTACCGAACTTGGCCCCATTTTCACATTTGTTTTTGGTCATTAATTTATATGAATTAACTATACAGTTTTTTTTTTTTTTTTTTTTTTAATGCAATCGAATGCAAGAAGGGGTGCACCACTAAAGATGCAGCCCCTATGGATCTCGAAAGACCCTTGCATTACCGAAGAGAAGGGAAAGTTGATTAAGTGAGAGGGTGTAGACGTAGGTGTCTATGCACTCCGGTTTTGAAGGTTTGAAGATTATAGGTGCTGGGAAAGATAGAGGCTGGGAGAGAGTTCCAGTTCCTTGAAGTCATGGGGATATATGTATTCGCGAATGAAGTGGTCCGGCACTTTTCTAATTTGACCGCGAAAGAGTGTTGGGAGTCGGCAAAACGCGTGCTACGTGCAAAGCATGCTTTGGGGGGAATTATTGATTTTATCTCATCAGAGCACCTGCCGTGATAGTATCTATAGAAAAGGGAAAGGGCAGAGACATTTCTTCGATGAGCCAGCGAGTCGAGGGAGTCGGTGAGGGTAGAATCGTCAATTAGACTGACGGCTCGTTTCTGAATTGCATCCAGGGTAGCAAGAGAGTATTTTGAGGCTCCTCTCCATAGATGAGAGCCATATTCGAGACAGGGGCGGATTTGGGCCTTGTAGATGGTGAGAAGTTGTGGGGGTTTGTAAAATCGCTTGGACCTGAATAAGAAGCCAATCTTCCTTGCTGCAGATTTCACTAGTGGTTGAACATCTTCAGTAGTTAATATCAATGACTAGAAAATTAACATTAGTATAAAACTTTCATAGATTTTAATATCTTTATGAAACTCGGAGCCACACTTGCATAGTTTAATTCATTCTTTAGATAATTATCTATCAAAAAAATAACCGCGCCTCAAGTTTATCTCTAAGATTCGGGTGCTTTGAACATGCCAAGGTCGTTGACAATAGCTAATAATTTCTCGTTCCATGCTCCATTGGGAGTAGAGAAAAATTAATACTCTTAAGAAGTATTAACCTTAACTTTTTAAACGTTGTCATGCTTTTTCTGTTTTTATATTTATTTTTACGATTTTATGAAATAACTTTATATTATTAAAGTTACTTTTAAGGTTCACAATTGAATGCATTTTCTTCTAACCGTGACATTCCAACGATTTCAAGCAACAGTAAATATTCTTTAAATAAAAGTATAAAAGTAATAAAAATGTTCATTTTCTTTATCAAAAATCATTAAAATGAACCAGACATGCTCGCTCAACTCAAGTTTCAATATAAACCTCTCTTCATAAAATATTTAACCTTTTTATTTAATACACTGCAAAAGAATATTAATTTATTTATTTTTTAAATCATTTAATGTTATTTTATCAATTTATTGTTTACTAAAAAAAAAGTTTTCAATTAGTTTGTATAATTTTGAAAGCAATTAGCATTATAACCTACTTATAGCAATAATTAATTTTAAAATGAAATAAAGAGGCCTTAACATGTACAGCCGAGCCAATAAATCTCGGAGTTTAATAGTGCGGTTAATTCATAGTTGGTTTGTGACTTATTTTAAAGTGAATTAAATTTTTTATCGTATTTCTATTTGAAAAAGATCTTTACAGGGATACCTCATATCCCAGGGTCGATTTTTTGACCCCCATAAAATTCGACCTTCCCCAAAATAATCATTCAATTAAAATTTTAATACGATTTTTGATTTCAAGAAAATACATATAACTTGTTAATTTCAAATTCGTATCTTATATAGTTTATGAGCTAGGTACAATGTTCTGATAGACGAAGCGACTTAATTGAAAAGATTTTGCTTTGGTGAGAGTAGCAGAGTTATTGAATGATAAAAAGAAACAAGGAGGTTATCCTTTTTCTTGACGCAAATAAACATACAAATATATAAATCAAATATACATAAATATGTATAGGTATTTAAAATTTTGGGTGGTTAGTTTTTGCATTTTTAGACTTCTGGGGTCCCACTGATTATGTATGTAAATTGTATCTCCCGCTTATATAAATTATATTAAATTATCTGAGGTTGGTAGTATTGCATAGTGTCCTCGACTCAACTATGTTCACTCTTAATAGACCACATGTTATGACATGAGTGTGTATATTGATGAAAGGACTCTTATTCAATTCTACTATACTTTCAGGTAACTATCATTTATAACTTATCTTGTATATTATCTATTGCATTTATAAATAAACCTACTATACTTTCAGAATCGTCTAACGTTCAATTTACCCAATCCACACTCTTACAAATTGAATAAGTCGTTTGCAAACATGGACGCCCAAAAATTCCACGTACACATTGTGAAGAAGAAGAAAAATTTTTTGAATTGGCTGGAGTATCAATGGACAAAAAACAGTGGTATATTCTTCCAAGAGAGAACAGAGATATTCAAAACCATCAAGTATTAATGGCAAATAATATTGTTATAAATGCTATTAAAGCAATTAAACAAATAAATGGATTTAGAAAAGTAAGTCTTAAATTAAATAAGGATATAATAGACAATTATTTCGATGAAGGAGAGAATGTATGCTACCAAAATATTCCTTTAGAGGAGTACAATGAAATATCAGAAGAGAAGGATAACCTACAAAAAAAATTAAAGAACTGGAAACGAGACTGGAAGAAAAATTCTATATTCATGAAAAAATTGAAAAGAACTTCATCTTGGAAAAATTTAATAATAAGAAAAATAATGCAAGTGAATGGATAGAAAAGTATGAAAAGGAATGCTCCAGACATAAAATCATGAAAGAAGAACAAAAAATAGAAATTTTGGAACAATTTTTGGAAGACACAGCAAAAATTTGGTATGAATTACATAGCAAGAACAAAAAAATTCAACATGGATAGAATGGAAAAACTCATTTCTAAACCACTTCTCAAAAAAGGTTGGTCAACTATTAGAAAAGCATATAATTACAAATACATAGAAGGATCTTTGATAGATTATCTATTGATTAAGGAAAAACTATGTACAGAAATAGAAGATAAGATGACTACAACTTCTAAAATCAATCTAATGGTAATGGGCCTTCCCATCCACATGCAAGAAAAATTAGATATTGAAGAAATAACATCGATCGAAAAACTTATGATAGAAATAAAGAAAATAAATAATTCGACATTCGAAAGAAGAAGATTGGAAGTTACAAAAAAGAAGACTTCAAGAAATTAACTATACCGAACAAAAAACCATGTGCAATATGTGAAAAATTAGGATATAAAAACCGCTTCCATTCAACCCAAATATGTTGGAACAACACAGCTTCCATAAAGAAAAGCATAAATTTAAATGAGGAAGAAACGGAAAATGAATATTTACAAATATCAGAGGACGAACAAAAAAACGATTGAACCCGGGAAAATCAATCCACAGCCACTTATCAAAATAAAGGTAATTATAGACAAAAATAAACTTATAAAAGCTATCTACGATAATGGGTCGACGTGCTCATTAATCAACGAGAAGCTAATAAGAACAATTAAAGCAAAATTATATAATAGCAAAAGCTTATTAAAGTCTATAAGTGGAATGGATTTTTATAAAACCCGGGCTACATTAAATCTAAAAATCGGAGAAATAGAAGATGAACTAGAATTTATAGTAATAAAAAATGACAAATTTAATTATGATATGTTACTAGGTCTTGATGCTATAAAAAAATTCAAATTAATTCAAGATGAAAACCTGAAAATAAAACAAAGAAAAATTGATAAAATAATAGAAATAAAAGATGATAATAACATTCAAAAAAAAAAAAAATAATCGAATCTCAAGAAGAAACGGAAACAAACACACATATTATGGAAAACAAAGAAATAAATATCGATCATTTAAATAAAGAAAGACAAGAAGAACTAAAGAACATGATCAACGAATATCAATCATGTTTTGCAAAAAACAAATTCGATGTCGGCAAGATTAAGGATTTTGAAGCACAAGTCAAACTTAAAGAAGATAAGTACATAGCAAAAAAACCTTATAAGTGTTCACCAAGAGACCAAGAAGAAATAGAATATCAAGTTACGGAGTTACTGAAGAATAAATTAATTGAAGAATCTGATTCCCCATATGCGTCCCCAGTTACACTAGCTTACAAGAGAGAAGAAGGAAAAAAAACAAGGTTATGTGTTGATTATTCTGAATTGAACCGAATCGTAATCCCAGATGCACAACCATTTCCAAAGATTGATGATATAATTATGGAAGTAAACAGATGTAAATGGTACACATCAATAGATATGAACTCAGCATTTTGGTCCATACCTATAAGAGAAAAAGATCAAAAGAAGACAGCATTTGTGACCCAGAAAGGACATTGGCAATGGAGAGTGTTACCATTTGGATATAAAAACAGTAGTGCGATCTTCCAAAGAGTTTTGGCAAATACTATAAGAAGAAACAATATGGAAAAATTTTGTGTAAATTACATAGATGACATCCTAATATTCTCAGAAACGTTTGAAGAACATATGAAACATCTAAAACTATTATTTGAAGTTATAAAAAAACAAGGATATAAAATAAAAATGGAAAAATGCGAATTTGCAAAACATTCAATAAAATACCTTGGACATATTATAGAAAACGGAAAAATATACCCTATTAAGGACAACTTACAATCCATCAAAGATTTAGAAAGACCCAAGAATAAAAGAATGGTACGTAAACTAATTGGAAAGATAAATTTTTACAGAAAATTTATTGACCATTGTACACAAAGATTGAGCCCACTTTACAATCTATTAAAAAAAGACTCCAAATTCAAATGGACAGAAGAATGCGAAAAATGTTTTCTGGAAACAAAGCAATATCTAATAACACCACCGGTTCTGGCTATATTTGACAATAAAAAGGATATAGTATTAGAGGTGGATGCAAGCAGATTAGGAGTAGGAGCAGTGCTGAAGCAAGTCCAAGAAGATGGAAGCTTACATCCAGTGGGCTATTTCTCAAAAAAATTGACACCGGGTCAAATGAAGAAAGAAGTGATGTTTATAGAATGTTTAGCCATGAAAGAGGCAATCATATATTGGCAATACCTACTTATAGGAAAATCATTTACTGTCATTACCGATCATAAGCCGCTGGTAAACTTAAAAACAAAAGCAAGAACGGATGAAGCAATAGGTGATCTAATGCTTTATTTATCGCAATATAATTTTAAAGTGGTGTATAGAAGGTAAGGATAATGTAGAAGCAGATTTTCTTTCAAGAAACCCAATATTAGAAACTAACGAAAATAATGAAGATTGTATTCAAATAGTGAATATGATCGAAATAGATGAAATAATCAATGATCAAAATAGAATAAAAGAAGAAATTAAGAATACAAAAGGAACAATGAATAATGGAAACATAAAATTTAAAATCATGAAAAATAAGAGAAGAATATACATCTCTAAAGAATTTGGTATAAATCTGATAGATAAAATACATAAATCCTATGGACATATAGGTTACAAACAAATAGCAAATAAGATAAGACCTTTTTATTATTTTAAGAAGATGGATGGCATCATTAAGGATTACTGCAAAAAATGTGAAATATGTATAAAAAACAAATCCAGAAGTTGTAAACCTTTGGGTGAATTATCAAGATTGGGACCAGCAAAATATCCATATCATATAATGTCTATGGACACAATTGGAGGATTTAAAGGATATAATTCCACAAAAAAATACATGCATCTATTAATAGACCATTTTAGTAGATATGCGTGGATAATGACATCGAAAAGTCAAGTCCCAGAAGATTTTATAAAATTAATTAATTTAGTAACAAAGGAAAACAAAATTGAAACACTATTGGTAGATCAATATAGCTCATTAAAATCAAAAAAATTCAAAGAATACATGAAAGAAAAGAAAATTAATTTAATCTTCACGGCCGTAGATAGTCCCCAATCAAATGGAATGAACGAAAGACTGAATCAAACAATAGTTAATCGGATCAGATGTAAAATAAATGAAAATAATAACAAGAGACCATGGACAAAAATTGCTGAGATATGCATCGAGGAATACAATAAGTCAATTCATAGCTCAACAAAATTTTCACCAGCAGAATTATTAATAGGAGAAACATCGGAAATAATTCCAAAAGAAATACAAAAGAAAAACAAGACCTTGAGGAAATCAGAAAAAGAAGCTTTCAAAAATTCAGAAATCAGTCACCAAAGAAACAAATTAAGAATTGATAAGAAGAGAAGAACATACAAATTAGAAAAGGGTGATTTAGTTTATGTCTCCAATGGAAATAAATTAAATAGAAATAAATTAGACGAAGTCAGAAGAGGACCATATGAAATAAAAGAGAAAATTTCTGATACGATTTATGAAATTAACAGCAAGAAAAGAGGGAAGGAAGCAAATCGATTCCATATATCAAAACTAATTCCTTACTCTTTTCCTAGGAAAAAGACTCCCGAACGAAGGGAGGTGTAAATTGTATCTCCCGCTTATATAAATTATATTAAATTATCTGAGGTTGGTAGTATTGCATAGTGTCCCCGACTCAACTATGTTCACTCTTAATAGACCACATGTTATGACATGAGTGTGTATATTGATGAAAGGACTCTTATTCAATTCTACTATACTTTCAGGTAACTATCATTTATAACTTATCTTGTATATTATCTATTGCATTTATAAATAAACCTACTATACTTTCAGAATCGTCTAAAGTTCAATTTACCCAATCCACACTCTTACATGTATACAAAATTTGGTTGATTTGCTCAAATGGCCTAGATCTTTAATTTTTAACCCCCCCCCCCTCATCCCTCTAAATTTTGGGTCGATATGCACCAAAATCTAATCAGCTCTTAATCTCAATGGACCAAAACTACGTGTGAAATTTGGTTTCGATATTCAGACTAGTTTTTGAGCTAGCTCGTCCACAAAAATTTAGTAACGCACAGACTAGCAGGCTAACTAAATAACTAACAGACATTTTGACAAAACAATTATTATCTCGAAAGATATAATTTTTTCGATGTTCACTTATTAGGGCTTTTTTTGTAGAGCAAACTTCCATGGTTTCGCCCAATTTTTTTAATCAAAACAGTTTCAGCCGTTTTTGAGATATTTCGAAAAAACCACTTTTCTTGCACGATTACAATACTTGACCATACCCTGTATGGTAAAGTAATACGAATTTTCAATATCCAATAGGTAATTGACCCCATGAGATATAATAGATAAAATATTTCAAATTAAAAAGACTAATGATGAAGGACAAGCAAAACTATAGTCTCAATCAAATAAATAATATATATATGTACATATTTATATTAGTGTATCTTTATTTGGATCAAGCAGAGGACAACCTCCTTGTTTCTCTTTAAGGCGAAGTGACACTAATAGAGTTCCGTTTTTGTTTATACCATACCCTAAAAATGAATGCTGTTGGAAAGTAGATTATAAAAGTGAAAAGACAAAAATATTAAATCATTCTGAAAAAAAATCATCTTTTAAATGAACATATTTTACAGTTTTTTTGGCTTTTATTCTTAAATAAGCTTGTTTTCTTTTGTAAAAACAAATTTTATTTTATTTATTAAGTTTGAAACAACTTTTAAAAAGTTCATGAACTAACTGTTTGAAATAAGTAGCGAAATTTTTGCTCGTTCTCACAGTTATTAAGAAAAGCTATTTGAGTTGAAAATTAATCAACTACATTAAAACATCGTTCGTGTTAACAAATTAAAGTTTCTTCATTCGATTTTACATACTATGGAAAACTCCCATGTTTGAAAATACTTATATAAAATTTAACAAAATATTTGTTCAAATTAAGTAAATAGATTAAAAAACCCACAACCAAAACTAACATACACAAAAAAAAAGTTTTTACAGAATATATAAGCTTCTTAAATAAATGAATCATAGTTTAAATAAATTATTAAAAATCTCAGTCGCTCGTTATTGAATAATAAATGAAATTTACACAACGCTTGCGTTGAAAATCAAAGCGCCATTTAAACATTTTTTTCCTTTTTTTCTTTTATATTGGATAATTCTTCTGAACATTTCAAATGGAAAAATTTTTAGAAAAAAATAAAACCGACTTCAAAAAATTAAGTGCAACAAATATAAAAATACACTAAAAGGTATAAAATAATTATATCTTATTTAGTTACAACTAAACGACGAAATATTAACACGAAATTACTTTTTAAAGTCGGTGCCAAACAAACTATACCTATAAGCGAGCGTACCCGCCAAACGTACTAAGTAAGATCCGTCGAGTGCGATTCATAAAAGGTATATGTTTGGCACCAACTTCAAAAAGTAATTTCGTGTTAATATTTCGTCGTTTAGTTGTAACTAAATAAGATAATAATTATTTTATACCTTTTAGTGTATTTTTATATTTGTTGCACTTAATTTCCCGAAGTCGGTTTTTATTTTTTTCTTAAAAATTTTTATTTTTCTCTTTTTAGTGATGTTATTAATAGTGATTATATCATCAGAACTTGACCAAATTAATATGACACCATCCCTAAGACACCCCCTTTCGGATAAAAAAAGAACCATCGAAATCGGTTCATAAACAAAGAGGTTAGGTCTAAACAAACCTAAACAAACCTAATAAAAAAGGTCTAATACCTATGAAAAAAAATGGGACCAATCGGAAGCTAGACTGGACCCAATGCAAAAAAATTTTCAAAATCGGTTGACAATTGGCGGAGATATGAGGTAACATAGGCACAAAAAAAAAAAAAAAAAAAATCAATCGAATAGAGAACCTCCTCCTTTTTTGAAGTCGGTTAATAAAATAGTCCAGGCTCTGACGTCATATTATTGAATCAATTTCAAAAATATATTATTTTCTCCTTTTTAGAACACCTTTGATGAAGTAGGGTTCCATTTAAAAAATAAAACGGTACAGTACAATGCCGGTCTTGAGCATTTAAACTTTTTAACTAAAGAAAATACAAATTTGAAATACTATACGAGCCCCGTCCCATCTCAATTGGCCCACCAATATTTTTTCTTTTTAAATAAAATTATGCTAATTCACGGTAAATTTAATTTAAATATTTATTTTTATTATCATTTGGAACAACATTTTAATTAATTTAAAAGATTTTTTTAACATTTAACTTAAAATTATTTTTTAATTGTTAAAAACATATTTTTATATAAAAAATAGTTCTTTGCTTTTCACGATTTTTTTTTTAAGAATCTTTGAATATGTGAAATAATCAAGTAGGCTTTGCCTTTTTCCAACAAAAGAAAGTTTGTTTTGTTTATTATTAGTAAAAATGACTCGCGGAAAGGTTGTTGATGAAAAAATTCGCTCAATTATTATCAATGTATTTGAAAAGGGAAAATCAAACGCGGAAATTGGCGATTTAGTTAATTTATCAAAGTTTACTGTCAGAAATATTATTCGAGTTTATAAAACAACGGGTACAATAGCTACAAAAACTCGGTATGCGTCGAAATCCAAAATATCAGATCCTGATAGACGGGCATTGAAAAAGATTATTTGAAAAAACAAGCGTTCGAACTATGGTAAATTATCTGTTCTTTGGAGCGATGCTGTGGGGCGAAGTGTTTCAAGATCCACGTGCCATAGAGAAGCCCTTAAGTTAGGTTTTAAAACTTACAAGGTAATTTTATTGCAACTTATTCCAAAATTTTTTTGTGTAATTTTACTAATTTTTTTAGGCGAAAGAAAAGCCACTCTTGACATTAAAACAAAAGAAAAACCGGCTTAAATGGGCTAAAAGTCACATTAATTGGACGAGTGATGAATGGAATAGTGTCCATTGGAGTGATGAGTCTCGTTTTGAAGTTTGTGTTGGGGACAATCGAAGCAGAGTTATTCGTCAGAAAAATGAAGCTTTCAATTCAGATTGTTTAAAAAAGAAAGTAAAATTTCCTGCTTCAGTTATGGTATGGGGTTCAATGTCTGCTAGAGGTGTTGGAAAACTTCACTTCATTGATGGAATTGTAAACGCCAATAAATATTTAGAGATTTTAAAAAATCGTTACTTCCAACCATTGGCAGATGCATTGCAGAATAATAATAATTAACCGACTTCAAAAAAGGAGGAGGTTCTCTATTCGATTGAATTTTTTTTTTTTTTTTTGTGCCTATGTTACCTCATATCTCCGCCAATTGTCAACCGATTTTTGAAATTTTTTTTGCATTGGGTCCAGTCTAGTTTCCGATTGGTCCCATTTTTTTTTCGATTTTTTTCCATAGGTATTAGACCTTTTTTATTAGGTTTGTTTAGACCTAACCTCTTTGTTTATGAACCGATTTCGATGGTTCTTTTTTTATCCGAAAGGGGTGTCTTAGGGATGGTGTCATATTAATTTGGTCAAGTTCTGATGATATGATCATTATTAATAACATCACTAAAAAGAGAAAAATAAAAATTTTTAAGAAAAAAATAAAAACCGACTTCAAAAAATTAAATGCAGCAAATATAAAAATACACTAAAAGGTATAAAATAATTATTATCTTATTTACTTACAACTAAACGACGAAATATTAACACGAAGTACTTTTTGAAGTTGGTGCCAAACATATACATTTTATGAATCGCACTCGACGGATCTTACTTAGTACGTTTGGCGGGTACGCTCGCTTATAGGTATAGTTTGTTTGGCACCGACTTTAAAAGTAATTTCGTGTTAATACTTCGTCGTTTAGTGTAGTAAATAAGATAATAATTATTTTATACCTTTTAGTGTATTTTTATATTTGTTGCATTTTTTGAAGTCGGTTTTATATTTTTCTTAAAAATTTTTATTTTTGTGTTCCAACCATGGGGCGGCCTGCCATACCTCAAGAAAATCTTTAAAATGGCTTTCTGATCATAATGTTCCACTTTTGGAGTGGGTGGCAAACAGTTCCGACTTGTCACCGATAGAAACTCTTTGGCACACAATGAAAAAGCTATTACGAAATACAGCCAGCTAGAAACGTAGTCGAATTAAAACACAAACTTCAAAATATTTGGGATACTTTAACTCAAGATGAGTGTCAAAACTTAATAAGTACGTTGCCCAAAAGAATTCAAGCCGTAATTAAAAATAAAGGTGGCGTCACACAGTGGTAAAGTTTTTGGATTTTGTATGTTTTCACTTGTTTTTAACAATTAAAAAATAATTTTAAGTTAAATGTTACAATAAAATGTTTTAAATTGTTTAAAATGTTGTTCCAAATGATAATAAAAATAAATATTTAAATTAAATTTACCGTGAATTAGCATAATTTTATTTAAAAAGAAAAAATATTGGTTGGCCAATTGAGATGGGGCGACGGGGCTCGTATACTAGTTGTATGTATTTGTTTTCCTCAAAATTAAATCGTAATAAAATTTTAATGGAATAATTATTTTTGGAATGGTCGAATCTTTTGTGGGTCCCAACTTAAAAAATATTGTTGTGTGAGGTATCGCTATACAAACCATTTTAAGTAGAATTAAGCTTAATTTTTTTAAGGTAGTTCTTTCGCGACAATCCACACAAAAAGTTTTAGACTCGTAACCACTCTATACATATGAACGGTGCTAAAATTTTAGGTTGTTTTTTAACGTGACTGTACTTCTCACACTACTATATTTTCTTTATGAATGGATCGTTTCCAAGCCAATGATCTTATATCCCCTCCACTAAAAATAATCGCCCAAGTATGTTTTTTTTTATTTTTTATTAAAACTACGAGGTAAATAATTTCAATTTTTTTTAAGTTTCTCCGAATATATTATTCTATCAAATATTAATTTTTTCATCAAGATGGTGAAAGTCCTTCAATGAAAAAAAATAAAATACTGTTCATTTTCCCACCACTTTCCCAATCTACCATATGTAAAAAATGTCATTTTTAATTGCAATTATTTCATGTTTGGTGTGGTAAATCTTCTTCAAATTTTAACAATGTGTTTATTATGCTTTTAATGACTTATATTCCAAGTTTCAAAGACTTCTTGAATTTTTGCATTTGTGAAAGAACTACCTTAAACTTTTTAACTAAAGAAAATACAATTTGAAATACTATATACTAGTTGTATGTATTTGATTAAAATTTTAATGGAATTATTTTGGGAATGGTCGAATCTTTTGTGGGGCCCAACTTAAAAAATATTATTTTACCATGTTGTGTGAGGTATCGCTATAAAAACCATTTTATGTAGAATTAAGCTTAATTTTTTTAAAAGATTTTCATTTTAAAATGAAGGCTTGAGAAAACCTAAATGGCCATTTTTAGGTGATTTTTATACATGTTATCGTTTGGAAATAGTAGGTATAACTTAAAATTATGAAAAAATTCCTCCATTCTCTTCTTAGCAACGATGAATAAGAAGGAATTTGATATCTCAACTATTCTGTAAGACATAATAATTTTTCTGTTGCCTGTCGGCTTCTGGACTGTCTGAAATATTAAATTCACGGAGTTACGGGTCATTCAGCTGGTAATAAAGTAATATATATATATATAAGGTGTGGAACCCTCGGGTATATGTGTCCGACTTGCACATGTCCGGATTATTTTCAGTTATTGAAAATACATATAAGTATATGTATGAATGTCAATATCAATGTTGGAATAGTATAACTGAACTAAATGAACTTTCGAAGTTTCACTTTCTCGTTGTATATTTTTAGAATAGACACAATCTCTATATTATTTATTTATTTATTTATTACAAATAACTTTTTTAAGAACGTTTTTTCTTCTTGAATAAACATTTATATATTTATTTTTAAAAATATATTAATGTTCTCATAAAATATTTATGCTTCACTAAAATACAATATTTTTTTTATTATAACAACATTACATCTCTACTGATCTATAATAGTATATTTTTATAGCATTTTTATAATTTATTGATTATAAAAAAAATCTTTGATATTATTTCGATAAGAACATTGATTTGGCTGTCTATTCAAAGAAAAATCATTTACTCTATTTTATACACTCACTTCTCTCATCAAGTTTTACTACTATTCGAAATGTTATTGTATTTTATGTAGCTATTACTATTATAGTTTATATTAGCTAAATAAAATAAATTTTTATATATCAAAAAGTTTGTCTAAATCTATCTACTTGATTTAACATCTCAATAAATAATTCAGGCGGATAGTTCAAGTAATTTTCAAAAATTATTTTTAAATTAAAATAAGCTGACAGTGTTCTGATGTGGCCATCCACTTGACTTTACCATACAACATGGCCCCTCACTAATATTTAATAAAATTATTTATAATCATGTAAGGGAGGGGGTTATTTTTTCCATTTTTAGACTCCTGGGGGCCCACTGATTATGTATACAAAATTTGGTTTAGTTTGGTACAAGGATCTATATTTTCATTTTTTGACCCCCCCCACCCATTGTGGGTGGTTAGTTTTTGCATTTGTAGACTTCTGGGGTCCTACTGATTATATATACAACAATTTGGTTGATTTTGCTCAAATGGCCTAGATTTTTAATTTTTTAACCCCCCCCCCCTCCATTCCCCTTAATTTTGGGTCGATATGCACCAAAATCTAATCAGCTCTAATCTCAATTTAACACTACGTGTGAAATTTGGTTTCGATATTCACACTAGTTTTTGAGCTAGCTCCTCCACAAAAGTTTGCTAACACACAGACAAACAGACATTTTGACAAAACAATTAATTATTATCTCGAAAAATATAATTTTTTCGATGTTCACTTATTAGGGCTTTTTTGTAGACTGAAATGCCATGGTTTCGCTCAATTTTTTTAATCAAAATAGTTTCAGCCGTTTTTGAGATGTTTCTTAAAAAAACCTACTTTTTCATGCACGATTACAATACATGATCATGCCCTGATGGTAAAGTAAAAAATTGCAATAGTAGAAACTTTTTCAGGGATTTTCTGATATGGGAATCTTTTGTTCTGCGAACGGTTCGCGATAAAACTAAATCTTGGCACAAAGAGCTCTTCTATCTTTTTGCCGTTCTATAGATAAATATTAAATTATAAAAATTTTCACTGAGATATGGGTAAAAATAATAAAAGACAATCCATTGTAATCAGATATTTCGCCCATATATTTCGACTTCTTCAGCAAATAAAATATATATTATAAAAAAAATATGAAACAGAGGCTATTCGAATTTATTACAATTATTAAAAGTCGAAATAAATTGACGAAACGAAAAGATTGTCTTTTAATTTTTGTCCACATGCCTATCAAAATTTATTTAATTGTATAATCGTAAACTGGACATGAACCAATTAGTATTATTGATAATATTAAATATAATATCAAATTCTAACATGTATTACCTACTTTTATATAAAGACTTTTCGAAAAATTTTTATATTTTTATTGATTTCATTTTTCTCTCTACCAATTTTGCCTCTCTTGAACTTTTTGCCCTCCTCTCCGTTCAGACCCTGAATTTTTTTTTTAATGATATTGATGAGAGAAGGAGATACACCAAAAAGGTGCATCCCCTAAAGGCCTGGGTTGGCCCCTCCATCGTGAAAAGGAGAAGAGGCGATTTTATGGGCTGGCTAGGAGTTGAAGGTATCTGTGGATGCGGGTCAAATTTGGAGTAAATTTCAGCTCATCAACTGTTCCCCATGTAACGATTCAATTTTTACTTGACCATACAGGGTATGGTCAAGTAGTGTAATCGAGCAAAAGTGTTTTTTTTTCCTTCTTTTTTTCGAAATATCTCAAAAACGGCTGAAACTATTTTGAGTAAAAAAATTGAGCGAAACCATGGCATTTCGCTCTACAAAAAAGCTCTAATAAGTGAACATCGAAAAAATTATATTTTTCGAGATAATAATTGTTTTGTCAAAATGTCTGTTAGTTTATATATATAGGTGTTTAAGGGCGCTCATAGTTAGTTAGTTAGTCTGTACGTTAATGAATTTTGTGGACGAGCTAGCTCAAAAACTAGTGTGAATATCGAAACCAAATTTCACACGTAGTTTTGGTCCATTGAGATTAAGAGCTGATTAGATTTTGGGGCATATCGACCCAAAATTGAGGGGGGGAGGGGGTTAAAAATTAAAAATCTAGGCCGTTTGACCAAACTCAAGCAATCATACATAATCAGTGGGACCCCAGAAGCCTAAAAATGCAAAAACAAACCACCCAAATTGGGGGGGGGGGTCAAAAAATGAAAATCTTGGCCATTTACCAAACTCAACCAAATTTTGTATACATAATCAGTGTGCCCCTAGGAGTCGAAAATTGCAAAAACTAACCCTCCTCCCCTACATAATTATAAATAATTTTATTAAATATTAATGTAAGTGAGGGGCCAGGTTGTATGGTAAAGTCAAGTGGATGGCCACATCAGAACACGTCAGCTTATTTTTTCTGATTTTCTGCTTTTTTCATACGAAAATTCCGAAGCTAGAAAGCTTTAAATTTAATCTAAAGAAATCACGGGCGAAGTTCATCTACTTAATCCGGGTTACAATTGATAATTTTTATTACATGTCAGAAGGAATGTGTTCATCTCCTTGTACACTCTTTCGTCAATTTTTTCAACTCTGCTTACATGATCAATTTGTACTTTATAAATATTAATTCTTCAAAAATGGAAACTCAAACATCTTGGCACTAGAACCAACTTTATATGACCTTTTGTTCTTGAAATATCAATTGTTATGGGATCCATATATTCAGAGAGTCAGAAAAAAATCCTGTTTGAAAATTGTTATTCTCCACATTGATAATTTTTGGTGAAATCAATATTCCGTAGCCCGGCTAGCTGTGCTCTCTGAGAGTATCGATGAATACCTTATTCTTCTAAAATTTTAATCTATACATTTAAAGAAATTTTATTATCAAAATTTAAAATTCCTCATTCTCATTTTAATGAGTTTATTCAATAGTAAATAATTTAGATGTTTTAAGAAATAATTAATTAATAAATGTGTTTGACTTTTTTAGGTTGAGACAACATTTTATTTCTGATTAATGAATGAACACACAGAATTCATAATGAAGAAAACTTAAGCAGAGAGGTCATATGGCTTTCCTTCTCTTTTACTTTGAAAAACAAAAAAAAGGTAAATTATTTATTATAATTTTATTTAATATTTTATAGTTAATTTTTTATTTAGAAAAAATAATTTCTTTTGAATGATGTTTATCTCTCCTATATAATTAGTTAGGAATTCTAAACTATTCTAAAAATCTTTAATAACAAGCATTTTTATACAATTTAATCATAATCAATTATTAAACAATAGATAAAGTTATGTTTACTTTCACTTTTTTATTAGTAAAAAAGGTATTGCGATGGCTTTAAAAATTATAATTCTATACCTTTTCAACTACAAATTGAGATTAACCCGAGGGGTGAACCGCGTTTGGAATTAGGTGTACACGTCTATGAAATTATGTGGAATTATTTTGGAATTCATTAGATAATACCCCTTCATCTATTGTCTTCTATTTGGAAATGAAAGTGGAAGTGGAAGTAGGTGTACATGATATTAGGTCGCGGTTCACCCCTCGGATTAATCAATATGGCATTAGTCAATACATGCATTTCCAAATAGGATTAATTAATTTCGAATTTGGGAATAGGAAAATACTTACATATATCTTGTTAATTTCAAATTTGTATCTTATATAGTTACGAGCTACAATGTTTTGACAGATGAAATCGTTGTGATTATTCCCATTTTAAAATTGATTTATCCTGATTTGAATACCTTTAGAAATAATCCTTTTGAGGCAATGACGAAACATACCCCTGGCAAATTTTTAGAGGCTAGGAGGCTCATAAAATTAAGCTTGTCACTATAGCTAATTTTTAGTTCAGCTGCCTCTGGTGGGGGTCCATTTAAGGCTGGGGCCCCTGGCATTTTGTCATTCTCACCATCTTATAGCTACTCGACTGTTTTGAGGTCTCCTGAATCAAACAAATCGATTTCCCGACATTGTTCTGTATGTAGGAATTAATAGAGTCAGAAAGTACACTAAATTTTTACTCTTTCTTAAAAGAGACTTGTCACATTTTTTTTATTTCATTTATTGCAAATTCATTGTTCATGGAAGACAACTTGAATTTGCTCACAATTTCTCGAATATAAATATTTTCTTAAACGTTTTATCATTTTAAACATAATTTTTTTGTCTGTATCTACCTGGATTCTGATACCTATAATAACATGAATAAGGCAGCTCGTAAAGAGTTCTGTTAGCAAATTTGATGCTTTGGTGTTGAGTTGTTTTAAATTTCAACTGAATACCTGACGTTTCTGGAATGGTTTTAAATTACTGTGGGGAAATCTATTGATATATTTAGATCTAATACCAAAATGTTTGTATTTGAAAAACAAACAATAGATTAGATTTTGGGCTTTCAAGCTTCAAAAATGAAAGATAAAAAACTACTATTCATAAAAAAATCGAATCATTAAGTGAAACAGTTGAATGGCTTTAGTTAATGAGCTGAAATTCGGCACTATACTTTTGTTTTAGTAATATCCATCTAAGTGCTAAGTTTCAGTTGAAAAGTTTTTGTTTTGGCGAGAGTAGCAGAGTTGTTGATTCACAAAGAGAAACAAAGAGGTTGTCCTCTGCTTGATGCAAATAAACATACACACATATATATCGAAATTATATATCTGTATATATATATATATATTTTATTTGTTTGAGACCATAGTTTCGAAGACTTGGCCTTCATCATCAGTCTTTTTTAATTATAAATAATATTTTTCATGAGGTCAATATCGTATGGATATTGAAAATTTTCGATCTTTACTTAGCTGGGAGCCAGTATAATTTCGATATATATATATGTGTGTATGTTTATTTGCATCAAGCAGAGGACAACCTCTTTGTTTCTCTTTGTGATTCAACTTTCTACCTCAAACCGTTAAGGGACTCGCCATACAACGAATGATTTTCTGGACAGCGTATCGAGCCACTTTTAGAAAATAATATTCTCTTTACTTTAAATTAATTGATTTTAATGTCGGTTTGTTAACCATTGAGGATGAGTGAATATTGTGTAGTGGTCATATTAGTTTATTGAATTATGAAATTCTTTGTACGAATATTCGACCATAGAGCATGTAATAAAATTTATTACTGGAATAAATGAAGAGCCATCCAGGTAAATAAAAAAAAATTATTATTTGCTATTTTTATTTACTTGTCTCTCTCTTCATTTATTTCGTCAAATCAAATAACAGTCGCAAAATTAAATTCATCAACATCAAAGAAATGCTTTACTACATTTGTTTCAATAGGAATGTTTCTTTAATAAAATTGAAAAAGTTAATTTGAAATCTATTTATCATTTCTTTATCTTTATTAATTTCTTTAATATCTTTATGATTTCATTTTTTACTTGTTTCGTGTTTTTTTCTTCAAAATTCCATCTTTCATAAATATCTTAATCTTTTAAAGAAAGGTTTACTTAATAATATTAAAGAATTTCGTTCTCCCTCGCCCATATTTTATATATTAAATTAATTATAGTGTTCTTGGGAATTTGAACAATAAATGAAACTTGTTGTAAATTTTAATTCGATAATGTTTTGTCTTTACGCTTCCTCAGGTTTCTATTTTTAGAAGAACGAACAAAAGAATTCACACGGTAACTTAGGGCCAGTTGTATGTCGGTTGGTAAACTCTTTTTAAACTTTGACAAAGGGTAAATCCTTAGAATTCACCTTGTCCCCTGCGGGATGGCCAATCAGATGACAGGCACTTTCATCTGATAGGTCATCCGTCGAGCACAAGGTGAATTCTAAGATTGCCCTTTGTCAACGTTTAAAAGAGTTTACCAACCGACATCAACTGGCCCTTAGAAGAGTGATGATTATTTGTAAAAGGAAAAAAAGATTTTATTATCTGAGTAGTGAGAACCTTAATATTAATAAGAATTGAATTAATTGTTTTAACCTGATGAAGTGTAAATAAAGACTAGAAACTTTGTCGAATTGAAATTTACAACTTTTTTTATTATCAATACCAGGTAGAAAATCTTCATACAGGGTGCTGGACTGTTCTTCCCTTAGGGCCAGTTGTATGTCGGTTGGTAAAGTCTTTGTAAAAGTTGACAAAGGGTAAAACCTTAGAATTCACCTTGTGCCCTGCCGGATGGCCAATCAGACAACACTTACTTTCATCTGATTGGCCATCTTGTCGGGCACAAGGTGAATTCTAAGGTTTTGCCCTTTGTCAATTTTTACAAAGACTTTACAAACCGACATACAACTGGCCCTTAAAATTTTGGAGATCTTGGGAAACACTTTTTTTATTGTTTAAATTCCCAAAAACATGTTAAGCAAGTTACATTATAAAAATTTCTTTGTATATTTTATGTTAATTCGAGGAATAAACTAAAAGACTACTTTTTTCAAAATTTATCGCTTTCTTATCTCTATCTTTCTGTTGAATAAAAAAAAAGACTTGGTATGTTTTCTTCAAATTTATAAGTTTTGAAGCTAGAAGCCCAAAATCTAATCAGCTCTTTCTCATGGACTTATGTAACCCGATTGAATGGAAATTCGTTTGACTGTAAGTTCATTTAACTCATTGACAAACGAATTTCCATTTACTCGGCTACTTATGTCTATGAGAATATTTATTAATATATAAAAGTCTGAAGATTGAAGATGGACGCCAAACCCTCGAAACTATAGTCTCTTACAAATAAAATTAAACATATAAATTCATTTGTATATACTATATCGGAATATAAGTAGGTTATAATGAAAGGCAGTCCATAAATTATTTAAATTTTATTCAATTTCCGACGTTTTGGAGACTTTTTTCTCTCCTCTTCTTCAGGGTATTGAATAGTTATTAATGGGTGAATATAACTCGGTTTTTGTTATACTCACCCATCAATAATTCAATACCCTGAAGAAGGAGAGAAAAAAGTCTCCGAAATGTCGGAGATTGAATAAAATTTAAATAATTTATGGACTGGCTTTCATTATAACCTACTTATTTCGCTTACCAGTCCGTCTTTCTTAGAAAATAAATAAAATTATATATTTATAGGAATATGTTTATTTGAATCAAGTCGAGAACACTTTCATTGTTTTCCTAAAAATCAACAACTCTTCTACTCTCGAGAAAAAAAATAATTTCAATAATTTTTGATTTTGTATTTCTTAACTATACTGGTAACATTTCACGACTAACCAGGTGCAATGATTAAAAAATTACTACTGTATTTGTAAAACTGCTACGTATGGTCATTTTATAATCATTTGAAAATATTTTCTCGACGATTTTCTCAATGAGGTTGTTTTCTGCTTGATACAAATAAACATAGACTTATATATATATGTTCCAGTAAAAGCCCGTTTTTAGTAAGAATTCGTTCTTACTAGTTAAAACGCGTTTCGCTGAATACCTTTATGGCAACTAGAGTTTACTGATGTTGGTTGAGTTTGGTTCAAAGGTCTAGAATCTTCATTTTTGACCTTCCCCATTTCCTGTATTTATTTTCAAAAATTTTTAAACGAAAATGCTAAAAGTTAGAAGCAAAGTTTTAGAGGATGTAATTTTTGACATTTTCGTTTAAAAATTTTTAAAAATAAACACGAAATGAGGCGGAAGGTCAAAAATGAAGATTCTAGACCTTTGAACCAAACTCAACCAACATCAATAAACTCTAGTTGCCATAAAGATATTCATCGAAATGCGTTTTAACTAGTAAGAACGGATTTTTACTGCAACATATATATAATTTCATTTGATAGAGACTATAGTTTCGAAGGTTTGACTTTTATCTTTGTTTAGTCTTATAAATATTATATTTGGTTTCTGTGCATGACTTTGCATTAAGTGGTTCATTCACATCTCAACATATAATCTATCAAGCAGAGAACACCCTCATTGATTTCCTCTTAAAAATTTTAAAATAAGCTCCACCTTTGTATCAGCTTTCTATCTGAAACCAAATATGGTCAAAATTTGAAGAGTGTACCATGTCTTAAAACTCCAATACCATGTTACTTTTAAATACTTTCTTTAATATAAATTTTTATTTTTTAAAAACCTAACCAAGTTTGATAGAAGATTCTTTTCTATTAAAAATGTATTTATGTTAATTTAGGAGATTGCCCAAAGACAACATTTTTTTTCAAAATTTATCTCTTTCTTTCTAAAATAAATCATCCTTATTATTTCTATATTCGCATATTTTTTATTTATCATATTTGCATTTTATTAAAGACTGGAAGATATTCTAAAAATTTTCACCAAAAAAAATAACAATTCTTATTTTACAATTTACTCAATTTGTTTATTTTTTTGGTTCTTTTTATAGTAATTTCTAGGATATATATATAAATTAAATAAGTGGAGATTTAAATATGTCAAAGGTGAAGATATTAATGAAATGTTTAATTTCAGTAATCCGGACTGGGGTTAGTCGATGAGGCCGTCATCGACGACGTCGTCTATTCCTCGGCCAAACCCAGGAGAACTCGAAGAGGATCGTGAAACGGCAGTTGCTCGCTCGAATCCAACCAACCGGTCGATGAACGAACCCTGCTTGTTTCGAGTCCCACTAACACCAGGACATGGACACGGACACGAACACGCGTTCACGCACACTTCGATCAACCAGCCTGAACAGAAGAGGGCTCATCGAAACGCAAGTCCCTCGTCGCCCGCTGATGCCCATGCTGCTAAATGAACGTCTAATATTGCTGGGGGGTTTTTTTGGTCTTCCTAAATTTTCAAAAAATAAAAAAATAAAAATTGTATTAGATTCTTAAATGTCCACCAACCAGATGGAGAAATCATTTCCATTTATACTATTATATATATATATTCCGAATCTGGATAAACAAACGAACTCAAAATGTGATTTTTATATTTAGTTATTCACATTCTCTTGAAATTTCAATCAGAATAATTGAGGCGTACAAAAGCAGAGTGGACGAACACAAATCTCATTTTCGCTAATAAACTTCTATAACCACGTAGGTTTTTGATAAAACAAAATAGATAGAGTGGTTTAAACTTGGTTTTTAAACGTCCTTCTAGATTACAGCACAGATACCACTTTTGCCTCGAACCTTTACCCCGAATTTCTCGTAAAAAAGCTAAAGTGGGATGGTCCACTCTGCTTTTGAACGCCTCAATTGTATAGGTCCTTAAGAAGATGTGTGTATCACGTATATATTATAATATTGAACTATTGTCACAAATTTGGATAGAGAAAAGACTTCAGAATGTGATTTTTATATTTAGTTATTCACATTCTCTTGAAATTTCAATCAGATTAATTGAGGTGTTCAAAAGCACCAACACAAATCTCATTTTCTCTGATAAACCTCTATAATCAAGTAGGTTTTTGATAAATTAAATAGACAGAGTGGTTTAAACTTAGTTTTTAAACTTCCTTCTAGATTACAGCACAGATACCATTTTTTCCTCGAACATTTACTTCTATTTTGCTGAATTTCTCGTAAAAATCAAAAGTGGGATGGTCCACTCTGCTTTTGAACGCCTCAATTATATAAGTCCTTAAATACACAAGTAGATGTGTATATCACGTATAAACTATAATATTGAACTATTGTCACAAATTTGGATAGAGAAAAGACTTCAGAATATGATTATTATATTTAGTTATTCACATTCTCTTGAAATTTCAATCAGAATAATTGAGGCGTACAAAAGCAGAGTGGACGAACACAAATCTTATTTTCGCTAATAAACTTCTATAATCAAGAGGTTTTTGATAAAACTAAATAGACAGAGTGGTTTAAACTTAGTTTTTAAACGTCCTTTTAGATTACAGCACAGATACCACTCTTGCCTCGAACCTTTACCTCTATTTTGCTGAATTTCTCGTAAAAACCCAAAAGTGGGATGGTCTACTCTGCTTTTGATCGCCTCAATTGTAAATACACAACTAGATGTGTATATCACGTACATACTATAATATTGAACTATTGTCACAAATTTGGATAGAGAAAAGACTTCAGAATGTGATTTTTATATTTAGTTATTCACATTCTCTTTAAATTTCAATCAGAATAATTGAGGTGTTCAAAAGCAGAGTGGACCAACACAAATCTCATTGTCGCTGATAAACCTCTATAATCAAGTAGGTTTTTGATAAAAATACATAGACAGAGTGGTTTAAACTTAGTTTTAAAACGTCCTTCTAGATTACAGCACAGATACCACTTTTGCCTCGAACTTTTACCTCTATTTTGCTGAATTTCTCATAAAAAAACAAAAGTGGGATGGTTCTCTCTGCTTTTGAACGCCTCAATTGTATAGGTCCTTAAATACACAACTACCGTAGATGTGTATATCATGTATATACTATTATATTGAACTATTGACACAAATTTGGATAGAGAAAAGACTTATTGGATAAAAAATACTTGGTAGGTTTCACCAAGTACCAACACCAAATTCCTTAAAAACTATAGAGAAAAGACTTCAGAATGTGGTTCTTATTCATTTATTTATTCACATTCTCTTGTAATTTCAATCAGAATAATTGTATAGGTCCTTAAATACACAACTAGATGTGAATATCACTTATATTTTTACTATGAAACTAATGTCACAAAATTGGATAGACGAAAGACTTCAGAATGTGGATCTTATTCATTTAATTATTCCATTTCTCTTGTAATTTCATTCAGAATTATTTTAAAAATTGTTTTTAAATATACAACCAGGTGTAGATATAATTCATTTATAGTATTATCCCAAATTTAGATAGACAAAAGATCTCAAAATATGATCCTTATATTGATCTATTCGCATTCTATTGTATGAGAATCTTTTTAGCTTAAGAACCAGATGTGGATTTGAATTTTATTTATACTATTATCTCAAATTTTGATTCACGAAACTCAAAACCTCAAAATATGATTCTTATAGATATTTATTCACATTCTTTTGAAATTTCAATCAGAATAATCTTAAAAATGGCTCTAGATTCTTAAATACAAAACCAAAATGATCGTAAACTTTCAGATGAATAGTTTATAATAAAAGAAAAATCGAATGGTTATTAATATATTATTATAACCCCTTGGACATTCTAGCAATTGAGCTTATATTTGGCACAAACATTTGTATTAATAAGCTACGCCTTTTTGCCAGGTTTTAGCTTTCTATTCCAAACCGCCAACCAAATTTCAGCTCAATCGCAGACTGTTTAAGAGATTTTTGGATTCGACAGACAGAACATCATGCTTGAAAATAATTTTTCTACACATTTCAAAGCGGAAAAATTTCAGTGAATTCAATATTAGCTGGAGGCCGCTAATAGATTGTATGTCTTTTTGAATAATATTAAAGTGGTATTTTACCGAGAGTAGCAGTTTATATATAAGGAATAAATCAAAGATTTATTCTTAGATTAATATAAATATTTTCATTTATTTAAGGCTAAAGTTTCTCGACTAATGTTTAAGAACAACCTCCACTTTTTCCGATAGAAATAAATCCACTTGCGTCTAGGATTCCATTTATTACCCTTGGGAAATATTTATTTTGGACTGAAGTTGAAATGATGAAAGAAGGGGCTTTGAAACTTTATTCTCAAAGAAAGGAAAATATTTATATTAAGCAGAAGATACAATCTTGAATTTATTCCCATGTCTTTGTCTTATATCATTTATCTTGACAAAGCCTTTAATATGAAGACATATATTCTAATTGATTTTTATTATTAAAACAATATTAAGCTGAAAACACAGTAGAGCAAAGTGCAAAGGATAAAGTAAAGCGGCGAAAACAAACTTGATTGAATTCTTTGCTTAGGTCGTTTATAACATGTCCTGTAGATCGCGCTAGGCGTAAAATTTAATCAATTTTCGCTCTTTTGCTCCTAAGACAAGGAATATGTATAATGGGGCAGAAAAAAAGGATGGGCAAAGCAGCGAAAACAAACTTGCTTGAATCTTATGCATCATCCCATAGATCGCTCTGGGGTAGAATTCAATCGGTTTTTTGCTACTTTGCTCTTTAGTCCACTCTATTTCCAACCTTAGACAGTGATCATATCAAATTTATTTACAAAGTTGATTGAATTAATATTTTTCTAATAGACCTATCAAATTTCATATTATACAATTCTAATTTATAATTATCAAATGTAAAAATCGCAAATAGTCTATGCAACTCAAGTTAATTGCTAATAGGATTCATAAATATTGATAAGAACCTTTTCTTTGATAAGCAAATATATATGAGCCTTAGTAAATAGTACTGTTTAATTAATATACCATTCTTACAAACGATGATTAAATAACACTGAGAAAAACACAAATACGAATCTACGGTCTATTATTAAGATAGGTACTATTTATAAAAATAAATATTTACACAAAAAACATACAAATTTACGGAACAAGAGACACAGCCAGGAAAACCAGACAATAATGATTAATATTTATTTAATCTTTTCTATTTAAATAATATGATTTCCCCGAACATCTTTTATTTATTTTAAAAATTAATCATATAGATATAATTAATTCTTATCAAAGTACTTATATTTATAATCGTTTTCAGTATTTATTCTATTTCCAAAATCTCAACTTTGATAAGAAATATTCTCGTTGCATTAATTTTGAAATCTAAATAGATGACTACTTGAATTAATTAACTCACATATTTAAAAAATATTATCCCTGATCTGAAGAAATATTTTATATTTTAATAAACCAAGATCATATATTTGCTTATTAAATAGATTCATTAATGTGAAATTTAAACTTAATTTTCTTTTAATGATAAAGATGCGATGATAAAATACAAAATCTATATGTCAGAATTAACTCTTGCATAATTTTCTAATTAATTAAGTGGATATCGATGAAGCAGTCCAAAAAAGAAGAAGATAATTTACACTATCTTTTTATTCATAAAACCGACGTTTCGGAGGCTATTCCCTCCTTCTTCTGGGTTTTGAAAAGTCAGTGAAGGAAATCCAATGCGGCATTCCCCTCTGTCTCCTCTTTCAGTGGCAGTAACAATAATATATTGTATATCATTATCAGCAGAATTATAACGTAGACTGCCTCATCGATATCCACTTAATTCACTTATCAGTCCGTCTCCAAAAATTACTCCAATCTTTCTAATTAATATATTAAAGAATAATTAACATATTAACGAGAATTGTTTTTGATCGCGTTTTTAAACAAGATATATATATATCGCGAGACTACTGCTGGTTGAGGCTATTGGAGTCTGCTGAAATCTTAAATCTGGACTAAGAGGGTCTTGGTCCAGACTTAAGATTTCAGCAGACTCCAATAGCCTCAACTAGCAGTAGTCTCGCGATATATATCTTGTTTAAAAACGCGATCAAAAACAATTCTCGTTAATATGTTAATTATTCTTTAATATATTAATTAGAAAATTATTTAACTTCATTATTTCAAGTCAGAAATATATAAATTCGGATATTATTTCCACTTAATATCTGACAAAAATCACCTGCATTCGATTCGCGATCAAATATAGGAAACTTATGATTAACTCTTGCATCTTAGCAAGAAGCAGAGGCGAAAGAACTTTTAAGAATATTCAAGGCTGGAAGCATATAGAAGAGAGAAAAAAGCAGTAAAAAAACCAATTTGCTTGAATTCTATGGTCAGTTTATAACATGGCATATAAATCGCAATGTTCAAAGAAATTCAGAAAAGTTTTGTTTTCGTTGTATTCTTCACTGTTAAGCCTAAGGTTGGAAACAAAGTGTCGAAAATAAACTTTCTTGAATTCTACTCTCTTCTTGATCTACAGTGCTATGTTGTGAGCAGGCTAAGCCAGTGTTCCGCAAACTTTTTGAGTTCAAGGTACACCTATCAAATCAAGAAATTTTAGAGGTACACCAAAGAAAAAAACAATGTTTAAGATTTATTTATTATTACAATCAATATAATATGAAAAATTATAATTGAATGTAATGGAAGGCAGCCCAGGGGTAGTGAGGAAAGAAAAAATTAACACATATCAAATAAGGTGTAATTTATTAAGAAAAGGAGGGAAAAAAAAATTGTTTTTCTATGCCTTTGCTAAAAAAGAAGAAGGTTTTGAACACTACTGTGGAGAGAAGAAGGAAACATTTTATTTGTTTCATTCATTGACCCTTTGAAACCCTGAAGAAGGAGGGAAAAATCCTCCGAAACGTCGGTTTGAAAGGAAAGGAGGAAGGATTCCAATAAATTACACCTTATTTGATGTGTTAATTTTTTCTTTCCTCACTACCCCTGGGCTGCCTTCCATTACATTCAATTAAAATTTCTACCAGTCCGTCCCTTTCCAGAGAAAATTTCGTTGCAAAAATAATATGAAAATATGTTTAATGAGAAATGTGAGCCTGCTTAATTGAGCACAGGCGATCAACATTTGGAGCAATCGTTGATAAGGCTGCTCTCATCTCTCAGCTGTCAAGGTGCATTATTTTCACAAAACTTGACATTTTTCCGCAGCACACCAACTAATGACCACGGTACACCAGTATGCCGCGGCACACACTGCGGAACACTGGGCTAAGCAATTGTTTGTATTCGTCACTTTGCTTTTTGTGTTCTCTGCTTGACTATGTTGCCAGCTTTAGCCACGACGCAAATTGAGAGCAGGCCAGTCGTAGCAGAGGATCAGCAAAGGCACAGGAGAGTGCATATTGAACGGCATAATATTGAACCCAGCGCAGCGCAGGCGCTGCCGGGACAGAAGAGCCTCTGTTCTCCCTCCAACCAGTTGTGTTTGCACCACAGTTTCCTACGTCCTCTGGCGTGTTTGTTTCCTAGAATATTCTACTCATGGAAAATTTCATATCTTTGGTGCAAAAAAATCCGGTGTTGTACGATACTACTCACCCGGATTATATGAGGACGAAAAGTAAATACCAAATATGGAAGGAAATCGCCAAAAAATTAAAAATGGAAAATGGTAAGCGCAGTTTTTTTTATGATATCATTAGATATACAAAAAAGATTTACATTTAAAAATATTATTAATATAACAATTAAAAGAGTAAATCAAGTGAATAAGCATATTGCATTTTTTAGACAAATTAACTTTTAAAGGATCCGACGGGACTCGAACACGTCTCCGGATCCGTGGGCTAGTTGGTAAGCCGCTCTTCGCGTAAAGGACACGGGTTCGAGTCCCGTCGGATGCTCAATTTATTTTTCCTTTTCAAAAAAATCAAAAAATAATAAAATAATTTTCTAAATGTACAATTAACATAAGAAATTATTGATCATATTATTTAACTTTCGCGGTTCAAATTGCTTAAAGTATATTGCATTATTACTTGCTCATTGAAATTCAATTTTCCTTTTCGTGTAGTGTTTAACCGAGGGGTGAACCGCGATTGGAATTAGGTGTACACCGTCTTTGGAATTATTTGTAATTACTTTGGAATTCATTGGATAATCTATTGTTTACTACGAAATGAAAGTGAAAGTAGGTGTACACAATTTTAGGTCGCGGTTCACCCCTCGTGTTTAACTTACATATCGTCGCTGATCTTACAAAACCTCGTAAGTCCGATTTATATATTGGAAAAATTTAATAAAGAGAAACAAAGAGGTTGCCCTCTGCTTGATGCAAATAAACATACACATATATCATAAGTTTCCTGTATTTAATTCGATCGTGAATCGAAAGCACCTAACATACGTGTTAACAGATCTAGCACGCTTGACTGAGAGATTGAATATATAACATCTCAGATTTCAAATTCATTTGGTGGTCCATATCAGTGTTTGATATAAAAAACGTCATGCGGGCTAAACGCGAAATGGCGTTGGATTATAGCTAAATGGATCATATCTTTTTCATTCTCTCTTGGTCCAGACTTAAGACTCAGCAGACTCCAATAGCTTCAACCAACAGTAGTCTCGCGATATATATCTTGTTTAAAAAACGCGATCAAAACAATTTCTCGTTAATTTGTTAATTATTCTTTGATATATTAATGAGAAAATTATAAATTTATACACATATATTATATTATATCAAATATAAATATGTATATATATTAATTATTTTTTGAGACTATAGTTTCCAAGCTTGGCCTTCATCATCAGTCCTTTTAATTATAAATATTATTTCTACATAGCAGGCTAGCTAGCTAAACACTTTTTCAATATCCACGCGATACTGACCCCATTAGAAATAATATTTATAATTAAAAAGACTAATGATGAAGGCCAAGCCTTTGAAACTAGTCTCAAACAAATAAATAATATATATACATATTTATATTTGATATATATATATATGTATGTTTATTTGCATCAAGTAGAGCTCAACCTCTTTGTTTCTTATGATTCAACAACTCTGCTACTCTTGACAAAATAAAGACTTTTGCAAAAATTTCAAACTGAATTAGAAGTGTCCTCTTTTATCTGCAATACATTGCCAGTCATCACCCCCTTGAGCTGAATTGTAGAAATCTTTGAACTTTTCTCCAATAAGAAAGAATTCATTACTACTTCTTGTGTTAGTTTTCCTCAAAGGAAGGAACTGGTTGTCGCTTTTGATTGGTGCTTCAAACGCATCGATATCTTCAGTTACATTATAACATAAAAATTCTTGAGTTCTTAATTAAATAACTATGTAGAACACAACAAGCGAATACAATGATATCAACTGTCTCCAACTTGCATTCAAAAGTATGCTTGAAAACTCGAAATCTTGCCGATAAGATTCCAAACGTGCATTCCACAGTTTGTCGAGCTCGAGATAATCTGTAGTTGAACATTTTGTTTCGGTAATTGTTAATGACGCTTGCTTAAGGATATTGACCGTTAAACCTCAGACACAATGTTGGAAACTGATCTTTCTCCCATCCTGTAGCTTATTAGTGCTATTGTTTTAAACATATCCGCAGTGGCCAAGTACCTGAAAGGAAATAGAACGGAGATTATTGCATTATTTTATTTGTGTTCTAAATGTCTATCATCTTTTTTTATTTTTGGTGTTATAGGAAAGAAGGCCAGAGACCAATGGACAAAGTTAAGAGACTGCCACCGTGATGCCCTGCGCAGACAGCAGAGAAAACGAAAAAGTGGGACATCGACAACTATAATTAGACCATGGACTTATCAAAAAGAGATGGAATTTCTTTTACCATTCATGGCTAATAGGTCTACCTATTCAAACATTCTAGAAGATACTGAACAACTGTCATCTGACCAGGAAGCAAGCACTGGTGATCAAGAGGTAACAGCAGATGAGGCGTCGAACAACACACGAGCTAATCCCACTTTCTCTACACCACCTACCAAAAAGAAAAAAACAAATTTGACTGATATGTTGGAAAATAATTTGAATCAATATGAGGAAAGACCAATAAGACAAGACGAATTACGAGAGCTATTACTAAAAAAGAAGGAAGGTGAAGGTGTCGAAGAAAATGCTTTACAACAGTTTTTTAATTCTATGTACCATCTTACAAAAGATATGCCGATGCGATATCAACAGCAGATAAGAAGAAAACTGTTTGCTGCAGTTACAGAAGCCGAAGACGAAATTTATTCTCTCTCTTCCAGCGTTCAACCTTCATGGTCCTCATCATCAACTTCAATTAAACTCGAATAATTGTGGCTTGTAGAAGTCCTGAATGCTGAAAGCAGAACGGAATTCTATACTCTATAAGTCTTAGAAATATAAGAATTGACAATTGGCTTAATTCGATTTATTTCTAATTTGAGCTTATTATTAGGTTTTGTGATTGATTGAGAATCGTGTATATTAAATATTTATTAACTTTATAATTACTCCTATCTATTACTTCACAAGAAAGAGATTAAACATTGTATCTGCTTCTGATTAAAATAAATATTTTCATTAAACAATAGACAAAATCTTTAATTTATTTATTATAAATCAAAACGAAAAGCTGCTTCTCTCAACATAATACCATTTTTATTTTTTTATCTATTAGTACCCATTAGTAAAAAAACTTGTTTTTAGTTTAGATTAGATATTATTTGTACAATGAAGTCGGAATCGTTAAACTCGTTTCCATTTGATGTAATCGGAATCAAAAATACAAGTTTAGTTCATTTTTATTTGAACACCTAATTTATTTTTCCTCATTAGTTCAACCATCTGGAAACAATTTCTAAAATTATAATATAAAACAATTTAGTATAATTTGTTAATTATAGACAGAGTGATAAGTAAGTAGTTTTACAAATAGTGGATTCATTTTATATTTCTCATTAAACTTGTACAATAGCGTATTTGACTTAATGCAAAGCACTCAGGGATATTGAACATGCGCACTTGATATTTCTGTTGTGAATTCAAAGTATGCATGCTCTGAGTGTGGTGCGAGTGCATTAACTCGAATACGACATAAAAAGAGAGAGTAAAAAATACTTTAGCTAATCTGGAAATATGTTTACTCTTGGAGAAATAAGAAAAATAATTAAACGTATTTTAACATCTTGTGGGTAAATGTAGCTGGAATCATAAGGGTCAAGCCATGCACTTCGATACTTGATCACTTGATTATTTTGAGATACATTTATCAACATAGGAAGATGATAAGTTCAAAAGTAGAGGCCGAAATGCCATGATAATACTAGAAACAGACTTTGATTTCATTTCTAAAAAGAGGAGATATAATTCATTCTCATTATTTTACTTGTTTAGCAATGAGGTTTATATAGAGGAAGTGTCTTAATTTATTTAAAATAATTTATATAAAGCATGATTAGTTTTCGAGTGGAAAAGTGATATCTATATAAGAGACCTTTAAAAATGTAAATAAATAAACTATTTAACACATAACATATACCATATGTATATCGTTTGAATCATTCGTAGTTTTGCACGACTAGGCGGCTCTAGTATTATTTACTCAAAATTTAAACAATTTTTTTAGCTTATCCTGTTTATAAATGTATGAAATATGGAAAAATCATTTTCAAGCTTGATTTTTTCTTTTTGTCTGGGTTCTGATACCCACTATAACTTGGAAACTGATGTTCTTATAGAGTTAAAAATGTTCGTAGAACTGATTAGATTTTGGCTTTACGACTTCCGGTTGAAAATGCAGAAAATTAGAAATCTATGGAATCTTTATCTGCTCTCTCAAACATTTGTTACTAATGATCTGAAGTCTAGCGAAAATGATTGTACTAATAATCAGCATTTTTCTCCGAAGTTTCAGTTTACTAACTCAAACCGCTCGCTGACAAAAAATTCAAAATCCACAAAATTGCGGGAAGTGTACTGATTTTGGAGAAAATTTTCACTTTTTCTTTCAATCTGTATAAAAAATTCCTTCCGTAGCTACCATATTCATATAGCAAGAAAAGCAAAGCTTACGGGTTCTTTTGTTCTGAGGGACCCCATCCAACATGGTCATAACTACCACTGGGGTAATGAAAAAGTAAAAATTTAATATTTTTGCTTATGGGGCTAAAATTTGTAGCTACTCCACTGTTTCCCAAGTTTTTTAATTTTAATTTTTCCCCGTAAAAAAATATTGATTGTAATAATATTGTAAATGATCCGGCTATGTTGCTAAGGTCAATTAAATTTTTGTATTAATTTATTTAATATTTTTTGATCTTGAATTTGTAATGAATATGTAATATATTACATTGGAAATAATTTGAATTCTTATTTTTTTTTAAATTATAAATTGCGCATATCTTATATAACTATAATATGTACTTTGTTATAAAAAATATAGGAATAGCACTATTTATTTTATTTATTATATAAAATATATCTATATTCTAATTATTTGTAACAATTTTTTGTCTATTTTAATATTTCTTAAAAAAAATATCATATTTTGTCAACAATGATTTTTTTAAATTAAATTTTAAAGGATGATAATAGTTAAAATACTGAAGTCATTTAAATATATATTGTGCAAATCATTTAAGTAATTAAATATGTAAAATAATGTAATAGAATACTCAATCATTATAAATATATATATATTTTATTTTTCTATATTTTTTTTCAATTTGTTATCTTAGAAATTAGTAATGCGCTAGGATAAATATTTTATTGACTTCATTGTTGGGGGAGGTTGATGCTGACGCCAAAGATGATCCGCCTATTGCCATCTTAGTTTGATAATAATTAATAAGTTAATTAATTAAGTGCAACGTGGGAGTGAAAAAATAAATTATTCCAAAAGGCCAACTAGGTAAATTTTACAATTTATTTTATATTTTCTTATTATTTGATTATGTTATGTATTGAAATAATTTATTGTTTTTTGTATAAAATAAGTACAAATTCTTTTATAAAACAATCTCATAACTTTAATCGAAAAGATTTTGTTTTTTGCCGAGAGTAGCAGAGTTTCTCATTCATAAAGAGAAATTAATTAATTGAACCCTTGAGAAATAACAGATAATATTTCCTATTTAAAAAACTTATGATGAAGCTCAAACCTTTGGAACTATAGTCGCTAACAAATAAATTATAAATATGCTTACATATTTATTATATTCGTTATATATAAATGTACCTACTTATATGTTTATTTGAATCAAGCAGAGTACAACCTCAATGATTTCTCTTTATAAAACTACTAGCTGCGATGCCCGCCTTTGGCGGCCCTCTTGCTGGACAAGGGCTACGCCCCTGGACCCCCACCCCGAACACCCAGCCCCACACCCCAACCCCATTCCACCTTCACACCCACCCCAGCCCCCTGTATTCCACTCCTGCGCCCCTCACCCTAACCCCATTCCATCCACACACACTTTGGGCCCCCTGCATCGAACCCCATCCCGTACCAGACCCTGTTTTTGCATTTCTAGCTCCCTAGAGGCCCACAGATTATTATATACAACATTTGATTGAGTTTGGTCTAAGGGCAAGAATTTTCATATTTTGACCCCCCCCCCCCATTTCGGGTGGTTAGTTTTTGCATTTCTAGCCTTCTAGTGGCCCACAGATTATCTATACAAAATTTGATTGAGTTTGCTCAAAGGGCAAAATTTTCATTTTTTGACCCTCCCCCTTTTTGGACGGTTAGTTTTTGCATTTCTAGCCTTCTAGTGGCCCACAAATTATGTATGCTCAATTTGGTTGAGTTTTGTCCAAGGGCAAGAAAGATACGAAGCCTTTTCTTTTTTAGACCACAAAATCAAAAATCCCCCATTTTCAGCTCAGGAGTCAAATTTCAAAAAAAAAAAAATCTTCCCGAGATATAGCATTAATAAAACCATATACCAAATTTGAATGCTAAAACTTGAAAACTCGAGGAGATAGAGCACTTTAAATATTTCAAAAATTTACCCCAAAATGACTATAATCTCCCTTTCGGGGACAAACAGAGCAAAATACTCAAATATGTTTGTTTTTTTATTTCAATGCTTCACCTTTCTAAACTAAACCCATATCGATATCTTTTCTCGTTTAAGAGATCCCTTCTTAGCACACCCATAAATCGTTGAAAGAATATTCCCTTCAAATTTCATCTTTCTAGGTCAAGCGGTTTAGGCTGTGCGTTGATAGATGAAACATCACCTTCTCTTTTTATATATGTATATTAAGATTAAGACTCAAAAAAGCACTGTGATTTAGAAAGCAAAAACTTGCGATTATACTAAAACAATTTCAACGCATTTTCTGATTTCTCCTTGGGTGGTCCAACCCTAAAGAATTTTTCAGTTCATCGTCCTGACCACCAAAGCTTCTATTGTATAAGCAGTTCAAATTATTGTCTTAAAATATTGTACGAATCATTAAAAATATATTTACATATACTAAAAAAAAGTCACCATCAAAATATTTCACTTCTTTTTTGCTCCAAGCACAATTTAATCTAATAAATTCATGGAAAATTTATTATAATTTGGATATTTTTTAATGATAATAGATTAATAAGATCATGTTAAAGGTGGATTCAAGAAATACATTTGCATAACGAAACACGTTTAATAACTTTGGTATATAATTTAGAATCATTATGCATCTAATTGGTAATAAACTTTTTATAAATGTACTTATTTTCTAATATTTTTAGGAGAGTACACACCGACACACCTTGGTAGTGGTCAGACAACATATGTAAGTACTAGTTATTTTATGAGATTTTTATTATTTTCATATAACAAGGATTTAAATTAAATTTTGGAAAATGTATATTTTTTATATTTCTTTATTTTATGTATTACCAGGATTCTTTCACGGTCAATTATTATTTTTTTAATGGAAAATATAAAATTGTGTTTATTTATTTATTTTTATTTGAACCCTATATCTCTTAAGGTTTGGGGATCAATTAAAAATCTCACATGTATCTATTTACCTATAATATATATTTTTACAATTTATATTTCTTTAAATAATTTCATTCTTTTAAAATATAATTAAAATGTATATAAATTTGAATTTTGTTTTTAAAGCAAATTAATTACTATCTTGCAATATTTGGGTTCTTTAACGATTTGTTTTGATATCTTTTAAAACTTAAAAAAGGCATTAGAGTTTAGGGTCGAGACCTTATTCTTTCCATATATACCTATATATATATATTTTTAATTAAGATCAAAACAAGATTATATTTAATACATTAGAAGTATTCTCTTAGAGTCGGATTGATAGATCCTAATAGGGATTAGATGGAGAAGCAGCCCAAGGATAATGAAAAAAACAAATTCCAAATTAAATAATATATTGGAATGTCCATAAAGAGAAACAAAGAGGTTGTCCTCTGCTTGGTGCAAATAAACATACACACATATATATCGAAATTATATATCTCTATATATATTATTTATTTAAATTTATATTAGGTTGGAGTTGGTGGTGTTTCACAAGGAGAAAATTAAAATACAAAGATTTTTTTTTTTAATTTACTCTATATATTTCGAGCTCTTAACTCAATCATCAATGTTCTCCTGATGATGAGTTAAGACCTCGAAATATATAGAGTAAATTAAAAAAAAATCTTTGTATTTTAATTTTCTCCTTGTGAAACACCACCAACTCCAACCTAATATAATTTTAATAATGTTTCAACCAACACTGCGTTTCCTAAATCCGATTATTATTTATTTGTTTGAGACCGAGGGGTGAACCGCTATTGGAATTAGGTGTACACCGTCTTTGGAATTATTTGGAATTACTTTGGAATTCATTAGATAAACTATTGTCATCTATTGTCTTGTACTTGGGAATGAAAGTAGAAGTGGAAGTAGGTGTACACGATTTTAGCTCGCGGCTCATCCCTCATTTGAGACTATAGTTTCGAAGGCTTGGCCCTCAATAAAAACTTTTCAATATTGGAATGTCATTTTCAACCTTTTAAAAACCAGAGTTTCGGAGGACTCCTCCCCCCTTCTTCAGAGTTTAAAAGGGTCAATGAAGGAAGCTTGTAACCACTTTTTCTTGTCTCCATTAACAGTGCTTGTTTGGTGTTATAATTTACCATTAACGACAATAAAATTTTGAGCCAAAACATAACACCAAACAAACACTTTTAATGGAGACAAGAAGAAGTAATTACAATGCTTCCTTAAGTGACCCTTTTATACCCCGCAGAAGAAGGGAAGATCCTTTGAAACGTCAATTTTTAAAAGGTTGAAAAAGAGCTTTTTCAAAATTATTTGATTCGAAAGTTTTTCTGTTTTTTTTTTCTATTATCCTTGGACTACTTCTCCATCAAATCTCGATTATATTTAATTACTAGCTGCAAGGCCCGCCTTCGGCGGCCCTCTTGCTAGTCAGGGGCACCCCCTGGACCCCCAACCAACGAACCCCACCCTCACAGCCCACTCCAATCCCCACCCCCGTACCCCTGCCCCCACACCACCACCCCGCTCAACCCCCGCTCCCACACCACCCGTGACCTCCACCCCGCCCTCGACTCGCACCACGCCACTACGCCTCTGGGCCCTCACCTGAACCCCCTATTCCACCCTGCACCACCACCCCCGCACCACACCCACCCCGGACCCCAGCTCCATGCCCTCCACCCCGCGCACCACACCCCCGCCTAGCCACCTGGATTTGGACCAATGTACGGACAAAACCTTAATTTTATATATATAGATTAGCATACATCATTTGGACTTTTTTAAAGAGATTCGGGTTGTTGAAACTTATTGTTGTCGAAACTCTTTCTCTCTATAAGTACTATTGTTTTATTTGCACTTTATACCATTCTTTTTATTTAATGAACTGATCTATAAATGTTTGTATGACTAATGGGATTTAATATTCAATAGGGAGCGTGATCTCTTACCCTTCAACTTGGCTTATCTACGTAGAGAAATTGCTTTTATTTATTTTACAGCTATGCATTAAATGGAAACTTGATAAAGCGTCAGAATTTGGTGTCGAAACTTTATTCTTTCTATTGGATTCTTTTCTTTGTACATATTCAGGAGATTCTCTTTATACAACGAAATGTATTGTAATTTGTAATGGTTGTCTGAACAATGTGGAAAAAATATTCAATACCGTTCTGGATCGCTCACTTCTAAGCGGCCTCTTTTGAGGAGTGGCTACTTTTTTTTTACAATTCTTAATAAAGACTTTTAATGCAGGTATCGAAAAGTCATAAATATAATAAAAAAATCCATTTAATTATCTATTTAAGCCATGGGTGGTCTAAACCGAAAAATATTATTTTCTAATCAATCCTTAATATCGGCCACTGGAATTCGTGTCGAAAGTATTTAATAAAACATTTCCAATCATTTTTAACCGACTTCAAAAAAGGAGGAGGTTCTCAAATCGACTGAATTTTTTTTTTCTATCTATGTTACCTGATATCTTCGCCAATTGTGAACCGATTTTGGTGATTATTTTTGCATTGGGTTCAGTATAGTTTCAGATTGGTACCGTTTTTTTTTCATTGGTATTGGACCTTTTTTGTTCAGGCATAACTTCTTTGTTTATGAACCAATTTTAATGATTCTTTCTGCGTTTGGATCAGTATAGCTCCAAGATAGTCAAGATACCTAACTATTTATTTATTTATTTATTTTATGTATGTTCAGCGAGAACTTTTTGCCATGTGGACCGATTTCGATGATTCTTTTTTTATTGGAAAGGGGCTACCTGGGGATGGTCCCATATTAATTTGGTCAAGTTCTGATAATATGATCAATGACGAAATTACGTAAATCTCCAATTCTTATGAGCAAATAATCGAAATTATAATAAATAAAATCTTTTATAAAAAAAAATCTTAAAACACTGATTTAAAACCCGCAAACGTTTCGAGAGAATTTCTATATTTATGAATTGAATTTTATTATCATTTTTTGATTCATTCGCCCGACACTTTCTCTTACGAGATGCATGCAAGGTATTATATTATGTCACTATTAATATCACTAAAAAGTGAAAAATTAAAAATAATAAATTTTTTTTTAAATTTAGGGAACGAAGAAAAGTTTATTATTATTATTACAGACAAAAGGATCAGCCGGGGCTCGAACCCGGGATCTTTGCATATGTACTGCAATGCTTTGTCATAAGAGTTTTAACTCCTATATCCACTAAGCTACTGATCCCTGAACCCAAACTAATACCTCTTGTCTATATGAATTATGGAATTTCTTTTAATCCTCTCCTCGTTCATTTTTCGCAGCCTAGGTTTTGATTCATTAATTAAATAATTAAATATTTGGGAGGCGATGGAATATTTAATTGTTTAATTAAAAATAATTTTTATAAAAAAAAATAAAATAAAACCGACTTCAAAAAAATTAAATGTTACAAATAAAATAATAAGAACTCAAATAAAATGCACTAAAAGGTATAAAATAATTATCTAATTTAGTTATAACTAAACGACGAAATATTAACATAAAATCACTTTTGGTACGCTCGCTTATATAGTTTGTTTAGCACCGACTTCAAAAAGTGATTTCATCTTAATATTTCGTCGTTTAGTTGTAACTAAATTAGATAATTATTTTATACCTTTTAGTGCATATTATTTGAGTTTTTATTATTTTATTTGCTGCATTTAATTTTTTTGAAGTAGGTTTTATTTTTTTTAAATTTTTATATTTAAGCTTTCCTGGTTATCTATATTGATGGTATCGTAGTTTTTTCTTTGAGAGTATAATTATTGAAACATTGATTTATAAATGGCAATACATTATTTTTATAGCTTAATTGATTATCGCTATATTTATCAAATACCACAAACGTCTTGTCTTTTAAAGGAAATTTCTAATTTAATGTTGTTATTACATAGATAGGAGAAAATATAAAAAAGTCATTCAAATATTTCCAACATAAGTGATCTCAACCAAAATGACCTTTGTGACTTTTTCTTTTCGAGATAGAAATTGAATGATCCACGCATCAGCGCTTCTTTTCATTTAGAAATAAAAAGCTCTGCTTATTTTTATTTTTTCATAATTCGGGATTTTTCATTTACCAGGTACTCATTGTATAATAAAATTGAAAGATATACTTATTTGAATTAAAATTTAATGAATAAAACCTTTAAAAAAGAAAAAAACATCAAAAAAATATTTTAATATAAATGTCGTCAGTTGTCTATTTTTTAATAACTTCATTAGTAAGTACAATCTTTTCTCTAAAGCGAAATTAAAAAAGGTTGTTTGAATAATTATCTTAATTTAACCAGAAAAAATATTTTTTTCAAATGTTATTTTTCCTTTTAATGTAACATGCTCGATACAAAAGAAAAAATTTAATAAATTAAAAATAAACAACTCTAATGATGATGGGTTTGTTTTCGCCAACGGGTTTCCCATTTTAAAAGTATCAAATCTCAGAATTTAATAAGCAATATATAGCGCGGTTAGTTCTTAAGCCTGAATTACACGTGTCGTGCAAATTCTCACTCTAGTTAAAACGTGCACCCAATTGAAAACTAGGTTCGGTTAAAGTTTTATTACAAATTGCATTATTTTAAAATACAACCCTAAAATAGATGTAAATTTGAATATTTTTTTATATATAGGTATTACTATTTTTACCGAGGGGTGAACCGCGACTTAATATAGTGTACACCTTCTCCCACTTCCACTTTCAATTCCAAGTAGAAGAGAATAGATGAAGGGGCATTATCCAATGAATTTCAAAATAATTCCAAAGAAGTGTACACCTAATTCCAATTGCGGTTCACCCCTCGTTTTTTACTATATCTATTTATACTTAAAAATATTTTTTTACTTAGACAGTTTTATAGAGCGAAAAAAATTAAGAAAATCTTTAAAAAATAAAATATTTTAACATTTTTAACTGTGTAAAAGAAAATTTTTTTGAAAAATAAATTGAAATAATTTATCAATTTATTGCTAGGAAATTAATTCTTAGCTTGCAATTGTTGAGTTATACTTTAGTGATCTGTTTAGATTTTAGATATCATTAGTTAGCTATTAGTTTGATGATGAGTGTAAAAAATTAATATTTAATTATTTTAGTATTTTTTAAAGAAAATACTTAATTACAAAAGAGAAAGAAGACGAAATGGATGGTCCATGGGTAGGGGTTCAGTCCCTCCTTTCAAAAGTCCGGGGGCTTAAGCCCCCGACCCCCCTGGATCCGGGGCCTATGCACGTGCTTAATGATTAATTGGGAATATATCTAAATCAGTAAATCATTAAGGTAGTTGTTTCGCGACAATACAAGTTAATGCTAGAGTATATAGAACAGATTATAAGGATTCATAATTCATAAGCCCAAAACTTTTTGCTGTTTATGTACCATTACTAGCCAATCCGTGCTCGTTTGACAAATCTCGCAACATTGTCCGATCTTGAATATTTTTATCATAGAAATGTCAGATGAAATACATTATAAAGGTCGATTTATTAAACAAAAAGTTCATAATAAACGATTAAAAGCTGTTGCGACAATGGCTGAAGCGAAAAAAGTACTAAAGTTAATTCACTTTTGAGGTTAAATATATACGTTGTTGCCAGCTCGTTTTTAGTGTAAATTTTTCATTATGTATTTTTCATTCATTATTAACTCAGAAACCGTGTTGTAATAGAATTAACATTTTCTAAGAAATGTTTTAGTTATGTTTAATGATGGTTTAGTTTTTTATAACAATGGTAAGAAGAATTTCTTAATTATAATTAAATATGTATGTAAACTTTCCGATATCCCGTATAGTGCAATGTATAAGAGTCTGAAAACTCTATCTTTTGGAATTTAATATCTCCGGAACTATAATGTTCATCAATTTCGTTTTGCCACCAATCGATGCAGAAGTATTTAAATAATAATCTGTCAAAATTTCAAAAAAATTCTAAGAAAACCCATATGGTGAAACAACTACCTTAAATCTGCATTTGTAGCAGTGTGGTTAGTTTCAAGGTGAAGGGCTGCAGGGAAGCTTTAGACCTTGATGGTCATTACTAAAATTACATAAATTTAGTAAATCTGTTTTTGTAAAATTTATAATATTCAGAATGATTGTCAATATATATATATAAATAACAATTTCAAAGAATAAATCTAATAATTGTAGGCATTATAAAAAGCAACTTTCTGGGTGGTCATACTGACGACTGCCTCGTAGTGATGAAAACTTCTCATCATTTTTTTTTATTTATTTTTTATCTTAAAAAAAACATTCTTCCATGCGGTTTCGTTGTTTTCTTAAAAGTGACATCAGACATGATTATCGGCTGCGTGATAATGATTAAATATTTAGCGGTCGTTAATGAGGCGGCAGCTTCGGAGGCAACTTCGGTCTTCACAGAAGAAGTCCATGTCTCAAAGAACTTGGTGAGAGTGTATGCGTGGGACACGGGGATGGGCAGAAGAGCTGAAGAACAAGAAAAAAAAGAAAAACAACGACAAAGAAATAGAGGAGAAGAAGACAAGGAGATAGAAGCAAAACATGTTTTGCGCCGCTTGGTTGACTTCGTGCAACGAACGCTTGCTTCTTCGGCCGCCCAAGAACTTCTCTCTCGCCTTGTATTCGACGGAGATATACACAATTGCATGCCTTGTTTATTATTATCGTTGTCTGTCTCTCCCTGCTGGTTGTTGGATAATAGTTGATGAATGGTATAAACTCAAAAACAAAAAAAAATTTAAACAAAACAAAAATCCTCACGCCTAGGGAGATTCATTTGAAACTGTTTGAAAAAGAATGTAATTTTACACCTCCCTATTTCTTCTTTTTTTCTTTCTTCATTCCTTAATTAAACAAATTATTCTTCTATCATTAAAATTTAATATATTCAATGTTGTTGTTGGAAAAAGTTACAAAGACTTTTTTGGAAACTTGATTATCGATTTGGGAATTGATAATAAAAAAATATATAGGATTTATGATTAGAATATTATTGGCTCGTTTATAAATTCATTAGATTCGATTTATGGTCACTCAATTCAAATAGGATAGAAAATAATATTATATACCATTTTTCACTTCCATCCCTACGAATATTTACTAGGGTAAAACTTCTGGAATAAATCTAAAATTGGATTTTGGAAAATGTATATTTTTTATATTTCTTTATTTTATATATTACCAGGATTCTTTCACGGTCAATTATTATTTTTTTTAATGGAAAATATAAAATTGTGTTTATTTATTTATTTTTATTTGAACCCTATATCTCTTAAGGTTTTGGGATCAATTAAAAATCTCACATGTATCTTTTTACCTATAATATATATTTTTACAATTTATATTTCTTTAAATAATTTCATTCTTTTAAAATATAATTAAAAAAGTTACAAAGACTTATTTGGAAACTTGATTATCGATTTGGGAATTGATAATAAAAAAATATATAGGATTTATGATTAGAATATTATTGGCTCGTTTATAAATTCATTAGATTCGATTTATGGTCACTCAATTCAAATAGGATAGAAAATAATATTATACCGAATATTTCACTTTCATACCTACGAATATTTACTATGATAAAACATCTGGAATAAATCTAAAATTGGATACAAAACACAGCAAATAGAAAGTAAAAAAATTAAACTTTAAGGTAGTTGTTTCACCATATGGGTTTTCTTAGGATTTTTTTGAAATTTAGATAGATTATTATTTAAATACTTCTGCATCGATTGGTGGCAAAACGAAATTGATGAACATTATAGTTCCGGAGATATTAAATTCCAAAGATAGAGTTTTTCAGACTCTTATACATTGAACTATACGGGATATCGGAAAGTTTACATACATATTTAATTATTAAACTTAAACTTAAACTTTAATTAAGAAACTCTTCTTACGATTGTTATAAAAAACTAAACTAACATTAAACAATAACTAATACATTTTTTAAGAAAATTTTAATTCATAATTACAACACAGTTTCTGAGATAATAATGAATAAATAATGAAAAATGTACACTAAAAACAAGCTGGCAACAACGTATATAGTTAACTTAAAGAGTGGATTAACTTTAGTACTTTTTTGACGTTTTTTTCGCTTCTGGAATTGTCGCAACAGCTTTTAATCGTTTATTATGAACTTTTTGTTTAATAAATCGACCTTTATTATGTATTTTATCTGTCATTTCTATGATAAAATATATACAAGCTCGGACAATGTTGCTAGATTTGTCAAACGAGCACTGAAGTGGTACATAAACAGAAAAAAGTTTTGGTCTTATCAATTATGAATCCTTATTGTCTGTTCTGTATACTCTAGCATTAACTTTTTGCTAGTATTGTCGCCAAACAACTACCTTAATAAAATTATAAAAGACAACATATGTATAAATAGGATTTATATGTATGAGAGTATATCAATGAAATCTAATTAAATCAAAGCTAGCAAAATAGCAATAAATAAAAATAAGACATTTTAAGTAAATTAAATCGAATTTTTCATACATCGTCCAGTACTTAAAAATATTGCCGTCTACATTTTTTCTTAAAAGTCTCAAAGTCGAAATTAGGTATTCGTTAAAAATTTGCCCCCGTAGGCTTCAGCCTACTTAGCCTAATAGGAAATCCGCTACTGGCAGAGGCAAAGGGCAGATATGGTTCTACAGGGAACTGGTAAAGGCTGAATATCGTATTACTATGTTTTTACTCTACTATAAAAAGTGCACGCTTGAGAAATATTCGCCTTATTTATTGCCTGATGGCCTGGTCCTTAAGCTCACCCGATATGATGACTATGAGTGGACAGAGCCGCTGACCATTTGGCAAGAGTATATATTTCGGAAGGACAGGATGTTGTCTATAGAAATTGATCTGGCGAAGGATATCTGCTTAAGCGAAGCATACCTGTCGGGCTATTGAAATTTGTTTGTGCTTTTGTCTTGAAAAATATCCGAAAGGTGAAGAAAAATTATTTTCAGCCTTAAATTTTTCCTGTCTGTCTGTCTGTCCGTGTGTCTGGAATCAGATACCCACGATAACTTGAGAACAAAATGCCGTAGAAAGTTTGACCTTGTGTTAAAATGTCTGTATTTCCAATGAGAATCACTAGATTAGATTTTGGGCTTTCTAAATCCAGATTTTGCTCTTAAAAAAATGATATTTTTGAGATTTTAATTTGTTTCTATAGTGAAAAATAATAAACACTCGAAAAGGTGTGTTTGGCATTATTCACCAAAACTGCAAACGTTTATCGAATTATCTTGAAAAAGTTTCATTTTTCCACCAAAATTTTATTTGAAGTTATGCGGAGGAAGAATTAATTTTATCCGATCCTCTGGCATCTGGGCACTTTTGTATTATTTATTAGTAGAAAAAATGTTATTCTTAAAAAATAAAATCTTTTCAAGGGATTATTTTTCATCGTTTTTTAAAATACGGAAGTGTGTCTTGACTCCTCTCCTCTCCATTTATCAGCCTTTCTTTTGTGTCCTTTTTTTTTTCAAGGAAAAGTAAAAAGCTTAAGTTGTCTCTTCTCCCTTCTTTCCAATGACAGATTCCAATATTCCCTTTTGTACATCATGTCATTTTCACTTGGAATTTTTTTTCATTGGGTCCCTAATCTCCCACCTTTGAGTATTTCCATTTTAGCGACTTATTTAAACCGCTGCATCTTTCTTTCCGTCGATATTGTGTGATTTAATGGATCGCATTTTGAAAAAAAACCCTCCTCAGAAATTGCTTCACGAATGATTTTCCAATCCCAATATATATGTACATATAAAAAAATGCCTCTTGTTTTCTTTTTCATTTTCTTTATAAAATAACATGTCTTGTTTTATATTTTTTCTTGTTTTAGAAATAAAACATTTTTCTCCCTTTATTTTTTATTTGACTTTTTTGCATATTATATTTTTACGAATAAAAGAGACGAATTTGATTTAATATATGGGCGTCCGCAAAAAGAAGCATGACTCAAAATTATTAGTATAGACAGACTAGAACTCTGTCTAATTAATAGTAATATGCGCGAGATCGTGCGAAATATAACGTCTCGTGGTGATCTATTAAAAAACTAATAGGGCTGTTTATTATCTATGTCCAGTCAATATTTCCATCACTGCTGGACTCTCCAGGGGGAAATGTCGCGACATTGACGAGATATGAGCCGATCTGTGTGACTCTATTAACCTTGAGAAAGTGGCTATAATAAATAAATATTTTCGAATAGCAATTTTAAAAATAATTATTAATATTCCATAAAAACTAAAAACCCTTATTGTTCCATCTTTTCTAGCCGTTTATCACAACCTCATTCTACAATCTACCACCTAGTATAATAAAATGTCATATGCGTGTGCTTGTAATATTCACGATGACTCACGTGTAGAGAAATTGTAAATAAATGAGGCACTTTCTTAATAATAAAAAGTCTGATAAAAAATCCATCTAATCTTGAATCCATAAATACCTTTGACACCAATTTAAATTTGAATATTCCTTAAGTCCATTTTTAGAATGCAATCTTGACTTATGGAAATTTTTTAACATCCTTATATTAAGAAAATAAAATAAAGATATCGATAGCAGCCGTCCTAGCGATGTTCCTAAAGCTAAAGCACTCCCGGTTGCCTATATACAGGCGTTCTACAGAAATAGATACCTTCAACTCTGACCCCTAAATATTCCCCTTATCCGTTATCCTTCTAGGAGATTATAGGTGTTGTACTTTCTAGCACTTTTATTATTAGAAAAATTATTATTTTTGTATAAAACAATATTTTAATCAGATTTGTCATATACTATATCCAAAAATATCCATTTATTTATTTATTAATATATACACGGGCAGAAAGCCCAATTTTAATCAATTTATACAATAGATTAGTGAGAATAAAAAAGTTTAACAATAATTTTAAATACTAACACAATACAAATACGAAAAAAACAACTATAAAATATAGATTCAGATACAGATACAAATATAATCACAAATATGAATGCAAATATAGATATGAATATAGATATAAATACAGATATAATTACAGAATTAGACATGAATACAAAATATAAGCATATATAAATATAAGTACAAGTACATACAACGAAAAAACACAAACATAAATACAAACATTTATGCGCCAAGCTTTCGAAAAAAATGATTTTTAATCTCATTTCTGGATGAATTGAATATATCGAGAGCCATATTCTGATTTCCTGTTCTTAATATGTGACTCATACCCGAGTAAATCAGGTATGACAATCTATGGGTGGGAATTGACAGTATTTCTGGATGCCTAGTTCTATGGCTTGAGCGGTATAATCGATTATATATATATTTTTTTTTATAATGATACTGATACAAGAAGAAGTTGCACCAAGAAGGTACAACCTCTGTAGTCCGTGGTGGACCTTTGTAACGTGAAGATAAGGGGAGATTTAGTGATTGGGTAGCAGTCGAAGGTATCTGTGGATGCTGGTCTTGAAAGATTGAAGGTTATAAGTTGCTGGAAAGACGGTCGGGGGAAGAGAGTTCCACTCTCTAGATTGTGTAAATAAACTATAAAGTCTAATATATTTTTAATATATAATTTATTAAAGTATTAGATAATCTTATTTTTCTTTTTTAAAATGAAATAAAAATAAATCTCTTTCCATCTTTTGAATCCCAGCTACCCCGTTTACCTTTCAAATAAGGATTTCAATAAAAATAATTATAATTTTTTTTTCTTTATATTTTGCTTTATAAGGAATAATGTGTATTTAGTTATAAAAAGAATTCATGAGAAGGAATGACGGAATTTTTATGATTATCCTCTATTTCGTATAAAAATATTTATATTGGCAGATAATATTATTAGTTTTACTTCTTAAGTCATCATTTGTATTAAAACATTTTAATCGGTTGATTATAAAAAAAAATTATCAACGAGCTTCGTTTTTTATCTAAAATCTGTAAGCTGCAGTAGCTGTGTCTATATTAAGAACCAAAAATGTATAGCAATGGAAATAAAATTCAAAAACATTCAAAATATTTATAAATTGGTATATAGGGGCATTACATAAGAAATTTCAGCGGCTGTAATAAGACAAAACAGAGTCTTAAACCTAAATGATTAAACAGCCAAGATCCAAGTTCGATATTGTGTTTTCCAACTTCCGAAATCTATATAATCGGATGTTTTCAACATACTACACACTAAAAGAGATTTTAAGATTTTGTGGTGCTTCACAATTAAAAAAAATAAACTGAAAGTTTGAAAAAGTCAATATATTTCGGCCCATTCGCCCAAATTATATTTCACATTAGACAAAATCAATTTATTTTAACAAAACTGACGTTTCTAGTATAGTTTGCCCTCTTGATGATTTTGGAATTATTTCAAAATCTAAGCAAATTCAAAGAACAAACAACCAGTGGACGAGGCCCTATTATTATTTTCCATTCAATAGGCAACACAATCTCCACAATTTAAAATGTGAATCCAAAAAACCATATAACACTCCAACGAACGTATGCATCAGGATACGATTAATCGGTATATAACCTTCGTTAATTATAACAAAGCTTACTTTTTGAGAGTTTATTCTACCATCTTTGGAGCTTGGCGTCTTCTACTATAGTTTTTCAGATAGATAGATTTTGGGTAGTTATAAAAAATCTGACATTTCCTAGAGTTTTATTCACCTCTTTTTCGAAGCTTGGTGTCTCCTATACAACAACAAGTAGATATAATATAATAATAAAACTTGAGCAAGATGCGAGGTAGGTTTCACAAAAAAGAAAAACAAAATTTTTATTTCTTTTTTGTGAAACCTACCTCGCATCTTGCTCAAGTTTTATTATTATATTAAAATGTTTCAGCTGGTTCCAACACCTAACTCCTTAAAAGTTAAAGTAGATATAATATTGAATCATTATAATAAACTGACTTTTTGGGAGTTGTATTCTCCCATATTCTGAGCTTTGCCTCTTCTATAGCTCGGGGCTTAGATTATTAAACGATATCCAAACTATTCTCTCATGATTTACCTTTAAGACATAATTTTCTAGACAGATAGATATTTGAATTAGAGATTAATTTGTATTTTATTCACACTAATTAATTATAACTATTTAACATTTTGATCACAACAACAAATAACTCAATAAAATTACGATGTTTCGATTGGCTAATTAAACTCTGATTTAAGTTAACTCGTCTAATAAATTCAATTACAAACGTAAGTGATTTAACAGCTATATAGCTAATAGGCATTTGAATTATTACGGAAATCTTACTTTTTGAAACTTTTATTCACTTATTTTCAGAGCATGACGACTTCCAAATAGATAGGAATTTAGATAATTATACAAAACGGATTTTTTGAGAGTTTTATTCTTCGGGTCCTGGCGTTTTCAAGATATAGTTTTTTAGAAGTTTAGGTAGATAGTTATTACAATTATTAAAAAAAGCTGACATTTCTAGAGGTTTTATTCCCTTAAATATAACTGGCTCAAAAAATATAAATATATATCATTCTGACCATTTATTGAGTTCAAGGAATAAAGCCACTGAAACGCCAGCTTTGTTATAATAAACACAATATTTCACTGAAGAACCCCATCTTTCTATTTCCTAATATGTATCTTTAGACATAATCCTCAGTGTATCAAAATTTATATTCTTAAATATATGAAATACGTCCTTTCAAGGTTCTTATCGTTCATATTTCAATCTCGTTAGATTCCCACCACCATCATTTCTTTTCACAACCATATAAAAATACAATAAAAACACGTTTAAAATACTTTTTGAAAAGAGCCTTCGTGTTGTGTTGAATTTGAATGAGTGAGTGGCATAAATTAATACAACTTCAGCTAACCGAACAGGTTTTTTTTGGACTGTGTGTCTCTGTTTGTTTGATAAAACAAAGCTCGTGTTAAAAGAGTTAAGTTGAAAAGAAGCACGAGAGCCCCCCCCCTTCTATACACCAACACACACGCCTCCGTTGAAAAGGGGGCTGACGACATATTGATTTTTTTTCTTTCTTTTCTTTTTCATTATTTTTAAATTTCACTTTACGAAAAACCTGTCGCGTTTCAAACTTCCCCCTTTTCTTTCCCTGAGCGATTTTTTTATTCTACTTTAGTTTCTTTTACTATAATCCCTGTTGGAATTATTAAAAGTCCAAACTTGACAAAAGAAAAAAAGCTAAAAGCATTATTATTACGAACTTAGAACATTCATTTTACAGTGTTTTAATCAAGATAATATTGTAATTGCGCCTAAGCGCTTTTTTGACTTAATACTTGTAGTTTACAAGAATACGATGTCAATAAAAAGTGAGACAAACTTTCTATTTTTAAAACGAAAAACTACAGAGATGAGGGTTGAAGTCCTTAAAACGTCAGCGTTCAGCATGTTGAGAACATCCACTCGCATTGATCATGGAAGTTAAGCAAAATAATATTCCAGTTGAATCTTTGGCGTATCTTTAGTAGCAGAAATCGAATATTATCTGTTTCATTTTCAGACACAAATTGATATATGTATTATTCGTATTTCCTACCCTATTTATTTGACGCTATGTAAGTTCAAATTAAATCGGGAAAAATCGAATAAAAAAAATCGTAATTTTTTATACATTTGTCTTAAGATTCCAAAATTAGCCCAATTTTGCTACTGGGTATGATGCGTGTCTATCACCCTGTTTTGGTTTAATACAGAGGCTCTTCACTATTTGTACATACTTTATCTCATCCCAAAGAGCCGTTACTGCAGACAGAAGAAGAGAGGAAGTATCTTGATTCTTAATAAATTTCTTTAAGGCTGCTTACTCCAATTGATTTCAGTGAGATGCAAGCATCCTGACTACTCTTGATATAGCAGTTCAGTTAGGTTACTCACTTCCTAGTGAAATTTTTGTGAAGAAATTCCTGCTTGCACAGCCAATATAATATACTCACCAAATAATCAATCCATTTCTAGCAGATTAAAAGGGTCTTCCCTATAAAAATGTTCACCTCAAAGATTTTCAATGAGATGCAAGTTATGTGATGGGATTGAAACTTCCGATAATAGACCGACAGTTATCCCGATACCCCACTTAAGAATTAACCGGGCTACAATATTTTTCTTGACTTTCTAGATCTAATGGTTTAGGAACATGCTAAAGAAGTTGGGATAAAATCAGTATTTTTTTCATATTCCAATTTTTGTAAAAAAACGTTGACTTGAACTAACACAATGAACATTCTGTTTTGGATGAAACACATAGCTAGAAAATTTGGTGCCTATCCGACTAACGGTGTGGAAACGCATAACATACATCGTACAGACACAGACTATTCATTTATTTATAAGATTTATTATATACAGTGATTACAAGTATAAATAAAAATGAACAGTGAGAATTTTCTATTCATGGTCTCCTAATCTTTTCTTCCGTGAGATTTAGTAGCCAAGTATTAGCATATTTGTATATAAAATGTTTATAGTTAAATTATAGTTTTCATTTAATAATACTTATTTTAATACTTACTAATGAACAGGTAATTTACGTTTATAAAGAACTCATTATAAAAATTATAATCTTGTATTTATCGTTATATATATTATATGTATAGATATAAAATATTGGAAAAAAGACGAAGAATGAAATTAACAAGCTATTAACGCATTAATATGAATAAATTTTGAAATTTTTATTCAAATAGCTGTTGAGTGAAATCAATTAACATTATTTGTGTGTATTAAGTTTATTATATACATGAGCGATTGTACGCTGTTGAATTCTGCGTCACGCCCATTGATTATCATCATCATCATCATCATCGGTTTGGGTCTATTAAAAATGCTAATTTGAGTGGCAGCTTATGTATCCATCCTTTTATGAATTGAATTATGAATATTCTCGGCTTATACAACCTGAACATATAACCTGTTTATAGAGGCACAAAATATCACCAAGATTTTTCAAAACATTTCTTTTTAAAATTCCAAAACGTTCTCATGAGTGTTTAGTAGGATATGTACGTGGTTAGAATGTGATTTGAATTATATTAGAATTCCTCAAAGAAGGCACGGGTAAATATAAATTGAGTAGGTTTATTTATTATCATGCATTATTAAAACGGAAAGCAGATTATTTATTTTGGGTAGTTGTAAGAAATGGGCTGAAGGAAACTTCGGTCATCTAACAGTCGAAGACTAAGTGGCGGTTTACTCACCTCCTGCTAAAATACTGGTAGCTGGGTGCATTTTTTATTTTAACAGAGGTTTAGTTGATGTGACAGATATCAGACAGTTTAACCAAAAGTGGATAAAGGTCAACGGCTACTATTTTTTTCCAAAATGAAATTTTTATCAGAAAAGATCTCTCGTTTAAAAAGAAAAAAATAATTTTAAAGTATTTTAAATCTATTTTGTATTTATTAATTTTATATATATGTATAATTAGTAGACAGACGATTTTTTTTCTCTCTCTGTCTATGACTGTTATATCTATCTGAGGGCCAATATCTATGATAACTAAAGAACGAAAGGTCATAGAAAGTTCGTTTTTATGGTAAAATGTTTGTATTCCGATTACAAATAATTAATTAGGATTTGGGCTTTCTAGATTGAAAACTTCTAGATGAAAAATTAAAAATTAGAAATACGATTCAAAAATAGTTATATGGGGAGCTCTTAACAATTGTTATGATCTGAAATTCGGTACAAAGGCTTGTAATAATAAATTGGACATCAACTGACAAAAATATTTCCAAATCTCCAAGATTTGCCGAAAGACTACCCGAGTCTTTCATGTACTTGATTTGTTATTAATTCACACCCTCACATTTCTAGCTCTCGTAAAAAATTACATTTAAAATTTAAGATAGCTGTGAATTAAGTAAAATTCTACCTAAACATACAAGTGTTTTTAAAAAACTAAGTTTTCATTTTGTTGAAAAATAAAATTAACTTTTAAATTCATTGCACTTATTTAATCTAGTCAATTAATTCTTCTTAAGCAGTGAATTATCTAAATGAAAATGCCGATGGATGAGACATTCTGTTTCTTGATTGAATAGAGCGCTTGTGGTTAAAATGCCGGAGATTAAATCGAATCTGACTCATGGTTATCATTTCATTTAAATAATTAAAGTAGGATTAACTGTGAGAATTATTTAAGGATAATGAATTTAGAAGCCTAAAATAGTTTTTTTCTGATTTTGATTCAGATTCTTTAGGGTCTTTAAAGCAATAATATTTTGATTGTTTTCAAAAAATCACTTCTATTTTTAAACTTAGGGAACGCCGTGTTGGTTTATAGTGAAACATTACACAAATTATATTAGGTTGGAATTGGTAGAGTTCCTCTTTGTGAAACACCACCAACTCCAACCTAATATAATTGAAACAATTCATTGAAAATTGACCATAAATTCACGTTGTTTTAATTTCAACTTCCTAGATTTTTGTTCTTTTAGATTGGAAGAGTTGTCCTTTTTCCAAGCAAAACAATTTCATATGTTTTAAGAACTTTTGAATAGGATGTCTTCTTAGTCTTTCTCAAAAAATGTCTACTTTTTAAGTCTTTTGGGCTTTATTATCCAACTTCCTACATTTTCCTTGGTTTTGGATGAGAATATCATCATTTTGTACTCTGTTTCCACCCAAACAAGTATTTTTGGAGGATTTTAAATTAGATGTATCTTTCTTACACAATATCTGCTTTCTAGCTCTTCACTGCTTTAAATTCCAATTTGTTTCCTTAGAATCACCTCAATAATTTATCATTATTAAAAGGAAAATAGATTATTTGTTGATATTTGTGAGAAAGGTGTAGGAAGAAACTTGTTTCATTTAGTAAATACTTAAATTTGTTAATCTTAGACGACGGATCGGTTTTTAATTTTTTATAAGTTCATCTTCTTCTTCAAAGTACGGTAATAGAATCAGAAAGGCTTTTTAGTGATAGGATCCGACGTGCCCCTATTAATAAATTAAATGCGGCTGCTGTTGTTGCATCGTCGCCGTTACAGCGTTCAAAATTAAATTGTAACAGGCCATAATTTTGTTATTGAATAGCAGACGTGAGTTTCTCTCTTTCTTTCCTATGATGATGATGATGGCAGGGATCCATGGGGGCAGTAGTCGTGGAGCCCCTTGGCCCCATGTCCCTCGCCCCCTGATGGTTGTAAACTAGCCACCACTTTGTTAGATCGGTTTACGGTTGGATGGAGAGAGAGTTTTCTTAGGGTCGACTTAAAAGAAGAAAAAAGAGCGAGAGAGAAGAAGATGAAAAGACAGGTTTCGAAAGAGATGGGGGAATAGACAATACGACGTGAGGGGAGAGGTTAAAGAAAAAGATGGATGGATTGTACGCTGGTGTGTAGGTTTAAAAACAAGAAGAACACTTTAGACATATTAGTGTCTAGGTGAGTGTTCTATATGACAGGAGATCACGAGAATTGAGGTTTGCTGAAGTATGTCAGAAACGAAACATAATAGACTGAATACCGTAAGAGGAAGTGAATCGGAATTGATTTTTTTCAACTCTTCAAAATAAATAAAAATTGGTCACTTTCTGTCTGTATTGTCAATGGCTACCTTTAAGAGGATAATAATTGTGTTTTTAGTTGGTATCTAACACCATTTCTTCCCCTTTAGATCTCCTTAATTAACTACAATGGGATGCATTATGTAGCATGACTAGGATTGAAACAGCTGCGAAAATCCAGTAGCTCATATATTAAATGGTCACTCATCCAAAAACATTTTTAAAAATGAACTCACCTATAATCAATTAATTTTGATAAATTAAAAGTCCAATCTGAAAATTTTGAAATCTTCACTTCGTACAGTCGTACTGTGGTTCGATTTCAATACCCACTATTCGATATCTCAACAACGAAAAGTCATAAAAAGTTTTTTTTGATACCGAAATTTAGGTTCAGAACTTCCTCTTAAAAAATGCAGAAAATCTGAAAAAATTGAATTATCATTTAGGGAGCTATCTAACACATGGCTGGGCTAAAATTTGGCACACAAACTAGTATAAATAAACTGCACCTTTGTTCCAAATTATAGCTTTTCCTGGCGAAAAATCGCCACTAACATTTATGGAAAGCTTACAGAATTTTCAATAAGTATTCACTTTTTCCTCCAGTTTATTTTGAATTTTATAAAATAAAAATAAGCAGTTAGAGTAGTTAACTTCAAAATTTGGTTAACTTTCAAAATATTTATGGGTTTGAGTGCTTTCTATTATACATGTCACCACAAGTCAAGGCCTTTGTCATAACAAAAATAGCATGTTTAGGTAAATATTTTTTTCATCAGCAGTCTTTTTAATTAGAAATATCTGTTTATTTTCATGGGTTCAAATGCCCAATTGGATGTAGATAAATTCGTTTAGTAAGATGGTCATTCAAAAAAATAAATATCAAACAAACAAACCTTACTATTACAACAAAACGAATGTATCTACATCCGATCAGGTATTTTACCCATGTCAGGTAACATATTGAATATTTCTAATTAAAAAGAATGATGGAGGCCAATCCTATTTACCTATATTATGATTGAAGTAGTTTTTGGAGACGGACTGGTAAGTGAATTAATTGAATGAATTTTGACGTGGCAGTCCAAGGTTCAAAAAATGAGTGATAATTATATCTATCTTTTTTATTATTCAAACACTTCTTCAGGGTTTGAAAGGTCAATGAAGGAGGGGGAATATCATGTTGTAATTCCTTCACTGACCTTTCAAAACCCTAAAGAAGGAGGGAATAAACCTCCGAAACGTCGACTTTGAATAATAAAAAAGATAGATATAATCTATCGATATCTTTTTTGATCCTTGGACTGTCTCATAAAAATCCACCATATATATGTATATTTGTATATTTGCATTAAGCAGAGGACAACTTCACAATTTTATTGATTTCTTCTTTTGAATCATAAATTTGTCATTTAAAACAACATAATTGGTTTCTGTAATTCTGACTTATGGGACGATAATAATTTCTAAACTATCCAATTTTTCTGTGAATAAAAAGTCTATCCAGGGACTGTATTGTTTTGCTTTTATTTAATTGCTAAGTACATACATTTTCCATACAAGTTTTGAAACAATCTATTTAAGTGCAAATGAAGTGGTTTTCTATAATTCAGGCCTAAAAGAGACTCTTTCTAAACTATCCAATTTTCGAAGGGATAAACTTGAATGGTGTTCCATCCATTGAATTTATTTTCGTGCTTTTGTTTTCTTGGTACGTACTGAACACTTGACTTGTGAGTGAGAGTATCGAATACCACCACTTGACCGCTTTTTTTTTTATTTTTGTCACCATCTTGTTTCAAGTATCGATCCCTACTTTTCTCTCACACGCGGAACAATTCCTTTCTTAAGAAATCGCTATGCGATAGCTATAGCTAGTATAGTATTAGATCATTTTGTTGAAATCACGAACTCGATTTCTAAACTTGCTAACAAGCTTAGCAAGTTCAATATTCCATTTTCTCGAACACTTGTTGGGTCGTTACAATCGATTAACGCTTATTAACATGTCTTTATTGATCTTGTGTGCAGGGCATATTACTCATCTGAAATATCGCATTTGTTGAAGGAAACCGGGAATCAGTGGGGGGCGACACGACGGACAGACGGACGACCACGCTGGGGAAAGGGAAAAGAGGATGTAATTTAATGCTACATTATTAAAGGAAACATGTCCGTTTCTCTTTGACATTTTGCATTTATAATTGAAATAATTTTTACCTGCCTTGTCATTATGATTAGTACTATAACTAAAAACCAGAAACGCAATTTCAATATGCTTTAGGAATTTGTTAATTTCCATATCATTTTTGAGGTTGTTTAATTTTCAAGCATAAAAACCACAAATTGAATTATTCACTTCTATTCTGTAAAATGTGTGAGTGTGTAAATTCAATGGAATTCCTTCCTTTTTGTTGAAGGGCAAATATGCTGACTAATACTTAATGCTTGTATTTTCTTGCATTACATTATCAGATACTCAAGATATCTGATAAGTTTGTACCCTTAAAAATATGAAATCTAGGGGGTTTCAGCGCTGACACTAGTCATTTGATAAACAACTCAATCACCAAAAGCATTTTTATGTTAGTTTTGGTTCGAAATATTTTTTTTCTAAAATGAAGACATCTTATCTGTATTATAACATTATAAGTTAAGAGAAAAGCCAGTCAGAAAAAGTAAAGCTTCAATTTTCTTTTGATAAGGTTTCGATCATTGAGGATGTTAATTGTTTAATCGAAACGTCGCCAATCGAAAATTAAATTGTTATCTTTCCTAGCTGCCACTCTTCTTATTTAATTTTTATTTTTTCTCCTATTTAGTATAAGTATATTGAAATTGAACATAGACAGGGATTGTCGAATTACTTATTCAATATTAGATTAAGGTATGGGGATTCGAATTTGAATCCTGAACGAATGTTAACAAAGGAAATAAATGGGTTAATAAATTCGTTTTAACAATTTATATTTAATAACAACTTGAAGATTATATATATATATAACAAAACTTTTCCATATACAAACAATAACGTCAATAACTCAGCAATAACTTGACTATACTCTATAACAATTATTTGACCACTTTCATCTATAAACTTAAACACACTTCTTTGTTCCAAAAACACGTCATCTCATCTCCTCGAAATTCAGAGGTGCCAACACACAGATTGGCTCATTCAAAAACCCTACACCAAACTCATGGCGCGAATATGAAGCTATTCTACTTGACAGGGATCTTATTGACGAAATCCAAAAAAAAAAAAAAAAAAACAATTAGTTTGGTTTGAACACGTAAAAAGGATGGACGAAGAACGAATCCAAAAAAGGTTCTAGAATTGATCCCCCCCCCCCCGAAAGACGAAAAAGAGGTTGACCCAGGCGCTCCTGGATGGAAGAAGTGAACAGGCTATGAGTTCCAGAAATCTGGAGATTGTAGATGTCTGGGACCGTGAAACGTGGGAACTGGGAACGGAGAAGCTTCGACAGACGTAGAAATCCGGAAGAAGAAGAAGAATATTGAAATAAAATAGTAAAACAAAAACTCCAGAATAGCCTCAAATCTTTCAAAAAAAGGCACAACCCCCCAAAAATAGAGCTGTGAACTTACGAGGTCAGTAGAATTAAAACTGACTTTCTACAAGGTTCTGATCTCAAGCAGTACATAAAATTTCCGCAGATCTCCGTGTTGTGAGAAAACATTTTTTGAGATTATCATTAACATTAATTATCATCACTAAGCCCTAAGACTATCAAAATTGAGTAAATCCCATGTCCCCCTGGCCGACCCATTTAATAATTTTCAATACCTATTTTATTTTTGTTTGTCGATATATTAATAAATAAATGTTATTTGAAAACGCTCGCAGAAAAGACTATATTTCTACAAGAAAGGCGGTTGCATACTTTTAGGCGTTTTGGGTGCGCCAACTTATTTTACACAATATTAATTAATTGTTAAAATTTTAAGTACATACTAAAAAAGGTTATATCACGTTATCTATCTAAAGACTGTTTTGACTTATCTGGCCTTCATGTGATCCACCCTAAAACATTTAGTATTATTTTGATGAGCTAAACATTGGCGAAAACAGGTTGAATTCAATAATCCATTAATACCATATAAAAAATATTATTTATTTTATCTATTTATTTAAATAGGAAAAAACAACTTTTTAAAAAATTAGAATATCTCTTCTAAAAACAATCTTTATTAATTGTTATTTTATAACAACAAATCAAAGATGTCCTTTTGAACGTACTTCGGCAAGAAAAATCTTTCAATTATTATTTTATTTATCTAAAAATCCGATAAAATAGTACTACAAAAACGAAATTAAAGATCAATATTAATTACATAATCATACAAATGCAACACTCGAGTTGAATAAATGTTTATTATTTAATAATAAAAATAAAAACATATCCGATCTAATTAAATGGAAAAATGATGTAGTATATAAAATATAATATTATATCTACTTATTTAAATATTTAGTCAAGTTAAATATTGAAACGGAGATTGAATATTAAATTAGCAAAAATAAATAGAAATATTCAAAACAAATGAATGAATAAAATTATTTAGGGTGAAATAGTAAAAACCTAATGCTTCTTTTTTATTCATATCTAGGGGTTATATACTTGAAGGTTATATACTTGAAGTGTTGTGTATATAGACTTATTACTAACAGAGCTATAATTTTTTTATATTATTTTATAAAATTACCTATTTAATTTTTATTATATTTAAAATGCATGGCGACAAAGAACTACGTGAATTTCGCGTGTTTATAGCTTAAACATTTTATATCAAAATTTATTATTTTCAGAGTTAATGAATTTATTTATATTTTAGGGTCCTGTGAAAATGGAAAATTATTAGTATAGTTACGATGTCTCTCTGTCTAGGGACTAAATAAAATTCAAACTTATAATTAATATGATATGATTAAAGATTTTAATAAGATGTTTAATTTGGTGGACGAATTTTTTCTGTTGTTTAATTACTTAAATATATATTTTTATTCAGAAGGCTGTTGTGGAAACCATTATTAAAGAGAATAAGGTTGTATTTTTAGGGTTCCGTTTTAAAGTAATTTCACATCCAATCCACTACGTCAGAGATATTCCTGTAACGATCTCTTTACCTTGATTAAAGTAAATTGTTTTTGAATTTATTTCGATTTAAAATGACGGTGTTGCAGAGCTCCAAATTGGCCATTTATACTTGATTTTTGTACCAGACAGCCCAATTCTTAAAATTAGTTCATTTCCTCTTGTGAACGAAAATAAAGAAGGAATTTGAATATCAGAAGTATTTTGGAAGATATAATCATTTTTCTGATTCCTGAGAGGGCCGAAGCTTAAATTCAGTAGAGCAGGGGTCATTGAGCTAGTAATACATTTATTTCAGGTACGAGAACCTCGGTATGTGTGTCCAACTTGCACTTGGCCGGCTTTTTTTAACTTTAATTCCGCTAAAAATTACACTTTATACAGTGAATTTTTGTTTTATTTCCTGAATTTATTATTATTTATTTATTTATTGTCACCGGGAACAAAGCCCATTTAGACAGCACATCAGTAAAGTGTTACAAGGGTTAGTGAGGGAGCCAAGTTTTAGCCGGTTTAAATTTTTATATGCTAGCCAGGCTCGAACCCCAGTCTCCCGCTTGAACATAGTCATCAACGATGCTGAAGCGGGCCCAGCGCCTTAGCCAGCTCGGACAACCCGACTTCCCATTTCAGAATTAAACTTGTGAAAAAATTAAGTAATTCATGTTTTTTAGATAAATGACAAATAATAGCCTAATTAGATATCACAAATTGTGTAAAATAAAATAGTTTCATTTTCTATCCGTTACTTTTATTTATCGACTTTAACAAGATTCTATTTAATCATCACTTGGCCTTTTGATAAATGTTTCATCCAAAATATCCTAATTTGAGTTTAAATAAAAATCACTTAATTCTTATATATGTACCTACATAACTCTTGATATGAAGAGTCCCATTCGAAAATACTCGATAACGGTCCGAAATACAGAAGTATATTTGTTGAAAAATATAATCTGGAAATCTCGTATTTACTAGTATTTATTAGAATAAAAAATTCCTCTCTTATTACATATGTTCTTTCTTTTTATTTTTATTTACTGTATGAAAAACAGACATACATAGCTCTCTATGTCATATGACACCAACATTCAAAAAGAAAAAATTTCAATAAATTTTTAGAAAAAGGACTGAATGAGTCTTTTCTCTTTTTGTCACTATAAAGCCTTCTATGTGTGAATCACATAATTTACAGAAAAAATTCTCTCTGGGTGATTATTATCTTAATAATAGAGAACCCGACATTCACTCCCTATCCATTAAGCATAATTCAGGTCTTCGTTAAAAAAAAATAATAATGTAAAAAGTATCTATAATTCGGTATATAATCATTGTTAATTTGCGGTATATAATTTAATAGTAATAATTATACTTTAAAATACTTTATCATTAAATTTTTACTAAAACGACGAGCTAAAATTGAAAAAATTTTAATTTCACCAAATGCATATTTTTTTAAAAATAATTACCAGAAAGAAATTAGGTCCAGAATTGCTCAAGCTAAAATAAGGCTTATTCAAAAACAAAAATTATTATACTTTATACTCCTTAATAATTAGACAAGAAAATAAGGAAAAAAAGATGCTGAAAAACTATATATTATAAACAGCCTCGTAGTCTATGGCTGTGAATTTTTAAAGATAAAATAAGCAGAAATGTAGTACTAGAATAATATTAAAAATGGGTAGATAGGATTACTAATAAGAATGTCATCAATAGGATTAAGTAAAGGAACACTCTGTGAAAGAGTTTGCTTAAGGGAAGAACTTAGATTGCTAATTAATTTTTTCCAAGGCGAATTAGAACAAAAGAGGAAGACTTAGATTAGGCTGACTCCACGGATAATGAAGGATCTGTAACTTGGGACATTTAGAGAGATAAAAGGATTGATTGTTTTCAGTTTAAATCTAGTAGTCTTCATACTAATGATGATGATAATAATCAAATTATATGACATAGAAGATTAAAGCCTAAACAACTTATATTAGTAAATACCTACTTTGGAATAGTTTTACTTTATAGTATTATGTGTGTTTAATAAATCATTGGGTGATGTTTGAAGAATATTTCTGAGGATGAATTAGGAAAGAAAAGAGGAATAGTAAAACCAAGATTAGAATATTTTACCCAGTTAATGGATAATATGGCATGTTTGGCTTATGGAGAAGTGATGGCATGAAATAGAGTTTAATGAATTCGTGTAATTGCGTTAAATCTGACTTAGGAACTTTTACTTTATGATGATAAATGTATGTAATCTCTTCTTTGGTGTAGTATTTATCAAATGAAAATTAATTATTTTCAATTTAGATTAGAGTCGATTCTTCCAGATTGGGTTTCAAGAATATGGTACTCTTGAGTATCTTCTCCCCATAGTGGATATCTTAAATGGCTTTCTGTTGATTTTCCATGTATAGTTTATGAAATATGTTCCTGAGTCTGAGAAAAATATTATATATATTGTGTGCTTTTAATGCTATCACAAAATCACTTCATAACCATTTGATAATGCCTCTAGAATTGTGGTGATGTAATAAGAACATATTATATCATTTTAACACAAATTAATTAGTTTTCAGGTATTAAAAGAAAATTTTTGTGTGATTTATGGACGGATACATTAAGAATTTATTTATTTTTGGATTTATTGTGTATATTTTTAATCTTCTTGGTTGTTCAGATTCTTCTAGAAATGATTAATGCGACCTAAAGAGTGTGAGTTAGGATGTTACAAACCTCTCTTTCTTCACTAGAATTGTAGGATTTTCTTAGGATATATTGGATTAGCTGTACATGCAGATGCTGTTTAATATAAATATTATATAATTTACTAAAATCCGTCATGCTACTGATTTTTCCTTCATTAATAAAAACGATTCTTTCCCTTATTTGGTAACGGGAGGTAAAAAAAGATACTCCATTTTTCGAGTCCCGAAAGTGCGTACGATTTCAAGCTATATATATCTTTAAATCTACCACCTGACAAACAATCTGATTTATTGGTGTCGAGGTCACAAATATCAAGTTACAAAAGAACACGGGGGAAAAAAGAGAAAGAAATAGTAACAAAAAATACCTACCACCCGAAAACAAAGTGATTAGGAGATGATTTCTGTGTTTCCTAAAAAGCAAAAAAAAAAAAGGAATTTAGTTTTGATGACTATCAAATTCTCCTCTGTTCTATATTATATTAATCCAATTACTTTTTTAATATATTTTTAATGGTGATATGTATTTTATTTTTTCAAATAGCTAGTAAGTATATTACAAATTAATTTAACTATAAAAAAAAGAAAGATTTCTATCTTTTATTTAAGTGGAGTAATTTTTGAATTCTAGTTCGAAATTAGTTCATAAAGAACATTAAAAAATTCAATTATTATTTTTTTAACTTATTCACCATGAAACGTGATTAAAATTTTCTGGGGTCTGTCGTGCTCACATATCAGATGTTGGCGAATACCCTGTCCTGATGAGCGGGTTTGAGGAACACCGGTAACAATGATAAGTTGGGGCGATTGGTACATGATGCTACGGATAAAATGATTCCATTTTCTTCCTCTTAGGAATCTAGAAGCTAGCCTTTCTTTCTCTATCTGCGAAGTAATTCAGTTTTATTTATGTTTTCATCTCAGAGTATTTTTGAAAAACTTTTGATAATACTACATTTATAAACTTCTAAGTCAATCAGAGAAACTTGGAACTGTGTTTTTATAGTACTTCTAGGCATGCTATGAACTTTACCCTAAATATTGGAATTAGATGTTTGTTGAATCATGCATTAAATCTAGGAACTTAAAGGGGATTTGATTTTGAATCAAACCCTTACAAAACATGTTCAAAGCACGCATTTTTATATTATCGTCTAATTCAAGCAACATGTAGAGCAGCTTGTTCTCTAAATAATCTATCTTGTGGGCTTGTTATATTATACATTGAAAGTCGTTTTACTTAAATTAATTTATTTATTTCTCTTTATTTAAGTTTGGTACTTGGACTTGGAATTTTGTATATTTCTTATAATTTCAACAGCCATTTTAATTTTTTTTACATGGCAGATTAATGGTGGAAATTCTGCCAATCTTTAGTCTGAATTAATGATAAGACCTCTTCAGAAATTATTTTGCAAATACTGCCAATACTTTAAAGGATATAGTATAACATTTCACACCACAATAGATCTGACAAGACTTTAATTTCAATAACAGGTCATGAAATATATAATATAACGGTATTCGAGTGACTTATTGATCGACGAAGATTTATAGTATCTATAGTGTAAATCAATTTTAAAAAAACATTCTCCATAACATAATAAATAATTTTAAATAGGTAGAAATGCTCACAGTAATTAATAAAATATACATTGATCTACGATAATTAAAATTATTCCAAGGGCGTGCACCTGTCGGTGGTTGGAATATCTACATCAACACCCACCGCAATTTCCTTTCTATCTACCCTCTATTCTATAGAACAAATCGATCCCCCCTTTGAGCACACGCAGCATATTTTTTCTAAAAGGGGGAAAACAATGTTTATTTTATACATTTTTTTGTTTAATAAACTTTATTCACAAAATATAATGTTTAAATTTCAAATATTGAAAATTTTATTTACCTGATTTGAATTTGTCTTGAAAAGTCTAAAAGTTTGTAGTAGGTTTATAAGGGCTAATGAAGCTGGGTGCACAATGTATAATAGTTATATTTGGTAATGACTATATTTTTATTATAAATTCATTAATGAATTAAAATAGAAAGAAATTTCTGGGTTTACCTACCTGAGTTAGAGACAATGTTATCTGTGAGTTAACATTACCAAATAAGTAACTTGTTATTTAAGAGATTTCGAATGTTAAGGTAATTACTGTTTAATGTTTCAGATATAGGTTTGGGGATAAAATACGATTTCAGGAGTATAGTATTTTAGAAAGAAGAAAAGAGAAGGAGAAATTTAATAATTTTATTCACTATTAGAGAACCCTAAATTTAATCACTGATTTTAGACTGGTTAATTAAATCTACTATTTGGTATAAAATAACTCATGCAAATTTGTTATAATTAATAGAAGTGCATTCTGGATCTCCGGCCCGGATGCATCTGCCCCCTATGAGAAGCTTATCAAATTGTTTTCTGTCTGGAGAAGGTTTATAACATAGAGTAATATAGAGTGGTCGGGTATCGTATATCGAAAGAGTGCCTTCTAGCGACTGCAGGACGAAAACTCTTAGTTCTTAAGAGCTATCCAAAGTTCATAGAACATTCAAAGCCTTTGTCATAGTTAAAAGATATATAGGTACCCGTTATATTATATTATATATATATATATATATATATATATATATATATATATATATATATAAGCGCATTTTTTTATTCTTGATAATATCACCAAAATTTGCCCCGAAGAGAGCGGTTTCTGCCATTTTATTGCCTAATGGTTTCGCCCTGGTCTCGCCAGAGAGCTCTGTAACTCGTATTCGCGAAAATACATTGGCTCTCTATGGTTTATAATATATCAAAATGTCTTCGTGCATTCCCGCTTATATTCGGACTCTTTTCTTTCACTGCGAATGTATTCCCCGGACGCCTTAATCAAATTATATACATATTATGAATGATGATTAATTAATCCGAAAATTTAAAATAAAGTATTTTTGAATATAACAAAAACATCAATAGAAAATGAAAGCAAAAGAGGATGTGTATAAAAATACATTTCAACTTTGGAAGGAAATAAAATAAATTCTTGATTTAATGAAGCGAATATTTATAAAAAGGAAGATTTTTCTCCCTTTTATTATATTTTCAAAGCACATTTTTTTTTTTATTAAAAAAAATCACCCTTCGTTTATTCAAAGAGAAGGGGAATAAAAAAAAATGAAAGTAAAAATGAAAAAGTGAATCGCAAGCTAATATCATAAATTCCAATAGAAATCAGTGAGTGTTTTGTTTGGAATGAATTTTTTTTGACTTTCATTTTTTTTAATTTAGTATATCAAAAAGCTGCTTTGAAATATTGAATGATATTTTTCGTAATAGTCCCATACGCTTTATTTTTGTTGAATAATAATTATTAAAGAGGTTTATTTTAAAAGTATATAGTATTAGTATTTTAGTATTTTTATGTTGGGAGCTGATTACATTTTGGTTGATCAAAACTTTTTAAATCTTTAATTCTCCATTACATTATGGTATACCGTATGTTTCATACAAATTTACACGCAAATCAATTAGTATTCAAATGCACAAACTAATTGAAAACTAACTAAAGTTCTCTCTGCAAGACTTGGTTAAAAAAAATTTCTAATTTTGGCTGTTTTTCAAGAGATACCTAGGAATTCTAAAGAAATCACGAGAGATTTTCTTTCCAAATTCAAGCTGTTTTGGATAATTATTGTTATATATCAGAAGGGCTTTATTCACTACCTCGAAAATGAATCTGAACCCAAAAAAAATCAATCCGTAGCCATTTTTCATTAGAAATTTTAACTTTGCTAGTATCGGCACTCTGAATTTTTATACTAGGGTTGATTAGGAAATAAACTCTAGTTTGAAATTTTCATGAGTGCTACTAACTAGATATAACATTCAATTTCAAAAAGGGATTAATTTAATTAAATTTGAATTAAAATAGATCAAATTTCAAATTGATTATTCCCACTTTGAAAATGTCTAATCCTCTTTTGAAGTTGCAGCCTACCTTGCATATAGTGGCTTTATTCTTGACATTTTTCTAAAAATAATTTTATATTCTTTATACATACGGTATATAAATTTCCTTAGGGAAATTCGTGAGGTTAATTGAGCCCACGAGGCAGCTGAAGTTTCTCAATATTTAAAGAAAAAAAAATATAATGATGTTTTTTCTTTTTTATTTCAATCAAATTAGAATTAGAAACAGTTTCGGCTCGTTCGACCAGCCATCATCAGTCTGGAAGACACAAATACATTAAGGAAAAATACAAAACTGAATAATATGTTCATCAATAAATTATTATAGTCACATATGTTTTCTCAAATTCAACATTACATTGCTAAGAAGTACCATACATCTTTTGGTTGTTGTACACAGAAACAAAGCCAATTAACTTCACGAATTTCCCTAAGGAAATTTCTATATATATATATATATATATTAAACCATTAAAGTGTATCTACATATGTATATACTATATACTATTTTTTGCAGACATCACTAATTAATTTGAATATTTTTGACAAAATCTTTTCAGACATTTTTAAAAAATTTTGAAAAATTTAAAAGTACTTTTAAAAATGCACCAGTGCCACACAATGTGACTCGTATCCCATTAAAATCGCTTCACCGAAACGGACATAATTAGAAGTTATTTTTCCGGTTCGTGAAAGTTATAACTTTTACTGTGTTTTTGAATTTGTGGACCGATAAGTTTCGGATTTTTGATCAAAAATAAAATCTTAATTGCTATCTACAAGCTTTCAATCTTTTATTAAATTATTTTCAGAACTATATAAACTATGGACAGTGTGTTCTAATAAAAGACCGAAAGCTTAATTAACAATTAAGGTGCTATTTTTGACGGAAAACCTGATACCTCAATATCATTTTTGTTCGTAAACATTGGTTGTTCTTTAAAAATGAATGGAATTTCTATTTTCTGTCAATTTTTTTTATTTTGGTCGGAGATTTTTTAAGATTTGACGTTCCGATATTGGAAATTTTGAGCCCTACATTTCAGTAGTTTATGTAGAACTGAACCCAAAGAAAGCACGAAGCGGGCTGCAATGCATAACTTATACTTTGCTGCACGATTTTCTCTTCTACCAAAGATCTTAATGCTTTTAAAAACAAAAAAATAAATAATTTAAATGTAATTTGTAATAATAGGCAAAATTTAAAATTTTTTACTCATCAACTATTGAATCCGAATCGATATAAAAACACAACATTTATATTACTTGACTGTCCATTCGAATGAAGCGGAAAATAAAAATTAATTAAAAAGAAGAGAAGCGAGAAGGAGATCGAATGAAAGCCGGATTTAGAGAGAGAGAGAGATTAAGTTTAATTGCTAATTGGATTTTTGTTTACTTATTTTTGTTTATCTTTCGTATTTACAGGATGAAGTTTTAATAAATTAAATAATCAGAGAGAATAGATATTTTCTTTAAGGGTGTTTTATTTCAGAAAGCTGATTATCACGCCAGCTTATCTGTCGTTTGTTTTCAAAACAAATTGGAGAAATAATAAAAGTTAAATCTTTTTCAAGATTTTGTACACTTTTTGCAAATTTTGGAGATTTTTAACTTTTTTAGTTTCCATATTCAGCTGTAAAAGTTGGAATCTAAACAGTTGTTTCTTTAGAAAAATATATGTACATTTTGGCAACAGAATCAATATCATATCCTTCTGTTCTTTAGTTATCGTGGGTTTCAGTATACAGAAAAACACACAGTCAGACTGAAAAAATCATCATCATCATTTCAATAATCTTGGGGATTTTATAACTTTTACTTTATTTAAATAAATTGAGAAATGAAATAGAATTTTACTTTATTTTTGTCAGCCAATGGTTTTAGTTAGAAAGCTGAAACTTGACACAAATATGCATCTTTTTTGCCAAATTTCACCTTAATAAAGCTGTCCATGTAAAGATTTGATTATTTTTTATTTTCGCATTTTTCATCTTTTTTTTTGGCTTTAGAGAACTATGCCCATACAGCCACGCAATTAATGATTCTATAATTTAAAGTGAAAAATGATGATACAATTGAAGAACGAAAAAAAACTGTTAAATATGTATCTAATTTATAACTCAATTTTGCAGCTGATGAAAAAAAGGCTACTTTATGTAAAATTTCTTCCTCTTCTAAAGCTTTTTCATCTTGAAATATTTTGAAGCTAGAAATGCCAATGTCTAAATTGTTTTTTATTTTGGGAACACATCCGTGGGCTCCGCATTTAGAAAGAGATTTAATAATTGGTGTTTTATCGATCTTTGGAAGTCTAAAATAAGGGAATTGGAATTGTAACGGATTCTCTTTTAGGTGATATTTGAAAACGCCTCGAGAACATGGGGAAATCTCCCTTATATGATTAGAAAGGAAAAACGGGGGTAGGTGTCGATTGTGCACACGCGTGCACAGTTAACATCTGTCAAAGGAAAGAGAGGCAACACCCTTCACAATGGGGTGTTTTTTGTTTATTGTCCCTTTCGCTTTTCTCTCTTCCATATATCGATCAGCCCTAACTATATTCGAGTGGATAATAATTTCAACATTCAACCCCATGAATTTTGAAAACAAAATAAGTATGATTAAAGAGAGGGTCTGTTATCGGAAAAATATGGTGACGGATATTTGTAATTTCTTTAGTGTTTATTAATTAATTTGGTCTAAAAAACGCATCATCAAGTTTTGGATAAGGAAATGGTAAACCAATCTAGTTTCTCAGAGATAACACTGGTAACGGCTAACGTACAAAATAATAAAAAAACAAGTTAACGGTTTTTGATTTATTTAATAGATGGAGGATTTATTGATCAAATCGATGAACTGGAAGCCTTTTTCGGATTAGACCACACATCTATTATCACTCACTAAAGATGTATTTCTTCTGTTTTGACCACTAAATTAATATATATTTATTTATTTATCTTCCTGAAAGAATGAAGAATATGTCATGGAATAGAGTCAAATGTAAGCAAGTAGTTGGGTCAAAAGAGTCTTGAGACTTGAGACTTGAGACTGATGATTATGGTGGTGATTTGATATACATGATTTACTTTGAAGGCGATGTTTAATGTAGGCAAGTAGTTGCTTAAAAATAGTCTTAAGACTGATGATTATGGTGAGGATTTGAAATTCACGGTTTGCTTTGAAGGCGAAGTTTAAAATAATTTACTTCGAGCACGAGGTCGATAATTTTAAGGGATTCTATAATATTTACTTTTACATTTCGAGACAATTTCAGAATTAAGAAACATTGTAATTAAACTAAGAAATTTAATTAGTTAATTAATTTAGTTAGTTGACGAATAATAAAAAATAAAAACTACCTGAATTCTACTTGTAGTTTATACTCGATTTTGAGCATTGGCAATTATAATGGAGAATTCTCTTCTAAATGATACTCTGAAAAATTGTTCATCGGCTTCCTTTGGCTTTTCACACTATTTACTAAAGTTCCTATATTTTAAATTAATTTATGTTATTTCAATATTCTAGTTCCAAATTAAATCATCTACATACCTGGTTCTTATTTTCAATTAAGACTTTACTCGATAGATCATTTCAATTAAGAAGTTTTCTAGGTGTAAGATTAGTCATTGTCAAATAAAAATAAATAAGTTAATTAAATTTTTCATATCACATAGGTACTACATTTCATTCAATAAATACAGCTTAAATCACTTGAGCTATCAAACTCTTTGTTTTAAAGTTGCTACTGCTATCGAGGAACTTCTCAAAACTCTACCATTAATATCTAAAGATTGATAGCTTGATTAATTCTAGTTTCAATATGAACTTTAAAACACTCAATAGGAAAATTTAATTTATGTTTGTCTAACTGAGAAAAAAACTTCGAAATCTATCTTTACCTAATCATCTTAGATCAAAATTACAAGCTAAGGCGTCTCTGTTTTGAAAATATTTTGAGTCACTAAGTTTAGCTTTTTATCTATTTATACATAAAAAGAATAAATAAATTTCTTTTGAAATGTTTTTATGCACTCTTCGCCGTTTTATCTTTCGTTGACAACCATCTGCTCGTATTTATTTTTTAATAGTTTTCACCATTATTGGTAGTAGTACTTTGCTTCCTTTCCTTTTCAAGGATCTTTTCTTTCCTCTGTGTAAACCTCTTTCAAATAGTCGCTATCTCTATCTCCCCACCTGATCTTTATTTAAGATCCTACAATAACATATCTCTCCAAGATTCTTACCTTTTTTCGTCCCTTTCTCTTCAATTTCACGTGAATAAATAAAACATTTTGGGATAAAAAAACAAAAAAAAACAACAACTTTTTACAAGATTTTTCTTCTTAAATCACCTTTTCTTATTCTATTCTCAAGCAATAAATTGACTGTGATTTTCAAATGGGGCGATCACAATTTGATTTCACTTTTATGATAAATATTCATGTTTTGAAAACGAGACATAAATGTAGGAAAAGGTGCCGAATTCGTAGTCTATTTTATTCTCAAATTATAGGGCAATTTCCTGTAAAGTATAATTATCCTGAATTTAGGGGATTGCGAGTTTCAGCAGGTAGCTCTTAAAAAACTGTTCACTAATCAATTCTAAAGATAATATACTATAGCACAGGATGCGCTTTGATAAAATTACAGCATACAACGTTCACCTATACAAGTCCTTTATATCAGGAAACACCTTGCTTAATTGATATCTTAGAAACTGATACTTTTAATTACCCAAGACAGTTGAAGTTTATAACTATAAAATATGAATAAATAAATTTGATTGAAAAGATTTAGTTTGCCCAGAGTAGCAGAGTTGTTGATTCATAAGGAGAAATCAATGAGATTGTCTTCTGTTTGAAACCTTTATATAATGTAATATATTCATTATACTTAGGTATCTGTTTATTTGCATCAAGCAGAGGACAAACTCAATGATTTCTCCTTATTAATAAATAAATATTTCTAATTAGAATTATCAAACGATGATATGATTTGATCATATTTTGACCTCTAGATGGTGTGTATGTTAACGAATCGCAATTTTACTACAAAAAAAGGCTATAGAAATAAATGATTTTATTTAATTAGTATAAAAGTCATCAATAAGAAAGGAAAAGTGAGGAAACAAAAGTAAAGTTCAAAACTAACAATAAAATTTATTAACCATGGAATATATATATATGAGTAAAGTATCTTCTGACTTTAGATTACCTACAGGGAATTTTTGTTTCTCACGTGTGTCGGAGTGTTTGCTTGAATTTCCACAAATGTACTATATTTGTATAAGTACTTAATATTGCTCAAATTATCATATTAATTATATGATATTAAAAAACATCTATATTCATTTAAAAAATAAACAAGGATAAAAATTTAATAGATGCTTTGTAAGATTTTTTTCTTTTGTGTTGTTAGAAGAATCACAATATTCTATACATATAAATTTTTCTTGATATTATGTTAATTTTTTTCTTTGAAAAATTCCCATCTTCATTCAAGATTATTTCTAGATAATAAAATATTTTTCTCGAATTTTTCAAAAAAACAAAGAATTATTTTATATTAAAATACAAAAATATTTATCTATGCAACGATATTAATTTTTTTTACCTCTTGGCTTAGTATATGGTAAAACAAGAGCACGCAATGCAGACGATAGAATCAAATATGGCCGCCTGTAGCGTAGACAACCAGGAGAACAGCTCAGATGAAAACAGCATAAATTGATGCTTCTAATAACTTAGTATTTGTATGGATTAATTCATAAAGCTATTACATACCACATTACATCTGTACTGGCAATCGGATATACTTTTGGTTTTATAAAGTTATAGTAGAGTTTAGAAATCGATAGAACTGAATAAAACTGACAACTCGTAACCCTTATGCCAAAGATACAATGTACAAAAATCTTGATTCTAGTTATTGTTATTAGAAAATTTGTTATATAGTAATATTTAATACATTCGTGAATATTAGACTTAACTTTGAGATTAATTAATTCAATCATTCTATCACGTTCGTGTCTTTGGTATAGAAAATTTATCAAATAAGCTGACGTGTTCTGATGTGGCCATCCACTTGACTTTACCATACAACCTGGCCCCTAAAATTATTTATAATCATGTAGGGGGGGGGTTAGCTTTTGCATTTTTATACTTCTGGTGTCCCACTGATTATGTATACAAAATTTGGTTGAGTTTGGTAAATGGCCAAGATTTTCATTTTTTGACCCTGCACTCCCCCCCCCTATTTTAGGCGGTTAGTTTTTGCATTTTTAGACTTCTGGCGGTCCACTGATTATGTATACAAAATTTGGTTGAGTTTGCACGAATGGCCTAGATTTTTAATTTTTAACCCTCCTCCACCCCACTTAATTTTGGGTCGATATGCACCCAAATCTAATCACTTCTTAATGAACCAAAACTAACTGTAAAATTTGGTTTCGATATTCACACTAGTTTTTGAGCTGGCTCGTTCACAAAAATTTGGTAACGCACAGACAACCAGACAGACTAACAAACATTTTGACAAAACAATTATTATATCGAAAAATATAATTTTTTTGTTGTTCGCTTATTAGAGCTTTTTGTAGACCGAAATGCCATGGTTTCGCTCAATTTTTTTATTCAAAATAGTTTCCTCCGTTTTTGAGATATTTCGAAAAAAATGGAAAAAACACTTTTTTCATGCACGATTACAATACTTGACCATCCTGTATGGTAAAGTAAAAATGGATTGAAAATCGATCCTACTAGTCCCAGACAAGTACAAGCACTGTTAAAGGAGGCAAGAAGAATGTCACAAGCTTCCTTCATTAACTTTTTTAAGCCCTGAAGAAGGAGACAAAAGATTCTCGGAAAAGTCTTTTTTTAAATAAATGCAAATGACGTTCAAATTATAACCTTTTTTTTATTCGGAATATTTAGTTTTTGTTATCCTTGGGCTGTCTTTCCATCAATTTCCTTTTCAATTCTACAACTCCCTCTCCAAAAGAAACTACTTATAATTTAATAGATAAAAAATTTGTGGTCCTTAACAAGTGACGACTTTCCATTACAATAAAAATGCCTTGTATAATGGAAATTCATTCCTTATTGAGGACCAACTTGTTCAAGATAGCTTTTACAAGTTTTCATATCTAAAGAGATCTGCTAAATCTGCATTTAGGATTACATATGGAAAAAGTAGCTCCCAACTTCCTCGGCATGTTCAAATCACCAATTCCCAAAGGATCCCGGATGTTAATAAATATGTGGCGTGTACTGAAGTAGGTCAGGCATTTGGCATTTTTACAACATTTCCAATCCAAGTAGTGATGAGTGCATCTGCATCATTAGAATTTATTGGCAACGCCTAATAAACGCAATGTTGGGATTTGCGATCCTCTATCTCCGCTAGAAAGGCAACTGCTAAACTCCATGATAAAAGGTGTATGAAATTGTAAGTACTAAAAATGAGACAAAATAAAGTTTAAAAAACATGGAATTAGATGTTATAATATAGATTTCTATTTATTCTATGTATAAAACCAACATACCGTCTTTCTAGCTGATAATTTAACGACACCAAAAAACATCATGAAATGCTTATATGTAACATCCGCTAGTGGAAAAAATGTATATTATAACTTAATTTTATTTATTTTCTTAGAAAGACGGACTGGTAAGCGAAATAAGTGGGTTATAATGAAAGCCAGTTCATAAATTATTTAAATTTTATTCAATTTCCGACGTTTCGGGGACTTTTTCTCCTTCTTCAGGGTGAATAGTTAATGATGGGTGAGTATAACTCGGTTCCCATTTGTCTACCTTTCAGTGTAGCAACAATATTAGAATATTTTTCAACATTATACCATAAGTGTACTTGGTTATCAAGATATATCAAGATAACCAAGTACACTTATGGTATAATATTGGAAAATATTATAATATTGTTGCTATCACTGAAAGGAGAGACAAATGGGAACTAAGTTATACTCACCCATCATTAACTATTCAATACCCTGAAGAAGGAGAGAAAAAAGTCTCCGAAACTTTGGAAATTGAATAATTTATAAACTGCCTTTCATTATAACCTGTATATTATAACCTCTAATTCCAATTTTTTCTTTCTTTTATTCTCATTTTTAGAACTTAGAGTTGAAGCCCTTAAAATCAGACAGATATAAGGATGGTTTGAATGTTTTGTTTGATTTAGTCTCAACATTAATACGTCTTTATTATATACAAAAAGAAGAGTGGCATATCGCCTTAATTAATGACAGTATGAGCAAAAGTCAATATACAACTATGAACCACTTCTGAACAATGCCCTAAAAGATGTCTTCACATTTAAAGATATGCCAAAATCTGCATTTACTATGTTATATTTCAAAGTAAAATGAATCTTTAAATTGAACTGCATAGTACAAGAATAACATTCACTAGCAAAGGGTTTAAATTTATACAAACCTTTCTTTCTCTTCTCTAGATAATCTGTTTATTTTCTCTGGGCTTATTGTCTTAGCCCAATTACCCCATCAAATTTCGAAACCACTTCTCGTTCAGATTTTTTTCTTTTTGTTCTTTTTCCTCCAGAGAGGAAGGATCGATTTGTTCCTCGGTGGCATAATTCTTTCATTCTTTCGCTTCTCCCCAACTGAAATAAAAATAGATAGGACTTTTCAGAGCCCCTGTATTTCCTCTCTTGCTCGTTGTCATCCAAACCCAACGAGCCTTTCTCCATCTCGTTCTTTTTCATCTTTTTTTTTTGTCTCTCTCTTTCTTCAGCCCTCACCCATTGAAAGCCAGTTCTCCATTATCTTCCTTCCTCCTCTCCCTGCTTTGTTGTGCCCTGGTCTGATGCTGCACCTTGTCATCATCTACGAAAGCTCAAACATACAACAAACACTCACCAGAGCCAAGATCCACATTCCCATCTAACTCTGACTCAGTAATACTTGTCAGGTTTATTATCTCTTCTGAAAGGGGCAAGAAATTGTTTTCTATTTAATAAGGATTTAAAAAAAGAAGAAGAAATTAATCATCCACTTAATAAATTAATTATAATATCCAGTGATTTGTTTTTAATAAAGTCGATTAAAATATTAATCAATCAATCAATTTAAAAACAGGACCTTTTGTGCAACATAATAAATTATAAAAATTGATTTATCATGATTTATTATTTTTTAAATGAATTTTTTAGTGGTTGTATCAAAGCGCACAGCGTGCGCAGGCCATGTTCGAGCATTAGCTTGGCCGTACACGCTGTACGCTATTTACACGAACCATTTCGAGCCAATTTCGACCCCCCTGCAGATCGGAATCCATTTGAGATACAGAGCTGAAATTATACACATGTAATTATATAATCCATCTTGAGGAGAGTACCAAATTTCATTAATATTGCTTAAATAGATTCTGAGAAATGGACCTGAGAAAATAGCTAATTTTGGCACTCACTCACTATATATTACTATTATATATTTATACTATTATATATATTACTATTATATATATTATATACTATTATATATATTACTATTATACTATTATATATTTATATATATATATATTTTTGTATTTCGATTTCTTTTGTCAATTAATTTCAATAATTTTTTTTCTTTTATTTTTAAATGTTAAATGAAATTGTTTTTAGTACTCTCTAGATTGAATTGAATTATTGTAAGCAGATCTTTTTTTTTAATGTAATATAATTTGTTTCTGTTGTGCTCCAGGAGAATTTTATTCTCAGAGCAAAATAAAATCTATCTCATCTATCTATCTATCACTCACTGACAGGTCATCAAAACCTATAGGATGTTCAATCATTCCAGGATCATGTAGTCAATTGTAGAGTTTGGGACACAAGCAAAGGAAAAATTCCAAAATCCAAGCTTTCTATCCTTTCAATCCACTTTAAAATAAGGGAGGGTCAAAAATGAAAATTCTAGCCCGTTGGACCAAACACAACCAAATTTTATAAACATATTCTGTGGACCCCCTGAAAGGCTATAAATGCAAAAAACCAACCATCCAAAATGGGCCGGGGGGTGGGGGTGGGGGAGCAAAATGAAAATTCTATCCCTTTGGCTTCTTCATAGCTTACAAAAAGAAGAGAAATCTCAACCAAAACATTCTGTGAAAAAACAGGCCAAGTTCGAGAAAGTAGTGAAATCTAGTGTGCAGCCAAGTTAAATTCGCTAAGAATAAAGAGCTACTATTTTCTCAACTTGATTATTCTTGGGGAATATAACTTGGCTGCACACTATATTTCACTACTTTTTCGAACTTGGCCTGTTTTTTCAGAGAATGTTTTGGTTGAGATCTAATTTACACAAAATGGGTCTAAATTAGTTGGTACAATCAGCAGGCTTAGCTTTCCGCGAGAGCCTTAGCATTGAATCTACTCGATTTTATTTTCTTATTCATGTTTAGAAATATCTGAAGTGTATAAAGTTAATTGGGTCCAAGTCAACTGGAATGAAAACTTGCAAAGTGAACAGAATTTACCAAGTAATGTTTGATGTAACAATTTAGAAGTAAAACATTGAGATGCTTGTTTAAACGATTCTAGCTTAAATCCATATTTTGCCTTTTGATATTTAATATCTACAAACTCAATTATACATACATAAAGTTACAATTTTTATTCTAGTCAGAATTTCTGGTGAACAAAGAGGGTGCTGTTTTTAGGCTTCATTTTCCTGGAAAGTTTTTCCCTCAAGCGTGAGGGTGGGTGACGTTATTGAGCTTGTTTGTTTGGACTTGGTACGCACTTGAGTTGTCCATGGCGTCAGTGCGATTACTTGATCAATATTTATAGCCCCAATGATGGAGTTTCTTTTTTTATTGACATGTCATTCTTGTAAGGCTGTGTACTCCGGCTTAAGTTGTAGATTAAATCCTACGATAAACTCTTCTCGTCCTAAAGATACCTGTAAAATTCAAACAGTGACATAACATTATTTTTATATCAAATTGAATATGAATCTTGGTCAATAAATCATTATCTGTTCATAGATGAAACTTTTGATTGGTTCGCTTTGTTAGTTTTCTAAACAGCCGAAATTGAAAACTATTATCGTTTAATTCATCTCAGTTTATAAAGACTAAATATAAAAATTTGTTCCAAAATTTCTACTAGATTTTGAGGTAGTGAACACCCAATATTATTTTGACCATAGACCCACTCCCCTCACATTAAAAAAACAATTAATATTACTTTTACGTAGTTTATTATATGTATAAAGTTTTTTGTAGGTCTTTCCATTTTTCACTGATTTTTTTTAAATCAAAATTGAATGACTAATATCGTTATTTTTTTTTTAAGATTAAGTAAAAATTGAATTGAACAAGACGTCTAAAGTAATAGACTTTTATCTCTCACAAATTACGGAATTGTTTTTCATCCTAGTAGCCTTTATAAAAGGCATTTTATACTTAAAATAAAAGAAAAAAACTTAGATAACCAATCGTAAAAACAAAATAATAAAATGTTTTTCTCTAGGATAAATCTTATGGAACAAACATTTTCCCTTAAAGTAGGATTTTATATATATTGCCCTTATTTTTTTCTTTTGAACTACACTTTTCCTTATTTACTATTTCGATTATCTTTAATATTTATTTATGATACTAGTGAATATAGTGAGATTTTATCCTCGATGGAGAGACATTTATCTATTTATTTCACTAAATGCATTTCATTTTCAGCATCTGATAAATAAATCAAGATTAATTAACGACGAAAAAATAAAATTTTCTTGTTGAAGCTCTGAGAGTCGCAAGTTATTTTTTTGATTGAACCACACATGGTAAAATTTGAAATTTGGAAAAAATTTTCAAGTTAAATTAACGCTTATGACGAGAAAATTTTGTCAAATCGACGGGCCTAGCTAACTCAAACTAAATCTATTAAAATCTGAAAATCATTTCAAAATTAGAAACCGAAACGTCGTGAATAATCTAGAAAACTTTAACAAATTTTCTAATTTAAGGTAGTTTTTTTACAAATGCAAAAATTCAAGAAGTCTTCGAAACTTGGAATATAAGTCATTAAAAGCATAATAAACATACTGTTAAAATTTTAAGACGATTTACCACACCAACACATGAAATAATTGCAATTAAAAATGAAATTTTTTACATATAGTAGATTGGGAAAGGGTGGAGAAATGATCATTATTTTATATTTTTTCATTGAAGGACTTTCATCATCTTGATGAAAAACTAATATTTGTTAGAATAATATATTCGGAAAACTTAAAAAAAAATTGAAATTATTTACCTCGTAGTTTTGATAAAAAATAAAAAAAACATATTTGGGCTATTACTCGTATTTTTAGTGGAGGGGATATAATATCAATGGCTTGAAAACGATCCATTCATAAAGTGAATATAGTAGTGTAAAAAGTACAGTCACGTTAAAAAACATAACCTAAAATTTGATATTTATAGATGTGAGGCTAAAACGTTTTGTGTGGATTGTCGCTAAAGAACCTCCTTAAACAATTGAAGGCCAGCTCTAAAAATACTTCTATAATCTAGATCAACAAACGACAATAATAATAATAATCTTCATATTATACATATTATATTAAAATAGAAGGTTTATGTGAATTTTAAAATAAAATATTTTTTTCTATTTTATCTCTTTTGTTGTAGATAAGTTGGTAAAACCTGTTCGTTATGTCATTAAATAGATTATTTTAAAAAATACGAAAAACAATATCTTAAACATGTTTATTTCAAGATTACAACACTATAAATAATGTTATAATTTATTCTGAAACCAAAATAGAAAAAATTATTTTCATTTCATTTTCGTTTCCAAAAAAGTGTTTCTCTCTCCTTTACGCTATCTCTTATTGAAAAAATGAATTCGATAGAATTTTTCTCTTTAAAAATCGTTGCTAAAATTTAGTCATTTGACAAGTGAGAAAACTATATTTCATTTCTACAAACAAATTCGAATCGATTTGAAAGGAATGTTTGTAATGTAGTCACTGAAATAAAATAAATCGTTTCTCTGCTTGTTGAAAAGGGGAACATGTCCAATGAAATTAAAAAACAACGTTTAAATAAAATTAATTAATGCCATTAAAAATAAAGTAAATGACATTTAATTATTATTTTCCTTCTAATTGTATAAGTAACTTTATTTAAGAATATTTAAATATTATTTTAGTAAATGTCAAAAGCGTTAAATAAAACAGTAAAATAATTATATCTAAAGAAATAGCAAAGTGAATAGAAAAATAATTTTTAATTAATGACTATTATTTAAAACAAAAAAACAAAGAGTTAACGTTTATTGAAATCAATGTATTTTGATGGTATTAAAAGCTCTAACTGGTTGATTAAGGCAAAGAGTGCATTCAAGATAAAAGCAATTAATTTTTCCACAATTTATATAGATGTTATTTAATCAGTGATAAAAGCGTTGAAAGAAAACGTTTATTTCCCCGTCGATTTTCCTTTTGAAATACACTTTGTTCATTTTTAAAATTAATCGTTTTTTTTAACACTTCATTTATTATTTTTATCCTAAATCAATCGATTACTTGTTATACTGGCAGTTCGTCAAATGTTTTTATCATTGAATTCTATTGAAAAAAAAAATCATTGTCACATACATTTACTCTACTGTTGTATAGACAGAGAGAAAAGTTAATCCCATGGTTGCCTGTGACGTAAAAAAAACCCTCTCAACAAATTCAGCTCACATTTATTTTTCAAGTGAGCTGTACTCTAGGTTGCCGACCTTGCAGGCGTCTTCATTTCTCTCAGATTATTTTCTAATTTCTATCTACGTATAATCAGGCTGAATTTAACTTGTATATTATTGAATGTACAAACAAAAGCAGCAACGGTTATACTTCATCCGTTTTTTTATTTAAAGTCAAAAGCTTTATTTAATCAAAACCAATTACAATAATTGTCATGATTCATCTATAATAATTTAAATTTCTAATTTTAGAAAAATATTAAAATAAAAAAAAATAGAATCTCCGTAATCATTTGAAATATTAATATAATCTTTATTCCTCCAGTATTAAATGGGAACCAATTAGCGCTGTCGTGAGCTTTTATTCGAATGTACTATTCATTTTAATAAAATGTACTGTAATATGTTAAAAATTGAGCCACTTTATTTACATTAGTGTCGGAAACAGTAATTCATTTAAAACATTTTTTGAAGAATTTATTTAATCAGATAATGCCCAAAAACTCACGTTGTTATTTAAATCTATCGAAACAGCTCTTTTTCAGAGTATATACTTAATCGGATCTAGCCAAGTCAATTGATTAAATAGTTCACTATCAACAGGGCGGGATTTAGAATTGATAAGGCCCTAAGCTATTTGAGATATGGAGCCCTTTATAAGTCCAGATATTATATGTCAGTGCCAAATATGATTTTTGGATTATCATGTCATCATTGAGTATACAGTCCTAAGACTGGTTTGATGCAACAATCCGTCTCCACTCTCGACTCTGTCCCCCGCCAGCTGTTTAACCTCTCTAAATGTCTGGCATCCCATATCCCCAATTATTTGGTTGAAATATTCTAATCTGGGTCTTCCCCTTCCCCTTTTCTTTCCCACCTCCCCCTCCAAGATGTCACCTAGGCAGTCCCCCATGTCTCGGTGTGTGCCCCATCATCTGACCTCTTCTCTTCTTCAGACTCTTCCACAAGGTTCTTCTTTCTCCGATTCTTCCAAGAACTTCTTCATTTGTGATTTTATCCATCCATTTGATATTCATCATTCTTCTGTAGCACCACATTTCGAAAGCCTCCAATCTCTTTCTCTCCGCTTTTCCAATTGTCCAGGTTTCACACCCGTACATGGCTATGCTCCATACATATGTCTTCAATAGCAACTTCCTGTTTGCTAAGCTGATTGAGGAGGAGCATAGTAGTTTTTGTTTTGAATTAAACCCCATTTTTGCTTGGGCAATTCTTGATTTAATTTCGTTTTTTGCTCCTCCCATCCCATGTTATTTTCACTTCCTAGGTAGCGGAATTCCTTAACTCCTTCTAGGTTTTCTTGGTTAATTTTGATGCATTCCTGTCTCGTTTGTTCTTTTTTGTACATACTAGGACCTTGGTTTTATTCTTGTTTATTTTCATTTTGATTTCTTCTATTAGGATTTGGTTAATTCCATTCAAGGCGTCCTCTAATTCTTTTTATTGCTTCCTAGAAGGGCAATGTCATCGGCAAATCTTAACATAGCGATCTTTTGACCTTGGATTTCTATACCTGTATCAATTTTGTCTTTGAATTCTTTAATCGCTTCTTCTATGTATAAGTTGAAAATCATGGGTGACACACATCTTGTCTTACACCTTTTTTTATTTTGGCTTCTCTTTTGTTCATCACCAATATTTATAATTGCCGTCTGGTTTTGATATAGATTGTAGATTAGTCTTCTCTCTCTGAATTTTATTCCGCCTGTTTTAATATTTTAAGCATAATTTCCCAATTGACGTTATCGAATGCTTTTTCTAGGTCTATGAATCCGATGTAGACAGATTCTTCCCTGATAAAAGCCCTTTCTATTATTAGTCTGAGAGAAGGAGTGCTGCTCGGGTGCCTCTGTTTCTTCTAAAGCCGAACTGGTCTTCCCCCAGATTTTTCTTCGACTCTTTGTGTTCTGTTCTTCTTTGGATTTATTTTGGTTGAGGATTTTGCAGAGCATGTGAGGTTAGACTAATGGTCCTGGAATTCTCGCATTTGTCCGCGCCTGTCTTTTGGGAAGTGCGACTATCCCTGATTGCTTTTCCGAAATCTTTTGGGATGAGTTCCCGGTTTGCCGAGTTTTGCTAATTAGTTCAAAAAGTTTGTCATGCATTAGCCTTTTCTCCGGAGTTCTTTAGGATTTCAGCTTGTATGTGTGTCTATTCCGAAGACTGCTCTGCTATTTTTGGTTCCTTCAAAAAGCTGTCTCGAGATTCTGACCTGGAGTATGCGGGTCTCCTAATTCGTTTTCGTCCACAGATTCTTCTTCTTCTATTGGGTTCATTTGTTTTTTCTTCTCCATAGGAGTTCATACTAGGTGTTCCTTCCAAACTGTTTGCCATGTTCGTTTTTTCGTTTAGAAGTAATGTGGCCTCCTTTATCTCTTATGTTCTTGCTTTTTGGCTTGTCTTCATGAAGATTTCTTTTTGTTGCCCTGTAGGCTACATCAGCTTTTCCCAATACTGGATTCCCGTTGACTTGCTTTACCATTTTTCTTGAATCATTTTTTCTTTTGCTTTTCTACATTCTCTTATAGCTTTTTCCATCTTAATTTTTTATATGTTTCTTTCCTTCCTTCGTCAATGCTGTTCTTAGATTTTCTTCGTTCGTCCATCAGTTGCAGTGTTTCGTCTCCTTACCGCATGGCTTTTTAATTTCATATTTCTTTGAGTTTAAGGACTGCGTTGGCTGTTTTCAGTCAGGCTTGATTTCATATCATTCCATTCTTGTTCGATTTCTTCTTCTTTATTATTGTGGGTGTTTTTTCTTCCAGTTTCTTATTCATTACGTTTTCGAAAGTTTTTTGGGTTTCCTATTTTTTAATTTAGATATATCCCAGTTTTTTCGCGACCCTCCCTTTTTTATTAGTTTTTTAAATTTTAGTTGGCATTTCATCACAATTAGATTGTGATCACTTAAAAATATCAGCCCCAGGATAGCTTTTACAGTCCTTTACTTGATTTCTGAATCTTTGTTTGACTAATATGTAATCTATTTGAAATCTCCCCTTGTCTTTGGCATTTTCCACGTGTAGATCCGTTCTTGGATGGTGTTGGAAGAGTGTGTTTGCTACTACTAAACTGTGCTTACTGCAAAATTCAATTAATCTTTCGCCCCTTTCATTCCTATCTCCTAGACCGTGTTCGCCCACCACTTTTCCTTCTTGCCTTTTCCTCTACTCTTGCATTCTAATCCCCATAATTATTAAATTTTCATCCCCTTTAACGCGCTTTCATCAGGTTTTCAATTTGTTCGTACATTTCTTCTATCACTTGGTCATCCTTATATGATGTAGTAGGCATGTATAACCTGGATTATCACAGTATCTTTCGGTTTCGAATCCACTGTGATCATAACAATCCTTTTGCTTACCTGAAGATAATTCTTTACCCTTTGCCCTATTTTTTTATTCATAATAATGCCCACTCCTGCCTGCCCATTCTGCCCCCCCGTATGAATGATTCTATGGCTGTTTTCAAACCAAAAATCTCCCTCTACTGGGTATCTCATTTCACTAATCCCAATAATGTCCAATTTGTGTCTATCCATTTCCCGCTTTAAATTCATTAGTTTATCTATTCCCTTTAGCGTCCTAACATTCCACGCTCCGACTCGTAGAAAGTCATTATTTATTTTTCCCTTTATGATGGTCTCTCCTCAGGTAGCCCCTTCCCGGAGATCCGAACGAGGGGCTAGTTTACCTCCGGAATTCTTTACTCGAAGAGAAATCGTCATGTTGCATATTCTTGGGATTTGTAATGTGGTGGTTTCCCGTTGCCTTCCACATGTTGAAGAGAAGAAAAATGAAAAAGGAAATCAACTCCTAGCCCTCGAAAACCTAATAGCGTCGGAGTCAGTAAAAAAAAAAAACAAGAGTTGGCCAAGGGAGGCCGTATAGGAGAGAGAAAAAGAGAAGCCTGACACAAGTAAGTGGAAGCAATGTCAGACTTAGCTCGGATAGCCCCGTGGTCGCAATCCACGTACTCATCAGAAATGAGTTCCTGTGACATCTAAAATATGAAAACAATTACACAGGCAATACTTGTAAGCAATAAAACAAGAGAAATACATATATATATATATATATATATATATATATATATATATACATACATACATATATATATAAAAGAAAAAAATTATTTAGTGATTGTAGTTAAAATATTAAAAAAAATACCAATATTCCATAAAACAATTTAGGAATATCAAGATAAGAATGGATACCTAGATGGTTAAACTGAAATACAATTAAGAAGTATATAAATAGTGAAATAATAAATCTTTAACTTAAAATCATTTTTATTCATAACATACTTAAAAATGCAAACTCTAGTAAAAAGAAACAAAGTTCTTTTAAAAGGCACAATTTACAAAGGCTTATTATAATTCCGGACAAATAATGCTGCAGTATATTTAAGTATATATGAGAATTGCTCACTTTGATAATTTTTTTCGGGGGCCACCAGGAAAGTGGGGGCCCTAAGATAGCTTGTGTAGCTTATACGTAAATCCTGCACTGACTATCGAAAGGAAATCGGGTTCTTATTTGTGTGCATAATTCAATATAAAAACTTAGGACTGTAATGTATCATAAATATACTTTGATACCTTGAATCTTTGAGATATATTATGGAATGTACTAGAAACTAAATTATTTTAATGTTAATGTACTATTGTACTTTTCAAACAAAAATGTACTGAAAATAATACATTTGTACTGTAACGACAGCACTGGAAAACCAATGGAAATTCTTGATTTTAAGTCGATTCCTCCATATCTTCAACATTGGTCATCATTAATGGTTGATCATAAACATGCAATCTAGAATGCTCGTTCCCCAGTATTAAATGGGAACCAATGGTTATTATTATTATCATTTCCGTCCATAATTTGATAATTTGAAAGTTTATAATAGGAAAATATGGACAAGTTTTTATATGTGACTTTTTTAATTATCAGCCAACGTTTCATCGACTTTTCCGACTTCTTCAGGGCTTCTACAATTATAAGAACATTATTAATAAATTAGACAAATGCAAGATAATATAATTTTAGTGTTATTTAAATTCGAGATTTCTTTATGTAAGGATCAAAAAAAATATTCTATTCTGTTTTTAAAAACAGTGTTGCCTCATTTTATATATGTTATTTCTGTTTTATATTTAATGTAATTTTAAATATAAAAAGAAAAAAAATTGTTTATTTGAATGTGCCATATATTTTTGGAAATTTGTGTTTCTGATGCTCTTCAATGGTAACGGAGATAACAAGAAAATTTAGACGAATGTGTGCATGTCTATTTGGTGGGTAATCTTTTAATACATGTTTGTTATGGAATTGTAATTGTACTTTTGTAATTTTATATTAATAATGTTCTTATAATTATAGATGCCCTGAAGAAGTCGGCAAAGTCGACGAAACGTTGGCTGATAAATAAAAAAGTCACACATAAAAACTTGTCCTTATTTTTCTATTATAAACTTTCAAACTTTCTTGATTTTAAGCCGATTTCTCCATTTCTTCAGCATTTTCATTATAATTAATATAGCTTTACCTGTTGAATTGGTTATTTGTAATTTATTTTTCATATTTATTCATTTATTAACCACTAAACAAACATATAAAGTAACGATGTATAATCACTATATCTACGATCCTTATCAAGCATGAGCTGTCACCATAAAGCACGATAACAACACTTTATCGATTTTTTAAAATTATTTGTTTATAATATTTCAGATGTTTGATGATCGTCTAAATATGGAATTCATTTTGATAATTTTATTCTCTTAAAGGTATGAACCATTAAGTAATGTAAATCGACAATGAGGGGTGGCTTTTTTCTCTGACAATCTAATAACGTATATAAATGCGATCATTTATTAAGTCCCTTAAGGTATCGCCATTTCTTATATTTCCACAAGTTCGAACACAGCTGCTGAATCCTCTCATGATAAAAAAAGAAGATTCCAAGATCCCTTCACGATATTTCATATATAGCTTTGACAACGGCTGACAGGAAATTCACATTTCTACATTTCCTCTTGCCATTTGTAGAAAGAGTGGTGGGGGGTCTTTGCTACTGATTCCGAGAGATCAATCTGCTGTTAGTTTTTTTTTATTTCATTTTTTTTACTCACTTAAACTCCATTCAAACGGAAACTTCAATTAAGCCTATGTCGTTTTGCTAATGATGGTTCAACGTCTCTATTGATTGACCTCTACGATTGACTTCGTTTATAACTAATTTCATTAATTCAATGAGTTTTTCCTCAAATGTGTGGTTTAAAAGATTATCCATTAAAAGAGAAATCTGTATTTTAAAGAGGAAACATTGTGTCATTATATAACCTTGTTTATCAGACACGTACCCACGGGCACCCGGCTTCTCTGAAATTGTCAATTTGAGATTAAATTAATGTAAATCCACAATAAGCTAATATAATATATACATTATTTATTTTTACTTAACTTCTAGCTTATAATTTTTAAATTAATTAATACCTATACTAACATTGTTTTAATAATATTCTGATTGTTTTCCCAACAATATTTTGAGACCCCTCTCTGAGAACAATTCTTGGGTATGTGCCCAACATACATCAATAATTTATTTATTATTTATATATATATATATCAATTATTGTTATATATTTATTATTTCGTAAAAACGTAACACTGTTAGTCTCTCTATACTATTTGTTTCTCTGTATATCTGTTTGTCCGTCTGTCTCGGTAGGGCAGCCTGTAGACTGAATAATATTTTTTTCTCACTTCTACCCATTTGTGGATGCTTATTTTCCATAAATATATCTAGAATAAATTGGATGAAAAAAGTGAAAACTTTTTAAAAGACAATAAATTTTGATGGTGTAGCATTTAATACCATATATTCAGACAAAGATTTGTGCAAATATGTAGTTTAACAATGTATGCCAAATTTCATTGAATAAGCTGCAAATCGTTCAATTGCTCACCATATAACAATTTGATTTTTTCTGATTTTCTGCATTTTTCAACTAAAATTTCTAAAACAGGAAAGCACAAACTCTTTTAAGTTTTTTTGCTTGAGAGTTGAAAAATTTTTGGCACTAGAACGGATTGTCTTCGAGTTTTCTTCTCTTGTTATCATACCCAGTATAAAAGTAGACATTTTCGGATAAATTTAAATGATAGTTAACGTATTTGAATTTTACATAAATAATCAGTAAACAAATACAAGAGATATTAAAAAACTAAAGAAAGAAAATATAGATATATACTTATTTTTGATTTGAGACTTCTCATATAATAGAGAGAAGAATAAAACAAGTGTGTGGAATTTCTAATAAAATTAATGACTCTTGACATTATTTTCCAAATTACTGACAAGAAATGATGTATTAACCATCAACAACATAACGGTTTCACAAATGTATCCAATGTTTAGTGCAGAGTTTGCTGTTCGATTGATTAATTCTATAAACATTAATGGAATCATTACTCTCAGGTAATGAGATCGATCTTCCCAGACGGATGAATGCTCCGTGACGGATCAACAAATAAACAAAGTGATCTAAGCGAGAGCAGGGCCTAATACAATAGGTGCTTTATGCAAATGATTGTCACTAAGCTGACTCCAACTTTAGAATATATATTTGTGCTTAAGCAGATTAGATTCCCTCACGTCATCTCTTATCATATCTGCTAGCTGCGGCTGCGAAGACAAACTGACTCAACTTAACTTTGTATTCAAATATCTAACAGCTGCAAATTATGCACACTGGGGAGTTGTATTAGAAATAATTACTTTCTTCAAGCAATAGATGATCTCTCTTCCTAGAGAGTGATATTCATAGAAGCATAGAACCCTAATCTCCTAAATATTGTATTCATGAAAGTACGACAGGATCAAAATGTTATTTAGGTTTAATAAGCAAAAGAAAAAAAGTTATTTTAAAACCTATGAGCATACTAAGTTGTTTTGCAGTGTGTCTTGTCTCTCTAACTTTAAACCACTTTATTCCGAAAATCTGTAAAAATCCAAAACTATCTTATTGTATATATACTTTTGAGGGACATTATTTTCGTTATTTACTTGGTAGCTGCATGAAAGTAGATAGGACTTTTGCATAAAGTATTTAGGACTGTATACTCTATGATGATAATGATGATTATGACTTATGGTCTGTGACATCCCATATGTATTTCAATTGACAATACATACTTAATTGACGTTGTTAATTTAATTACTTATTACTAATCTGCTGCCTACCAGGTATTTTGAACAGAGTCATGTGGCCACTGAATGTAATTGGTCAGAATGTCTTCGGGCAGTCACGCCAGTGTTCGAGACCTCTCGGTTCTAAGCGGCTATTAATATAAGCACTTTATATATAGAATAAATATATTGATTTTCATTTATTTATTTATTCATACATAATCCCATTCATCTTATAATATTCGTAATATTTTTTATTAAAACACGAGCTTACAATATTGAACAATATGTCTAGAATTTATAAACACATATCTATTAAATATTTTCTAATATATTTATGTCAATAAAAGTAATCATAATCCGAAATTGCAATGGAATGCTAGGAACACGATCGACCTATTTTTTTTTTGTAAGTATGATATAACATTAATGATGGTGGTGTATTGGACCGGATAAATTGCATTGGTTAACCGTTAGAATAGATAAACTCTTTACTTGATTGCATTATAATTCAGCAACCGTTATCAATTGTTTGCGAATCAAAAGAATCGTGAAAATAATAGTATTTGGAAATGAAACGATAACTATTGAGAGAATTGATGTGCGGAAAATTTTATATTTCAAGAAAAAATATATATAATTTTCATTAACACAATAAATATGTATATCAGTAATTCAGTATATCGATATTTAATAATATATTTGAAGTTTAAATAATAATAGGAATGAAAATCTCAATATTTACTCAAGTAAATAATAATTTTCAGTGAAAATTCATGGCTAACCGCACATATTCCAGCTGTCACGCATGATGGATAATTGCTTGCAAAAGGAGAATTTTATATATTTTCTCCCCCTCGACAACATAAGTAATACTCTTCTTCAACATTAAACAAATCTTTCAAAATCTCGCTAGATGACAGAATAGGGCTCGTTTAAAGTTGACAGAAATCTACCCCTAAAAATATAATAAATATTCTCTCTCTCTCTCTCGAGATAATAAAATAAAAAAGACAAAATGAATATGTTAAGTTTTTTTTTTTATATATGAATTTTAGAAAGATTAATTTTTCTACTATTTATATATCATTATATTAACGATGACAAGGCGGTATATAAAACATTGTGAATAATTGGGGTTTGATGCTTGGGGTGATTTATTAATTAAAGACGAAAAATATATGTAACACACGTGATTTTATTATAGGTTATGTACATTGGTTGGTTGGTTCAAAAAAGTGGAACTGATAGTATTAAGTTATGAGCACTTCCTCCCGGGATCCAGTCGGTAGTGCCAACTCATGAATAATTTAATCTGGAAGATTTGGCGGAGATTTCAAAACAGCGATGCCCGCTTTTCCATCCCGCCGGCCTTGAAGTATCTTCAACCTTCGATGTGGTGTAATTGTGGACTGTATCTTGGTTAGTCAATTGGTAATTGACACAGCTTCATTGTTGACCTTCTTGTCGTGGTGCCGTTAGGAAGACGCACCTCGACCACTCTGGCTACATTGTCGTCTCCAGGGAATAATTTGATTATTCTGCCTAGTCCCCATTTCAGAGGAGGCAGGTTGTCTTCTTTAAGAAGAACTAGAGATCCTACTTCTAGATTTTTGTGGGTCTCTTTCCATTTGTTTCGAACCTGCAATTCTGAAACATATTCCAAACTCCATCTTTTCCAAAAGGATTGTATTAATTTTGATAGATAGTGATATCTTTTTAATCTGTTGTCTGGTACATTCATATAATTCGGCTCAGGTATACTGGTAGCCGACTTACCGATTATAAAATGTGCAGGTGTAAGTGGGGAGAAGTCTGATGGATCGGAGGATATAGGAGTCAAAGGACGGGAATTAAGAATTGCCTCTATTTGTGTCAACACTGTGCAATATTCTTCAAAATTTAATTTTGAATTGCTCAGAACCCTATGCAAATGATATTTAGTCCGTTTAATTAAACTTTCCCAACTTCCTCCAAGATGTGGACTTTTAGCGGGAATAAAATGCCATTGAATACAGTCATTTGACAAGGCATGAGACACATTATTGAAGTCAGAATCAATAAATTTAAAAAGTTCGATTAATTTAGAATTAGCCCCAACGAAATTAGTCCCGTTGTCCGAAAACATATGAGCAGGCCTGCCTCTTTGTGCTATAAATCTTTTTAATGAGTTCAAAAATGCATTACTTGTTAAATCTGACACTAATTCCAGGTAAACTGCTCTTGTTGATAAACATGTGAATAAACAAATGTAGGCTTTAACTAATCTAGGGCGTCTAGAACTCCCTTCTTTTAGTGTTACTGGACCAGCATAATCTACTCCAACACTGTGAAAAGGTAAAAATTGATCAAATCTTACGTTTGGAAGATTTCCCATTAAATATTGATTTGGCTTAGGTTTTACTCGAAAACATTGGACGCACTTGTGAACAACCTCCCTTGCAAGATTTCTACCTCCAATAGGCCAATATTTTTCACGAATTGAATATAAAAGTTGTTGGGGGCCGCAATGAAATAATCGTAAATGTTCAGATGTCATTAATAATTTTGTAAATATGTGCTTATTAGGTAACAAAATGGGATGCTTTTTATTATGATCGAAATTAGAATGTTGTATTCTACCACCTACTCGAATAATTTCCTCCTCGTCTATAAATGGATTAAGATTTAATAGAATACTTTTATTATTTAATGGCTTTCCCTTACTTAGCGAATTGTAATCTTCGGAAAATGATTGTTTCTGAGTTAATCGTATTAAATTAATTGTTGTCGAATTAATTTCAACTGTGGATAGAGGACCTGATAATATTGAAATTTTATTTTTCCTATTTTTAAAATTTGTAAATGAACGATAACAGTAAGAAAATACTCTGATTAATTTGTAGAAGCAAGAGAATTTATTAAAAATATCTAATTCGGGAATAGTTATCGAAAGAGTTGTAATTATTAATCCTTTTTTAAGCAGGTCGATTTTATTAAATTTCGATATAGAATGCACATAAATTGTATGGTTTTCCAGCCAATTGGGGCCTTTAAACCAAAAATTATTGTCTTGTAATATTTGACGCGTTGAACCTCGCGATAATAAATCTGCGGGGTCATCTGTTGTAATAATTTTGTTAAAGTCTAAACTATTCGAATATTGAATTGTGTCAAATTTTGAATGCCAAAATATACCTAATGTTTTATTTTCTTCACCAAATTCTAAAATGTTAGACTCTAAATTATCGTTTAATTTAATTTTATATAAAATTTCTTTATCGTTAGACAACCACTTTCTTAATTGAAAACAACTTTTGGCTAAAATATTAGTAATTTCATTTTGTAGCTGCAAAAGTTCAGTTCGCGAATTCGAACCTGTTAATAGGTCGTCTAGATAAAAATTGTTTAAGATAACTTTAGAACCTTGTGGATAATCGATTGGATTTTTAAATGCAAATTGGTTACTGCATCTATTTGCTAGAAATGCTGGACTTGTTGTGCCATATGTCAGTGTGTTTAATTTATAAACTTCTAAATTTTCTCGCCAAAATATTTTTTGAAAATTACTCTGATCCGAATTAATTACAACTTGTCTGTATATTTTCGAAATGTCACCATTCAATTTAAAATCGTGATTTCGAAATTGTATAAAAATTGTAAAAAGATTATTTTGAATAGTAGGCCTAGTAAGTTGTAAATAATTAAATGATAAATTATTATAAGATCCTTGCGATGCATTGAAAACTACTCGAAGCTTAGTAGTGGGACTTGATTTTTGAATTATATCTAAGTGGGGTATAAAATATTTTGGACTATCTGATTTAATATTTTCTGAAACTTTACTCATATGATTTAATTGGAAATACTCATTTACAAAATTGAAATAATCATGTTTAAATTCACCGTTTTTATTCAATCTTTTTTCTAATTGGAAGAATTTATGCAGCGAAATATTATTTGATTTGCCTAAATATAATTCTTTTCTAGTTGGAATTGTAACCTGAAATCGTCCATCAGAATGCCTTTCGAAAGTTCTAACAAAATGATCTTCGCAAAATTGTTCCTCAGTGGAAAAATTAGGCTTATCACTTATAACTTCTTCGATTTCCCAAAATTTTGTCAACTGATCATCTAAGATTTCAGTTCTTGCGAAATGAACAGAGCCTTTATTCTGATTTGATTCGCAATTCATATTTCCTGCTACAATCCAACCGAATTTGCTATTTTGTAAAATTGGAAGATTTTTTCCTAATAAAATTTGACCGGTGCATAAAGTGTCATAAAATATATGTGCGCCAAGCAACATATCTATATCTCCATTTACGTTAAAATTTTCATCAGCTAAAGTTACATGATTTGGAAATTGTAATTTTGAAATATCAAATGAACATGATGGAATTTTATCAGTAATGTTATCGAGAACTAAAAATTGACTAAATTGTTTGTAATGTGAATTGAGAGAAAAAATGTTTAAACCTACTTTATAATTTACTTGTTTTTGAATATTTCCAATCCCCATAATCGTAAAGTTTATTTCAGATTTCTTTAATTTTAATTTGGCATACAGATTATTTGTTATTATATTTGTCTGGGAGCCATTGTCTGCAATAGCTCTACAGATATGAAAATTTCCGTTATTATCTTTTACTTTCAATTGAACTGTTGATAAAAGAGTTTTAATAGAAGGATTACTTGCAAATAATTCTGTGGCGCTACCTGATTGGTCATTCGCGGGTTCATTTGACGAACTATTATTTGCTGGTACCTGGACATTGTTTTGGAGACAATCTTGATGTAATAATGAATTAATTGGCTTTTTACATCTTGAACATTTAGACAATTTACATTTCCAAAAAAAATGAAAGGGTTTTAAACAGTTCCTGCATAATTTCAGACTGTTTACTTTTTGAAGTCTATCTTCTAAACTTAAATTTAAGAATTTTTCGCACTTATAAATAGAATGCGTTGGATTTTTACAATAAAAGCAAGATGGCGTCGATGTAGACAAATGAACGAGTCTTTTATCGAATCTAACCACTGCTTTTTCACTACTTTTCGAATTCTCCAGTTTATGCAGCATATCGCATTTATCCTGGATGAACTCGGACATATTTGCCATTGTCGGCAGTTCACGTGCGTTGGGACGCTGTTCCCAATCGCGTCTTGTTGTTTTATTATTTAAATTATTTGCAGATATGGCCTGCCCATTGCTAATTGATCCTGATACATCAATTATGCGTCTTACCTTAGCAGTTACTGAAAAGTAACTGGTTTCAAACGCATCCCTTTCGTCATCTTCACTTGGAGGCACCTGGTCGTTTTCAACGGACAAAAGCTCGATTTGCTCCTGAATCTGATTGAATTCCTGGTAAATCGGGTCAATCTTTTCCAGGCGACGCTTTAATTCCACAATATCATTCGCATCTGGTTCCTGCAATGATTTATGAAATTTATCTAGTCTCGTTAATTGAGACTTGAGGACTCCTCTTTTAATTTTTAATTGTCTTAAATCCATTTCTAAAAGAGTGTTTTCACAAATAGAATACAACAGAAATGAATTAGTAAAATATTAAAAAATGATTTGTGATAAATGAAAAGGAATTACTTAATTACTGCACTTTTTTAAAATCAAGCCAGCCACTCAATATACTTAGCTGAAATATGTTAATTTTTCTTTGTTCACGTGTTTTCGTCTGATCCACCGCTGCAAGCTGTTCCAAAATTTTTCTAGTATCGTGGCTCGATAAATCCGGGTTGATGGACCAATGAATAATTGGGGTTTGATGCTTGGGGTGATTTATTAATTAAAGACGAAAAATATATGTAACACACGTGATTTTATTATAGGTTATGTACATTGGTTGGTTGGTTCAAAAAAGTGGAACTGATAGTATTAAGTTATGAGCACTTCCTCCCGGGATCCAGTCGGTAGTGCCAACTCATGAATAATTTAATCTGGAAGATTTGGCGGAGATTTCAAAACAGCGATGCCCGCTTTTCCACATTGTGAAGGGTTCAAAGCGGAATAGAGGGGAAATAAGTGAGCAAAACGGCGAAAACAAACTTGCAAACAACAGTCCAAATTTTGCAAAAATTTCTTAACCTCGATGTTTTAAATTAGTTATCATACTAGTATATCACATAACTCGTTTTTAGAAAATTATTGTCAATATCTATATCAAATGCATTAAAATAATTCGATGTTTCCGAAATTTAGATAACTATATAATATAAATTCAAAAGTAAAAATTTCAAACAAGGTTTAGCTAGCTTTTGAGTATTATATAATATGTAATTATACAGAGATAATGGCAATGTTGATGATAAAAGGTAGTATAAATTACAGAGTTGTACCTACGTTTAGTTGTAAATACTCACGATACAATAGTACTATCAAACATTCCAGTGAACACGGAAATAATCCAATGTCAGATAATTATCCATTCTATTTTAAAGTATCCTCAAATTTGAGGATGTCCGTTCATTTTCATTTGACTAACAACAGGAAGGCTTTTTGCTTTGCATTCATTTTAACAATAATTCTCTTTTTTATCCATAAAAAACAAACTCGAGATGAGTGAATTCTTGGTTTCTGGCCAGAATTAAGTTCTTTAAAATTAAATAACAGATTATTTTTTCGTTGTTTTGTTTTCTCCGTTTATAATTCAGCCATCCATAAAATTGGATTAATTTGATTATCTAAATGCGTTATGGAGGCCGAATGTGTCAGAAATTTTAGAATTTGTGTCATTCTTCTCAAAGTACCTACCTGACTAATTGAGTCAGTTCAACCATTCAATTATCTTGTATTTTCTGTTTCTTGCTAAATACCTGCCAACTCTTTGTCGAGAATAGCTGGAGCCACGACTAAACAACTGTCACTAACCATTGCTTAATTATTTTAAACGTTTCTTATAAAGGAAATAAAAATCGAAGTCGATTTAGTTTCACTTGCAAACTCAATCTTTCTCAATATAATCAAGAGTAACAGATTAAGAAATAAATTAAAGAGTGTGTCTTCTTCTTCATATTTTAAAATATATGGTATATGTATAAATAAATACCTACATATGAATATTTTATATACTTAATCGACACTTTGGTTCTGAATACATTGCCTTCATCTTTAATTATTTCAAATATTTCATTCTTTCCGAAAGAAGAAAATTCAAGTATGACTAAAATTAAAAACAAAAATGAAAAAACTATAGTTTCATGAATTTTCTTTAATAACTATATTTTCATTAATTTAATAAAATAAATAAATATATTTATTTACGATATATTTTTTATTCCTATCTTATGTCATGGACTTAAAATCTTAAATAAATCTATATAAAAGTTCAAATTTCCGGTAGAAGAAGAGTACATATTCAAATTTCCAAGAAATCACAAGGGAGTGATGTCATCTACTAGAATTGAGATGGAATGTATTATTTTTATTTATATATCAGGAGGGTTGTTTTCACTCAAATAAAATCTATGAAAAAATGATGTTTTCTGTATTTTTGAACCTGGAACTAAATCTATAGAGCCCAAAATCTAATCAGTTTTCCTCAATGAAAATACAAACATATTGGTACTATAAGGTTCTATAAGTTTCCATTCTTGAGTTAACGTGTGTATCACAATCCAGACAGACACAAAAACACGAGATACAGAAAAATAGGAAAAAATGTTTTAAAATGATTGTTCTCCGAGGTTCAGATATTTTTAAAACTGAGATTTTTTGGAGTGAATTCACTACTAGGGTCTGCCAAATAATGAATCATTGCAAGTAATGTTACATCATTCTTACCCATAGTAAATTAGTAACAGGAATAGTAGTGAATTGGATAAGAATTTTTTATTAAATGGGCCAGACGTTTCGTTACTTTATTTTGACTTCCTCAGTGGGCCAGTTTATCAGTCTTTGTCAATAAACAATTTCATTATAAGACAAAACATCATTAATCTTTCTTTAACACATTTTTGGCTCAAATTAATCAACAATCTTAACAATTAAAAAAAAATTGTCGTCGTTTTTATTAAGAGATAACATGTATATGTGATAAAATAGACCACTGAGGAAGTCAAAATAAATTGACGAAACGTCTGGCTCATTTAATATAAAAAAACTCTGTGTGCACGAAATTTTCTCTAGAGAGAGACGGAGTGATAGAACTTTTAATTGAAAGTAATGGAAGGTAGCCCAGGGGTAGTGAGGAAAGAAAAAATTAACACATATCCAAATAAGGTGTAATTTATTGGATTCCTTTCTCCTTTCTTTTCAAACCAACGTTTCATTGACCCCTTGAAACCCTGAAGAAGGAGGGGAAGAATCCTCCGAAACGTCGGTTTGAAAGGAAAGGAGGAAGGAATCCAATAAATTACACCTTATTTGGCTAAGTGTTAATTTTTCTTTCTTCATTACCCCTGGGCTGCCTTCCATTACTTTCAATTAAAACTCTGTGTTTTTAATTGTATCCAATTCCCTACTATTGCAAGTAATATTTTCCACCTACTAACCTAAACGAACTCAATAATCAATTTATTATCTAATATTCAATCTTTGACGAGGATTCTACCATAATCCATTTAGATTCCATTAGCCAGATTATCGCGGATGTATAAAATAGTGCGTTGCAGATTTGTCTCGCTCGACAGCTCACTCTCGCAGCTATCTATCCATCTTATTAACAGCCGTTTTAAAATTGTCTCCTGATGACTAAAGCTTAGCAGGAGATGTCAAGTGAACTTAAGCTAACCCCCCACGTTTTCATAACCTCGTCACCGGGCCGGTTTTAGATGGAAATGAAGAAGATGGTCGTGTTTATTCTCTGCAAAAAGCAATGACCTCTCCTCTGCTTCTGCTTGTGCAGCAAGCTGCTCTCATGCTGGGCTGTATTTATAGATCCAATTCCGAAACCTAGTTCCTTCACGCGCATCCTTCTGTCTGTTTTTATTCTCATAGCCCAATGTTTAGGTGATACAATAAGCTTGGTGGGTGTTTGTTTCCCCGTTTAAAAATACATTTTTCATTGCTTCTAAATACATGTTTATTTTAAATATATTAAAAATAGATGTGACTGTTTGTTTGAGGAAGAATATTCGCATTGGATTAATCTAAAACTTATCAACTTTTCTACTTCCGTGAAAAACTTTTATTATGAAACTTATTCTTAATAAGCAAAACAAATCAATTAGTTGTTTCACCATATGGGTTTTCTTAGGATTTTTTTGAAATTTAGACAGATTATTATTTAAATTCTTCAGCATCGATTGGTGGCAAAACGAAATTTATGAACAATATACATAGTTCCGGAGATATTAAATTCCAAAGATAGAGTTTTTCAGACTCTATACGGGATATCGGAAAGTTTACATACATATTTAATTATAATTAAAAAACTCTTCTTAGCATTGTTATAAAAAACTAAACCAACATTAATACATTTTTTAAGAAAATTTTAATTGATAGTTACAACACAGTTCTGAGATAATAATTAATAAATAATGCAAAGTTTACACTAAAAACAAGCTGGCAATAAAGCATTTATTTAACCTAAAAAGGGGGTTAACTTTTTTTGACGTTTTTTCGCTTCAGCCATTGTCGCAACAGCTTTCAATCCCTTATTAAGAACTTTTTGTTTTTTAAAAATCTCCCTTTATAATGTACTTTATCTGAAATTTCTATGATAAAATATATATTAAAGCTCGGACAGTGTTGCCAGATTTGTCAGACGAGCACGGGATTGGCTAGTAGTGGTACATAAACAGCAAAAAGTTTTGGGCTTAGGTACATATTATGAATCCTTATATGTTAGTATGTTCTATATATTCTAGCATTAACTTTTTGCTACTATTGTCGCGAAACAACTAGCTTAATATTTTAAACGTTAGTTTTTATTACAAGCTTTTTTTTTAAGTAAATATATATAAATTTGTACAATTTTTTATTCTTTTATCCAATTTCCATAATCAAAATTCTACTGATTAAAAATAATTATTTCATCCAATACATGCTTTTCGGGCTTGATGTGGCCCATCTTCAGCCAACATGAGACATGTGTATTGGATGAAATAATTTTTTTGATAACTAAGCAAAGTTTTTTTTGATGATTGAATAAAAGAATAAAAATTATACAATGTTTTTAAGCAATCAATAATACTTGAGTACATAAATAAATTTTCAACAAGAAGAGGACAGCCTCTCATTGGATTTTTCTTTTTGAATCAATAACTCTGCTACTCTCTACAAAACAAAATCCTTTCAATTAAAAAATAAGATGAAAAATCTTCCTAAACGCATTCAAATAATTCGAATTCCTCTTTAGATTTTTCATGAAAAAATAATCTGAACATTTTGAGAAATTGGGATTATTTATTTAAAGTAGGGCTGTCTAACCCGCGGTCCAGAGCTGCAATGAGTGAGGCCCAACATAAAATCATAAACTTAATTGAGATTTACTATAAAATTCACTAAAAGCAAAATTATAAGCTCAACTATATAATATAAAATAAAATATGTAATAAAATTTCGTATATTTAAAAATTCTTCTTCTTATTCTCATATTTTCATTTTCTAAAATATTTATTATTTCAGTAATTTATATGCTACGACACTAACCAAGTCTATAGTTATCATTCTAGAACAAGGAAACAAGAAATTGAGGTTTACTAGAACAATCACAATTAATTGATAATTTCACTCCTGGACTAAAACTTGTCAGGACTTGTCTTTTCGATCTTTGAACGTTCTTACATGTCAATAGATAGGGATTATTTTATCCATGAGCCTTTTAAAAAATAAACAAGGAATTGGGGTTTTCTAGAACAATCACAATTAATTGCTAATTTCACTCCGGGACATGTAAGAATGTTCAAAGATCTAAACTTGTCATGACTTGTCTTTTAGATCTTTGCACGTACTTACATGTCAATAGATAGGGATTATTTTATCCATGACCCTTTTAAAAAATAAACAAAGAATTGGGGGTTTCTAGAACAATCACAATTAATTGATAATTTCTCTCCTAAAACTTGTCATGACTTGTCTTTTAGATCTTTGCATGTTCGCGTTCTTACATGTCAATAGATAATTTATAGTCGGGGATTATTATATCGGTGGTCCTTTTAAAAAATAAATTATAATTCCTCATATCCTACTTTAATCCCATTCGATTTAAACCAGGGCTGTCCAACCTGTGGCCCAATATAAAGTCATAAAAGTCCTTAAAACATTGAGATTTATATACTGAAAAACACACAACAATTTGGCCCGATAATTTTTTTCTCTAAAATAAGAAATTTGAAAATCTACTGTGAAGTTTTCGAAAAATAAAAGTGCTAATTTTAAATTTTGAATCTGGAACTATATTTCAAGAATTCCAAAAAAAATAATCATTTTGGTTTATTTTCGACTTCATTTTCATTAGAAATAAATTTTCTACTTGCAAACTTTCTGAATGAATGTTCTAGAACAACAATTAGATACCGATCTGAAAAAAAATTGAATATTGTCTCTTTATTAGAATTTTATGTTAATTATCTAACCAGGAAAAAAATACCACTTTTTGTAAGTATATAGGTATTATTTACATATACGAAAAGCTATTTTCAAGTATAAAATTTACGAAAAATAAAATTAGAAGTTCACTATGAGCTAAAAGATAATAAATTTCTTATTTCTACATTATTAACTATCTTTTTTGAATAACAAATATCAATAGAATTATAATATTTTATCCGCGGTCCGAGACAATTTTTTTTTTCAAATATGGCCCGTGTAAGCCACAAGGTTGGACACCCCTAATTTAAAATATAAATGAAATGCAAATCCCGAGTATTTACTTAAAATCTAAATAAGAAAAGTAATTTTAAAGTGAATTATATATACCTATATAGGTAGGTATATGTTTTAGAAACCTTTAGGGTGTTTAAATAATATAAAAGTTGGCAAAGGGAGAAGGTACCTTGCCGCAAAGGGGAATGAAAATAGGATTTCATCTGAATAGCAATGAAGAAGAGATGATATTCTTGGAAAGCCCCTCCCCACGTCTTTTCAAAACCCCCATCACCAAATATGAATTTATTATTTAATAAATTCATTCCATTTGCAACACACCAACCTTAATTTGATTCTCTTTGACACGGTTTATGAAATGCGAGCCGTTTGATAATTCATTTAAGAGACCCCCCCCCCCCCCCGAGCCGCCCCCTTCATTAAGACCAACCACTTTTGATTAATTATCTATGATGGGATTAAAATCGGAAACGTTTCACATTCTCCGAATATTTTCCTTCATTATTCTAATTTTCATACACCAATTAAAATTCATTTTACCCAAGTAAATTTTCACCCATTAGAAACATATTTAAAATAACATTATTAAAATATAAGATTATAAAAGCCATGTTTTATCGCAGAACTTTTAATTTATGAAACTAGACACAGCGTTTTACATTAAGGATGGGAAATTGAGTCTAATAAAATGTATATTTTATATAAATGTGTTTATTTTGTTAATTTTTTAATATTTTCTTTTGGATTCGTAATGGTAGAATTCAATGGATAATTGTCGGAAAGATAATTAAAAATAAAATTCCTAATAAAAGAATTTATTGGAACGTCATTTTCATCCTCTTAAAATTCGATATTTCAGAGGATGTTCCCTTCTTCTTCAAGAAGAAATTTTTTATGTTTCCTTCGTTGACCCTTTTAAGCCCTGAAGAAGGGAAGATCTTCCGAAACGTTGGTTTTTAAATGAATGAAAATGACGTTCCAATAAAGTCTTTTATTCGGAATTTTATTTTTCATTATCTTTGGGCTGCCTTTCTCTCCTATTTTACAATTAGTATAATTTAAAATAAATTGGTTAGTATATTATTGAACGTAGTTTGGCAGAACTAGGTGTTAATAAATTGAGTAATTAATAACAATCAACACCATAAACAATGTTATAATCAGTAGAATAGGAAATTGAAATAGATATATATTATAAAATAGCTGCAAGGCCCGACTTCGGCGGCCTTCTTGCTAGCCAGGGAGCTACATCTCCTACATCTTTGCTCATTATAAAATTTGCCGTAGAGTTAATAGTTTAGGAATTATTTGATCATTTCCATTAGTGCGCCCCCACAAACCCCCTTTTGGGGTCAAAATATCAAAACGTTATATAGCTATAAACGTAAGGTAGAAGACATCTGATCCAAATATGAAATTTCATAATCCCTTCAAACGTTTTTACGTGAATCGTGAGCAACTTTTCGCGGAAACCACGGAAACATACAGACAGAAAGACATAGAAGAATTTTATTTAGGGTGTTTTCGTTTAGAACTTTGCTTGTAACGTGGGCAACCAAAATTTGATTTGGACCAATGTACAGACAAAACCTTAATTTTATATATATATAGAGAGAGAGAGATTTACAAAAGATGGCAGTTTAAGTACTCTGTATATTCAGGAACTATTTCATTCTTCCGCTCATAAAATGATCTTTAATATCCAAAAAAAATATAAATTTAAAATCGTAAATTAACCTTCTTTCAGAATTTATTAGGGACTATTTTCTTCCTTGGCTCACAATACCACGTTCGATAAATACCTATTAATTCATAAGTATTAACAAATATTTAGAAGCTTTATGATTTATTAACAACAAAAAGAAAAAAAATGAAAAAATAATTGAAAAATGAATTGAAAAATAAATAAATAAAAAATTGAAATCGATACTAATCCGTACAGATTTCGATCAGGGAATATTTATTAAGATATACGATAATCAGCTTTTATTATGATACACTCATAAATATTAATGTAGTAATTTTTTTATTATTAATTCTAAAGCTTATATGAAATCGATTGGAATGGATGATTAATTGATGATGATATATGACTTCTCTCCGCGCATGACATATTAATGAAATTTTTCCCTCCTGTTGTTAATTATTATATTATGTTAAATAAAACCGACGATAACTTAATATAATCATTTCATAGATCCAGTGAATAATTATCTTTGTAGTAATCAATAGGGAGATTAAAAAAATGAGTTAAATAATTTATACTATGTCAAACATGGCGAAATTAATACATACATAAATAAATATGCATTAATTTTATTAAAATGAGGTAGAAATGTATTTGGTGATTTAGTTTTTAAATAAAAGAGTTAAACAAATAAATCAGTGATCAAATATAATTTTGTATTCAGAAATTTAACGTGGGTGGTGGGCATAAAAATCTTAAATATGAATATATATTTAATAAATTTATTTAGCACTTATTTTTTGTTTTGAAAATATTTGAAAAATAAAAAAGTTTTAGGGAAAGCGAAATTAATAGCTTGACGTTAAGCTCTTTTATTTTATTTCAACGTGTGCATAGGAAATTTTCAAATGAATAAAAAATAAATTTAAAATGGGGTTTTTATATCCCAAAGGCAAAATGGTGCTATGTCAGAGTCAACAATATACGAGTATGTGGTGTTGGTATGTGACGAATTACTGATGCTATGCAAGAGATTATCTCAGATTCATTGCAATTTTAAGCCGGACACTTCTTTGTGTAGCTGCTACCGCTATTATTAGGCATACACATTTACTTGAAGTTAAGGTCCTTCTTACTTCCACTCACAAAGCGAAGCATGCATTCACTTTAGAGAAATTCAATTTTTGAAGTATTCTATCTCCAAAACTATAAAAGTTAATTTCATCCAGGCAACTCCAAATGATAGTATGACCTTAAGATATAGAAACTGAGTTTGGAAAATATACGGCTTCTTTTGGAGTCACAGACAAAATTCATCTAAATATTCAATGGTGTGTGTATGTGTGTGTGTCACCCTCAGTGAATTACAGAGTCTTCTTCTTCTAAGTCGTATGCCTCAAAAAGAGGCGTCGTGATCGGTGTGTAGTATTCTACAGACCGATGTTCATGGGATATAGGTAGTGTAGTAAGGCCCCTCTCTTTTCTACACCGCAGTAACCATTAAAGCTGATACACCCATGTTTGGATTAATCTGATCCTAAGCCGGTCCGCAGTCATTCTCCTTGCACCTTAGTCCGGTACTGGGAGGTACTGCTACCCTCTGCCAGCAATGTTTATTGACTTTTCAGTTTAGATCCGTCGTGTTTAGTTAGAAAACAGGGTCACCTCGTGAAGGATGTGGTTCTTCACCACGTATGGACGGTCTTGATACAAGGGCCAGTCGGTCATGTTTGCTGACAAATCAAATACCCTGATAGTAGGAGGACCAGTGGAGATCCAAAGGTGCTACCTCTACTCCTACCTTGATATAGAGTAACGAAATCTGAAACTTGAGCTAGGAATCAGCAATGAAAGGTTTTGGTCCAAATCGGCATACTCTTTGCACACCTTAATAATGAAACTTAATAAAAATCGATGTTTAGACCGCCTCATGAGCCCTAAAGACCAGCCGAACTCAGCCTAACCGAACAGAATACCCTTTAAATTATTAAATAATATGATTTATGAAGTTTATAGAAAACAAGTACGACTGACTTCTAGCAATTACTAATTGAAAATTAAATAATACTTAAAGCTATTTGACTAAAAAATTCAGGAAAATTGTTTTTGCCTAGGCAAATACTAGATACTACTTTAATTAAGTAGAAATTAATAATATCTCTTTACTCAGAACTATTGGCCAAAAATCACGATAGGAGTGACATTTATTAAAAACACTTAAAATTATATAATAAGGTAACGAGGATTCCCCCCCCTGAAATTTATTGTCAGTAGCTATCGGACAGCCACAACTTTTGGGTTTAGCCCAATGTATTTGAATTAGTAAAAAAATACATAATAAATTTTTTCAAGGGATTTTTCTAAATTCATTTGGTAATATTTATATCTAAAATCATTATCACTATAAATAAAGGGCTGTTACTGACATATTTTTGTATGCTTTAAAAATAAAATATATATTTGAAAAAAATTCTAATTTTTAATCTGATGTTTTGTTTTAGAATTTGAACATCGTTTGCGGTTTCCTTTGTGCGGTATATCATCCGTAAGGCTTCGCTTCAGTTGGTAAGTTACGAATTATTCAAGCACTATTTTTATTTTATTCTCTCTCTGCGATTCTGTCATAATAAAAGCATGTAAAAATGCACCCCTCGAATAGATAGTAGAATAATAAATTTTAATTATAATAAATCGTAATAAATATTAGATAATGTCTTTTCTCTATTTCAACAAGATTATCGGTCGTGTTTTTGGATACATAAAATTAATTTTACTGTAATTTTAAAATACCATAATATGGTATATTATATTTGTTTGTTTTTATAAAGAAAAGAAAAATAATATATTATTTAATGAATTGGCTAAGGGGAAAAAGTTGAAATAAAAGTTATCTCTTATTTAATCCTTTATTTTAAGCAGACGTAATCGATATATTACACGTTTCGAGCGCTATATCGATTACGTCTGTTTAAAATAAAGGATTAAATAAGAGATAACTTTTATTTCAAATTTTTCCCATCACTGGCCCATTAGTCAATTCATTAAAATGAAATTGGGCCACCAAACACGGTTCTATTTAAATATATTATTTAATTTAAATTCTGTCATTCTGGGCCGCCTAACTTTGTCCCATTATTTTCTAAAATCTAAAGCAACGTTTTCCAAATTACCTTTAAAAATATTTGATGACGAAAAATTGCCAAATCAGCAAAATTAGAGCCAACCGAGTTTTCACTTTTTCCTCAAATTTTTGTTTTGTTTTTAATATGTTGTCGTGTTCTTAAATTAACCCTATTTCTAGAAATAAATGTCTAAGTGGATCTATATTTACTGAATAGGAAATAATCAATATGATTTCACTAACTCGTGAAATGCTTGCCCTCTTTTTCTCCCCCACTTAATGATACCATCAATATTCCATTTTCTTTCCTCCTATTTATATTTCTACTATTCTCCACTGAAATTTATTAACATCGTTAGTTCTTGCCGTTTTCTTATAATCTATTATAATATCATTCTCTTGATAAATGATCTTTATTTTATGATATTTCGAAACAAAATAATATTTCATTCTAGGTCATTATTTATACATGGATGGATATGGATATGACAAATTATAAAAAATACCATGCCATGTTTAGTGCAAATCGCATGATTTTCACATACTGTTAAGGTCAATTAATTCCTAAACTAAAAATATGTAACATTATTTTCTTTAATTTTAAACGAAATTTGAAACTTTAGCTAGGTTTAGCTTTGGTAATATTAAATGTATATAATATTGATAAAAGAAATTCCGTTTTGTTAAGGAAAAATGGTGAAAGTCATTTTAAGGGCGGTCTTCGCTCAAGAAGATTAAAAGAAGGTTGATCTTAATTTCACTAAGTCACTAAATTAAAGAATAATTAGGTTTTGTTTTTGAATAAATAAATATATCCAAAATATGTTTGTTTTTTGTTTTTTTACTAGGACTGCAACTATCACCAAATTATGAATATATCTAGATGTGTCACATCAGCTGAGTTAAGTCAGGGTTTTTCTGAATTTTGACGCACCAAATTCAAAAGGTTCGCCATCACTGGTGTAGGTTCTTGGTGAAACATTTTTATAAAGTAAAGAAAATTAAAAAAAAATTTTTTTAAGAAATTTCGTTTCTATTGCAAAATAAAAGCTAATGCTCACTAAATTATTGTTCATCGTTTGGTAAAGGAGGACTGCTGCCCTCCGTGAATCAGTCACAAATTGTTGGTGTTGGATTCACATCCTGGGAAGATCCTAACGGCTGTTTATATTCTTAGGCCCGGTCGAAATCTACCTCGATATTCTGGATCAGCTGCCTTGTCACAAAATAAACGAATAATCGGGAGACTTAATTTTGTATTTTACTATTCACATTTACTACTACTATCAATACTAATAAACCAACAACGGTGGTTGACATACCCCTTAAATTGAAGTTTGGGGTAGCATTTGGTTTTTTCTCAAAAACAATTTCTAAATTTTTTTAAAAATTAGATTCAGTTATGGGCATTTTTAATTAAAACACTGTGAGGTATCTTTACCGTAGAATAATTTGAAAGGGGATTATTTATAAAAAAATATATATTCTAAATGAAAGTCGAGTGATGAACAGCCCAATTATTTATCTCTCACTGAGTATGGCTCATAATTTGGCTTAACACTTAAGTTCACAGAGTTTCGAGGAAAAATAATTAACTAATTTCTTATATACACTGTTAAAAATTTTCTTATGTAATTATACTATAAAAAAATGGGAAGTCCGGCCTTAAAACTTATATACTTACTATATGGAACACTCAGCGCGTGAATACCTTTTTTCTACTTCACCCATAATTGATAGTATGTGTTATAACTTTAATCGAAATTTATTCAACAGAGTTCAACTTAGAGAAAAATGGAGGTTAATTGAAATTGACATTCATTTGGATCGTGTCTTGATCAGAGAAACAAGACTCTTGGGAAATGATTGATATTATCTTTCTCCCTCACAAACAACATGAGTTATATCTTAAGAACTTCTTTTGTTTGTTAGATTACTACAAGAGATCTTGTTCATTTGTATAATGAATTCTTTTTTTATTTTTATTTATTCGAGCGAGAATGCTTGCTTGCTCTCTTGACATTCTCCACACTGTCCCCAACCAGATTGTTTGTGTAATTGCCATCGATCTTTTATCCATTTCTAATAGTTTAATCTTATCACGCGGAATCTAATCTTGTTTGTTAACAAGATTCCGATCTAATGAGTCGGCTTGGTCTCACTAACTCTCGCCTTCTATCTCTCGCTCGCTTGCACTAATTATTTTATTTATCCTCCATCTCTCTCTTGCTTCGCTCTTCCCTTTATTAGGGTTCCTTATGAGCAAGAAACGGGAATATGTATATGAGTGTCGCTACAATGTATGTCTGTCAGAATCGTAAGCAAAATAAGATAAATACTAGAAATTTACAGGTATTATTTAATTTAACCCGAAATTATGAAGTGTACTCTAAAATTTGGTGAATGTTAAAATAAAACAAAAAAAATATTTTTATCGTGGAGCATTGTTATCTAATTGAAAATATTTTTTGCCGAGACTAGTGAATTTGTTGATTCCAATGCTGCCACGAACTTTTATTCGAATGTACTATTCATTTTAGTAAAATGTACTGTAATGGGTTAAAAAATCGAGCTACTTGATTATTTTTGTATATTAACTTAAATAAAATTTTTAGTATACACGTTTGTTGTTTCATCTATGAAATGAAAAGTTATATCGTACTCGAGAAAAACAATTCCTTATATCTAGGCTTCAACCAATTCGATCGACATTAAAGCAAATTCTTCTTATTCGTTTATGTTAAACTAGTGTCATTTGAAATGTCTATGAATGAATGAAAAGCTATATCGTACTCGAGAGAGACAATTCCTTATATCTAGGCTTCAACCAATTCGAACGACATTAAATCAAATTCTTCTTATTCGTTTATGTTAAACTAGTGTCGTTTGAAATGTCTATGAATGAATGAAAAACTATATCGTACTCGAGAGAGATAAATCCTTATATCTAGGCTTCAACCATTCGAACGACATTAAATCCAATTCTTCTTATTCTGTTAATGGAAACCAGTGACATAATCGAGAGAGACAATTCCTTGTATTTAGATTCCAAACAATTCCGTCGACATTAAATACAATTCTTCTTTTCCTGTTAATGTTAAACCAATGTCATCTGAAATGTCTATGAATGCATGAAAAGCTATATCGTAATCGATCGAATTACAAACGGAAAGAGCAAACTGGGAGGATAAATAAACGAAGAAAACCAAGATCACCAACAAGGGACGAAATCCCATTACAGAATGTATTTTGGAAAAATTATCATCTTAATTTCTCCAGCTTACTATATGTAAAAAATATACATTCTTAAAAAATAATTATCCTAGAGTATAGAAAATTGCTGAGAGCATGTGTAGTATGAATCATCGTGCAGTATGATTGTGATTAATGGCTATTTGTGTCGCGTCGTCGATATTTTATGGAATGTACTAGAAACTAAATTATTTTAATGTTAAGGTACTATTGTTTTTTCAAGAAAAAATATACTGTGAATAATACATTTGTACTGTAACGGCAGCACTGGTTGATACATAAAGCGAAATCAATGAGATTGTCCTCTGATCGATTCAAATAAACATACTAGTACATTTATATAAAAAATAGAAATATGAATTATATATTATTTATTTATTTCTTAGAGACTATATTTTCTAAGGTTTGACCCTCTTTAAGTTTTCTTAATTAGAGATATTTTATCTGTTAATTCTCATGAGATCGAATAACCGATCTAATGTTTTTTTCAGAGGACAACCTCATTGATTTCTCTTCATTAGTGCTCTTATCATTGTAAAGAGAATGTAAGTAAAATTAAATTGAATTTTTAAACGCTAAAGAAATCACTACTAAATCAGTTGTCATGGATAATTTTTATGATTTGGTTATCATGCCATATGTATGTGCAATTTGCTATTTATAATATACATGATGTATGTATCATATATAAGGAACAAGGACTCAAATGTTATTAAAAATGCAAAAATGTAAATATAACTAGTTTTATTTATTATAGTACAATTACAAATAAATCAATATTTCTGGTGTAGTGCTCATGTCTAGCGGTCACTATACTAGTATTATCAGGAATAAATATATTTTTTTATAAAAGGTAGTTTGTTAAGGTATTTTCTTCGGACATCCTTTAGATTTATTTTAAATTTGATTTCCCCAGTTGATTGATTTAAATGAAGCTTATATTACATCCATTTGTATTTGTTCAGTAACAAAAAGAGATATTCCATTTCTTGCATTTCTTTCAATTATTTTTAATTCTTCGATATACTTATTGAACCTTTGGGTTCCATAATTTGATAAAATATATGCAATATTTTTTGTTATATCCAGAGCTTTATTGAATTTTTCCCTATCAGATAGCATTATGTTGGGACAATCATCAAAATCATCAATGTCATTTTTATCAATATCCATATTATCATTGTCAATATCCATATTTTTATCATCAATATCCATATTAGTACTCTCTATACCAGTGGATCTCCAACTTTTTGAAGTGGCTGACGAGTCTGACAAAAAAATCGTTGGTTCACTATATATAAACTGCTAATAAATAAAATACATAAAGAAAAGAAATATAGAAATAATTGGAAAATGATAATTACCTTCAATAGACTGAAGACTTGGTCTATTTTTCCATTTGATGATGGTGAATGTGGAAAATCCTAGCTTGCATAAACCCGACTAAAAAGTCTAGTGAGGCATACGGAAAGACCAAATGAGGCCTTAAAATATTCAAATCTTTTTAGATATTGACTGGTGTTCTTCTCTGATTGAAATAGACAATTTTTCAAGAGACAATTCCTTATATTTAGGCTTGAACCGATTCGAGTCGACATTAAAGCCAATTCTTCTTATTCTGATAATGTTAAACTAGTGTCATCTGAAATATCTATGAATGAATGAAAAGCTATATCGTACTCGAGAGAGGCAATTCCTTATGTCTAGGCTTTAAACAATTCGATCGACATTAAAGCCAAATCTTCTTATTCTGATAATGTTAAACTAGTGTCATCTGAAATGTCTATGAATGAATGAAAAGTTATATCGTACTGGAGAGAGACAATTCCTTATATCTAGGCTTCAACGATTCGAACGACATTAAAGCAAATTCTTCTTATTCGTTTATGTTAAACTAGTGTCGTTTGAAATGTCTGAGAATGAATGAAATGCTATATCGTACTCGAGAGAGATAATTCCTTATATCTAGGCTTCAACCGATTCGAACGACATTAAAGCAAATTCTTCTTATTCGTTTATGTTAAACTAGTGTCATTTGAAATGTCTATGAATGAATGAAAAGCTATATCATAATCGAGAGAGATAATTCCTTATATCTAGGCTTCAACCATTCGAACGACATTAAAGCAAATTCTTCTTATTCGTTTATGTTAAACTAGTGTCATCTGAAATGTCTATGAATGAATGAAAAGCTATATCGTACTCGAGAGAGACAATTCTTTATATCTAGGCTTCAACCAATTCGATCGACATCGAAAGCCAATTCTTCTTATTCTGATAATGTTAAACTAGTGTCATCTGAAATGTCTATGAATGAATGAAAAGCTATGTCGTACTCGAGAATGACAATTCCTTATATCTAGGCTTCAACCAATTCGATCGACATTAAAGCAAATTCTTCTTATTCGTTTATGTTAAACTAGTGTCATTTGAAATGTCTATGAATGAATGAAAAGCTATATCATAATCGAGAGAGACAATTCCTTATATCTAGGCTTCAACCAATTCGGTCGACATTAAATGCAAATTCTCCTTATTCCTGTTAATGTTAAACCAATGTCATCTGAAATGTCTATGAATGAATGAAAAGCTATATCGTACTCGAGAGAGATAATTCCTTATATCTATGCTTCAACCAATTCGAACGACATTACCAATTCAACCAATTTTTCTTATTCTGATAATGTTAATATTATTCTGATAATGTTAAACTAGTGTCATCTGAAATGTCTATAAATGAATGAAAAGCTATGTCGTACTCGAGAATGACAATTCCTTATATCTAGGCTTCAACCAATTCGATCGACATTAAAGCAAATTCTTCTTATTCGTTTATGTTAAACTAGTGTCATTTGAAATGTCTATGAATGAATGAAAAGCTATATCGTAATCGAGAGGGACAATTCTTTGTATTTAGATTTCAACCAATTCGGTCGACATTAAATGCAATTCTCCTTTTCCTGTTAATGTTAAACCAATGTCATCTGAAATGTCTATGAATGAATGAAAAGCTTTATCCTACTCGAGAGAGATAATTCCTTATATCTATGCTTCAACCAATTCGAACGACATTACCAATTCAACCAATTCTTCTTATTCTGATAATGTTAAACTAGTGTCATCTGAAATGTCTATGAATGAATGAAAAGCTATATAGTACTCGAGAGAAACAATTCCTTATATCTAGGCTTCATCGAATTTGAACGACATTAAAGCATATTTTTTGATTTAATCTGTGACTGTATCCAGGCATAAGTCTTTATATAGGTCACTATTCCTAATGTAGCAAGGTGCATTCACAATACTTTTTAGGACTTTGTTTTGAAATTTTTGTATAATTTCTATATTGGAGATATTTATTATCATAATTATAAGTATAATGATTCCCACATCAGTTTATTTTTAAGTAGTTCCTTTCGCTCCAGTTGAATCAAAAGAAGTGTAGCATCTAATATTTATTAAAATAAGTTAAAATACAAATGAAAAATAATAAAATTAAAAAATAAATAGTCTCAAAGCCGTAAATAAAAATAATTAAATACAAATGTTCGTTTGATTTATTCAAATCACCTGATAATAACTCTTGTATGATTTGGCAATGCTTTGTATTAATACTGTTTATGTTTACATCCAAATATTGTGATTTTTTTATCTCAGTAAATTCGACGGTCAATGATATATTTTATTGCAAAAAAGAAACCTGCATGTTTCAAAAAGCTAATTTTTAGTTGTTTTTTTTAAACTTTATCTATTCAACTAATTAATAGTAGTATAATTCAAGAGAAAGTGTCAAGATCTTAATTTTCCATAAGACTCTGAGAAAATGTTTACATTATAAAAAATTTGCACGCTAATGTGTGATTGAAACTTCACCAAAGCATAGATAGAGACTTAAACGTATTATAAAAAATTAAGTTATAGTTAATAATTAGTAGAGATTGTGGTGTTGGTGCAGATGAAACATCTTTAATAAAGATAAGAGTAAATAAATATTATATGCAATATTCATTTACTATGAGTTAAGGATTCTTGGTCACATTAAAATTAAAAAAAAATTAAAAGATGAATTTTTCAATATAATATATTTCGGGCTATCAACCCATCTTCAGGAAGTACAGGAAATAAATATGAATAATAAATAAATAAGTTATTTTCTGTACTTCCTGAAGATGGGTTTATAGCCAGAAATATATATATTGAAAAATTTACGTCTTTTAATGTTAATGTGAAATAAGTGACCAAGAATCCTAAACTCATAGTAAATGAATATTACATATAATATGTTATTTACTCTTATATTTAAGTTATAGTTAAAATCTAATATTTTTTATTTAACATTGGTGGCGAAAGAACCTCCTTAAAGAAGTTATTATATTTTACATAAGCTGGAGAAATTAAGATGATAATTTATCCAAAATGCATTCTTTAATGGAATTTTGTCCCTTGTTGCTGATCTTCGTTTATTTTCCTCGTTTATTTATCCTCCCAGTTTGCTCTTTCCGTTTGTAATTCGATCGAGTACGATATAGCTTGCTAGCTAGCCAGCTACTGCTGGGAGTTGAGGCGTGAACGCAATCGACCGCATTTCCGTAGTATACGCAACCAACCCAACAACCTATCGTCGTCGTTGATGTCGTCGACGATGATATTATTATTCTCGTTTGAATTAGTCTGTGTGTGTCTGTTTGTAGGGGCAAGTGTTTGACCAGGGGGCAGGGGCGGGAGGAAACCAGCTGTGGCTAATTGCACGCACACGCGAGTGCGTGCGTGCGTAAACGGAAAATGAAGAAAGAAGAATGGAAGGACGGACTTACAGACTGACAGACACAGATAGTCGCGCTTGACACTCCTTTCTTTTCCTCTTTCCCTTTTTTCTCAGCCAACTTTTATCAAAATCGAAGTATAAAAACATGTTTTCTAATCAATTACGGAAAAATCAATTAAATTACAATAGAATCCCAAGAAAGATGATTATCAACCACTAAAACCGAAGTGTTATGGATTATGTAATGGAAACAACTCTTGATGCGGCGTGGATAGTAGTAAAATAATCAAAGGACCACTCGTACCTATAAGGCCTAGGAAAACCAATTTATATACCTACCTATAATATCATATATCTGGGGGCACGGCAGTGCCCAAGCCAAGTTCGATTCGGGCGGGGGTGTGTGCACAACCAGACTACCCTTCACATGAAATGAAATAACTCAGGCTATTTTGACGCCTCTGTAACTTCGTACTGGAAACCTCTACATGGCTGAAATTATTTTCCACAATACTGGTCCATATGCTTAACTAAATTACAAATAGGGAATAGCCTCCGAAACGTCGGTTTTATGAATAAAAAGATAGTGTAAATTATCTTCTTTTTTTGGACTGCCTCATCGATATCCACTAAATTACAAAATGTCATATTTATATTTTTTATATCGTCCAAGTTACAAGAAGCCAAAGATGGACTTTTCTTCACTCACTCACTGACTCATCGCAAAATTCTAGAGTACTTCCTCTGATCATAGAATGCTGAAATTTAGCATGCTGGTAGAGTTTGGCGTACTATTATAAGGGAAAAATCGAAAAACAGAAACTTTGATTTCTTCAGGACATAAAATTAAGGGGTGAAATTTATAAGCTAAATTAACATATAGTGAAAACACAATGAACCTAGAATTTGGCACATGAATAAAAGAGGAACTTGAAACACCGAAACTTTCACTTCTTCGGGGCCCGAAATGAAGGGGTGAAATTTATAGGCTAAATTAACATACAGTGAAAATATATTGATCCTATAGAATGTAAAAACTTGGCATATTGGTATAATTTGGAACATTAATAAAGAGTGAAATCGCAAAACCGAAACAATTCCTTCTTCAGGGCATAAAATGAAGAGGTGAAATTTGTGGGATAAATTTTCATAATTTTCGGGATGGTGGTAGAGTTTGGGGAATTAATAAATGGTGAAATAGAAAAACCGAAACTTGCCCTTCTTCAGGACATAAAATGAAGGGAGTAAATTTTGTGCGATAAATTTTCTTTATTTTATCTTGCAGGTTAAATTCCCATCCAACTTACAAAAGAAGTGAAATCTCAACAAAAACACATGTAAAAAAGGCCAAGTTTGATTAATAAAAACAGTTTGCCAAAAAAAGTAGCGAGATCTAATATGCTGTCAAGTTCAACATCATCAATTTATTAAATGGGTCGAGAATATAGTAACTTCAATTAAAACTCATGTTTTTTTCATTTCACATGTCCATCTATATTTATTGATTTCACATTTTTAGTTGAAATTATTTTCCTAAAACTTGGCTTTTACGCATTAAATTATTATTATTATTGTTTGATAGGGTCTCCACCTCTCCCTTTTAGCCCTTCCATTCTCTCTTATTATGATCTCACGAATTATGTTACCTAGTAACATAATTCGTGACATACATAACAATGCGTAAAATCAAGTCTTAGGAAAATAATTTCAACTAAAAATGTGAAATCAATAAATATAGATGGACATGTGAAATGAAAAACATGCGTTTTAATTGAAGTTACTATATTCTCGACCCATTTAATAAATTGATGATGTTGAACTTGGCAGCACATTAGATCTCACTACTTTTTTGGCAAATGGTTTTTATTAATCGAACTTAGCCTTTTTTTACACATGTGTTTTTGTTGAGATAGTTTATATATTAGGGTGGCCAAAAAAACGAATATTATTTTTATTTTTGATCTCGCATGAAAATATGTTAAATTTTCTGAATATTTATAATTTTTAATGTAGGCAATAATATCAAAAAATCAATTTTCTACCATTTTGGAAATTTTTAAAAATCTGAGTGACCTCTTAAAATTTTTTAATCGAGCTGATTTTTACTACAATTTTTAATTTTTTCATATTTTTATAATTAAGCAAACTATTTTATGTTAATTCGGGTCAATCATTGGTTAGTGATTATTCTTGAATTAATGATAAATCGATTTAAGATTTGCAAAGTTCATCATATGCTCTATATTAGATCATAAAAAACTTTGCCATGGTTGATTGATTTGTGAATTTTAAACAGATGACTTGAATATAATCAAAATACTTGTTAATCCATCCTCGTTTTTGCTAGTTCACTTAAACTCATAATTCTTTTTTTTTTTTAAGAAAAACCACATAATAAAGATTTTCTGAATGCTTTTACGGATGAATAAACAAACATTTTTTTTCTGGTCAAAAATCTGTTTTCAAGATAGAAGATTGAGAGCCTAAGATTCGATAATTTTTTTTATTTCCGCATCGTTTATAGTTCAAATCCAGGTATGAGAAAAAAAAGTGTCCAAACAAAGTAATCCGATTTGATTTGGAATTTGTCACGACCGTAAAAATTTATCGTATAGAATATCTTGAAGGTATATATAGTGGTATATATAACATTCATTAAAGGAAATTCTAAAGGTGTGGCCTGTTTCTGGATTATTGGCGAAGATCAAAGTTTAACGAGATAACTTCGCAATAAACTAGGTAGATTTAAAAATCGCCAGGTCACTAACACACTAAAGTCAAAGTGAAAAATTGTTATTGATCTCTGTCAATGAACTGTTTTCAAACGATGCTACAAATTTTAAAGACTATCTATGCATCTATGATTTAGTTGGCCCCCAGGTGCAAGCTGAGTTTTGCAGCTCCATATAACTAATAAACCAGCCAAGTGCGAGCCGAATTTGCATACCGAGGGTTTCATACCTTAATATATATTAGAGTGGTTTTTCGCGTATGGGGAATTTCAAATTATGCGAAAATCAATGGGACAACCCGGAAACTTGTTCGTATACATAAAAAACTAATAACTGTAAATTTAGAGCAATTTCGAACATCGCGTAACCGAGCCCTACCCCACTAAAGTTTGAAAAACTAGGTTTTTTCATTTTGGTCCACCCTAATATTTAAACGGTCTTCCCAAATGGTCAAATTATATAAGTATTTTATCGATAGATGGCGTTAATACGAATTAAAAACATGTTTATTTATTGAAATCGGACTTAAATTGACGGAGTTTTTATTATTAACCATCGAAGAGTATCTTAAGAAATATTCGAATTTTAATAAAATGATATCTTAGAAAATGTACAAATGTACAAAATTGTGAAATATACAAATATGATGTAAAGATAAAAGTAAATAAATATTCTATGAAATCTTAACTCATAGTAAATGAATATTTCATATAATATTTATTTACTTGTACCTTTATTAAAGTTGTTCACCTTGCACCAACACCACAATCTCTATTAATTATTAAATATGATGTAACTAAAAAAATTTCAATAAATAAACATGTTTTGGATTCGTATTAACGTCCTCTATAATTTGGGACCGTTTAATATTTGGGTGCACCAAATTTAAAAATAGGGAATAACCGATTTTTCCAAACTTTAGAGGGCTCGGTTACGCAATGTTCGATTTGGCTCAAAATCTACAGTTATTAGTTTTTCATCTATACGAACAAGTTTCCGGGTTGTACCGTATATTTCCACATACTTCTAAAATAAGAACCACTTTATTTCGAAAAGGGAACATTTTGCATATTTTGAAAAATACACTTTTTCATATATCGTCGCCTTAGAGTGTAAATCCATTTTTTATCATATATGACATATTAATACCGTTCGAAATAAAAAGAAATGCAGCATCGTCCAAGTAAAACTGCTTCTTAAAATTACGACCATAAGTTGTAGAAAAAAAAATGTGAAAAATAGTTTCTTTCCATAACAACAATATTAAATTTTTGTTTGTTTTTTTCTCTGCCCTGTAAAATTTCCTTGTTGTGAGTTAGCAGGTTTACACTCTAAGGCTACGATATATAAATTGTAATCTAAAAGCTTCCCTGCACTTACTATGCTCGAAAAAAGCACAACTCTGGTATTAATTTTACTGTCCCCAAAATGTAACTCAAAAATAAATTTTATAAATTTTACACTCCTTTAGAAAATAATTGTTTTTTTTTTCATTCCTGAACATTTTCAATTTTCAGACATGTGCCCTTTTTGAAATTGCATATTCATAAATATTAATTACTAGCTGAATAACCCGTCACTTCGGGAATACTTTGTTCTGCCTATCCAGAGACTGACAGGCAGCATAAAATGATTATATCTGTAAAAATACTTGAAATACGAAATTCGTTCTAAATGCTGTTCATAAAGAGAGAATGAACTGATATTTTTAATTATTTCAGAATTTTAATTTAAGTAGGTACTATATAAAATTGGCTTGATACATAAATCACCTAAAAATGGCCATTTTGGGCCTCACTCACACCATCATTTTAAATGGAAACAAATTAAAATAAATAAATAAAACAGGCTTCCTAGTTAAAATATATATTTTCAAGAATACCTCACATCTCATGATAAAAAAAATGATTTTTTTATTTTCGACAACACAAAAAATTCAACCCTTTCCAAATTAATCATTTGATTAAAATTTTACTACGATTTTTGATTCCAGAGAAAATGAATACATATAACTTGCAAATTTCAAGTTTGTATATTAATTTAGTTTACGAGTTCAAACAGACATAAAGAGAGAGATTGTGGCGATAATAAAATTTACTTTTATAAATAAATACAGTATATCTATCGAATGTTTCAAATAGAAATGATTATATTTCCAGTTACAGATGTTTGTAAAAATCCTCACCAAGTCATTACCACTCATCAACAAAACATAATTCGTTGTTAATGAATTTTCAGCAATAGTAATAAAAGTCCTAAATTTATTTAGTCATTTTTTTTAATGTGGATTATTATACTAGTCAAGTTGAAAACTGAATAATGGACATATTTTAAAATAAAGTTAAACTTGCCTAACCAGTTTGAAATATTTTTTGATGTAACTTTTTTTTATTTAATTTCTTTTTGAATATTAAAATTGTACATAAAGTTCTCAATTAAAAGAGGGAAAAAAATAAACTCGTATAAATGAAATTGAATACCTACGTTAATTTTAAATTTTATTTTTTATTAAGGGTAGAATTAGAAAATATATACTCTGAACAACGTTAAATAATTCAAGTATATATCACTCATAACTGTTCAAGAGAACTCCATATAACTATTCGATTTTTTAATAATTTTTCAAATTCAACAGAAAGTTCTGGCGATCAAACCTTTCGATTTAATCAGTTTTTAATTTTAGAAATAATAATATTTTGTCACCAAACAAATTTTTTACAACATTTCTTTCTTGAGTCACCCTGGGCGTGTAGCAATTCAGTTAGACAGAAAAAAAAATAATGAGTTAAAATAAATTTTCTCTACGTTTTATTTCTTAACACAATATTTAAAAAAATTTGAATTTTTAATTGTTTATGACCGTAACAATTAATTGACAGTGAAACCTACCTAGTATTTTATATTTAAAAAAAAATTTGAAAAAGTTCCAAAAAAACATTTTTCAAAAATTTTTTTTACTTTAATTGACATTACACATTTAGCAAAAAATCAGGATTAATATTGTTTCATTTAGGGTACAATGTACAACTGTAACTACTGATTTTTACATTATACAATCAATGAAAAATTCAGTGGTAGTAGTTGTACTGTTGTACAATGTACAACTGTTCCCTAAATAAAACAACTTTAACTATTATTTTTTTCTCTATAATGTAATGTAATGTGAGTTCATTTTGTCACATACAATAAAACTTAAATATTTAACAATAATTCAACTTTTAAGGTAGTTATTTCATCATATGGGTTTTCTTAGGATTATTTTGACATTTTGACAGATTATTATTTAAATACTTCTTGGCAAAACGAAATTGATGAACATTATAGTTCCGGAGATATTAAATTCCAAAGATAGAGTTTTTCAGACTTTTTTTTATGATAATGATGAGAGAAGGAGTTACACCAAAAAAGGTGCAACCCCTAAAGGCCTGGGTTGGCCCCTCCATCGTGAAAAGAAGAAGAAATAATTTTATGGGTTGGGCGGGGGTCGAAGGTATCTGTGGATAAGGGTCTTAAATAGCTGAAGGTTATAAGTCGCGGGAAAGATGGTGGCAGGGAGCGAGTTCCAGTCTCTGGAGGTCATAGGGATAAAAGAGTTGGCGAAAGCGCTTGTTCGACTTTTATCCAATTTGACAGCGAAGGGGTGCTGAGCGTTAGAAAACCGCGTGTTTCTCGCAAAGAGGGCATTAGGGGGGATAATCGATTTCAGCTCGACTGAACAGACACCGTGATAGTATCTGTAGTACAGGGAAAGGGCAGAAACGGTTCTTCGGTGAGCCAGGGAGTCGAGTGAGTTGGTTAGAGCCGGTTCTCCTATTAGTTTAATTGCTCGCTTCTGAATTGCATCCAGTGTAGCAAGAGAATGCTTGGAGGCACCCCTCCACAGATGAGAGCCATATTCGAGACAGGGACGAATTTGAGCCTTATACAGCATAAGAAGTTGACTGGGAGTATAACAGCGTCTAGACCTAAATAGAAGACCAAGCTTGCGCGCTGCAGCTTTAGCAGTGGTTGAGATATGGTCATTCCTGAGAGGTCAGACCCTAGAGTTACGCCTAGCATTGAAATTTTATCCCTGAATTCTAGTGAGTTTGAGTCGAATGATATGTTTGGTAGGTTTCTGTCGACGCGCCTAGAAATAAGGCAACACTGAGTTTTCCTTGCATTGAAGTTAACTAAGTTTTGGGATCCCCAGTTTTTAAGTTTGCATAAGTCTAAATTAATTGAAGAAGCAATGTCTGCACGGTTTTTATGCGATGCAGGGGCGTTATGTAGGGTGCTGTCATCTGCATAACAATGTACCGGATTGGAGGGCAAATTTAGAAGGTCGTTGATATAGATAAGAAAAAGCGTAGGGGAGATAACCGATCCCTGAGGAACTCCACCGTTGGTGTGGAAGGGAGAAGATGATATTCCATCGATGACAACCTTAATACTACGGTCTGAAAGAAAACTTTCGAGCAACTTACAGAGTTTCGGTGCAAGGCCGACGGAGGTCAATTTGGCAAGAAGATTTTTGTGCCAGACCATATCGAAGGCTCTTATACATTGCACTATACGAGATATCGGAAAGCTTACATACATATTTAATTATAATTAAGAAACTCTTCTTACCATTGTTATAAAAAACTAAACCAACATTAAACAATAACTAATACATTTTTTAAGAAAATTCATAGTTACAACACAGTTTCTGAGATAATAATGATTAAATAATGAAAAATACAAAGAGAAACAAAGAGGTTGCCTTCTGCTTGATGCAAATAAACATTCACACCTATTAAGTATTATATTTATAATTAAGAAGACTGATGATGAGGGCCTTCGAAACTATAGTCTCAAACAAATAAATAATATATATATATATATATATATATATACAGATATATCATTTCGATATATAGGTGTGTATGTTTATTTGCACCAAGCAGAAGACAACCTCTTTGTTTCTCTTTGTGATTCAACAACTCTGCTACTCTCGGCAAAAGAAAAACTTTTTCAATTAAATAATGAAAAATTTACACTAAAAACAAGCTGGCAACAACGCATTTATCTAACCTAAAAAGTGTGTTAACTTTAGTACTTTTTTGACGTTTTTTCGCTTCAGCCATTGTCGCAACAGCTTTCAATCGCTTATTAAGAACTTTTTGTTTTATAAATCGATCTTTATGATGTATTTTATCTGTCATTTCTATGATAAAAATATTCAAGTTCGGACAATGTTGCCAGATTTGTCAAACGAGCACGGGTTCTCTAGGAGTAACAGAGAAACAGCAAAAAGTTTTTGGCTTATGAATTATGAATCTTTATTGTCTGTTCTATATATTCTAGCATTAACTTTTTGCTAGTATTGTCGCGAAACAAATACCTTAAGCTAATTTTTTTGGCCTTTTAATAAAAGCTGGATAAAATCTAATGCAGTTATTCTTTGTAAATGTTAATTCTATTTAATTTTCGTCCCTAGAATTTTTGTGGTAAAATAATTAGGAAAGCGGAAATTTACATAAATATTGTTTACAATTTAATTCCCTATGTATTATGAGTCAATCAACACCCGGGATATGCATTTTTAATTCTGTGGTTGTTTTCAAGTAATTGCAGAATCACTCCATGACTAGTTTCAGCCACAACTTTTGATAAACAACTCCACTTCCGAAACATCAAAACTTCAACATTATGTGTATTTTGTTCATTAGAAGTTCAATAATTAGAGGGTTAAAAGCTCGTAACTTTTTTGTATATAGGAATGTAGGTTTATCTTCATTTAAAATTTTTTTTATTCACTACTTTTTTTTAGAAATTCGCTGTTCTTTTTTATCTTCCGAAAAAAGACATCTTGAGTTAATTTAAATTTCTAAATCTTGTAGAAGAATCGAATAGACTTCTTTTTTTGACACAAAAACAAAAGCACTCTGAGAAAAGCTCTTCATTTTTTTTTTTTTTTTTTTTTTTGGATCTTTTATAAACGATTACATGGATGAAATTGCAGAGCGGCTATTCCGTTGTGGTCATCCATTCGTCGTTTTCGTCGGTGTGTCGGTATCTCTGGTTGTAATATGCCTGCGTGCCATTTATCCGGTGAGGAAAAGAGACTGAGGCGTATCCGCCGAGCATTAAGGCGTGTAATCGAGACAAAGACATTGTCCCGTGTCCCTTTTCTCAAAGCTCTCCTCCGTGAGGAGAATGGGCAAAAAGTACCAGGGGTCTTTACGGGCCAAACCAGTCAGGGGGGGCCTTTTTTCTTCTTCTATTCACCGGCTTTTAGCTATTTAATATTTCAATAAAAATGAGTTTATGCACCGCTGCTCTTAAAATAACCAACACATACTTAAGCTGCCATTGACTTGCGAGAGTTCAAGAGAGAGAAAAAACCCCGGTTACGTAACTTAGGGGAGGATAAAATAAGATGAAGAAAAAAATTAATTATACAGACCAACTCATAGAAACATTTTCACCCTCCTGTTTTCAAACAAGAAACTAGGAAATTTAATCCTCTTTTTTTTGAATAGAATCAAAATACATGAATGGTTCTTAAGATGAGGATTTTTTTTTCTCAAAAAAAAAAGCTTTAGATAGAAATAAGCATGAATTTGAAGAAAATACACAAAACATCGTTTCTTTTTTTCTTATATATGATGTTCAACGCTTTTCCAAGAATGTGATTTCGGCTTACTGCATTGACGTTTCTTTGTGACGAACCATACATACGAGCTTTAGAGGTAGAAGCTAAAAAGCTCACGCATGCTTTAATGCATTGCAAAATCCCAAGTTGAACTATCTATTAGAATAAGTAAAACTTTGCTGGCATTGATAAACTAAGTTGTGCTATTCATAGTCTGTTTTATGATTATTCTGTAATTAACAGTTTACGTATAACATTCTTATACTTTCCAATACACCGAGTAATACATAACTTGTCTCGATGTTGTCATTAATCATTTTAAATATTAAACATTTACCAATTTGACAACTTGAAGTTTCTAAAAATTTGACACTGCGACTACAAATGCACAATTATGTACCTATTTACCTAGTTAACTATAAATCAAATTTAAGAGGTTAGAAGAAAAGACACTATTTTATGACAACTCTCAATATCTAGATAACCATTCTGGATTCGATTCATGAGTCCTAAAAGTATTATCTAGTTCACTTGAATTTTTATTTTATTAAAGCGTGAATCATCTTTTCCCTTTGTTAAACATACCACCATGACATATGGTATACCTAATGAGATAACATCAATAATCCCCTCTAAAACACGATTCGTAAACATTGAACACCCTCTGTGGTCAAATTGGAGATAAATCAAACAAACGCATAAGAAAATTGTAATTCACTTTCTGCTTCTATCTTATCAGAATTCTTCCAACACCATTCATTCAAGACCTGATTTTACTATTGAAAATTCCAAAAATTGGATCACTCAGTTTCTTTCAAAAATGCAAAAGTTGGTGCACTGCATCTTTTTGAATTCTTATGACTAGAAAAATAAACGTAATGGGTGTGAAATAGTTTGGATCAAAAGCGTTCCAAACATGTGTTCAATTTTACCAATTCAAACCACTATCATACTTCTTTCTCTTGATTAAATTTTGTGGTTATGATTTAGTTTCCGCATTTATTCTTTTCAGTGCTTATCGTGCACATTGCGTTTATTTCAATTTTCAAACCGATTAGCTTTAGAAATTGAAATTCAAAACACAGCTGGTTAACTTTTAATGTACTATTTTAATTAAATTCTTACTATGTATGAATGCCAAAACATAGACAATAGCTCTAAACTCTATGATAAATTGAATGGTGAATAAAATTAAAGAAAGAAATCAATCATTTCTAAAACATCATTGTGATTTAATCTACAAAAGATTGGGTTTTCATTAAAAGAGGAGCGCATAGATTCAAGCAACTTCTGAAAAAATACAAAATTATATTGTTCGTCTTGACAGCAATATGGCAAGCACAACGTGAATGAGTATTCACCCTCGAATCGATCTTTAGATTTATTGTGTGTAGTAGCGTATCCAGGGAGGGGGATTAAAGGGCTTTGGGAGAGACGAAGAAAGCAGGCAATAGCTAAGAAATTCAACAAAACAAACATTTAAGACCAACCGATTCTGCATAATAGCATTTAAGATTATTATTTATTTATTATTATAATTTTTTTTTTTAATTTATTGATCATCTATTGTCATTTCACAAATTCATTAATGTTTCAAATGATTTTGAAACATTTTTTTGCACTATTGGAAAAGATATCCTAACAGCACAATGGAAGATTTTCTTCAGTGTTTAAATTTTAAACATGTGATTTGCTTTATAGAAATCTTGTAATATTGAATGCCAAATTTAAGTTGAGATATAAAAAATTTGAGAATCCTTTCGCAAAAACTCCAAGCAAAATTATCATTGATGTGATTTCGTACTATAGTAAAATGATATTATCGTAACATCTAAAACTCAGTAAAAAAATATATATATAATTGCAACGTTTCCGGTTACAACATGCATTAGTGAAGATCTCTATGACTCATTTACGAATAATCTAACTTTGCAATATCTCACAGATATATTAATGTAATCACGACCGGAGTAATTCGAGAGTTATATATAAAAAAAAATTCAATTCAATAAATTTTAAAAATATTTTTATCTGTATAGCTCTGCTTCACAAGATCAAATCGTGAATGCACCACTGATTATGTGCCCACTCATCTTTATGTAAAGAAGGCGGCAATGTAAAAAAATACAGGTCATCGAATGTCACTCCTTCAGGTTTCTTAACCTGGATTGCTTTCCACTTGATATTTACTATACATGTTACTTTGATATAAACTGTTAATGGTTTGACCTACTACAGAGCCTTTGGTTTTCACTTAATAAAAGAATCCTATCCTAAGTAAAAAAAATAAAAAGAACCCTATACACACCTGAGATGTGAGCTTTCGTGACCAGCAACGATTTTATTTATCGAAGTGGGGTGGTCTTCACGCTCTGTCCGGCTTTGCTTTTTGAGACGGCCGTGAAGTTTTTTCTATTTTTTTGTTGTTAATTTGTTAATAATGGAGTGGGAATTGAACCCTGATCTTCATGTTTGATAATCCAACATGTCTAATACTCAACCATTAAACTACCAAATACATATAGGTTAAACCGATTTTTTTTTCAATTATTTAAGGCTAAAATTCATTTTGGGAATACAAATCCTACTCCCCAAGCCCGATCTTATAGATTGTAGAAGTTAGGTAACATACAGAAGAGCTGGTAGATAGATAGGGGGACTTTCCAAGACGAGTGTCAGTTTTTATCACAGCAGTTTTTGTTTAGTCTCTCATAAATCTCGGAAATTAACATCGAACACGGATAATTCTTAGATGACTGGTTTTATAGGTTGGAATTTAGCTTATTACAGCCATTTTGATTCTAGCCTTTCCTTTCTATTTGAAAGATCTAAGAAATTAACTAAAGCCAGGACGCTTAGTTTAAAGAAGGGTGATTTTCTGTTGAAAACTTTGGTAATATAATCACCTAAATTAAGAAAAATTTAATGTGAATAATTCTTAAATGATTGATCAACTAAGACATCATTTTTGTGGACTTTTGTGCCACTGATGACCAAATGAGTACATTTTAAGTATTTAAATTTATTGAAGGGTTTAAATGAATAGTGAAATCTGGGATCCTTAATTTATACCAGAAACCCAATAGCTATTCTCTAGGAGAGTAGAACATTCACAATACATGTAGAATGTAAAACAATAATAATTCTAGATAATTAAATTCATCCGAAAGTTTTCATTTTTTGTGGATAAGTTAACTCAAGAAAAAAGCTCGTTGACAGTTAATTCTAAGCTAAAATGTTTGTATTTACATAACAAAAAACTGATTAGATTTATAGTTCAAGAACTTTAAGATAAAAAATGGTTATAGCCTATTAGCTGAATTTCAAAACAAATGTTTGTTTTAATAAGTAGCAATTTTATGCCAGGGTTCAGCTTACTATCTCAAACCAGAGCTGAAAAAAAATTGACAAATTAACAAAATTTGCAGACAGCCTACTCAGTGTTGAAAGTCTCTATTTGAAAACTCTTCGTCTTGAATTTTGATTAGATTTCTAACTAAAAACATATAATAGAGATTTAAAGATACAAATTTACGATGTGTATAATAGTAGAAAATTTGTTATTCTTTTTATTCTATTCCAACTGAATGGCAGACGAAGGAAAACATGATGTATAATTTTCTTCTAAAATGAATGAAATAAATAATTGCGTTAATAGATGATATTTAGACATAATTTGTTAGTGATGCTTTCTATGATTGCAAGATGGATGTGTCTGCTTTGGGAGGGCCCTGAAGAAGAAGAAGAAGAAAAAACCTGTCTTTAATCAGACCCTGAAGTTCAAAGCCAACGCCAGACACTCATTAACCGCTCGTTAATTAATTCATCCTGCGTCCGCCTTCTCTTTCTCACTCTTCGGATTCTTTCTTCGTCTCATTCAGTGAAGAAAAGAAGAAGAAAAAAACAGAGGCGTTTTACTTTCTCTCCATTATAACGATACCATGATCAAGAGATCGAGATATCATGGTTTTATACCAGTGGTTCACAAACTGTGGATGGACCTTTAAAAGATTTAATGAAATATCCTGAGCTTGCAGGCCCGTTTTTTAAATACTCTTTTATTTTATTAATTATCAAACCGAGTTTCCTCAATACTTTATTTAATTTTCAGCTATTCGTGTTTCTGAAATGTTGGGGATAATAATTTTTAGTCTTACTATGTAAGACCCAGGCGAAATCTACATACCGGGCGGCCTTAGTATTTAACATACTCCAACATTCTTTTGATCATTGTGTTTAAAAATGTCTGAAACATGTGAAGAGAAATAATTTCCAATTATTATTTTTTCAGTCTGACTGTATGTCTATCTGGATTCCTACACCCTTAATATCTCACGAACGGAAAGTCAAAGAAAGCTTGTTCTTATGCCAAAATGTTTATACTATCAATTTGGAAGATTTCAGACTCTTTAATTTTGGAACTTACACTATAAAAATCAGAAAACTTCATTGATTTTATTGAAATTTTAAGGCTCCTGTAATATAATATAAGTATAAAAGAGCGTACTATATGTCTTGAAACGGTTTTCGATTTTTCCTTTTTATTTTATAATTCTCAAAATTCATTGATAATCGCTTATCATAATGTAATTGATGGTTATAGTTCATTTGTGGTTGTAAAAAATACATTATAATGGTTTTATTGTTTTACATTTATTTGTTAAAACCGACGTTTCGAGATTTATCAGGGTAACAAAAAGTCAATGAAGTAGTTCAAATCATAATTACTTCCTGTCTCCTTTAAATATATCTCAATAACACATAATCATCAAATTGTTTTTTTTTTCTATTCGAGATGGAAAAATTTATAATGTTTTTTTGGCATTGTCAAAAGAGACAGGAAGTAATTGCGATTTGAACTACTTTCATTAACTTTTTGTTACCCTGAAGAAGGAGAGAATAAATCTCCAAAACGTCGGTTTTAACAAATAAATGTAACAATAAAACCATTATAGTCTTATTTTTTACAACCACCGTGGACTGCCTTCATCAACATCCAATTACATATTTATACCAGTCCGTCTCCTAAAGAAAAACGCTATCAGCTTAATATAATTTTTCAAATTTCACATTAGATTTATTTCATTTGATAATAAAGACTGGTCGGGCAGTCTACCTTCACTTTGATCTACTTCCAGGGGTAAGTAAAAGCTAATCCACCTTTCTATCTTAGAGGCTCTGACTAAGTACTTTCAATAAATATTTTTTTGATTGCTATGAAATAATTAGTTTGGATGTAAAAAATTACCATATCTCTGGTTTTCGTGTACGGCTTGCACTTAGCCTCTTTGTTTTTATTAATATTTTTCTACCTTATTATAAAATTGTTTTTGACGTTCACAATGATGTATTAAAAAAAATGATTTTATACGTTTATTTTATTTTATTTTTTTTAATTTTCGAATATCCAGTTTTTTTATGTTGGGTATAGAAATAGATGCTAGCCAGGACGCGCCGCGCCGTCCTGTCGCGCTGTAGTTAAACCTTTAACTGATATGATAATTTAGTTATCGCAATACCAGGGGCTCCCCAGGATCGAGCTGTGGCTAATAAATGACCAGGCTGATGCTGCTCCTGGCAAACAGCGACAGATTTGAACATGATTGTGTCCCACCATCTGCTCGCTAAAGCTTTCGAGTCAGTTTGTCTGTAAAACAATTTTAAAATGAGGTAGACAAAATATCAATTAAAAAAAGCGCATATGCAATCAAATACTTATGCCAAAACGGTTTTTAGTTCATCATTCACAATTAATTTTTTATTTAATTTATAAATTTTAAGTGAATATCAGACGTCGAGTGCCTGCCTACATGTAAACCAATTTACTTTCAACCTCATATTTTGCTTTGTATGCAACTAGGGATTGTAAATTTACCGAATTTTTCATTTACCGATAATTCGGTAAATGAAAATTAAAAATAGCGGTTTACCTGTAAATTTTTTTTCCTGAAAAATAAAAATTAAGGTGATAAAAAATATAAGTCATTTTGATTTCATTTCATATATTTTATTTCAAAGATATAAAATATAAAAAATATAAAATTAAAGTGTTATTGTAAAGCTAAACAAACTATAATAATTTTTAGAAACAGAAATAAAATAATACAGAAAAATAAAAATTTATTTAAGGCTCAAATTTTAATGTTATTTCACAATAATATTTCATTAGTTTAGTATCCTGTCACCTGTCATAATGTGGTGTATTCAAAGTCGCTATTAATTTAAAAAATACGTGAAATATTTATTTTATTATTATTTTTAAATATTAAAAAAGGAGATATTTACTTACTCTTTAAGAAAAAGGTTGATTGTAACCATTTTAAACTTTTAAAAATCTCTAAAAACTACAGAAAACAAATCACATATATAGTATATATGCTAACTGGCGGTTTCTATACGATTTGCAGCGGCTCTCAAACCCCAAAAAGTTTATTTTAAAATTAAACAAAAATATCTCTCATAAAATTAATAATTATGTATATTTTTACTTACACTTACCTTTTTTTCTAACGGTAAATTTACCGAACGTTTTTTTTATCAATTTATAGGTAAATCCGTAAACCGGTATACAATCCCTATATGCAACCAACTTGTAAAGGCTTTTGGCGTAAATAAAAAAAATCAAAGTTTTTTCCATAAGATAGCGAAAATGATTCAAATATGAAATCTGGAAAATTTTATTCATATTCTAACGTTAAAAAGATTGATAAATTTTAAATTAAAGCTAAACTGAGATTCATAAATGACACTGTATGAAGATACTCTTGACGTTCTGAGATATTAAGGATGCACAGCATCCACAGCATCCACGGACCGCAATGGGTACTGGTACACGAGTTTCTATTACTTAACTGAACTTTTGTGCCAAGTTTTTAGCTCAAACCATTCCCTGAAGGATTACCAGAAGCATACTTAGGCTAGTTGTCGGTTTGTAAAGTCTTTGTTAAAGTTAACAAAGGGTAAAACCTAGAATTCACCTTGTGCCACCTGCGGGATGGCCAATCAGATGAAAGTGCGTGTCATCCGGCCGGGCACAAAGGTGAATTTAAGGTTATACCCTTTGTTAATTTTAACAAAGACTTTACAAACCGACATACAACTGGCCTTTATTCTCCAATTTCTTCTTCAAGTTATATCCTAAATTTCCCTCTTGTTATTATTTCGCATAATCTAATAATAATAATAATAAAAGATTACGATCTTGTAGGGCCGCATTACTATCTGCCCGGGTTAAACACGCCTGGCTTATACAATCTGACATGAAAAGTGAGCGGTCGGTTTTTCAAGTCACGAAAATCCCCTGTAATAAAATGTGGTTGAAGAGGAAATCAAGTTAACATTCATGCACTTGCCACCATTTCAGAAGCTCAAAGCAATTTGGCAAAATAGGAAAAAATCCGGATTCATTTATCATAAAATGAAAAGTTAACGATCCCTTTAGAAACGTTTTTAGATTCAACCTCCGCGGTCGAGCTTTAGAAACTACACTCAACCCATCAATTTCAAAATGGGGATAATGGAATATTTCAATCAAAAGATTGAATTTTTTTTTTCTATCAATGTTTTATATTCTAATCAACTTTCAAATATGCAGTTCTCTGATTTTACCTTAGCTAAAAATTTAAGCCAATTTCATCCAGTTTAATTTTTCATTCGTTGAATGCTTCCCCTTATATAATAATAATTAGTCCAGATTAATTTGCAGCCACGCTGACCTAATGCTGCCGACAGGGGTGCTGATGCCGTCGGTATATTTGTGTTTTGAGTCGAGATAAGTCGAGGCAAATTTGAAATATAATTGTAATTTTAACTCGAATTTTAAAATGAAAGACTCTAAATTGAGTTTAAATTAAGAAACATTAAATATATTGATAATTATCCCCCTCCTTCACCACTAAAATTAAATATCAATCATTTTTCTTTTGCGCATAAATACAGTTAAATTAACGCACTTATTTTGATTTGTATAATTTATAATAATGTTCGAACGAAGTAATAAATT
>JALMQS010000153.1:31116510-31362309 GCA_024734495.1 Forficula auricularia
ATATATATTTGTTTTATTAGTGAAACCCACCTAGAAAAATATATTTTTACTTATTATATATTCATTGCCGTTATTATGCAAGTATGTACTACTATACACGTATATACCTATATAATTTAGTTTCTTCAAGTTTACATTCTAATAACTGCTTCGATTAATTGTACATATAGTTTACACTCAAGCTTAATCCCAATCCAATCCTAAACGGAATGGGATTTAGGTTACATCGATTAAACTTGAATTATCTCACGCCTATATTCAGAGTGAAATTAGATTAAAAACTCAGAATTTCAAATCGATTAAGTTGTAAACATGACAGTAAACCATTTACAATGTTAATTTTTATAGAAAAAAGTTTATTTACTAACAACAAGGTTAAATACAGTTTTTATTTTAATTATAATTTTTTGTTTTCTTTAAATGATAACCCTTACAATTGAAATGTATACAATAATAAATATTTACACCACAATCAATTCACTTCTAATTAGCTTGAAAAAGAGAATTGGATAAAATACAATTCAGATCCGGAGTGAATTGGACTTTACAATCATTTCTAGGACCATGGTGCATACAATATTAACCAAAACTTCAATTCTGTTTCACATAAATATATTCACTGCTACCTTTTATGCTGCATCATTCTCAAAACTAGCTTTTAGTTAAAATATTAAAATATATTTCTTGTGAAAAATATTTATTTATTCATATAGTTAATGATATTAAAATTAACTTCATTTCCATTTATCAAACATGCAACAATCGATTATCGAACACTCTGTGCTGCTAAGTTCTTCTTTTAAAACTATAAGTAATAGTAATTAGTAAAGTAAAGGGAGTGTGGTTTCACTGTGAATGAAATAAAACTCAAGGAGGCTTATACAAGCTCAATATATTTCGGATTATTGGTCCATCATCAGGAGTTTTCAGATTAAAAACTGCTTTTAATCTGTAAACTCCTGAGTTTTTGAATTCGATATATTTCGGGGGTGAGCCCATCATCAGGAGTGAAAAAAAACTCTTTTTTGTGAAACCTACCTCGCATCTTGCTCAAGTTTTATTATTATATTAAAATGTTTCACCTAGAACCAACACCTAACTTCTTAAAAGTTATTATGTAAACTCCTGATGATGGACTAATAATCCCAAATATATTGAGTTTCTATAAATCTCTTTGAGTTTTATTTCATTCACTGTGAAACTACACTCCCTTTACTTGATTAATTAATATCATGTTTCACCTAAAACCTACACCACTTCCCCTAAGTAAAATATAAGTAATAGCTTTTATGATAATTTAATGTTCTCGGATATAAGTTCATTTATCCATTTTTGTCATACTTTATTTATATGTTTTAATATGTAGATTTAGTGTGAGAAAATGTAGCAGACAAATATCTGGTTAAATTTTAACAAGGTGCGAGGCTTAAATTTACCTTTCTTGCTTAGAAACCACAAACGTTATACTCTCAGGCAACCAGTCCGTTCAATAATATTAAAATATAAAAATAAATTTAATTTGCTGTATTATATTTATTCAAAAACTCCAAACCCTTGGTGTTTATGCTAACTTCATTTACACAAACATGTCCTGCTAACTTCATCATGGCTTTTATATTAAAACATCATTTTTTTTTACTATCCTATTTGTGTAAAAAGAGAAGATTTTTCTTTAAATATGACCAAAGGGTGAGTAGAATTTATAATTAATTAAACAATGTTTTGGACAAACAACATGTTAATACAATCTACCGCATTGTATATTAACATGATAAAACTTTTCTCTTACCTTTTCATCCAGCCTTTATATGAGTGCTATTTTAATCTTTTAACTTGTAAATTTTGTTTTTAATACTTTAGGGAAAAGCGGTTTGAGGATGGGGCTGGGGGAGTAAGGGCACAAAAACTTTTTTATAGCTCGTAGATATATTTAATTAATTTGACAACGTTATGACAAGTAAAAAAAAAAATACAAAATTATTTATTTAGGCAAAAGGCAAATCAATCTCACTCGATCATGTAACTAATGAATGTACGACTGTCGAATTTGTGTCGCGGTACCCCCATATGTTGTTCTGGATTACAAGGGCCATTTGACCTCTCTCTGGCTGAAATGATTGATCAGCCGAAAGGGCTTAAGTCTTGATCTGTGAAAAGTTCACTCCGTGAAGAGTGAGAGAATGAAGTAACTTTTGAGGTTGGTTGACACCCAAGGAAATAACTAAAAGGATCGAAGAAAGAACGAAATTCATAACCTGTCGGATGTCACATTCGCTCACGACACACAAGCTAAATACATTCCTTCCTATGGTTTCGACAAGTTATAAATTCTTGAATTCACAGAGATTGAGTTATGATTCAAAACAAAATGAATAATTAAATCACGCAATCAATTAAAAGCGACCGTAATTTACTGGCTAGTGCAGGGGTCGGCAAGGCAGGGTAAATTACCCTAATGGGGTAAAATGAAAATTTTGGAAGTAAAGATATATGTATATGGAAAAAACTATAAAAAACATAGAAAAAATTAAATCGCATAGTATTAATTAAAATTAATCATCATTGGGATTCAGTTCCATAATTTATTAATGTAATTTTGTTTTTCAGAGGATGAGGAACAAAATAAGTGTTTGTTTACGACTTATCAATTGCAACGTTTCGCCACTTTTATTGCAGCTTCTTCAGGCTCTTGATAAATAAAGCTCCAAACACTTTGTCATTTTTTTAAGCTCTGCCATTATTATACATACGGACCTCGAATACACCGACTTGATCATCAACAACTCAAAACACCAATATCAAAAAATATACAATCATAACTTTACAATTTCACTGGTAAACAAAAACATTTCAAAATTAGTCAAAATATTATAAAACCTTTACATGCACAACTATGTACAAAAATCAGTTAAAATATCTTAAAATATATATATAGCGACGGGAATTTTTCCTTTATAAATTAATTTATCTTTGTTACTCTACGTTGGTCAAATTCAAATCCTGAAATAGTTTATAATATTTTGACTAATTTTGAAATGTTTTTAATTTTACCAGTGAAATTGTAAGAGTTATGATTGTATATTTTTTGATATTGGTGTTTTTGAGTTGTTGATGATAAAATAGAGATGTATTCGAGTGTCTGTATGTATATTAATGGCAGAGCTTAAAAAAATGACAAAGTGTTTGGAGCTTTATTTATCAAGAGCCTGAAGAAGCTGCAATAAAAGTGGCGATACGTTGCAATTGATAAGTCGTAAACAAACACTTATTTTGTTCCTCATCCTCTGAAAAACAAAAATTACATTAAAATTAATCTTATATTAAAAAACCCCAATTTTGATTTTAATGTTCAATTCAGAGGCGGGCTATCAGACAGATAGGATATCCAGCATTAACTGACAGCGAGGGGTGAACCGAGACCTAATATCGTGTACCTCTACTTCCACTTTCATTTCCAAGTAGAAAACAATAGAGGAAGGGGCATTATCTAATGAGTTCCAAAATAATTCCATATAATTCCAAAGACGTGTACACCTAATTCCAATCGCGGTTCACTCCTCGACTCCCTAGCACATTGTAGATCAGATATTACTATGTCTTTTGTTCTGAGGAGATAAAATCAATAATCTCTGCAAAGGCTTTATTTGTGCGAAATACACGATTTTCTAAGACTCAATATCCCTACGTGCTTAAATTGAATACTAACCAAACAAACGCATTCGGCAATTTGTTTATCCTTATGACATATATACCCTGGAACTTTATTCCTCCATATTTCCAACAACATATAATCTTTAATCGCATCCACGAATACATTCAACTCCGACCCAATCCCTAAATCTCTTCTTATTTCCAAGATACAAGGGTCTACCGCGGACTTCAGAGGTTATACCTTTTTGGTGCAACTTTTTGTATCAGTATCATTATAAAAAAAAATTATAAAAAAATGAACCAACATTTCTCTAAAATCTGAAGTTTTTAATTAAATTTTTTATTTCATAAGGAGAATTTTATTAATTTTTTTCTATCATCTACTTTTTTTACTATATTTATTTTATCGTATATAACTTATATTTTTCATATTTATGACAGTATTCTCCGTATAAATTGATTGATTAAAGAATTTTAAATTTAATAGATCTTTAATTTTCTCCCTTTCGAAATGAGGGAGTAATTTCGGCGAAATTAATAATATTTTGGAGTAATATAGGTAAACAAGTTTCCTGATCCCTGTGCTCGAGCGATCGACTTTCAATATATTGGGAAATTAATCTCGTTTCAGTCAGAAAAATTTTCACTTTTGATACAAATTCAATCATCATCATTGAGTATACAGTCCTAAGACTGGTTTGATGCAACAATCCGTCTCCACTCGACTCTGTCCCCCGCCAGCTGTTTGACCTCTCTATATGTCTGGCATCCCATATTCCCAATTATTTGGTTGAATGCCTCATCAAATCCAACGGAAAACCACCATTGAGAACAATTTTTTGAGAGAAAAATACTTTGGAGAGTATATTCTACATAGATAGTTGATGCGTACAAAGCTTACTTGATGTATTGTTAATCTTTCTATTGTTTATATTGATATTTATATATTGTTGTTAAATAAATGTTTTTAATGAGATTACGAGTTCTTAATTAAAATGATCGTAATATTGGCGCCCGAACAATGTGAAAATGATAAGAAAACCTAGTAGACCACTAGCGAAGAGGAATAAGAAAAATGATTTTGCGAATATGGAAATAACGAGGGAGGAGATATCGAAGATCAAGGATCATATAAAAAAAGGTGAGCATAGAGTAATGGATTTGGAAGAGGAGGTGAATAAATTAAAAAATGAATTCGAAAAAATAATAAAAAAATTAAAAGATGATTTGGAAGAGGAAAAAAACAAGAGGATAGAGTTGGAAGAAATAATAAAAAGGAAGGAAAATTCGGAAAAGGGAAGTGATTTCGAGATTAATAGGAATATTCAATTAGCAGACGTGGGAAAATTCCTTCCGGTGTTTAGAGCTCTCCCAGAGGAAGATCCGAAGTTATTTTTAAAAAAGGTCGAGAATACTCTATTAAAATATAAAGTACCGGAAGATGTTTGGCTCGTGGTGGTTTCGGATCAGTTGTTAGATAAGGCCAAGACATGGTGGCGGGTGGTCAATCAATTTCCAGCGTTGGATTGGAAAGATTTTAAAATGAAATTTCTCCGAGAATACGATAGTTTAATCGTAGTCTCAAAGTTAAAGGTTATGTTTTATGAGGAGAAACAAAGAAAAGACGAACCTATAAGGTTATTTATTGAGAATAAGATGGCTTTATATAAGAGAGTTTTTCCGGACGAAGATGCTGGTTCAATCCTTCAAGTTTTAGTGGAGATGATTACTCCACGTGTTAGATCGTCCATTAGGGGAATGAAATTCACTGATATTGAAGGGTTTATGCAGACGGTAGAAGAAATAGAAAGGGATTTAAAGGATATGGATAAAGAAGAGAAGACAAGTCCCACTCAGGATAGAAGTTGCATTCAGGATAGACGTTTTTGTGGATTCTGTAGGCGGGAAGGACATGGGGAAGACACTTGCTTCAAGAAGGGAAACGAGTGGAGGGGCAAGGAAAAAGGGAGTTCCTTGTCCAAAAAGCAGTAGGATTCCCTAAGAAAGTAGGAATAGAAAGTGAGATCGGTAGTCATATTATTTGTTGTGTGAATAAATTTTCGGAAATCATTAGTCCATCAATGGAATTACAAATAGAGGAAAGTAGAAGGGCATTAACTAATGAAGATGATTTAATTCCGTACTGGTTGAAGGAAGTCAAGGAGGATGAGTTGAATATAATGGAAGAGGAGAAACTAGATGCTGGTCAGATGAAATTAAATCAAAATAAGGAAGAGTTACTTCATCAAATAAAATTATATTTAGAAAAATCGATGGATGGAGCAAAAATTATTGAAAACAGTCAAGAAAGGGGAAGGTTAGTTAAATATCATTCGAGTTATTTTAAACCTAGGAAGAAAGAAGAATGATCCTGTGGGAAGCTGCGTCCGTGTTCTAAGGAGGGGAGAATTGATGCGTACAAAGCTTACTTGATGTATTGTTAATCTTTCTATTGTTTATATTGATATTTATATATTGTTGTTAAATAAATGTTTTTAATGAGATTACGAGTTCTTAATTAAAATGATCGTAATATAGTAATGGCCAAAGCTTGGAATCTAGTACCTATGCCACTCGAAAAATCAATAAATAATTAATTATTATTGAAGATTGAATGAAAGGCAGTCAAAGCATAAAGATAAAGATGATTCCCAATAAAAGAAGATTTATTGGGAATCAAATTTATACTTCGATTAAACTCTGAATTTTCCGAGTAAAATCATGCAATTAATTAATTATTAATATTAAAGAAAATCATTGGAGATTGTCAAGTACTAAACCCAATACCCAAGCTGTTATAAATGATTTTTATTTTATGTCAGGTTGTATTCACCTACTTGGGAATCACACCCGAGTGCCAAAATGCAATGGCTATTCCTTAGAGGGGAAAACAATCTGACATTAATAACATTCATAAGAATTTTGCTGGTTTGGTGTGTACTGGATATATTAATTTTTATTGTTAAGGATAAATAAAATTGAATTGCTTCTTTCCAGTAATTTGTTTTGTTATTCAAATGGTTAATCCAAGTGTTTCGGGAGCGCTCTCGGCATCTCTTCCTCAGTGGAGGCCACTCCCCCACCAATGTGCCGACCCCATCAGTTTGTACAGAACATTGATAAAACCTCGATCACACAACACACACATACATATATATATATATATTTACTACAATTCTCATCTGTCTGATTCTTTGGGTCCTATCTTTTTTCAACTCTTGGTTCACTATCAAAACGAGTCAGGTCCCAAGTGCACCAAAATAGGGCAGTGACCGGACAAATGTTTTAACTTTCGCTTTCATTTAATGTTTACATATATATATATATATACAAATTCAAAATGAGATAACAAACGAATATATACAATTATTTACATCTTTTTATAATGAAGTCTGAATTTTGTGTTGTGTGATCGAGCTTTTATCAATGTTCTGTACAAACTGATGGGGTCGGCACATTGGTGGGGGAGTGGTTTCCACTGAGGAAGAGATGCCGAGAGCGCTCTAGAAATATTTGGATTAACCATTTTAATAACAAAATAGATTGCTGGAAAGAAGCAATTCAATTTTATTTATCTTTAACAATAAAAAATTAATAACATTCGTAATAATTTTTTACTCATAAATATAAAATATTTCAAGTCAACTCATTTTAAGTCTAAACATAATAGTCAAACCAGGTAGGTTAAATAATTCATATTTGGAAAAAAAATATTTTACTCTGTGTACCATAAGAAGCTTAATGCCTCTACACTTTATTTATAATGTGAAAAAAATTGCAAGTGAAAGTCATTAAGTAAATATGTTAAATTTAAAAAGGAAATCTGATATAAAAGTAATCGAGTACTGGCAAAATTTAGAGGTTTACGGAGATACAGGCAGTAAACTTCTAGGAGACCCAGTACGAACTACGTGCTTCTAAGGGCCGGTTGTATGCCGCAAAGTAAATGCTTTTTAAAAGTAACAAAGGGTAGATGGTAAATGGAGGGACTGGGATGCCCAATCAGATGAAATTGCCTGTCATTTGATTGGTCATCCCAGCCGGCACAAGGTGAATTTTAAGGTTTTACCCTTTGCCAACGTTTAAAAGGAGTTTACCAACCGACATACAACTGGCCCTAAGGAACATGGGCGTATGCTAAAAATTTTCTAGGGGAATGAGTAAAGTTAAGAAATTTACTAATAAATTTTTATTATAGTTCATCTTTTGCCCTTCTCCCCTGCTGACTGACGCCCATAGCCATATCTTGAATAATATAACTCAACAGCGTTGTATTGTAAAATTGCAACTGGAGTAAACATTTCGATATCGATTTTATTTTTTAAGTATATTTACAATTCATTGATTAAATTCCTTTTCACTTAATTTTTTTTAGTAATGAAATTAAAATTACTAAAGAAAATAAAAGAGGGTGTCACTATTAATTTGATCTAATATGTTCTTAGATAAGTTTGTTTATATATCAGAGGAACTGTCACTGACTGCTTCGGGAGATGAATCTATAAGTATCAAATCTAACTATGGTCAATCTTAAATAACGAGCTTTTCGTGCGTGCCTTCGGCCTTCTTAATTTAAAATGAATTGGAGTCTTTCATTTCAAAATTCGAGTCCAAATTAGAATTATATTTCAAATTTGCCTGGTTAATGAAAATCGATTGGAGCCATCAGTTTAAAATACGCGCTGACAATTATATATCAAATTTGCCTCGTTAATTAATATATATTTACTGTTTCTTAATTTAAAATCTATTGGTGTTTTTTCATTTTCATTCGAGTTCAAATGAATACAATATTATCTCGACACAAAGTCCAAATCAAAAATATATAGTTTTAGTAACAGAAATCAAGATACAAATATTAATGTTGCATTGGTGTAATCGCTAGAGCTGATGCCCATAGTTCAAGAGTTCGTCGATGAACACTCAATACTGGCCAATGTACATGGTTATCACAAAAAATACCATCACACTAAATAAAATTGCGATAATAAAAACCCTCTATAACACAGTTATAAAATGGGAAAAACTCAATAACAAAAGACTCATAATGCAATGCCACCGCTGCCAACGCCACCTACATGGAACTACCAATTGTTTTATGCCCCCCAAGTGCCTGAAATGTGGAGAAGGGCACCTGTCTAGGGATTGTAAATACCCAAGAGATACCCCCCCTAAATGTGCTAATTGTGGCCAGGCCCACCTAGCGAGCAGTACTACCTGCCCCATCTACCTGGAAAAACTAAACAGCTTAAAAAAACAACCACATGAAGAAACAAGAAAAAAACAAAGCAAACAAAAAGAATCCCTCCTCCCCAAATGGACAAAGAAAATTTCCCCACAATGACACACAGAGAAATACCACCCAAAGAAACTCCAGAAACTCCATTAACCTCAATATGGTCAAAGACAATCACGAACAAAGAAACCGAACAACAAAACCAGGTAGGCAGTACCCAATTTATGGAACTCATAAACGAAATTAAAAATCTAAATAACATGTGTAATATAAGTGAAATGCTTAGAGCAATAAAAGACCTTAATACATTATTAAAAGACACAACTGATAAAAATAATAAATTCTTAATAATGATTAACTTTGTAAACACTAATATTAATAATTATGCTATTTAAAATCAATATTTGTAGTTGGAATGCAAATGGTGTATCAAACAAAATAGAACACCTTAAAAATTATATTAAGTATAGAAAAATAGATATTATGCTATTAAATGAAACAAAACTTAAAGTAGGGAAAAAACTAAAAATACCAGGCTACACAGTAGTAAGGAAGGATCGTAGAGACCAAAATGGACTGGGTGGCGGAGTTGCAATACTAATCAAAAACACTATCGACTTTAAAGAGATCGATTCAATAGACGGATGTACATTAGAACATGCCATAATACAACTAGCAGATAATACCATCATAGCTTCTGTCTATAACCCTCCCCGAAACCATTTTACAATAAATGAACTAAACAAGCTAACATCCATAGGAAACAAATTATTAATAATTGGTGACTTTAACGCAAGGCATCAACTGTGGAACTGCCAAACGAATAATACTAATGGGGGGACCCTGCATTCATTCTTAAGCACCACAGAAAATATCCTATTATTCACAGACACACCAACACATTATCCATCCAATAATCAAACACCCTCTACAATAGACATAATCATTAATAAAAATATTACAAATATCTCACATCCCATTTCAGATCCAAAACTCACATCTGATCACAACCCGATTATTTTCTCCATTCACACCAACACAATACACACACAAGCCACTAAAACAATCACATCATACACAAACACAAATTGGAATGTTTATAGAACCGACCTTGACAAATATATAAAAATTACTCCTGAATTGACAACAGCTGAATCAATTGACTCTGCTGTTGAAAATTTAACAAATGGGATATTATGGGCAAAGGGAAGGAACAGCGTGAAAATCAAAATAAAAAAATACCAAGACAAATTACCGGAACATATAATTCAGAAAATAAAATTAAAAAACAAACTCAGAAAACGATGGCAAACAACAAATGAAACACAGCTTAAAGCCGATATCAATCATCTAAGCAAACAAATTAGTATAGAAATTAATGAACACAAAAATAACACTTGGAATCGTAAACTAAATCGACTCTCTGTACATGACAACTCACTATGGAAAATTGCTAAAAATCTTAGGCGACCATTCGAAAAAATTCCCACCCTCACCACAAATAACAAAGACTATATTTCTGAAAAAGCTAAAACAGAAATATTAGCCGAAACATTTGAAAAAATCCACCAAATAGACACAAACCAGAACGCACAACAACTAGAGATAGAAAAAACTGCACAAAATCACAACAAACAAATAATACAATTAAACGAAACAGAACTGAGAGAAGTAATTACGAATCCAAATGAAATAATTAAATTTGTCAAAAAATTAAGAAATAATAAAGCCCCCGGGATAGATGGAATCGACAATCTATTAATTAAAAACCTTTCTAAAAAAGCTGTGGTTCAAATGATGTATGTCATTAATGCAATATTCAAAATACAATATTTCCCAACCAGATGGAAGGTAGCAACAATAATACCAATAGCCAAGCCAAGCAAAAACAACAAACAACCACAAAATTACAGACCAATCAGCTTACTAAACTCATTAGCAAAAATTACAGAAAAAATTATATTAAACAGAATAGAAACACATGATAACAAACACAAAATAACAATAGATTCGCAATTCGGATTCAGACCAAAACATAATACAACACAACAAATAGTTAGAATTACAACTCACATAATGGAGACATATCACCAAAGAAAAAATACAGCAATGGTACTTCTGGACATCGAGAAGGCCTTCGATCGGGTTTGGCACGAAGGACTCATACACAAATTAATTAAATATAAATTTCCACCGTATCTAATCAAACTAATACACTCATATTTGCAAAACAGACAATATAGAGTCAAAATCAACAACTCCCATTCTAATCTAAAAACTATTAACGCAGGGGTTCCCCAAGGATCTGTATTAGGCCCTAAACTGTTCATTCTTTTTGTCAACGATATCCCACAAATAAAACAACACACGAATCTGGCACTCTACGCGGATGACACGGCGGTATTCGCCAGATCATTCAATGCTGGAGTGGCAAATAAGCAGAACCAAATCCACATTGATCAAATAGTAAATTATTTCAAAAAATGGAAAATCAATCTAAATTCATCTAAAACAGAAAACATACTATTCACTAAAAAATACACAAACAATAGAATAATAGAGCAACTGAAAGTAGACGGACAGATAATCCCCGTTAAAAATACAACCAAATATTTGGGCATCCATCTAGACCGCAGACTAACCTTCAAAGAACACATCAAAAACTCACTAAGAAAGAGCTATGGAAATATGAGAAATCTTTTTCCGCTTCTATCTCGGAATTCTTGCCTTTCACTCAAAAATAAAAAACTCCTATATAAAACAATTCTTAGACCTGCACTCACGTATGCTGCTCCAGCGTGGTGCCACACCAGCAAAACTACACAGAAACCCCTACAAACATTCCAAAACAAGTGCTTGCGATTAATATTAGATCGCAACACATCCACTTCAAACAAACAACTACACAAATTAGCAGAGATAGAAACAATTAATGAACATATAATCAAAATTTCAAAATCATTTTATACAAACCAACTAAAATACAATAAACTCACCAATACAATTAAAAAAACAATAGAAAATAGCTTTGGCAGCAAAAAGAAGTATATAAACATCTATAGAAAAATAGGCGTAATAAACTGAAATCAATTAAAATCAACACCTAACCGACTACCAAAAGCAGGGTTTTTATTTGTCTAGAATCTTTCCCTGCATATAAAATAAAATTAAAATAAAATTAAATATGTAAATATTTATATTAAGGATAATTAAAAAATTGTATAATAAACCTAATTATACTCATATTTGTAAACATTATTAAATATTAAGAACAAAATTAAAATATATTAGTAGTGTAAGCTCATTGGGCAGGAAACTATTTATAAGGAACAATTAAAAAACATTTGTAAATTTCATATAATCATGTATATCTGTTGTACTTGTAATGTATTGATTTACAATGTTGAATCTGTAAATATTAAATTTATAAATAAAACTTTTAAATTGAAAAAAAAAAAAAAGAGTTCGTCGGTTCGATTCTAGGCAAGAGCGTAATTTTTTTAAAGAAAATTCTCTCAGCGTTGTTACAAATTAATCTAGACAAATATATATAGTATTGACAATTTCTTGAATAACATGTTTGACACTCGGGTTCGAAAATTATTACAGGTTGTCCCGTATCACAATGATAAACCGTGAACAGAGGATGGGCCAGTTTATGACGATCCAGAACTTAAAAATTTTTTTTAATAAAAGCCACATAGTTTTCGAGTTATAGGCATTTTTTTGAAAATGTTGAAACTCGCTACCCTGCCCTAAATATCAAGGTCTGTGGCTCGAAATTTAGATAATAAAAATTAAGTAAAATTACGAGGTGGGTTTCACATAAAATAAAATAAAACAAAAATGAGTTTTGATTTCGATATATTTCGGGTGGTCAGCCCATCTTATTTTATGTGAAACCCATCACGTAATTTTAATTAATTTTTATTATTAAAAAATGTTTCACCTTGAACCAACACCTATCCGCTTAAAAATTAGAAATTTACATATTTTATTATTATAATTTTTGTTACGCAATACTGAATAATCCTGCTATAAACACAAAATTCAAAATAAGTACTAAACTTTCGAAGAAAAAAAAATATTTTTGCCGGACTTATGTTTTAAACAATTTTATCAGCTAGCTTTGAATCATCTTTAATGTAAAAAAAGTTATCTGATCAAAATTTTTAAAAACATTAGTCCGGAAAAAATATTTTTTTCTTCAAAAGTATAAGGTGGTACTTAAGATTTTATTTTGAATTCTTCTCAATAGCAGGATTATTCACGATTGTATAACAAAAATTAGAATAATAAAAACTATATGTAAATTTCTAGCCACAGCATCTTGATATTTGATTCCGCGACATTTCAGCCCCCGACAGAGCATCCCCAGACAAAATATCCCCCGACAAAATATCCTTCAGACAAAATATCTCATGAAAAAATAACCCTTCCTCTCGTGAATCTTATGAGTAATGCAAATTGACTTGATATATATTAACCGAACCTCCGAAAGTTTAGTCCGGGTGGGGTGTGTTTCAGGCTCCCATTTTTTTTTCTAATCAAACACACACACATTGAAAACCGAACCAGCCAATCGTCGGGCGGGGTGTGTTTGGGGTTCCCATTTTTTCCTAATCAAACACGACAGACAGCAGAACTTTCAAACGGCTAATTAGCCGCCAAAATATGAAAGTCTCTTTATATTATTCAAAACTATGATTATAAGCTTCTCGCTTAATCTCATTTGTATTCTCCCTTATACTGGGAAATATTTTCTCAGAAGATATTATGTCGGGGAGTCGGGGGATATTTTGTCTGAAGGATATTTTGTCGGGGGATGTTTTGTCGGGGGGTTGAAATGTCGCGGTACCTTGATATTTAGGGCAGGGTAGATAATTTCAACATTTTCAATAAAATGCCTATAACTCAAAAACTGAGACTTTTATTAAAAAAAATGTTTAAGTTCTGGTCCGTCATAAGCTGGCCTATCCCCTGTTCACGGTTTATCGTTGTGATACGGGACAACCTGTCTGTACGTAATATATAAATAAGAGAGGTGGTGTGCACGAGACATGGTAGAATTTTTAAAATTATTTTCCGCCAACGTATCAAATAACAACAAAAAAATATCCCTAAGCTTTTGTCTTGTTTTTTTATTATTAAACATGTCCTATTTGTTCTATAGTACCAAATAGAGTGGGAGGAGAGATTGGATAAAAACCATAAACTTTTTTTTATTAAAAAATAATTCATTATTTTGTTTTTAACGAAATGAACAATGCCTCGTGCACAGAGAGATACATACAATGATTTTAGCCGCTTTATCCTATTAGCTCCCTTGGACTGTGACATGGAGTATACTTCAGGAACAAAACCCCTGCTAATAATTCGAAAACCAACTTGTCATCCTATCAACTCCACTTAACCAGCAGGTATTAACAATGAATTATTCAAATACATTTCCCATAACTAAGTGTCTCTAAATCACCCGAGAAAGTCTTTACTAAGAGAATCGTTTCTATAAATAAATCATTGAGTAAAACCCAACCCTGAGTGAAAATTTCTAAAAATTTTATTTGGAATATTTGACAACTGATAAATGACATACGCACACAAACACACAAACATGTGTATATTATCTGTGTTGTTTAATATTTCCGTAGTCAGATTGTAAATGATTTTCCATTTATCGAACATTGTTTCATGAATCATAATTTGATAGCAATTTTTTAACATAGTAAATAATGCAAATAAGACAGGAATTATTTATTGTTAGAAAAACGTCAAAAGTATGTCTTATTTCTAAGTATAAAAGAACTAAATATGACATTTTTTAAACGCTTAATATTATTAGCATCCTTGTATCTTGTATCTAAGTTGTATGTAAACAAATCTAGAAAGTCGATTTTATCCTACTTGTAATTTTGAAATAAAGCGCATAGTAGGTACATACTTTGACCGCAGACACTCCCAGACGTTTATATATATATATATTTTTTTAAAAGCACTGAACTTTTAAGAGAGATTGAAATATAGAAATACGCAAAATTTGACATTTCTTATACATTTATATAATAAATAATGCAAATAAGTCAGTTATTATTTATTGTTTGTAAAACGTCAAAAGTACCATAAACGTCTTATTTCTAAGTATACAAAAACTAAAGATGACATTTTTTAAACTCTTTACGGGAATTACTGATTTTATCTCATCAGACCACTTCCGTGATAGTATCTATAGAAAAGGGAGAGGGCAGAGACATTTCTTCGATGAGCTAGCGAGTCGAGGAAGTCGGTGAGGGTAGACTCGTCAATTAGCCTGACGGCTCGTTTCTGAATTGCATCTAGGGTAGCAAAAGAATATTTAGAGGCTTCTCTCCATAGATGAGAGCCGTATTCGAGACAAGGACGGATTTGGGCCTTGTAGAGGTTGAGAAGATGTGGGGGCTTGAATAATCGCTTGGACCTGAATAAGTAGCCAATCTTCCTTGCTGCAGATTTCGCCACAGGAACCGTACCTCACGAGGTTTTGTCCGGCGGAGTGTGTTTCGGGCTCACATTTTTTTGCTAATCAACAACACATTAAAAAACGCGAACCGCCAATCCTCGCATATCAATAATAGTGATAAAAAACCACTTTGAACCTTTGTATTTCAAAATTATTGGATAAAAAACACTTGGTAGGTTTCACATTAAGATTATTTCGGGTGGCTAACTCATCTTCAGGAGGAACAGAAAGTAACTGATCTGGATAAGTCAAATTTGAATACAAGTCAATGGTAAAATTTGTTTTTAAATAACAAAAGGGTAAATAAAATTTAAAATTAGTGGAGGGAGAAAGGTAGGAAGTCTATTTTGTTTAATTTTGAATGGCCTTCTGAGAAATGAGGATCTACACTCAGGTAGGTGTAGGGGGAGGAATAATTAATGAACACAAGATTGCAAATATTTAAAAAATGTAATCAATGATTGTACTTTTCTTAACTTCTAATTGATTTTTATCCAATAATTTAAAAAAATGTTTCACCAAGTATCAACACCAAATTCCTTAAAAACCTTTGTATTTCAATGAACTCTCTCCTACCCCTTCCTCGGGGAATATTTATTATTTCGCGCCCTTTTGGCTTATCCCAATTTCTTGCTTGCATCAATCTTGTTATAAGAAATTTAACCGAAAATTAAATAACTTGGAAATTAATCATAGGATAATCAAATTTGATACGCGGATGACAGAGCGGGTGGAATTTATTCCGCTACTGGTAGGTAGTGGGTGGTATTCCACTCATTTACGGGATAATTGTATCAGGACAAAAAAATGCTTCAACTATTGATGATCCAGAAAATTAGAAATGTTTTTGTTGAATGTTTTGTTGCTCAGTAGTTTTAGGGTATTTATTGAATATTTAATACCTACCCAACAAACAGGTAAAAATTAATGGAAAACTTTCATCATCAATGTAATTAATAATTCATTGATTAAAACTTTATTTATATAAAACGGAGACGAGATTTAAAGCAGTCGACCTAGTTTCAGATGTGTTTGCGTTTTAACAAAATACACTGGTAGATCCCTTCAAGAGGAGTGGAATTTCAACGCCTTCATTACTTTCATTAGAAATTGTATTATCTGCTAACGGATATTGTCTACCTCGGAATAAAAGTGCTAGCTGAATCATGGCGTTTTGGCTTACATAAAAGCTCGAATGACTGAACATCGAAAAATTACGTTTTACGAGGAATTAATTATTTTTTTCAAAATGTCATTTAGTACGTGGTATGTACGTTACCAAATTTTGTGTATGTTCTAGGTCAAAAGCTAGTGTTAATATCAAAACGAAATTTAACATATAGTTTCTTTATATTGAGATTAAGAGCTGATTAGATTTTGGTTGAAATCGAAGTAACAATTATGGGTGGGGGCTCTTAAAATATTAAAATTATGGAATTTTCAAAGTAAAAAAAAGAAACAAGAAAAATAAAATTGACTATAAAAGAGATCTATAATTTAATTAAAAAGAGAGGCATTATTTTTTTTTTTTGGGGGGGGGGGGTCAAAATTGTGGGGTTTAAAAAATAGAACTATCAATATAACTCCAGCACTTTGACCCTTTGATCGATTTGTGCAAAATTTAGCATTAAAAATGACTCACTGTGTGTAATTCATTGTGACCCAAAGGAAGGGGGAGGGGGTTCAAAAATATTTTAAAATAATAAAATTTCCAAACAAAAATCGAAGAAAGATGATATTTACAATAGACGATTCTCATTTATAAGGAGATATCATAAGATGCTAATTTGTCTAAAATCTTTCGTAATTGATTGTAAATTATTTTATTAAAATATCAAATAAAATTAATTAAGTACGTTTGAAGGTATTTGGACAGGAAGGTGTAAATCAAAAAATTGTCATTGATTTTTGCGACGTTTCGCCAGCTTTATTCTGGCTTCATCAGGCCTCTAAAAAATATACAAAAAGCAGAGTTACAGAGAATCTATGATCAACAAACAAGATGTTACATACCTCAATGAATAATATTAATATTAATATATAACAGATGTGCACATATTCAGGAATAAAATCAATTGTAATTATGTCTCTTCTTTGTTCCGAACAATGATAAATTTATATATATAAAAAAAAAGATTCATATGACAAGACTAATTATAGTATTTACTTAAATAATGATTGACACCTGCAAACGTATTTAATTAATTAAATAATATGGATGCTAAGGACTTTTACATTAAATATAATAATGGGCGCAGGTGTATGGTAAAGTCATGTGGATAAATCCGAAGGTGTTCATGCTCAAGACCTGCAATACCTACATATATGTGCATGGTTTGTACACATATCGTCAGCTGAGAATTGGAGTGATCCAAGTCCACATATCCTTATTTGGAAAAGTTGAAGTTCAAAGTTTTCAGATCCATTGTTTTTAAATCGACAAAGTACATTTATTACACTAAATTTTAGAAGATGCACAACTAAAAATAGTGTGGGACCAAGTGGAGTTGGTTCATTTTGTAAAAAGAAAGTATGTCGCAATCCCAGTTTAGTCCATCTTTGCTGTGAATTAAAAAAAAAAATATTCCTGAGAATATACCAGAGTTATTGATTTTATAAGAGAAATAAGCTGACGTGTTCTGATGTGGCCATCCACTTGACTTTACCATACAACCTGGCCCCTCACTTATATTTAATATTTAATAAAATTATTTATAATCATGTAGAGGGGGGGTTAGTTATTGCATTTTTAGACTCCTGGGACCCACTGATTATGTATACAAAATTTGGTTGAGTTTTGGTAAATGGCCAAGATTTTCATTTTTTGACCCCTCCGCCCCCCCCCCCATTTCGGGCGGTTAGTTTTTGCATTTTTAGACTTCTGGGGACCCACTGATTATGTATACAAAATTTGGTTGAGTTTGGTAAATGGCCAAGATTTTCATTTTTTGACCCTCCGCCCCCCCATTTTGGGAGGTTAGATTTTGCATTTTTAGACTTCTGGGGGTCCACTGATTATGTATACAAAATTTGGTTGAGTTTGATCAAACGACCTAGATTTTTAATTTTTAACCCCCTCGACCCCACTTAATTTTGGGTTGAAATGCACAAAAATCTAATCAGCTCTTAATCTCAATGGACCAAAACTACGTGTGAAATTTGGTTCCGATATTCACACTAGTTTTTGAGCTAGCTCGTCCACAAATTTGATAACGCACAGACTAACTAACTAATTAACTAACTAACAGACATTTTGACAAAACAATTATTATCTCGAAAAATATAATTTTTTCGATGTTCACTTATTAAAGCTTTTTTGTAGAGCGAAATGCCATGGTTTCACTCAATTTTTTTAATCGAATTAATTTCAGTCGTTTTTTAGATATTTTGAAAAAAAGAAAGAAAAAAAACACTTTTTTCATGAAGGATTAAAATACTTGACCATACCCTGTATGGTAAAGTAAAATCAAAGAAAGACAACCTCCAACAATGCACACTTAATAGATGTCGTTCTTGATGCTGTTAACAATTGTGGAGAAAACTGTCGTAATTTATCCCTTTATATAATAATAAATTTTTCGGCTTCCCTCCCAGGGAGTATTGCATTTCCACTAAATTTCAATTAGTATTCTAACATGAATTTCATTGAAATTCGCTATTCCCACAAAATTATTAGATCCTTTCTAGTCACGGATGAATTACGACACAACTATATGATTTACGGTTGGTTTTAAAAGGCAGATAATGTTCCTATATATTCGCTGATCAATTTAGTATTTTCACCACCATCCCTTCAAAAGGGAATATTATTTTAAAATTGAAACTCCATAAATGCTTTAATTTGTATTCTTAATTGATAAACCAATAATGAATTTGAGCAACATCCCTCGTGCATTTGAAATTCTTAAGTTTTTATATCACTAGACAATTTTCTATTTATTTATTTTTTTGCTTACTCATGTTAAGAAAAATTTGAAATGTGAAGATTTTTTTCAACATTACTTTTTCTGATTATTTTATTTTGTGACTGTGAGACTAACTGAATTGCGCTAAATAAGCACGTACTAATAAAAAAAAAAAAAAAAAAACGGAAGGTGGGAGAAAGTTCGTCCTGGTGCGCAAATTTCTCTATTATCAAAACGAAGAATCAGTGGGTTTACAGGCTTTCATGTTTTAGTTTTAGTTCTGAGTAAAAAATACAGAAAATGATGAGTGAAAGAAATAAAATATTATAATGAATAGGAGTTATTAAACGGTTCTAGATTATGAGATATACTTTGGCCCATAATTTTGTCTTTAAAAGCTTCATCTTTGTGGCTACTTGTCACGAAAATTATTTTGATAGTTATAAAATAAATAATTTAAATGAGATAAAAAAGTTTAATGAAAAAAAATTGATAGTCCGATTATATCCAGGTACTGTTGAATAGGTCTTTTACAACCCTACTATAAATACTCGTAGCTTTCTAAGTATTTTCTAAAAAGACTTTAAAGTTTTTCTGAGCATTAGATGAGCAGAGAAATATGTTCGCATAATTTTTTTACTTTATTTTTTGATTGAATCAATAATCATCATGATGTTTAAAATAATTTATTTTAAAATAAACTGCAACGGATCGTTGATAAACTTTATCTAAATTCATTTGAAATATTAATATGTTTATTCCTTTATTATTAATCAGATATCACTTGCAATTTGCAGTTTATGTTGACTTTAATTCAAAAATAACGATCGATTCTCATTTAATAGTCGAGGAATAACCATTCTACATTAGAATTTTAACTTTTCCGTTTTTATTGGTATCCATTGCTGAAGACATGGAGAAATCGACTTAAAATCAAAAATAGCGATCGATTCTCATCTAATACTAGTGGAATAACCTTATTGCATTCCATTTTTGATGTTTTGACTATTAATGTCAACCTCTACTGATAACGTAGAAGAAGTCGATTCTTCCTAGTGGAATACCTATATTGCATTCCATTTTTGATGTTTTGACTATTAATGTCAACCTCTACTGATAACGTGGAAGAAGTCGATTCTTCCACGTTATCAGTAGAGGTTGACATTAATAGTCAAAACATCAAAAATGGAATGCAATAAGGTTATTTCACTAGTATTAGATAAGAATCGATCGTTATTTTTTATTTTAAGCCGATTCCTCCATGTCCTCAGCAATGGATACCAATAATAATAGAAACGTCAAAAATCTAATGTAGAATTGTTATTCCTCAAGTATTAGATGAGAATCGATCACTATTTTTCATTTTAACTCGATTCATCTATGTCTTCAGCAATGGTTACCAATAATAACCGAAATGTCAAAAATCCAATGTAGAATTGTTATTCCTCAAGTATTAGATCCGAGAACCTTCAAGATCGATACATAGAGGTGAGATTGTTTATATAATTATAATGATGCATTTGTTAAAATTTTTCTACAGTTGTACTGATGATGGTTATTAATTAAACCAAAAGCTTCACCAATGTTTTGAGTATTTTTTAAATCATAATAACAATTGCGTAAGATTGCGAGGTAGGTTTCACAAAAAAAGTAATAAAAGAAAAATGAGTTTTGAATTCGATATATTTCGGGTGTCAGCCCATCTTCAGGAGTCAGAAGAAACTGAATATAATTGATTAAATTGGAAAGATATAATTGACTCCTGAAGATGGGCTGACAACTGAAATATATCGAATTCAAAATTCATTTTTGTTTTATTTCTTTTTTTGTGAAATCTACCTCGCAATCTTACGCAATGTTTATTATTATATTAAAATGTTTCATCTAGAACCAACACCTATCTCCTTAACAGTTATTTTTTAAATCGCCTCATCCTTATAACTTATAACGTTACTAAATATAAATAAGCTGACGTGTTCTGATGTGGCCATCCACTTGACTTTACCATACAACCTGGCCCCTCACTTATATTTAATATTTAATAAAATTATTTATATTCATGTAGGGGGAGGTTAGTTTTTGCATTTTTAGACTTCTGGGGGTCCACTGATTATGTATACAAAATTTGGTTGAGTTTGCTCAAATGGCCTAGATTTTTAATTTTTAACCCCTCCCTTCCACCCCCCTTAATTTTGGGTCGATATGCACCAAAATCTAATCAGCTCTTAATTTCAATGTACCAAAACTACGTGTGAAATTTGGTTTCGATATTCAAACTAGTTTTTGAGCTAGCTCGTCCACAAAAATTTGGTAACTCACAGACTAACGGACACCCAACCGGACAGACAGACTAACTAACAGACATTTTGACAAAACAATTATTATCTCGAAAAATATAATATTTTTAATGTTCACTTATGCCATGATTTCGCTCAATTTTTTTAATCAAAATAGTTTCAGCAGTTTTTGGGATATTTCGGTAAAAAGAAAGAAAAAAAACATTTTTTCATGCACGAGTGCAATACTTGACCATACCCTGTATGATAAAGTAATAGGAATGCGTGAATTTTTATTAAAATCTTCCATTATTTTACTCTTTTTTAATTCAAGCCGAAATTTTTATTTTAATTTTCAAAATTTCATCTTTAGCATCATCATAAATCAGCGCTTTTTTATTCATACTTTGTGATTGTAAAAAACACCCCCACAAACAACAACAACAATAAAAGTAATAAACCTAATAAAGTGGAGAGTGGCAATTTTCAAATGAAATGTTTTTTATTTTTTTTTCTAATTTAAATAAAAAGGGTATAAAAATGGCGGCTTAAGCGAAATATAAACAGTGAGTAAATATATAGGGTTTAAGAGGCCTGCTAACTTTCTCTTCTTTTCTCTTTTCAGCCATCTTAAATGGATGAATTGAAAGGAAATTTCCCAAATACTTCAATTCATCATCTTCTTAAATAATCCTATATAAAAACATATCAGTATTTCGTCTTTAAAGTTATAGAAAGACAACATATCTTTTTCAAATAAATAGAATAAATTAAAAAATGGATTTTAAATTTATTAAAAAAATGGTCAAGTCATGACAGGTCTTGACTAATGTATTGATTTCTCGTTATAAATAAATTAAAAAAATTATTTTTCCACCAGAAGACACACTCTTTTATTGTCTCCTTTAAAATTTATTTAAATAAAATGCAAAATTTCAAAATTGTCATTTTTACTTTACCATACAGGGTATGGTCAAGTATTGTAATCGTGTATGAAAAAAGTGTTTTTTTTTCATTCTTTTTTACAAAATATCTAAAAAACGACTGAAACTATTTTGATTAAAAAAATTGAGGGAAACCATGGCATTTTGGTCTACAAAAAAGCTCTAATAAGTGAACATCGAAAAAATTATATTGTGACCTTCTCCGAGAAAAGGGACCTAGTGTGTCAAAAAACGGGTTTGGACTTAAGAGTGGATTCTGGTACCTAAAAGGGTGTAGAATTAGATTATAAAAATTACTTCAAATTAACATCAGCTTAGTAACATAAAAATACTTTTTAAGAAAAAAATAAAAACCGACTTCAAAAAATTAAATGCAACAAATAAAATACACTAAAAGGTGTAAAATAATTATTATCTTATTTAGTTACAACTAAACGACGAAATATTAACATGAAATTACTTTTTGAAGTCGGTACCAAACAAACTATACCTATAAGCGAGCGTACCCGCCAAACGTACTAAGATCCGTCGAGTGCGATTCATAAAAGGTATATGTTTGGCACCAACTTCAAAAAGTAATTTCATTTTAATATTTCGTCGTTTAGTTGTAACTAAATAAGATAATAATTATTTTATACCTTTTAGTGTATTTTATTTGTTGCATTTAATTTTTTGAAGTCGGTTTTTATTTTTTCTTAAAAATTATTTTTATTTTTCTCTTTTTAGTGATGTTATTAATAGTGATCATATCATCAGAACTTGACCAAATTAATATGACACCATCCCTAAGACACCCCTTTCGGATAAAAAAAGAACCATCGAAATCGGTTCATAAACAAAGAGGTTAGGTCTAAACAAACCTAATAAAAAAGGTCTAATACCTATGAAAAAAAAACGAAAAAAAAATGGGACCAATCGGAAGCTAGACTGGACCCAATGCAAAAAAATTTTTCAAAATCGGTTGACAATTGGCGGAGATATGAGGTAACATAGGCACAAAAAAAAAAAAAAAAATTCAGTCGAATAGAGAACCTCCTCCTTTGTTGAAGTCGGTTAAAAATTACAAAAGAACCAAAATTGCGAAACAACTTTTGAGATATTGATAACACTCGTTATACAGTTGGCACAAGACTGAAGCGTCACTTTATTCTTTTCCTTTCTTATAATTTTTACAAAAAATACGTCACCACATAGGCATGACGTCACCAAAGTCGGCACCCAATCATAACTAACCATACCAAATCGCATCTCCCAACTGAAGGTGTGTTCAAAGTGATAATGCGTTATGAAACTTTATATTCATTTTTCTCAAAACTTCATTTTCACACACTAGGTCCCTTTTCTCGGAGAAGGTCACAATTTTGAGATAATATTTGTTTTGTGTTGGAGAGGCCTATGCCTGGAAGGGCCTAGTTTCATATAATTAATTGTAATTAAAGTTTTGTTTATAATTATGTTAAATAAAAGGCTTATTATTATTATTATTATTATTTGTTTTGTCAAAATGTATGTTAGTCTGTATGTGCGTTACCAAATTTTTGTGGACGAGCTAGCTCGGAAACTAGCGTGAATATAGAAACCAAATCTCACACGTAGTTTTGGTCCATTGAGATTAAGAGCTGATTAGATTTTGCTGCATATCGACCCAAAATTAAAGGGGGTGAAGAGGGGTTAAATATTAAAAATCTAGCCCATTTGGGCAAACTCAACCAAATTTTGTATATATAATCAGTGGGACCCCAGAAGTCTAAAAATGCAAAAACTAACCTCCCAAAATGGGGGGTGTAGGGTAAAACAATGAAAATCTTGGCCATTTACCAAACTCAACCAAATTTTGTATACATAATCAGTGAGCCCCCAGGAGTCTAAAATTGCAAAAACTAACCCCCCCTACATGATTATTAATAATTTTATTAAATATTAAATATAAGTGAGGGGCCGGGTTGTATGGTGAAGTCAAGTGGATGGCCACATCAGAACACATCAGCTTATTTTTTCTTATATAAAATGAAGTGAAGTACTAGTATAAGTAAAGTGAAAATCAAGCATAAATTAGCTATAAATTTTATGCCAACAATATTTTCTGATACTATAAATATGTTGTATGAAATCGATTAAAAAATTGCATTTAATGGATGATTTGCTGGAATGTGGTCGGTATGGTTGTGGGTTTAAAAACATGTTCCAATTAATTAAAAGCCTGGGCTGTCCTTATTTATTCCAAGCAGAAGTGGAAGGAATCGAGGCTCAAGGGCCGGCGAGCTCGAGATTTGCATGTAAATTGATCTGCAATGCCTTTACAGCAGGAGGTGAGTTAGCTGACGATTGTATATGGGCTGGAAATAAAGTTTCTAGCTAATGGAACGTAAGCCAAATTAATTAACTGGAAAAAAAGACGTCACTGATGCAAATGATTAGAAAAATACAACTAAGATGAATAATATTTATTTATTCAATAAATGATATAATATTATTATACCAAGGCAAGGTAAAAACTTTGAAAATGCAAATATTGGGTTCACTCAAAAATTAATATTATCATTCATTTGAAAAGTTTTTATTTTGCCGAGAGTAGCAGAGTTGTTGATTCATAAAGAGAAACAAAGAGGTTGTCCTCTGCTTGATGTAAACATACACACATATATATCTGTATATATATTATTTATTTGTTTGAGACTATAGCTTCGAAGGCTTGGCCTTCATCATCAGTCTTTTTTAATTATAAATATTTATTTTTCATGGGTAAGTATCGCATGGATATTGAAAATTTTTTGATCTTTACTTAGCCGAGAGCCAGTTAGAATTTAAAAACAATTTTCAGAACACGAAACTATAGTCTCAAACAAATAAGTAATATATATACAGATATATATTTTTGATATATATGTGTGTATGTTTATTTGCTTCAAGCAGAGGACAACCTCTTTGTTTCCCTTTATATATTATTATCATTCAAAATTTTTTAAACGAAAATGTCAATTATAAAAAATAAAATAAAAACGACTTCAAAAAACTTAAATGCAACAAATAAAATAATAATAACTTAAAAATCAAATAAAATACACTAAAAGGTATAAAATAATTATCTTATTTAGTTACAACTAAACGAGGAAATATTAACATGAAATTACTTTTTGAAGTCGGTGCCAAACAAACTATACCTATAAGCGAGCGTACCCGCCAAACGTACTAAGTAAGATCCGTCAAGTGCGATTCATAAAATGTATATGTTTGGCACCGACTTCAAAAATAATTTCATGTTAATATTTCGTCGTTTAGTTGTAACTAAATAAGATAATTATTATATACCTTTTAGTGTATTTTATTTGATTTTTAAGTTATTATTATTTTATTTGTTGCATTTAATTTTTTTGAAGTCGGTTTTATTTTTTTTATAAAAATTATTTTTATTTTTCTCTTTTTAGTGATGTTATTAATAGTGACTTAATATAATACCTTGCATGCATCTCGTAAGAGAAAGCGTCAGGCGAATGAATCAGAAAATGATAATAAAATTTAATTCATAAATAAATAGAAATTCTCTCAAAACGTTTGCGGGTTTTAAATGAATGTTATAAGATTTTTTTATAAAAGATTTTATTTATCATAATTTCGATTATATGCTCATAAGAATTGGAGATTTAGGTTATTTCGTCGTTGATCATATCATCAGAACTTGACCAAATTAATATGGCACCATCCCTAAGATACCCCAGTAAAAAAAGAATCATCGAAATCGCTTCATAAACAAAGAAGTTAGGCATGAACAAACCTAACAAAAAAGGCCTAATACCAATGGAAAAAAACGGGACCAATCGGAAGCTAGATTGAACCCAATGCAAAAAAAATTTAAAAATCGGTTCACAATTGGCGGAGATATGAGGTAACATAGACAAAAACAAAACAAAACAAAAATCAGTCGAATAGAGAACCTCCTCCTTTTTTGAAGTGGGTTAAAAATTAACTTTGCTTTTAATAAAGATATAATTTTTGACATTTTAGTTTAAAAAATTTTGAAATAAACACTCCAATAAAAAAAGAATCATCGAAATCGCCTTATAAACAAAGAAGTTAGGCCTGAACAAACCTAACAAAAAAGGCCTAATACCAATGAAAAAAAAACGGGACCAATCGGAAGCTAGATTGAACCCAATGCAAAAAAAATTTAAAAATCGGTTCACAATTGGCGGAGATATGAGGTAACATAGACAAAAACAAAACAAAAAAAAATCAGTCGAATAGAGAACCTCCTCCTTTTTTGAAGTCGGTTAAAAATTAACTTTGCTTTTAATAAAGATATAATTTTTGACATTTTAGTTTAAAAATTTTTGAAATAAACACTTAAAATGCGGCGGAAGGTCAAAATGGAAGATTCTGAGACCTTTGGACCAAACTCAACCAACATCAGTAAATTCTATTTGCCACAAAGGTATTCAGTGAAACGCGTTTTAGCTTAGTAAGAACCCGTTCTTACTAAAAACGGGTTTTTACTGCAACATATACACATATATTATTAAGCCTCATTAATTTGGTGTAAAATAGCAATTTCAATATTATATATATAAATCGTTTATTTAAATCTTTGTTTTTCATAATTATTATTAATCAATTTCAATAAGAGTATTTTTGGGTCTTTTAAATATTCTTGGTATATTTATCATCATTAAAATTATGACAATAAAAAAGTTCGTAAAACAGATGATGAGAGGGAACGAGATGAAGGATGGCTGAGTCTAAATAACATCCATTAAATTCGGTCGGCTTCAATCGCAATTCAAACTAAGTTAACAACTTTTCATTAATAAATTGGAGAGCATTTTGGAAGGCAAGCAAGACAACGTTACAAAAGAACAAATGAAAAATAAATAAATAAAAAAAAAAACTTTTTAAAGTACTTTCCACTTAATTTTCACTTCAACCTAATTAAAATATAATAATAATTACTATAATATTCTATTCAGTAAATGGTCTTACTTTATCCAATGCGAAGCATGGCTAAAGCATTGTAATCGGTCTCGCGGCAAGCGCGACTTCCGGGGGTCATCAAGCAAAGACTACGGAACCCATGGTCTCAAAGTCACGACTAGTAGTATTCATTTAGTACCTGCCGTTTTTGCCAAAAATTACACGAGTTCTCGTTCAGAGGCCAAAAAGTGCGATTTTTTCATTAAGTCTGTACGTATGTATGTATGTAGGTATGTTACCCTTTTTTCGTCATCGGATTTTCCCACACCGTTGAACTGATTGAAATGGAATTGAAATCCTAACATTAGTTTAACGAAATGAAGCGATAATTAACTTTTGGTACATATTAGCCCACAAACATTACTACTTTATTCCAGTACTTTTTTAGTTTTCTCTAAATATCTTGAAAATTACTTAATCAATTTTGATCAAATTTAATATTCCTTTTAAGTACTTTGAGGACCCCAAAAAAGGATATATAAAGTTTTAAATAAAATTTAAGTTGATTAATTTTTATTTTATTTTATTTACCGATACTATAGTCCATTCAGTTTCTATGTAGTATGATATTTTGTTATCAAACTAGTATTAGTATCAAACCGGACAGTGTGAGGAGACCAAGTTCGAACATTAGCTTGGCCGTACACGCTGTACGCTATTTACACGAGCCAATTTCGACACCCCTGCAGCTCGGAATTCATTTGAGATATAGAGCTGAAATTATACACATGTAATTATGTAATGCATATTGAGGAGAGTAAAAAATTTCAATAATATAGCTTAAACAGATTCTGAGTTATGGACCTGAGAAAATTGCTAATTGTGACACTCACTCATTCAGTAACAGGTCATCAAAACCTCTAGGGTACTTCCAATCATCCCAGCATCATGAAATTTTGCATGCTAGTAGAGTTTGGGACAGAAACATATGAAAAATTCCAAAAATCCAGACTTTCTATATTTAAACCTCTTCAAAATGGGGGAGGGGAGGGGTAAAAATGAAAATTCTAACCCGTTGGATCAAACTCAACCAAATTTTGTATACATATTCTGTGGATCCCCTGTAGGCTAGAAATACAAAAACTAACCACCCAAAATGAGGGGTGGGGTAAAAAATGAAAATTCTAGCCCTTTGGACCAACTCTCAGCTTACAAAAAAAAGAGAAATCTCAACCAAAACATTCTGTTAAAAAACAGGCCAAGTTTGAAAAAGTAGTGAAATCTAGTGAGTATCCAAGATAAATTCGCTAAGAATAATTAAGTTGAGAATATAGTAGATCTCTCAACTTAATTATTCTTAGCTGATTAACTTGGATACTCAATAGGTTTTACTACTTTTTCGAACTTGGGCATGTTTTTTCATAGAATGTTTTGGTTGAGATTGATAATACACGAGCCTGATTAAAGTAGCTTAATTTTAAAGTAAGTAAATTTAACTATTATTTAATATGACCAATTTTTGTCACTTAATTCTTTAAATATTTTTTTTCTTCAGTTTGGAGTAAAATAATCCTCGGGAAGTCTTAAAGAGACTTTAAGAAAGATGAAAATGTGATTAGCTTTTCTTTTTTCCTTTGTAGATAGCATGTTTTGATCCGCCTCCAAGTTCGAAATGTCACTTTTTGCAGAGAACCGCCCGCTTAATGACTTGAATGCTTTTTATTAATGACTGAAATTAATTTCTCCATCTGAAGACTTGCCCTCGCGCGAAGTCGCTTTCTTTCTTTTTTTTTAATCCTTGATTTAAGCCTATTCTTCAAAAAGACGCGGCGTGGTATTTTTTCATAATAAGGCATAACAATTTTTTAAGGGCAAACATAATTAAGAGATCAGGTGGAGTTTTTTTGTTTTCTAAAAGGATCGTTATCTTACGAGCTCAGACGAAAATGGAGCAAAACAGATCGACTGTCACTTGCAGAAAGGGTTGCTCTCACTCAGTGGAAATATTCCCTAAATACTAAGGATGAATATTTATATATTTTTAATTAAAGCAATGAGATTATAATTTTCAAATTCTCCCACTTATTATTGGAATATTTTAGAATTTTTTTAAGTGAAACGTTAAGTACTTTAAGTTTAAAAGAATAAATCAAAGAGAGTGTTCATGTTGAACATCCAATTAAGGACACACTCTTTGGTTTATTTATTTTTTTCTAGTACGACATTTAGGTGTGTTACAAAATTTTTTATTAAAATGTTAAAAAAAATATAAAATAAATAGGTATCTAAATATTTATCAATAGTAAATATTTTAGTAGATTATACCAACCAAAGGTTTAAAATTTATTAAAATTTTTAATTTATTTATTAGCTAATTTGTGTTTAGTTTCATGGAAGAAAATCATTTCCAAGCATGATTTTCCAAACTATTTGTATTTTAAAATTCTGTTAGGAATAATAATTTAAGTACAGAAGCTGGTGAAGGCTTTGTTTTGGTGCCAAAATATTTGTAATTTTTGCGTTGATAGGAAGAACTTTTTAAATTTTGGATTCTCTAAAGTTAAAACTTTCGGATGAAAAATGTAAAAATCTAAAAAAAAATCGAATCTTTACATAAAGAGAGGAGAGATCTTGAACGGTTATATAGAAGTACCTAGCCACCGAGCGATGCTCGGTAACTTTTTGCTTCAGTTAAAAGGTATAAATTAATCCCCCCGCACCGGACCCCCTCCCCCCGGACTCCCACCACTTCATCCCACCTCCTGCACCCTTCCACCTCACATCCACCCCCGCCTACACCCCCACCCCAATTCCGCCCCCACCACCGAAACTACTTCCCTTGCCCCACCGTACACCTTCACCACCGCACCCCCACATCTCCCCCACCGTTAGCTCAACCCTCGCCTCCACCCCCTCACCCAGTTTTTGCATTTCAAGCCTTGTAGTGGCCCACAGACTATATATATATGTACTTGTATAGGTATATAAATAAATACCGTATAATAATTTTTTTTAATTAAATAACAACTTTTGATTCCATCAATTAAATTGCCAAATTCTAATACGGAAAAAATACGTTTGTGGGATTAAAAATTCGATTTTTAGTCAATTTTTTTTTTTTTTTTTTATTTTATTAAACCAATTATTTTACATGAATTAATGTATACATTGTATTTGAGCTTCGACTCCGGAGATTGCTTCTCCACCATCGACTGTCCTTGATCATCTTTTTAGTCCTAGTTTTTAATAAGAGGAAAAAACTAATTAAATAAAAAAACCTCTTTTCCGATAATTATTCCAATTCCATATTTCCTCAATTTCACAGTCATCTAAATTTTTTATAAATTTTTTAAACCAATTTTTTTACATTAATTAATGTATACATTGTATTTTAGCTTCGACTCCGGAGATTATTTCTCCACCATCGACTGTCCTTGATCATCTTTGTAGTCCTTGTTTTTAATAAGAGGAAAAAACTAATTAAATAAAAAACCTCTTTTCCGATAATTATTCAAATTCCATATTCAATTTTCTTTTCGTCAATTAAATTTTTTTTATAAATTTTATTAAACCAATTATTTTACATGAATTAATGTATACATTGTATTTTAGCTTCGACTCCGGAGATTACTTCTCCACCATCGAGTGTCCTTGATCATCTTTGTATTCCTTGTTTTTAATAAGAGGGAAAACTAATTAAATAAAAAAACCTCTTTCCGATAATTATTCAAATTCCATATTCATCTCTCCAATCAGTCAATTAAATTTTTTTTATAAATTTTATTAAACCAATTATTTTACATGAATTAATGTATACATTGTATTTTAGCTTCGACTCCGGAGATTACTTCTCCACCATCGAGTGTCCTTGATCATCTTTTTAGTCCTTGTTTTTAATAAGAGGAAAAAACTAATTAAATAAAAAAACCTCTTTTCCGATAATTATTCCAATTCCATATTAGATTTCTCAATCCTTCTATTTTCCTCAATAATCCTTTTCGTCAATTAAATTGTCTAACTTTTAATATATATAATAATATTAGTGGAATTTAAAATTAAAAAACCAATTAAAAATTGTAATTATAAATTTTTATCGAGACAACCACCTGTGAATAATTATTTCAATTAACAAAAGACCTATCAAAAACAACTTAGTCGAAGATGAGACCGTGACGGATCGAATGTCCAACACAAAACCCTCCTAACCCGTGAATTTCATCCAAATCGTTAGAGCCATTTTCGAGAACCCGATCGGATATATATATATATATATATATACAATTTTTGCTCGTTTAATAAGAGTAGATAGATAAGCTGATATTTGACATAAGAGAATATATGAATTTGTAGATTGACCACAAACATTTTGAAGATATTAAGAATGAATTTTATACTAATAATAATACCTGAATTGTTTGTTCTCGAGATTTCGATCTTTTATTACATCATATTAATGATTATAAAATATGAATTAAGTTAAATGTTATGAAATAAATTTTTTTTCAAAAGTCTGCCCATGTGTTCATAATATAGCCCTGAAGACGATCTAAAGACGGAGAGCTTGGAGAAAATAATCAAGGTATTATTTTTTACTGACAAGTCCTCAACATCCGCCATAAAAGTTTGTATAAAAATATTTCTCGCTCTAGCTATTCACAAACAAAAAAATTCATCAAAATTTGAAAAGAAAAATAATCAGGTTGGCCTCTGCTTGGTGCGAATATTCATAATATATAAGTATACTTTCTGTAATATATATATTAAAAAAATACAAATCTTTTACAGAACAATCTTAAAAACGTATATTTCAAACCCAAACGTTTCAGGAGAAATTCTCCATTTATCAATGGAAATTTTTCAAAAAAAGAAATAAAGTTGCTTTCTCTATTGTTTAGGAATCAAAAATGGTTGCTTTCTAAACATTAGAGAAATCAACTTTTTTTGAAAAATTTCCATTGATAAAGGGATAATTTCTTCCGAAACGTTTGGGTTTGAAATGTGCGTTTTTAGGATTGTTCTGTAAAAGATTTGTATTTTTTCATATTTTAATACAATCAATAATTTTTTTTCAATAACGAGTATATTTTTATTTGTATCAACAGGAAAACCTCATTGATTTCTCTTTATGTATCAACACCTTCTCTACTCTCGGCAAAACAAAATATTTTCAATCAAATTTCACAAAATATGGAAAAAAAAATTGGTCAAAGTTATCGAAAAATAGTTAGTTCCGAGGGGTGATCCGCGATTGGAAGTAGGTGTACACCTCTTTGGAAGTATTTTGGAAGTACTTGGAAATATTTGGAATTACCAACTTGGAAATTTTTGGGATTACTTGGAAATATTTGGAAGTACTTGGAAATATTTGAAAGTACGTGGAAATATTTGGAAGTACAAGTGGAAGTAGGTGTACAGTATATTAGGTCGCGGTTCACCCCTCGGTTAGTTCCAACCGTTTTAAAAGGAAGGCTTGAGCTATTTTAGCAAGAAGCCATACTAATATTGATATTGTGAATATTATCACTCTTCATAATTCTGCTTAGTTTCAGTTTCAGCTTAAACCATTACTGACAAAAAAGTTGTAAAATTTAATAATTTTCAGTGAGCGTACCGTGACTTAGAAATTCTCTCACATTTAGAAAAAAATTGTGCTTGAAAAACCATTTAGAATCCCATCTACTAATGTATAAATATAATAATAGATTAAAACGAGTGATAAATGGTAGAGGAAGAGTTTTAGGGTTGAAGGGGTGGTTTTCCATAAAGCCGTTCTGCTCATTTACTTTCAATGCGTGGTGTGAAATTATTTTAATCGACTGTCAATATGATTCAGCGAGATAATCAAGGGATTCCCGATAAAATTATTGAAGATGGTTGTGTTCTATTTGGAACGGATGCTTTTCCGATTCCCTGATAACGATAATGTTGGTGGAGTGGAGGGGGTAAATATGGAAAACCAGTACCATGAATTAATAGAGGATATCGAATCCCTCCTAGTCAATATAATACCATTCGGAGAAATCCGCGTACCCAGGATTAATAAATAAATATGGCACACATTTTATGGATTCATAATATGGACAACAAAATGACTTTCACTTAAGCTCTTTTAAAAAGTCATTTATTTAAAATTTATTACAAAATCTAGTTCTCATAAAGAGACAAATTGTGTTTGAGTGACCAGCTTCCTATTATAACGAAAAAAATTTACCTATATCCAATCGAATATTTAAACCAATGAGAAATAACAGATAGAATATTTAGAATTAAAAAGGGTGATGATGAAATCAAACCTTTAAAAGAATAGGCTCTAATTAATTAATTATATATATTTACATTAAGTAGAGCAGTGTTTCTCAAATTTTTGACCCCTCTGTACCCCTTCTAAAATTTTCCTAACACTGCGTACCCTTCGTTAAAAAAACGATATACTTTAATAACTACTGTACTGTAATCGAGAATACAGTGACTCTATTGGGACAGTGGCGACACGTAGGGTCATCCGCCATTTTTAGTCTTATTTTAAATTGAAGAATATTTGGAAATTTAAGGAAATTAATATTTAAACACATTCTTTACACATATTAAAAAATATTTAATTAAAAATAAAAGGTAATAATAATAATATTATTTTAAATTTTCTAATATTCTTCAATTAAGACTAAAAATGTCGGATGACCCTCTGTATCTCCACTGACCCTATAGAATCACTGTAATCGAGAAGGGTCAATAGCGCCGCCTATAGGCTAAGCCAGAGTTTACCAAACTGTACGCCGCGAAGCTTCATAATTAATTGAAGCAAGACATTTGGCCCAACTTGTAGACCAAAAAAAACAAAGTGAGAAGCTAAAAATTTATTTATTATTCATTTTTATCTCTTACTTACGATTAGACATACATAAACCGAAAAAAATAACATTGACACCCTTGAAAAAATCGGAAATATTCGCAAAGAGTCACCTGTTGGTCTATATTTTTGATTTTCATAAAAAAATAAACTATTAATTCCAAAGATATTTTTATCGATTCTAATTCAACAGAGACCAAATACGGTATTTGTTTTGACATAAACCGAAAAAATTTAACTTTGGCACCCTCGAAAAAATCTGAAATGTATACAAAGGGTCTCCCCCGTGGTCTGTATTTTTGATTTTCATAGAAAACTAAACTATTAATTCCAAAGATATTTTTATCTATTCTAGTATTTAGAGACCAAATACGGTATTTGTTTTGACATAAACCAAAAAAATTTAACTTTGGCATCCTCGAAAAAATCTGAAATGTATACAAAGGGTCACCACCCTTGTGGTCTGTATTTTGGATTTTCATAGAAAAATAAACTATTAATTCCAAAGATATTTTTATCGATTCTAGTATTTAGAGACCAAATACGGTATTTGTTTTGACATAAACCGAAAAAATTTAACTTTGTCATCCTCGAAAAAATCTGAAATGTATACAAAGGGTCACCACACTTGTGATCTGTATTTTGGATTTTCATAGAAAAATAAACTATTAATTCCAAAGATATTTTTATCGATTCTAATACAAGAGTATTTAGAGACCACAAATACGGTATTTGTTTTTATATATGTACTTTTACTTTGGGTAAAACCTTAGCCGTTAAGATTTTCACTATTTGGAAAATCTCTAAAAGTCCTGGGAGTTCGCACCCCCTGGTGATACTAAAACCCGGTGCAGCGCGTACCCCTAACAAACTCTTCCCGTACCCCCGGGGGTACGCTTACCACACTTTGAGAAACACTGAAGTAGAGGACAACCTAATTGATTTCACTTTATGAATCAAAAAAAATCCTACTCTCAGCAAAACAAAATATTTTCAATTAAAATTCATTCTCTTGATGGATGATGGAATTTTTTTCCGAATTATATGAAGAAATAATGTTAGTTTTTATAAATATCTGTATTTCTTTAAAAAAACAATTTAGAATTTATTAAAATCTACCATCGTATAATATTATAAAGGCTAGTTCATAATGATAAAGTTAATCACAACCGTTTCAGCATTTAAGAAATTTTCAATAAATTAGCAATGTACTTTCTTAAAAAGTAAAAATTTACAAATAGAGCTACGTAATAAATAAATATTTCCAAGCAGAAATGGAATTAGATGTTCTTTATCGATATAGATTCAATTTGAAAAAAATATACCCAGCAATGAATTTTATTTAATTTCGTAGTAAATACAAAATAAATAAATAAAATCGTATAGTCGCGATCGTTCCATTTCTGTTTCGAAACTTCCTGTTGCCGGATATTTAATTTTCTTCTCGAATTTATTTAATTACAGCTGAGAAAATGTCAATTTCATTTTTTTACTTTTGTATATTATCTCAATTTCTCAATTCTCATTTCGGAAAAGTTAATGGCTTGTCTTTATCATATATAGAAACGTTCACTACTCGACTACGATTTATTTTACTTAATATTATGTTCGGCGAGTGCATCTTGCCAGGCCTATTGAATTCCATGATTTCAATCGAGAATTTTCATTTTCTGTGTTCCTTTTAAAAAGTAAAACGGGGCCGTATTAATGTCTATTCAAAGTCTGTCTAAATTTCCTTTAGAGTATGGTAGCTCGTGAACTATATAAGATACAAATTTGCAGGGCTGGATAAAGGACGATTGGAGCGATTGGGTCCAATCGGGCCCCACATTTGAAAGGGCCCCGCGTTACCATAAAAATGAACAAAAAAAATTTCGAAATTTAAATCAAATTGCTTTTGACGATAATGGATAAATTATGAATTATTCAAAAAATTAAAAATATATTTATTTTAAGTTCGCATTGATGGATGAAATTTATTAATGTGTTTATTATTATATAATATATACTTTATAATATAGAAAAATAATAAAAAACTATCTGAGATCGACAATGAATCAGGATAGATTAAATAAATTGAAAGTTTTTGTGCCGAGAGTAGCACAATTTTTATATATTGAAGGAGACAATAAAAGAGTGTGTCTTCTGTTGGAATTATAAATAAATAAAATTTATAATTCCAGAAGAAGACACACTCTTTTATTGTCTCCTTCAATAGATTAAATAGTTTAGCAATTATGTCGATTGAAAGTGAAGGCGCAAGGAAATTAGATTTTCAAACAATCTTAGAAGAATTTACACAAAAACTTAGAAATATGTAAATTCATGTATTCATATTCGGTGATGTAAATTTATATTCAATAAATGTTTTTGTATTTTGAACATTTTTATTTTTTAATTTATGTACAAGTTTACCTATCTGATGATCCATGACATTTGATATATTTATATATACCTGTATATATAATTGAAAAGTTTTTGTTTTGCCGAGAGTAGCAGAGTTGTTGATTCACAAAGAGAAACAAAGAGGTTGTCCTCTGCTTGATGCAAATAAACATATACATATATATCGAGATCATATATCTGTATTTATTTGTAATATATATATTATTTATTTGTTTGAGACTATAGTTTCGAAGAATTGGTCTTCATCATCATTCTTTCTTCAATTATAAATGTTTTTCATGGAATCAATATCATATGGATATTGAAAACTTGGTGTTCATTCGTCACTGGTGGTCGGCTAGACTAGAAGACTGATGATGAAGACCAAGTCTTCGAAACTGTAGTCTCAAACAAATAAATAATATATATACAGATATATCATCTCGATATATATGTGTGTATGTTTGTTTGCATCAAGCGGAGGACAACCTCTTTGTTTCTCTTTGTGGACCTATATATATATACTGAATCTGAATTTTATTTAAATATTTAATATATATAGAGAGGGCGCCGCAAAAAAATCCAATCGGGCCCCGAAACCTATTCGATCCGGGCCTGCAAATTTGAAATTTAAAAGTTATACTTAATGTATTCATTTTCATGCAGATCAAAAACTATAACACAATTTTAATGGAATTGTAATTTTGGGAAAGATTGGATTTTTTGTCATGGTATGTGAGATAACTCTTTTAAGATTTTTTTATTTGGATCTAGACTTAATTTAAAAAAAATGCTTTAAAATGACGATGTGAGAAAGTACCAAAGTGCCCATTTTTAGATGAATTTGTAGGGGTTTGGAAATGGTTTAGCTTGAAATAATGGAAAATTTTACAAATTCTCTTATTCTCTTCTTATCAACGACAAATAAGAAAGAATTTGATATCTCATGTATTTTCGAAGATATAATCATTTTTCTGCAGTCTTCCGACCTCCGGACTGGTCAAAATATTCACTGACCGAGGGACTATTCAACTAGTAATATTATATTATATATCGTCGCCTTAGAGTGTAAACCTGCTAAATTCATTTTTATCATATATGACATATTAATACTGTTCGAAAGAAAAAGAGATCCAGCATCGTCCAAGTAAAACGTTCGCAATCTTCGCTCATTGGGATATAAGTATACTAGTATACAGGGTGATTCAAGGTCGATGGAACGTTAGACGTTTATGGAAAACGGAACGCAGGATTTTTCTGAAAATTTAGCACCTTATATTTTCTTTTCTGTTCTATCGATCTAAAATATTTTCAGCACTGCGACGTTTCGGCTTCCATTGAAAAGGCGTAGCAACTTTATTTTTTTGAATGGAACACCCCTTATATTAACACGTTTTTAGAACCGCCCTTTTATTATAATACTTTTTTGTTAACATTGTACTTTACCTATCTCTATCGGATTTCGAGATAAAAAATAAATTGTGTTAAATATGGTCCAAAACATGGCCTTAATTAAACTTAAATAAATTAGTGCTCTCAATTCATGAAAAGTTGATATTTTGGTGGTAGCTTAGACACACCGGAAGTATTTAATTTACGCCGAAAAATCGACTCCATATTATACAGGGCGTTCTAAGATTACTATTATTTCCGGTATTCATAAAAGGAGTCAAAAGTTCGTTTTTTCAAATAAGACCCCGTATATTACTCAATAATTTGAAAGACGAAGAAAAATGCTTTAAGACGATATATCATGTCCCTATACCTAAAACATCAAGTTTTCTTAATAAAGCCGCTTTTTCATGAAAAATTACATTTTAATTAATTTAATTTTAACTAACCATGTAAATATCAAGCTTATGACAGTTTGTTGACTATTTATAAGACACTTATAAAGAGTTTATTGACAGTGTTCAAAAAAATCTCCCAAATTGACCGCAAATATTGATTATTCAAACGAAGTTCTTATGAAATTATTTATTTTGTACCATAAGAACTTCGTTTGAAATTATTTATTTTGTACTATAAGAATTCGTTTGAATAATCGATATTTGCTATCATTTTTTGGGAGATTTTTTTAACATCGTCAATAAACTGTTTATAAGTTACTTATAAATAGTCAACAAACTGTCATAAGCATGATATTTCCATGGTTAGTTAAAATTAAATTAATTAAAATGTAATTTTTCACGAAAAAGCGGCTTTATTAAGAAAACTTAATGTTTTAGGAATAGGGACATGATATATCATCTTAAAGCATTTTTTCCGTCTTTCAATTTATAGAGTAATATAATTGGAGTCTCATTTGAAAAACCGAACTTTTGACCCCTTTTACCGGAAATAATAGTAATCTTAGCACGCCCTGTATAATATGGAGTCGATTTTTTGGCGTAAATTAAATACATCCCGTGTGTCTAGACTGCCACCAAAATATCAACTTTTCATGAATTGATAGGGCTAATTTATTTAAGTTTAATTAAGGCCATGTTTTGGACCATATTTAACACAAATTATTTTTTATCTCGAAATCCGATAGGGATGGGTGGAGTACAATGTTAACAAAAAAGTATTTTAATAAAAGGGTGCTTCTAAAAACGTGTTAATATAAGGGGTGTTCCATTGGAAAGAATAAAGTTGCTACGCACTTTCGACGGAAGCCGAAACGTCGCAGTGCTGAAAATATTTTAGATCGATAGAACAGGTAAGAAAATGTAAGGTGCTAAATTTTCAGAAAAATCCTGCGTTCCGTTTTCCATAAACGTCTAACGTGCCATCGCCTGTGAATCACCCTGTATATAACCCTCGGTACACGAGTTCGACTCGCACTTGCCCGGCTTATATTGAATTTTTTTTTGAGCATGCATTCTCTCTTGAATGAATATCCGTTTGTAAGTAGGTATGTATAAGTCATTCACTTTCAAAAGGTCCCCTTTGATTTTACCTAAAAAATCAATAACTCTGCTACTCTCGGTAAAAATTATTTTCATATATGATAATATTTTTCTAATTTCAATATAAAAGTTCAAATTGTTCAGTGGTATAATTAAAGAATCTAAATTTAAAATCAATAATCGGGGAATATAAAAAAAATAATTTATCTGTGGGGATGTTTAAGAGCTGAGGTAGGTCGGCAATAATTTTCACTTAGATTCTTCGATAGAACCCTTAGTTTTTTTTCCACTCATTTCAATTTAGAATTGTTCGCAATGGCGTAATTTTTAAAATGGTTTAGTAACATATTGACCATTGAGGCTGGCCCAAGTGTCCGAGTCAGAGGACCATACTTCACTAAGCCCACCCCAAATGCCATCTGCAGTGCCATCCTAACCACAGCCACTCCACCCCTTATGGCTCACCCAAATCAGAGATAACAATGGAAATTCCTACCAATAGATTCCAAAATGGACAGTCAACCATGGAGGAGACAATGATACTATTTCTGTAATACTAATATTAAGTTCACATGAAGATGCTAGGTAGTTTTCACATAATACTTAATAATGTTTTGGCCCTTGGGTTTCCAGTAAAGATAAGAAGGTGGCAACTAATAGTATCTTCCTTTAAGCATTCAAAATCAATGAAATGTATGCTTATCCACTGGGACTGGAGAGTCTACATATCCCAACAGCATATCAAACATTACGTAGAAAAGTGGATACAACTCAAAAAAATAGTTCTGCAGGAAAGCTGAAATTCGACAAATAATTTACCTATTCACAATCACTAGGTCACTAAAGATAGATTTTATGAAAGGATTTTAGAGGATGTTGGATAACGAACACTATGGTAATACACCATGAATTTCAAAATTTCCCTTTTTATTAAAGCTTCTTCACCAGACTCTGTACAAGGAATTATAATATTATATATTAGATGAAGGAGAAGGTATCAGCCAAAGTTGGATGCGCTGGGTTCAATAAAACACCCTGAATAAAACGTTTAGGCCTGAATTTATTTGGCCATCTTCAGTTAATTGATAGCTATACACACAATCCGGTACACATATGCAATTGAACCTAGCCTTGTCAAAAATAAGAATTGTCTGAACCTTTGGCGCAAGCGCATTATAAATTTACATGAAGCTACAATTCTTATTTTTGACAAGGGTAGGTTCAATCGTATATGTGAACCGGATTGTATGTATAACTCCCAATTAACTGAAGATGGCCAAATAAATTCAGACCGAAACCCTTTATTCATGGTGTTTTATTGAACCCAGGGCATCCAACTTTGGCTGATACCTTCTCCTTCATCTAATACAGTTCCACCACAGCCACGAACTCTAACAGAATTATAATATATATATATATATATACTAATTTATTCAATTCTAATGGCTGCAATATCAGTAGTCGCGATTCTAGTGTAGTTTTATAATCTGAAAATTAAAGTTTTTAATAATCATTATATAGATAATAGTCTTAGACTGTTTTGACGCGATTACTTGCCTTTAATTGACTATCCGTGTCGACGTTCAAAAAAGTTTTGTTCGAACTTGACAACCCAAGTTCTGACCCCACTGATCAAATAGTAATTTTTCAAAATCAATAACGAACAATTTATCATCAACTCCGCCCGCACTTTCGAATCTAATCGAAAATAATATTTTTTTTCTTTCTAAATCCAATTCCTTTCCATCTCTTTAATCAATCTGACTAGAAATACGGATGAGCGATTTGAAATGCCGGTAAAGTTCAGAGGTCGGTGATAAATTCAGTCGGAATTCATAGACGCGACCCGTCCACTTGTCATCGGAATTTTTTTTTATGTCTTCTGCAAGTGAATGTTTTGCTTCTGTAACCGAAATAGAGTGAGCAACTAGACGAGATTGAAATGGAGATAAATGGTCCAAACACAATTAGCAACAATACTATCTCATGGATAATTTATTATGGACAATCATGTTTGCATGGCTGATTAAATTTACTTGAACCAATAAAGATCATGAAAAACATTTTTAATATTAATGTAATTTAATGAAAAATATTGAAAATGTATTTTTTTTTTAATGAAAAATATTCAAAAATAAAAAAGTTATAGCCATAATCAGAATGAATAATGTGACTACAGAAGTCAGTTGGTTCTTTTAATTGAATTTGAAAATGCAGAGAGAGAATTTTCAACTGGACAAAAAGGATTAATATTGATATTTAAGGTTGGATATTTAAAAATTTCCTGTTATGTTATCATACTTTAATAATAATCGGCTTACGACGGCGACAACGGTGTGAACTCTCTGATTGACTAAAGAGATCGGTAAATTTAATTTAAATATTTATTTTTATTATCATTTGGAACAACATTTTAAACAATTTAAAACATTTTATTGTAACATTTAACTTAAAATTATTTTTTAATTGTTAAAAACAAAGAAAACATAGAAAATCCAAAACATTTACCACTGTGTGATGTCGCCTTTATTTTTAATTACGACTTGAATTCTTTTGGGCAACGTACTTATTAAGTTTTGACACTCATCTTGAGTGAAAGTATGCCAAGCATTTTGAAGTTTGTGTTACGTTTCTAGCTGGCTGTATTCGTAATAGCTTTTTCATTGTGTACCAAAGAGTTTCTATTGGTGACAAGTCGGGACTGTTGCCACCCACTCCAAAAGTGGAACATTATGATCAGAAAGCCATTTTAAAGATTTTCTTGATGTATGGCAGGCCGCCCCGTCTTGTTGGAACACAAAATTATTATTATTCTGCAATGCATCTGCCATTGTTGGAAGTAACGATTTTTTTAAAATCTCTAAATATTTATTGGTGTTTACAATTCAATCAATGAAGTGAAGTTTTCCAACACCTCTAGCAGACATTGAACCCCATACTATAACTGAAGCAGGAAATTTTACTTTCTTTTTTAAACAAACTGAAAGCTTCATTTTTCTGACGAATAACTCTGTTTCGATTGTCCCCAACACAAACTTCAAAACGAGACTCATCACTCCAATGGACACTATCCCATTCATCATTTCACATATTCAAAGATTCTTAAAAAAGAAAAAAAATCGTGAAAAGCAAAGAACTATTTTTTATATAAAAATATGTTTTTAACAATTAAAAAATAATTTTAAGTTAAATGTTACAATTAAATGTTTTAAATTGTTTAAAATGTTGTTCCAAATGATAATAAAAATAAATATTTAAATTAAATTTACCGTGAATTAGCATAATTTTATTTAAAAAGAAAATATATTGGTGGGTCAATTGAGATGGGACGGGGCTCGTATAGTTTTCCAATGATCCAACCTTTCAGTTAACTACGGGTTTAATTTTTCCGTCTCAGTGGTTTATCTTTCAATTTTTTGAACTATTTGCATCACTTATATAAATAGGTAAACTCGTCGATATTAGGGAGTGATATAGTATTATACATTTGGATGGATTACAAGGCTAACTCGTCTAACTAACCTAAAAATAAATTCCATAATATGTGTTATTCTGATACTGAACTAAAATTTTCATGATTACCTATAATATCATAAATCAAATAGAATATTTTTTTGTGTTTTTTGAAAAACGATCCTATCAGTTGATAGATGAAATGTTGACTGGATGACTTGCATTCTCTGTTCAGATAGATTGGCTTTCTACTATCATACATCATGATGATGTTTTATATATAGAAACACAAATCAATGATTATTTTTAGAAGATCGAAATACCTGGCAAACAGAGAGGCACAATTTCCAAACTCGATCAACTGAGTTCATCTTCACCGTTTAAGTGCAATACATTCAATTAACTTACATCTCCGTCTTGTTTTTACAGACCTTCAAAATTTAGTATGTTAGGTTTAACAGGTGATTTACTTATTTTTCTGGTGCTAATTACAATCACAGACTTCAAGTGTTTCTATTTAAGGATTATTCAAGAAATGTGATTAAATAATAGTAATAAATTTTTGAAAAAACCTGATTTTTTTCAAATTCCTACTTGAGTCTAGGCTACCACACATATATTAATATTAATTTAATATAACTTCCCTATTTTTTTATCAAACTTCTATTATTAAAAGTGAAAGTGTCGATGATACACCAATACCAGTGGAGGTTTGTGATGTCAGAAAATGAATGGAAGCCTTAGGAAGTTGGAAGACTGGCTAAATATGAATAAACTGTTTATAAATTGTATGAAATCTAAAGTACTGCATTTAGGGGTGGGTGGAGAAGGGTTAAGTCCAATCTATCTGAATGGTGTAAATTTGGAATATGTGGATTCATTTAAATACCTCGGAGTACCTAGTGGTTGACTCGAAGTTGAACTTTAAGAGTCATCATAGTGAGCTCTTGAAGAATGTAAACAAAGAAGTGCAATACTTTGGTAGAGCTAGTAATAATTTGGATATGAACACTAGAATTAAGGTGTATAGAACTATAATTAGTCCTACAATATTATATTTTGGCACTCAGAATATTGATAAGCTGCAACTCTTACAAAATAGATGAATGGGATTTATATTAAAATGTGACAGATATACATCAATAAGTAGTATGCTGGAATGCTTAGGACTTATGAATGTTCTTCAAGCAATTCTTATTTTTACAGACAATGTGTTTTGTATATAAATTATATCATAGGCAGCTGCCAGCCTATCTGAATTTCTCATTGGTCAACGAGATCCATGACCATGAGACGCTAATTAGAGACGATATATTTATTGAGAGGGCGAGGAAAGAGGGCATAAGAAATTCATTATATTTTAGATGACTTGAGGAATTTAATTCTTTACCAGCTGAAGTGAGAAACGCATCAAGTCTGATTCAATTTAAGAACCAAGTGATATATCTTATGAGGGATAGTTGAACATTTCTATTGAGAAATATTGAGAAATATTATAACTTTAGTATTAATATTTGTAAATATTTTAATATATATCTATTAAAAATACATTTAAATATAAATAAAAAAATAAATAAATAAATAAAATAAAAAATAGAAACTTCTTAATTTTTGAAAAATTTATTACTGTTAAAACATATTTCGGGCCTAGTAGAACCCATCTTCAGTTAACACAAGACTCTTTTAATTTACATAATTCTTTTATGTAAAGTAAAAAGTGTTTTTATGTTCACCAAAGATGGGTTCGAGTAGACCTGAAACATGTTTTAACAACAATATATTTTTCAAAAATTAAGAAGTTTTTACTTTCTCTTTTAATAATACCTACAAGATTGATAAGAAGAATAGAGGAGTCATTAACAATTTGAAGAATCGAGAATATTTTGAGTATAAAAAATTAATTTAAATTAAGAATTTATTAAGGTTATCAGAGATATTACTAGATAAGTTTGAATATACGTCAGAAGAGATACTTAAACCAAGTTCCAAAAATACTATCCGGAAAATTGATCTTTTAAGACTAATCTCCTTGGTCATAAAATAGTAGAATTTTACTCAAAGATCACTTCATTGTAAAATTTTCTCGGTAACCAGAATAAGCAAGTGTATATGTTTTAAAAAATAATGCATTCAACAATAGTCAGTGATATTATTACCTTCCACTTGTCCTGTTATTAAAGTTTCATTTTCTTTATGAATGAAATTTATCTCTTTGGTTTTCTACGAACGTTAAGTATTTTTGTAAAGTAGTCTAAAAGTTTAAAAAAAAAAATCAGGCTGATCACTAAATTTAGCTAATTTTTTTCCAAATACATAGAGAAAGATTAAGCTAAACTAAGCACTTTTTATAACCCTCACAGATAAAGCATAAGGGGAGATGCAATCCTCAAGTGAAAGCTAAGTTATAATACTTAAAATTTCTACTATGGCTATTATTATAGCTTTAATAATCTAAGAAGATTAAAAGAATAAATACGTTATTGAATTTTCCAATTATTCATATTGTAATGACCACTAAAATATCTTTTAAAATTATATTTTAATTTCAAGACAGTTTTTTTTCGTTATGAGCCTGGATAATTAATCTCCTTTCGACGTTTATTCATTTATTATAATCTTTATTAAGATAGACGGAGTTAATTGAACGATACAATACTTTTTTGTTTTAATTCTAACCCACAAGTACCCACTAGACTTTAATGGCGTCGGGGTTCGAATTTTATCAGGTATTGATTGCGTGTCAAAATATCTGAATTATTTGTGTTCGGTTGAGAACAAATGGGCCGGAGGTCAGTGATAACGAATCAACCCTTCCTTGGGATTACAACTCGTGTGAGCGAGATAGAGAAACCGAGGGGGCTTTATATTTAGCTCGATTAGCATACTAGAAAACCATAGAGCGGAATAACGTACTCTATAAATGAAGCTTTTTATCTCGGACAGGCTTGATGGACAATCTTTTACACTCTTGACCGGGGTTAAGACTAGGGTTAAAATAAACTTGATTGCCTTTTTTGGATAATACAGGGTCCGCCCATTATTAAGATAACCGGTCATATCCTCAGAGTATTCAGGGTAGTTCCAAAACAGACACCCAAGTCAAATAAAATTTAGATACAATAAAAAATCAATAACACTTCAGAATTATTAGAATACACAAGTTATCTTATAATAAAAATGACGTGATAATGCTGTCACGAATAGCACTCATAACTAAAGTATTTAGGAATTATGAGATAACCTGAGTAGGTACTTTAAGAACTTTAGAAGTACATATTTAACACCTTTTCTTAAATAACCGGTTGCTAACTCTACCAGCGAATTCTCATGCTATAAATCATATAAAGTTCTTATAACTAAATAACAATTTCATGTATAGAAGATAAGAAAGAGCCTAGACTTCACAAGAATTCCATTTGAGTTGTTTTAACTCTATTCTATTGGAATGCTAGGGATTAGGTGCCTTGTAAATATCTTAGATGCCCATTAAGAATTAGCTGAGGGAGACTTGTATAATTTCGATGATCATACAGAAACCGATGTTTTCAACATGACAATATCACGTAGCTGGTAAATTATAGCTAGATATGACACTTGAATGTAATATTTTTATATTATTTGAAACATTTACATAAAAATACTTCATAAAGGCACCATAAATAAGAGACCAGCAATGATCTTGTGCTGGTATGTTGGAAGGATCCGAAGAACAACAGCATATAGCGTGGTTAGATGTTAAATCGATCACCGTGTGATGTTGACACTCATCAGCCCCCTATGAAAGTTTCAAAGTTTAAACTTTTTTAACATCTATTTTGTTTCAAACCAAAGTTTTGTTTCATTTTTGAAGAATCTATGGGTACAGAGAAGTGAATTGTTATTTGTTCTGTTTTTTAGTGAAAGAAAAAAAAATAGGGAGAAAAAAGAAACAAATTTTGTTTTTTATGTAAGTTTCCTTAGTAAAAAAAAATAAAAGTAAAATATTCTATTTAAATTTCAAACCCCGATCAGTAATTCCGTGGACTTTTAAAGCTCAAATGTTAGCTGTTGTATTATTAGATTATTCAATGAGCTTCCCGAAATGAAATATTCTTACTTAGGAGAGAGATATCGGAAATGTAAAGTGAATGGAACGAAGGAGATTAAGAACAAGTCGATATTACCTAAGCATAAAATAGAATATTACATAGACAAAATCCTTGCTATATTTATCCCTCTTGGTCAGGAAAGGAAACGAATTTTGTCAGATACTTGGAATCTACATAACCACTGAGATTTGGATATTTCTATAAGCGATTTTCTTTTACGTGCACTTAGTTTTGATTTTGAAGTCTTTATCTATCTATTTTTTAATGATATTAATGTGTGATGATGTTGCACCAAAGAGATGCAACTTCTTTAGTCCTTTAAAACAGAGAATTGATTAAATTTTGGGCTTTCTAGCTTCAGGAGTTCCGGATAAAAGAATCAGAAAAGTTAATAGAGAGTTAAAATTATGTTGTTAGAGTTCGTGGCTGTGATGAAACTGTATTAGACGAAGGAGGAGGTATCAGCTAAAGTTGGATGCGCTGGATTCAATAGAACACCCTGAATAAAACGTTTCGGCCTGAATTTATTTGGCCATCTTCAGTTAATTGGGCTACAAAATTTACAAATAGATGTTAACATTGATATATTTTATGCTTATTATGTGTACCGCATTTTGTGTATAACTGTAAGTTTAAACAACCAACTTGGTCAACTTGTAATATTATGATAATAAGCATAAAAAATATCAATGTTAACATCTATTAGTAAATTTTGTAGCTCAATTAACTGAAGATGGCCAAATAAATTCAGGCCGAAACATTTTATTCAGGGTGTTTTATTGAACTCAGCGCATCCAACTTTGGCTGATACCTCCTCCTTCATCTAATAAGTTAAAATTATAGCCATAAGATTGAACCAATAACCTACACCTTTGTGTCAAGTTTAATCCAAATGATTTAAGTGATTGGCTGACTAAAAAATGCAAATAATCAAAATTTTCAGAGAACATGCAAAGTCACTTTTACTTTTTCATTCAATTTATAATGAAAAACAGAGCTTCAAATTTAATCTACTAATTTATTATGTTGTGCCTTGGACCAACATTGAAAGATAAGACTTAAATTTGTAACTAGGTTAAAGATAGCAGCCAGGTTACTTTATTTAATTGTGTGTTCGCCTTTAAACAATCTAATAAGGGTGATTTATAATCAATCAAAGGCATAATTTTTAGGTACAAAGGCGAATTGGGTAGAATGGTGCTTTCTTTTGAACAACCCCGTAAACCAGCAGAGCCTCGCCTGGTTTTGATGGATGAAAATGAAGACGGCGATGATGAATCCAATCAAGGAAATCGTTTTTATCCAACTGACTTGAAATAGAAAACGAAAATGCTTCTCACTCGCATGATATCTTTCGAGACCAATTAAATTTCATTTCAATCGAAACAAATCCTGTTTAAGAAATGTGTTATTCAATTTATTGAATGTTTAGAGAATGTTGCTTTGAAGAAGAAGAAGAAGAAAGGGTGAAAAGGTTTATTAAAAGATGATTAAATTTACACTAAATTAAGAAAAGAAAAGAGAAGTGTAGGTATAATAAAAATGGTTTATATAAACTCTTATGTAAAGAATTCGATATATTGGTTCATTATGAAATGTTAAAACAAATTAATGGATAATTTTTCTCTCTGAATTTTCCCCAATATTAGATAAGTATATGAAACAAGCCTATTCTTCTTCTTCATCTTCTTTATAGGCTTTCGCCTGTTCTTCCATTATGAAAAAAAGAAAAAAGACGTTAGTTTCTTGCTGCGACATCTTTCCATCTTTTTTTCGGCCGCCCTCTGCTCCGTGTGCCACGTGGGCGATTTTCCTTCACGATTTTTGCAAGGCGGTCATCCGTCATTCGTTCCACATGTTCCACCCATCCTCTCTTTCTCAAATCGATCCATTCCACTATATCCTGGATTTCGCTTAGTTCTCTTAGATCTTTGCTGCGGATTCTATCCCTTAAAGTTTTCCCATGTATAGCCCTTATTATTCTCATCTCTGTTGTTCGGAGTAGTTGGTGGGTGGTAATTGTTTATTCTCTGGTTTCTGCTGCATATGTTAGCACGGGACGTACGCAGGTCTTATAAATTCGTAGTTTGCTTTTTGCTGACATATATTTGTTTTTCCAGACCAAACCATATAGACATCCAGCTATCCTAGCACCTTTTGTTACTTGGGTTTTAACCACTTGGCTCAGATCTCTGTGCGCCGAAATATCGGCTTCTAAATAGTTAAATTTTTCAACTTGATCTAATGTTGTATTTTTAAGTTTGATTTCACACTTAAGCTGTTCTTTCGCTATCACAAGACATTTTGTTTTTCCAATGGATATTTCCATATTTAATCTTTCTGCCACTTGATCGAATTGTGATAAGAGAGTTTGCAGATTTTGCTCGCTGTCCGTACAACACCAAAACCTATTAATTTTTATTATTTTTTTACTTTATCATACATGATATAGTCAAGGATTAAAATCGTGCTTGAAAAAAGTGTTTTTTTTTAATATCTCAAAAAAGTCTCAAACTATTTTGATAAAAAAAAAAAAATTGAGTGAAACCATGGCAATTTGGTCTCAAAGCATCGACGAAGATTCAAGGGGCTGTTTCCCTGAACTTTACCGGGGGTTCTTGGGGCGTAGTCGAAGGCGGGCTTCGCAGCTTGTTTAATGATAAAATAGAAATAAAAAAATCACATGGAATATATCAAACTATTTTGATAAAAAAAAAATGAGCGAAACTATGGCTCAAAAAGGGCTAATCGACGAAGATTCAAGGGACTGCGTCCCTGAACTTTACCGGGGGTCCTTGGGCAGTAGCCGTAGGCGGGCTTTGCAGCTAGCGTGAAAGGTAAAAAAGATATGAAAAGGTCGACATTTAGAGATCATTCTGTTTATATACCTGAACACAGATTCTAAACCCTACATTCACAGTAATTTCTCTTCATTTTTTTCCAATGAAATTGAATGCAAGAAGCGGCCCAGCAGGAAAATGCAGCCCTTATGGATCTCTCAAAAAAGTCTCAAACTATTTTGATAAAAAAACATTGAGCGAAACCATCGCAATTTGGCCTCAAAGAGGGCTAATCAACAAAGATTCAGGGGGTTGCGTCCCTGAACTTTACTGAGGTTCCTTGGGGCGTAGCCTAAGGCGGGCTTCGCAGCTGGTTTAATGATGAAATAGAAATAAAAAAATCACGTGGAATATATCTTTTTTTTTATTTCAAATCGTCTTTATAGCAATATTCTCGGATGAAAGAATAATATCGATCTTTCCAAGAATGACAGAATCTCATGATTTAGTCACGCATCTGCGATCCTAAATGGCGGTCGACGCCATCTTGTATTTCAACGTGTCAAGGGTTAGAAGTTGGAAGGAAAAACTTGCAGGTAGATATAGTATATAAGATATATAAGACATGACATAAATATAGAAATAAATAAAGATAAGAGAAAAAAATCTGACAGTCGAGAAAAAACTGAGAAATTAATATTTATTGGATTTTATTAAATATTAATAACCAATTTTAAATATATATCAACTTTTATGAGAATTTTTATATTTATTTTTTAAACAAATAAATAAATATATACGTATGACTCTTAATTCAATATAACCATTTAAAAAGTTAATAATTTTGTTTGAAATTAAATTTGAAGTGGTAAAGTTAGAGTTGAAATTAAAAAATGTCGATATCACAGACCTTTTGGAGGTTCCTGTTCTGTATCGATCAAAGCTCCCGAATATCCTTTGAATTCTTCGACCTGAAAAAAATATAAATATTAATAACAAATGTATTTTAATTTAATAATAATGAGATTTTTATTAAATTAAATTACAAATTTAGTAGGTAGTAGTTATTTGTTTTCTAAAATTCTCTAAATATAAAATATATAACGATTATCTATAGCGTAAGGCTTTTGCGGAGTACATATATATCTCTTAGTACTAACGCCTATGGCCAGCTGAAGGGGTTAGGATGTTAACGAAATAATAAAAATTAAGTAAAATTACGAGGTGGCTTTCACATAAAAATGTTGAGGTAAACATTGAAATTTTACGTTCAATAAAAATTTAATAAAAATAATATTCTGATAAAAAAGTAATCAGGAGGTCATGTCTCCTACTCCTAGGAGTATATCTAAACTCCCCTAACCCCTCGGTGGATATCTACCCCCCCCCCCCCCCGAAAATTTTTCTGGCTTCGGCCTTGCTCGTCCATTTAAGGAGTGTTTTTTGCGATGCTCTTAATATAGGAGCTAACCTGTTTCCATTATACCAGTATTTCCCAACCTTTTTTGTGCCATACCCCACCTAAGCCTTTCTAAAATTCTTATGCCCCCTAAGTAAAATTTTGTATAAAAGACAATTTTTTTTTGTTATTTATATAATTATATAGAGTTACAAAAAAAGCAAGTCATGGGTTTTTCAAAATTTTTCCACAATAAAATCTAATAAAAGTGATTAAGATAATATAAGACATTGTTGTAAATATGGACATGGGAATGGAGTGTTGCTCGATGCTCAAATTATTGTAAAAATAGTTATGTTAATTATGTAAATTTAAATTTGAAAATAAAAAACATTTTAATACAATTTTGATGGCTGTATATGTATATAATAAAGTAATGGAGAGGGATTCAGCCAATCAGTAGCCTCTGCTGAATAAAAACTCCCAATTATGGAAAACGTTTCGGCTTTAATTAAATAATGCCATCATCAGTTCCTAAGAGCTGAAAAAAGCGATAGAGCACACATGTAAAATTACAATAAAAATTTTTACAAAAAATCCAAACTTGTTAATTACAAAATTATATCTTACAGTATTAGCGACACAATTAATTTTATAAATAAATTGTCCGCAGGCAGAGTTGTTGTAGATTTTATCACAATATACAAAATTATATGAATTACAAAATGGTACATAAATCTTGGTGTGCTCTCACTTGATATACGCAACGTCTCAAGTACAAATATAGCAAATTTCAATTTCATTCAATTAATAATAATAATAATTATGAGGACATTGATCTAATTAGGATCACTGACCCCTCACAAACATCTCTTAATTAAAAGATTTCTCAAAATAATTAACAAACATTAAGAATAACAAAATTCGAATTTAAAATGACAATATATAAAAATAAAAATAAAAAATAAATTTTTTTCTTCTTTACCTTTTTACAATTCTTTCCCCCTTTCTCAATGTTTATTCTACCTGGGCATCAGTATTTGTCAATATTGACAAGTAAGCATTGCTAAGCCCAATGCAATCAGTTTGAAAATTAAGAGCCCTTTGCCCATATGTCTCAATAAAGCATTTTTCGGCTAGCAGACGCTTATAATTGTTCCCCAATCTCATCAAGATGACAGCATCATCAAACTCAAATCCATGTGAGGTATTGATATGGTGTGCGCTCAGGGCTGTCGAAGCATTTTTATTTATTACACTTAATTCATGCTCTCTTTTCCGCAAAGAAAAAATGCGAGATGTTTGACCCACATAAACACTTGTAGGTTTCGGGCAATCGCGGCACTTAATTAAGTATATCACATTATGTTGTTCGTGGGGTGGAACTACATCCTTGTTATTAAATAAAAAGGACATATTAATATTAATATTTTTTGTAAAAATTTTTATTGTAATTTTACATGTGTGCTCTATCGCTTTTTTCAGCTCTTATGAACTGATGATGGCATTATTTGATTAAAGCCGAAACGTTTTCCATAATTGGGAGTTTTTATTCAGCAGAGGCTACCCATTGGCTGAATCCCTCTCCATTACTTTATTATAAAAACATTTTGTTCAAAAAAAATAAAATAAAAGATTCAAGTATAAAGGAAAAATGACATTCAATTTAAAGCGCTTTTCTGGTGGGATCATCCGTGGCCTAGCTGGAAAGGCGCTCTTCCCGTAAAGGAGAGAGACACGGGTTCGAATCCCGTCGGATGTTCAATTCATTTTTCCTTTTCAAAAAATAATAAAATAATTTTCTAAATAGTAAATATAAATTTGACCACTTTGAGTTTAACAGATGGCAGCACTTGTTGGTAACGCCTGTATTTAGACAACCGCTACAGACGCTAGCACTGTGAATGACCAGATGAGCCTTTCAAAACATTTATTTGTAATTTATATATGTACTCAAGGGGAATCGGATTAGCCGAGAGCTTAAAGACACTAGCCTGCTAAGCAGGAGTCCCGGGTTCGAGTCCGAGTCCCTGCATTGATATTTGACCGCCTAAATCTGAATCCTAGTCACCAATCCGTCTGGCAAGCGTGGTGACTTAATCCCAACCTCCTTCCATTTGATGGAAGAGGCCTATATTCAAAAGTGGATTGGTCGCTATCGACAGGCTGATGATGATGATGATATGTACTCAAAGCAAGAAAAATCAGCGTTAAAATTTGAGTACTACTTGTAAATTTGATATCATAATTATACTATAATTGGAGTGTTTTTTTTTTTTTTTTTTTTAATATTGAAACTTTATATTTGCCCTCCTGAAAAATGTACGAAATGGGACTTAACCCGTTTTTTTCGTGGAGTCTTAATTTTAATTTTTTGTGGACATGCATGTTATTAAAAATTTCCGACCTTATTTCGAGTTCATCCTAAGTAGTTACAGTTATATAAGTTAAAAAATCGATTAGCTTCGAAGTCTAGTATGATTTCCTTCCCAAGTTAATGTTATAAGAAAAAAATGTTTAGAATTTGAAATGAAGGGGAGCGAAAGCAAAGGCATGTTACCTCTGGAGAAAGAATTATTGATGAATAAAAAAAAAAATCAACTGATTCGTGTTTCGAATATTCCGATAAATATTATTCAATTTTATTATTTATTGTTTAAACCAAGGCGACTTATAGAGCTTAGAGTATGTTTATATAGATTTTTTTAATCAAAATATAACCAATTCTAGTATTAGGAAAATAAAATAATTTTTGATTGAATGCTAAATTTTAATTATTTTGTATAACACTTTTTTGATTCGAATATTATGAATATAATTTTATTGAAAAATATAGGTTATTATTTTTGAGACGTGATTCGATTCCCGATCGGGTGATTACAGCCCTTCTGACATATCTTATCTTATCTTATCTACTCTTATTAAACGAGTAAAAATTGTTTTATATATATATTTGTTTGTATATTTGTATCTTAGTGCTATTTTGAAAACGGCTTTCACGGGTTAGGGGGTTTTTGGGGTGACAATTCGATCTGTCACGGTCTCATCTTCGACAAAATTGTTTTTGATGGGTTTTTCGTAAAACAAATTAATTATTCTCAGGTAGACAAATCCCATTCTTAGGGCCGGTTGTATGTCGCAAAGTAAATGCTTTTTACAAGTGATAAAGGGTAGATGGTAATTGGAGGGACTGGGATGGCCCATCAGATGACAGGCATGAAATTGTTAAGGTTTTAAAAAAGGTTACTCTTTTACTTTTGTACCCAGGCAGACAATGGGTTGACTTAATTCATTGTTCTCAATTGCCTTGAAGAACTATTGTGATTAAACGTTAGAATTATTAACAAACGTTTTATAATTGTTTTTATAACGAACCTTATTTATTTAATAGAATAAAAAATAATCAAGAATTTATTTAAAAATATCTTTTGCATAACCAGGTCTCAATTTTCAGAAAAAATAACACATTTTGATAGGTTTTATTTATTAACAATTGGATGAATAAAAATGAATCATGTGGTTGAATAGAAACAGGTGCAGGAGGTGGGGGATCCGGGGGTGAGGTCGAGCGGGGTGGAGGTGGGGGTACAGTGGGTGAATTCTATATATATTTGTATTTTTTTAATTTGAAAACGGCTCTCAAATAAAAATCGACATTTTTATTAGAATTTTAAATTAAAAATGATATTAAAATAAAGCTTTTAACTGAAGGAAAAAGTTACCGATCATCGCTCGGTGCCTCCAGGTACTCTTATTGTATTAAACGAGCAATATATAGAATCGGTTTCTCGAAAACGGCTCTAACGATTTCGCTAAAAATTGGTGAACTTATCAAGTCTCATGAGTTATTTGTCGTGTATAAATTTTAATCCGATTGAAATAAAGGAAGAAGTTGTAAATTAGTCATGTCGCAAAATAAATATTTTAATCGTTCATATCTCCTCTTCGGTAAGTCGCAGAGGCTTGAAATTTGAAACTTAACCTAACTAGAGGCAAAAAGTTACGGAGCATCGCTCAGTGCTCTGGGCACTAATTAAAATGATTAATTCTATCTCGGATCTAGTAGATGACGACATTTCGTGATTTCCTTTGTAAACTTTTCACTAGAATTAATTTGAACGCCTAAATTTTGCATTGTTTTCGTTCATCTTTGTTTGATTGTTTGTAATATTAAATATATTTTTAATGAAGTCAAGTTCTTTATCAAAAAATGGATGTTTAAGCTTTCAAGAATTATATATTAACATTTATATAGACAATAGAAAAAATTCTTCAACAACTCTACTCTCTAATGTCAGTGAGTTAGAAATTCTTTTGAAAAAAAATGACTAACTTAACTTTTTTTTAAAAGGCAAATATAACTCATTCTCTTTGTTTTTATTTTATTTTATTTTATTTTTGTTAATTAAATTAAGAAATATATTTTTATCTGGAATTCTTTTTTCTCTTCTAACTAACAAAAGAATGGGCTTTGTGTGGTCCATCCAGAACCGGTGTTATCGACCTTTTTTCTTTTTTAAATTTCCTCAAAAATAGAGTGAAAAGCATATAAAAGAAAGAAAGATGCTGCGAGCTGTTGGCCTTAAAGCTGATAACACCCTCAAATGGCACACCGTTTCCTTTCGCGGATATATATATATATGTATATCTTTTTTTACTCTTTTAAAATGCAAATACAAGGTCAAAAAGTGGTATATCAAAATACACTGCTCGAAGGAATAATAGAATAAAAATAGAGTGGGTATTAGAGCGAGTCAAAAAGTGTTTAGAATTGTCAAACAGGAGAATCAAAGCAATAGAAGCCATCAGATAACAATAAACTAAATATGTTTTAAAGTTTGTTTTTTAGTATCAAGATTCGATTATCTAAATAGGATCACAGGGATCAGGAGGCCAAATAAAGAGAATCATCTCCAAAAGTCGACATTTCGATTTATTTTCAAATCTTACTCAGGACTGAGAAATGTAAAAAATATATGAAAAGGTCGACTTTTGGGGATCATTCTGTTTATATGGCCTACCTGAACACTGAGATTCTAAATATATAATCTACATTCACACTAATTTCTCTTCATTATTTTTTTCAATGCAATCGAATCTAAAAAGTGGCGCACCAGGGAGATGCAGCCCCTATGGATCTCGAAGGACCCTGATATTACCGAAGAAAAGGGAAAATTGATCAAGTGAAAGCGTGGAGGCGTAGGTGTTTATGCACCTGGATTTTGAAGGTTTGAAGATTATGTGTCGTCGAATTCCTTGAAGTCATGGGGACAAACGTATTGGCGAATCAAGTGGTCCGGCACTTTTCCAATTTAACTGCGCAAGAGTGTTGGGAATCGACAAAACGCGTGCTATGAGCAAAGCATGCTTTGGGGGGAATTATTGATTTTAGCTAATTCGTACTCCTGGTGTGATAGTATATATAAAATTGGGAAAGCGCGGAAACATTTCTTCGATGAGCTAGCGAGTCGAGAGAGACGGTGAGTGAATCGTCTTTTAGCATCCACCCTCTCACTTGATAACTTTCCATTGTCTTCGGTAATACAAGGATCTTTCAAGATCCATAGGGGCTGCATCTTATTGCCCCTTCTTGGATTCGAATGCACTAAAAAAAAAAAATAGCATGGCAGCTCGATTCTGAATTGCATCCAGGGAGAGAAGAGAATGGAGGCCTCTCTCCACAGTTGCGAGCTGTATTCAAGACAGGAGCGGATTTGGACCTTATAGAGCGGAGAAACTCCAGAGGCGTGAAGAATCGCCTGGACCTGAATAAGAAGCCCATTTTCCTTGATGCAGATTTCACCACAATGGAAATGTGTTCATTCCAAGACAGGTCAGATGCGATTGAGACGCCCAAGATCGATAGCCTGTCACACATTTTCAGTGTAATCGAACCAAAGAGAATGTCAGGGAAATTTTTATTTTTGCGCCTTGAAATTAAACAACATTGAATCTTGTTTTTATTAAAGTTAACTAATATATGAGAGCCTCATTTTTCTAATTTGTTTAGGTCGAGAGAGATTGAGAAGGAAACATTTTTTCATAAATTTATAATTTTTCTCATTAATATATCAAACAATAATTGACATATTAACGAGAATTGTTTTGACCGCGCTTTTTTGAAAAAGATATACATCGCAAGACTACTGCGGATGCAGCTATTGGAGTCTGTGGAGTCTTAAGTCTGGACCAAGAGAGAAAAAGATATGATACATTTAGCTACAATCCAACGTCATTTTGTGTATAGCCCGCATGAAACTCGGATGGATCACAAAATGAATTTGAAATATAAGATGTTATATATTCAATCTCATAGTCCAGAGCGCCTGATCTATTAGCATGTATGTTAGATGCTTGCCATTAATTAATCGTATGTTTCCTACATTTGATTCAATCGCGAATCAAATGTAGGTGATTTTTGTCAAATTTCAGATATTATTTTCACTCAATATTTGACAAAAATCACCTACATTTGATTCGCGATTGAATCAAATGTAGGAAACATACGATTAATTAATGGCAAGCATCTAACATACATGCTAATAGATCAGGCGCTCTGGACTATGAGATTGAATATATAACATCTTAGATTCCAAATTCATTTGGTGATCCATCCGAGTGTCATGCGGGCTATACGAAAAATGACGTTGGATTGTAGCTAAATGGATCATATCTTTTTCTCTCTTGGTCCAGACTTAAGACTCCGCAGACTCCAATAGCTTCATCCGCAGTAGTCTCGCGATATATATCTTTTTCAAAAAAGCGCGGTCAAAACAATTCTCGATAATATGTCAATTGTTCTTTGATATATTAATGAGAAAAATTATAAATTTATTTGACATCATTATTTCAAGTTAAAAATATATAAGTTCAGATATTATTTTCACTCAATATTTGACAAAAATCACCTACATTTGATTCCCGATTGAATCAAATGTAGGAAACATACGATTAAACATTGTTTCCATTATTCGGGAGTGAGAGAGCGCCATTCAGGGTGCTATCGTCGGCGTAAGAATAGGTGGGGTTTGAAGTTTGGTTAATAAGGTCATTTATATATTATATTAGGAAGAGCGAGAGGAAAATTACCGAATCTTGGGGATCAGCAGCATTTGTGGAGAAACATTCAGATGACATTACATCTACCATAACTTTATACTATGATTTGCCAGAAAGTTTTCTAACCTTAGATGATTTTCTTGGAGTAATTGGGAAAAAAATAATAGAACTGGGTTATATTCTATCTTCCTGTAAATTACCATTCAAGGCAAACTCTACACCTTTGTTTTAATAAACCTTCTTTAGAAAAATGCCTAAAATTTAATTAAGCATTTTATAAGGAATTGATTTTTTTTCTTTCATTAAATAGAGTGACTTGAACATAGATAAGAGCGTGTATTGATTTGGTGAATAGATTTGGATCTTTTGAACCCTTGCCGCCCTTACCCCTTCCTATCCCCGACACCCGTTTTTCTTTTCTTCTTAATGGTGAGGAGTTAAATTTAGAAAAGATCGATCCAATAGGATGAATAAGATACCCACAGGAAGAGAGTCTTTGTGTCTTCCGGCCGTGTCGCTAACTTCTTTAGCGATCATTCAAAGGGGGCGTGTAGTAGTGGGGTCTGGGGTGGTCAAATGGGAAAGGGGCCAAAATCAGTAGGAGTATAAGTAGAAGGGTGCAATTCTAATAAACACCAGAAGCTAACAAAAGAATCGGAGCTATTCACAAGAAAGAGAATTTCGCAAGAGCTTCTGTTCAATATCAATTTATACTTAATAGAATAATAAATGATGGTCCCCAGCAAGGGAAGAATCTCCATTGCAGAATGTATTTTGGACAATTAAGCGTCTTATTTTACATACTAGTACATACGGTAACTTCTTCCTTCGGTTAAAACCTTTATTTTACTATCATTTTTGATTTAAAATTCTGATAAAAAGGTCGATTTTTATTTGAGAGCCGTTTTCAAATTAAAAAAATACAAATATATATAGTGTTCGCCCACTGTACCCCCCCGCTTGACCCCCCCCCCAAAACTTCGCCCTATCCGCGGATCCCCCACCTCATGCACCTGTTTTGATTCAACCATATGATTCATTTTTATTCATCCAATTGTTAATAAATAAAACCTATCAAAATGTGTTGTTTTTTCAGAAAATTGAGACCTGCTTATGCAAAATATATTTTTAAATAAATTCTTGACTATTTTTTATTCTATTAAATAAATAAAGTTCTTTATAAAAACAATTATAAAACGTTTATTATTATTTCTAACGTTTAGGTTGAACAAAATATGTTAAAATCCACAATCACAATACTTCCAAGGCCTTTTAGAACAATCAATTAAGGCAACCCATTGTCTGCCTGGGTACAAAAGGAAAAGCGAAACCTTTTTTAAAACCCTAAGAATGGGATTTGTCTACCTGAGAATAATTAATTTGATTACGAAAAATCCCATCAAAAACAATATTGTCGAAGATGAGACCGTGACAGATCGAATTGTCACCCGAAAAACCCCCTAACCCGTGAATTTCATCAAAATCGGTAAATCTGTTTTCAAAATAGAACTAAGATACAAATATACTATAAACAAACAAATATATATACAATTTTTGCTCGTTTAATAAGAGTAGATTATTTGAAATTTGATACTAAAAAGTTTGATTCTTTTAACATAATACAGTCGACTCTCGATAATTCGAAATCAAATTAAGGGACCACACGAAAAATTCGAACTATCAAGAAGTTTGAATTATCAAGAGGAAAGAAAAAAAATTATAATTATTAAGAGTTTTTATTATATTGTTGAAAATATTATGTATGAGCTTACAAATTTTATATATAGCTTCAAGTAAAAAAGTAAAAATAATGAAAACGACAAAAAAGAACAAAAAATTACATAACATTGCAATAGATAATAACATACCTAATTATGAAAATGAGGAGTAAACATTGCTAAGAAAAATTTGAATTATAAAGAGGGGAAGTGCCCTAGTTCGAATTATAGAACGTTCCCTCACCCTTTTGTTACGAAAAGGATTTCGAGTTATCGAGCATATCAAAATATACAGCATTTTTGCGATTTACCAAAGTTAACAGCTGAAGAGTTCGAATTATCGAGAGTCGACTGTATAAATATTGTTTGATTCAATATCTAGGCAAACGAGCAGTTTCTCAACTTGAGCCTTGGTTAGCTCTTAAATTAAAAATCCTAAATTGACCAGTTACCCAAGTGAACTGTTGAAACTTATGCCAACGACTTCTAGAAACTGAAACTCTGTTCCCGCACCCTTTGTTCTGGCGACATATTACCTTCAAGACCCTTCAAGACCCGTCTTCACATATAGCTTCAAATCCGATCCAATATCTGAAGTTTCTTCTCCTTCTTTTCACGATACAAAGATCCACCATGGATTCATCATCATCATTGAGTATACAGTCCCAAGACTGGTTTGATGCAACAATCCGTCTCCACTCGACTCTGTCCCCGCCAGCTGTTTAACCTCTCTAAATGTCTGGCATCCCATATCCCCAATTATTTGGTTGAAATATTCTAATCTGGGTCTTCCCCTTCCCTTTTCTTTCCCACCTCCCCTCCAAGATATCCCTAAGCAGTCCCCCATGTCTCAGTGTGTGCCCCATCATCTGACCTCTTCTCTTCTTCAGACTCTTCCACAAGGTTCTTCTTTCTCCGATTCTTCCAAGAACTTCTTCATTTGTAATTTTATCCATCCATTTGATATTCATCATGGATTACCTGTTTAGTACACTTTTGGTAAAACATCTCGTATTAATTTCACTCCAGGGGTGATCCGCTATTGGAAGTAGGTGTACACCTCTTTGAAAGTATTTTGGAAGTACTTGGAAAATTTTGGAATTACTTGGAAATATTTGGAAGTTCCTGGAAACATTTGGAAGTAATTGTAAATATTTGAAAGTACACTTTTGGTAAAACATCTCCTTTTAATTTCACCCCAGAGGTGATCCGCTATTGGAAGTAGGTGTACACCACTTTGGAAGTATTTTGGAAGTACTTGGAAATATTTAGAAGTACTTGGAAATATTTGGAAGTACTTGGAAATATTTGGAAGTATCTGGAAGCATTTGGAAGTACTTGGAAATATTTGGAAGTACCTGGAAACATTTGAAAGTACTTGGAAATATTTGGAAGTATCTGGAAATATTTGGGAGCACTTGGAAATATTTTGAAGTACAAGTGGAAGTAGATGTACAGCATATTAGGTCGCGGTTCACCCCTCGATTTCACCATAAAAAATATACCAAGCATGAAATTTTCTATTTCAATATTGTAATTTTGTACATATACTTATTTCAGATGACAACAGAATAAATATTTTAAATTTAAAAAGTAATTTTTTCTTAAAAATTAATAAAATATGATTTTTATGCAATTATTATCTAAAAATGCTTTGTTTTATTTTTTTAAATGATATTGATGATTTTTTAAATGATATTGATGGGAAGAGTTATTCTACCCCTTTTGGACATGAACGACCTCTCTGCATCGTGAATTAAAGTAAAATAGGTAGTATATTCTGAGGCTAATGTAAAATGATTGTTAGTAAAACTATTTTTTTTTCTTTTGTAAACAAAAATTCACGGAAAAGTAAAAGCTAGTCCCATAAAATATGAAGAATTATCGAAGGCAAGTTGTGAAAGTTTTCATCCCCCACTGATGCAGTCATCTTATTAAAAAGCTTTAATTAAAACTAAGAATAAAAGTGAAAGTTTCTTATGAATTACTTATGGAATTTTTATAATAAAAAAATATAGTCTATACCTACATTATATTTATATAACGATCGGAAAAAATACTCTAGTTTTTTGCCAAGTGTTGCAGTCTTGTTAAATTTAGATGGATTATTTCCGAGAGTGTTTCTTTTGTTTTATAAGTATTATATAAGTATATATATAGACTGGATTTTGATGAGGCAGTCAAAATTCAAAACAGACAGATAATTATAACTATCTTATTTATTCAAAAACCGACAATTCACAGGTTTATTCCCTACTTCTTCAAGGTTTTGAAATAAAAAGGATAGTTATAATTATCTCTCTTTTTTGAATTTTGGACTGCCTCATCAAAATCCACACAATTCACTTATTAGTCCGTCTCTAAAAACTACTTCAATCTTAATTTAAGTACATTTTTTTGTTTAATTTGAAGGAAAAAGAAAGAAAATTTTTCCAAATTTATATGATGTGACAAATCCATTCAGAAATAAGCTGACGTGTTCTGATATGGCCATACACTTGACTTTACCAGACAACCTGGCCCCTAAAATTATTTATAATCATGTAAGGGGAGTTAGTTTTTGCATTTTTATACTTCTGGGGTCACATTGATTATGTATACAAAATTTGGTTGAGTTTGGTAAATTAGCAAGATTTTCATTTTTTGACCCCCCCCCCCATTTTGGGTGGTTAGTTTTTGCATTTTTATACTTCTGGGGTCCCACTGATTTTGTATACAAAATTTGGTTGAGTTTGGTAAATGGCCAAGATTTTCATTTTTTGACCCCCCCCCCATTTTGGGCGGTTAGTTTTTGCAATTTTTAGTCTTCTGGGGTCCCACTGATTATGTATACAAACTTTGGTTGAGTTTGGTAAATGGCCAAGATTTTCATTTTTTGACCCTATACCACCCTCCCCCCATTTTGGGCGGTTGGTTTTTGCATTTTTAGACTTCTGGGGTCCCACTGATTATGTATACAAAATTTGGTTGAGTTTGCTCAAACGGCCTAGATTTTTAATTTTTAACCCCCTCCATCCCCCCTTAATTTTTGGTCGATATTCACCAAAAATCTAATCAGCTCTTAATCTCAATGGACCAAAACTACGTGTTAAATTTGGTTTTGATATTCACACTAGTTTTTGAGCTAGCTTGTCCACAAAAATTTGTTAACGCACAGACTAACAACCAGACAACCAGCCAAACAGACTAACAGACATTTTGACAAAACAATTATTATCTCAAAAAATATAATTTTTTTGATGTTTACTTATTAGGACTTTTTTGTAGAGAGAAATGCGATGGTTCTGCTCAATTTTTTTAAACAAAATAGTTTCAGCCGTTTTTGAGATATATCAAAAAAAAGAAGGAAAAAAAACCACTTTTTCATTCACGATTACAATACTTGACCATACCCTGTATGGTAAAGTAAAAATTCTAAGACAGAAAACTGGAACTTAGCACAAAAGTGCAAATGATATTAATACTTTGACTAAATATTTTAATAAAATTAAATATATTTTTATAAATTAGATATGTAATAGAATTCTGTTCTTTGTTAAAAACCACAATACAAACTACTATTCGGCATAGGTTTTTTATAAAATAATTTATTATATAGGTAATTATATATTTCCACATATTTATATTTGGTATATATGTATATGTCAATAGACATTTTTTTATTATTGATTGTTTTATAATTTAAAAATAAATATAAATCGTTTAAAAAACAAAAGCCGTTTCATATCCAGCCAGGAGAGGATGTACCTCGCAATTAACTCTCTTTAGACCTCATCAATCAATTCGTCGAAAGATTAATTTTTACTACAATTTTAATAACGATAATTCAAAGACTGTGTTATCAATTGATTTCCAATGAGATTGTCCTCTGCTTGATGCAAATAATAAACATATAAAAATAAATATAAATCTTTTAAAAAACAATCTTCAAACGTTTCGGCAGAATTTCTCCCTTTATCAATGGAATTTTAAATGGTTAAAAAAGAAAATAAGGTTTAAAAAACGAATTAGAAAAAAAGCAACTTTTTTCATTTTGTTAACTATGTATTTAAAATTTCATTGATAAAAGAAGAAATTCTGCCGAAACGTATCGGCTTTTATTAAACGTTTCAAAATTGTTTTTTAAAGGATTTCTATTTATTTTTGTATGTATTATATGTAAATCTCTGATTTTATAGGACCTTATTTGATCGTATAGGGACGGGGTAGGTCCGGCTAGATCAGCTCTTGAATAAGATTAAATTAAATAAACAAAAAAAATATATATTTAATAATAAAGAAAAATATATAAAAGAAATTATAAATTGCCAAACAGATTTGTACGTTATTAATGGAGAAAAATTTTTACATAACAAAAAGAATATATATATATATTTAATAATAGGTAAAGTTATAAAAGAATTATAATGATAGACAAATCAAGTCACTCACAGAAATGGATGGCCATCCTTGTACGTTCACACCCTATTCTCTCAATCACGCCCTTGCTCTGTGATTTGCCCTTTTTCCCTTCAATCTCCGCAATCCTCAACGCTTGTTGTGTTCACCTTCGAGGTTGGTCCCGCTCTCCCGTTCCACGCGCCCGGCGTCTTCTCCGCCACTCCTCCCCTCCTCCGCTCCCCGCTAGCCCCTGTCCTACACTCGCGCTTGGCCGACGCCGTGAGATTCGCTTATCAGCGAATTCCTGGTATATTCTCCGTTTTAACAAATTAGACCTTCTCTTAATGGAAAATAACCAGGTATTGTCCTTATATCTAATGGTTGGTGCACCGCCCATATTTACACTACCCTCCGTTTTCTAAAAGTTGACTTCCCTGTAGGGAATCCACTTTTCTCTGGGCACACTTTCTTGAGGATAGGGTGGGGAAGCACTTTACACTGACGAAGGCACTACTTCCGGAGGGTCCTCGTGGTCGTCCTCCTGCTGTAGTTCGGGATGCTCCTGAGTCGGCCGTGGTAACCCTCGACGCCGCCACCACCAAAGAAAGGCGGCAGTTCCCCCCAGGACCAGTAGCAGGGTACCTCCTCCGATTGGTAATGTAAAATATTGCAGGCGCTCCCTGCGTGACAGGCGGTCGGCTTCCTCGCGTAGTCGTTCAATGGGTAATTCCATCCTCGACCACCCTCGTTCGGCTCGGAGTGCATCGAGGCCGTCTAGCGCCTCCCTTAGTTCGCGTGGGTCTCTCGGAAGCTGGTGTAGCTGGACCAAGTCGACATTGGGGGGAACGAAGATCGTGGGAGCATTGACATGGTGCCGGCTAGTGGTAGAACCACGGGGAAGGATCAGAGTGAAATCCGTTCTTAGCCGGCACCCATCCTTCAGCTCGTAGCACCCGGCCCGACTCAGAGCTGTCTCGCTGTGCTGGACCTCGTCGTCGTGAACCCGGCATCGGACGTAAGAGTTCCGGGTATCGTCCAGGCCGTAAAACCATCTGGGCCCCGCCCACGCTGGTTGCCATTCGTCTCCGACAGAACCCAGGACAATTGTCCATCGGCAGTATTTGTCCAGATCCTGAGTCTGCCGGAAGAACAGCTCGCTGAGACAGGTTCGATGGGCTCGGGTGGACAATGCCACCGGTTCCCGACACACTACGGGGTTCGAACCTCGACACCTGCTGATGTAGGTGCTGCCTAATAGTACATAGAGTTGTCGGTCCAGAGTGGCTGCCAGCCAGTCCTCGCCCGGGTCAACCGTTAACTTTGTTCGGAGGGGGCCGGAAATAGTGGGTAGTAAGTGTACCTTAAAAAGATCACTTGTCAGACGATCGTCCCTTAGGGGAATGTTGATTACGAACCGCACTGCACTACCTACACTATACATTTGGACGGTGCACCAGTCATACAGCTTAAACATATTCTCTAATTTACTCGGGGTGACCCATTCTAGTCCGGTGGGTAACCCCTGGCTTAATTCTAATGTTAGTAATAGTAGTTCTCTGGGATTGATCAGTCGAGCATCCAACCTGCCGGATGCCGCCGACTGAACCATCCCGAGGATTTCCATCATCCAATTGTGAGCGGACTGGATGCTTTGCCCCAGGCGACGCACTTGCACCGTGAGTTCGATCCAATGTGTGAAATTTTCGCGTAGCCTTTCAATCTCGGCTTCCGTCGCGTTGACATTAAAACTAACCGTGTTAGCAAGTTTCAGAATAACACGGGTTAACTCTTGTATTTTATCAAAATTTAAATTGGTCTTTTTGTCAACCCGGTCTAGTACTGTTATCTGATTTTTAAAATGATGAATAATTTCAGCGCGGGCCTCATTGAGGGAACTTAGTTGGTCGTTAATTATGATGAGATCATCTGAATCGGGCGTTCCGAATAGAAATTTCAAGACTTTACCCCCCACATCGACTAGACCGCGTTTGTTCCTCGCCGGAGGTAGCAAATATCTTAAACTCGCGATAATGTCTACAGTCCGCTCGAACTCTACCACCAGATGCTGGATATCCTCTTCCAATGATATTGGGAACTCTATGTGTCCGTGGGTAGGGGAGACAAAATCCTTTATGGCCTTTAGCTGCCTCCGGATTTGGTCCTCCCTTCCCTCCAACTCCGCCAGGTCGAATTCGGTGGCCACGATCCAGGACTCTCCCGCAAATATGATCTGGTCCACCAGCTCAAAATGGGCCCCCGTACTGGATCGCGGTGGATCCTCTGCCATCACGTTCCCTAGGACCCCGAGTAGTCCGAATAGTCCGGATATCCCTAGGATGATGGAGGAGAACAAAAATTTAGATTCCGCGAACTCACTCATTTTTTCCTCCCTACGCTAAAGTTGAAGAGCCTTCTCTTCGGTGGTCTTCCCTTAGTTCTTACGCCCCTATCTACACCCTGGCCGCGTGAAGCGCCGGCCGCACCCCTGGTTCTCTCCGCAATTCCTGAAGGTCCAGGTTGAGGACTTGGCGCTTGGTTCCCCTGAGCTAGGGGGACCCTACCCCCTCCCAAGCATCTGTCGCTTACCGGTGACCCTGAATGTTCCATCGTTGGCTCCGGACTAGGAGGAATACTGACGTCGTCCGAAACCGTGAGCGTCCTGTCTTCACTGGAACTTAAATCCCGAGGAACCGTTTCGGGAAGGACTCTCTCCGTGCTCCCCTCTGCTCCTCCGCCCGGGCTTAATTGAATTTCCTCTGACCGGCCCGGGCCGCGAGGTCTTAAGGCGTAAGGTGACCTGGCTACGGGGCTTGGTGTACCTTGAGGGCTCCAGCACGAGTCGCCCTCGGCCTCAGGTTCTGTCGAACTTTCACGGGATGGGGTTGATATTGGTGTTGGTGACTGTTCGGGTGTTGTCGGCGCTCGGTAATTGATATTTATCCGAGTGGGGCCATCTCTGGATGGTAATGTTAGGCGGAAGGTTGGTTGTCTTGACGAAGTGAAGGTCCGGGATTCGTAGCTAGCGTCCACGCCGCCGGGGCGTGTGCTATCTGGCTGTACTGACGGTGATGTGTAGACCGTGATGTGTATAGGGGTACCGGCTACTGCCTTCCTCAGAATTCCCTTTACTTTGACCCATTTTAGTTGGTCACGTCCGCACCCTATCTTGGGGAGACCCACGGAGTCCACTTGATCCCTCAAGGCCAGTCTAACCATGTCCGCTATGGCTGATCTCACCTCCGGGTAGCTCGGCTTCCCCATACTACGGGCCTTGGTCACCAGGTAGTAGACTGTCCGGTCGTTCTTCCGGAGGACGAGACAACGTCCTGGTTCCGGATGTTGGGAACGTAAGTCCTCTTCCCCCCCAAATTTTCCTTTGAAGTCGACGGCGATCCCGGCTGACATATGTAGGTCAGCGGCTACGCAATGCCCGATGGCTCCCCGTGGCGGATGGTCGAATAGGTTGCCCTCTACCTCGTGTACCTGTATTGGCTCTGGGTGGTAATTGGGTCCCGCCGGCTTCATTCGGTTAATATGCACCACCGTCTTCTCGCCGGGTCTCAGTTCGAGCTCATAAGTCACATCCGACTTCCGCCCTAATACTCGGTAGGGGCCTCTCCACGGCCGGTGGAACTTTTTCGCGTGGTTCGGTTTCAGGGCGGGGACAAACAAATAGACCCAGTCCCCTTGGTTGAAGGACCTCTGTCGCCGTCCTTGGTTCTTTTGTTTGTTCCTCCGCTCCCTCTTCTGTTGGTCTCTTCTCCGGGCTTCCTCATTGACCTTCTCGAACCGCCCCTCCAATTCTTCTAAATAGTCCCCCTTCTCTAGAGGGTTGGTTTTCGGTTCTAAGGGACAGCTGAACGGAAATCGAAGCTCCCGTCCAAACATAAGTTTGTTGGGCGAGAACCCGGTGGATGAGTGTGGCGTGCCGTTGTAGGCCGCTATCGATGGGTATAGCCACTTGTCCCAATCGTGTCCATCCCTCTGTACGAAGTGGGAGACCTGGTCCACTAACGTCCGGTGTAACCGTTCCAGTCGGCCATTGCATTGAGGGTGGTAGGCTGTTGTCTGAAGTTTCTTGATGTTCAACTTCCGACAGATTTCCGCCATGAGCTCGGAGGTGAAATTCGCTCCTTGATCTGTTAGTAGTCTCAGGGGGACTCCCAGCGGGCAGACGATGTGGTCAATGAACGCTCGGGCGACCTTATCTGCCGTTTGGTTGGCCAACGGGATCGCGACTGCATACCTTGTAAAGTGGTCAATGAATGTGAGGAGATACCGTGCTCCCTGGTTGGTTGTCGGAAGCTTCCCTACTATGTCCAGGGAAACCATCTCCATCGGTGCTACGGCCTCGTAGGGTTCTGCGATCGGTGCGGTTAAACCGGGGGGGTCTTCCTCTGGGCACACGAGAAACAGTTTCGCACGGCCTCCTCTATGTCTTTGGCCATTCCTTCCCATACAAACTCCTCTCTCATCCGTTGGAGTGTGGAGTGAGCCCCCCTGTGTCCAGCTAACGGTGTGGTGTGGTATTGGTCGATTAACTGCGGAACCATGACCCGGGGTACGATCAGCCGGGGTGAGTCCTCGCTGTCTTGGTTCGGCGCTAGGAACCAGAGACCGTCCTCGTCTTGATAAGTTGGTGTCCCCGAGTCCCTTCTCAGACGGCTACAATAGCTGTCCCGCTCCTGTAGCTTCCGGATACGTGATCGGGTTAAGCCTGACTCCCCTCCTTCGCTAGTTATTATGGGGCGGACCGCTCGGCTCAATGCGTCGGCGTGTTTATGCTGTTTTCCCGGGCGATGTTCCACGTCATACTGAAATTCCTGTAGTCGTAGGGCCCAACGAGTAAGTCGTGCCGATGGGTCTTTCAAACCGAGAATCCAACGCAGAGCCGAATGATCAGTCTGCAGCCGGAACCGGTTGTTCAGCAGGAAGCACCTAAACTGTTTCGTTGCCCATACTACCGCAAGGAGTTCACGCTCGGTTGTAGAGTAATTCTGCTCTGCCTTATTGAGCTTCCGGCTGGCGTAGCAGATAGGTCGTTCTTCCCCGTGGTGTACTTGGGATAGTACCGCCCCCAAGGCCACCCCTGATGCATCCGTTGCCAGCACGAACGGTAAAGTCAGGTCGGGATAGGCTAGTACATCTTCCGACGTTAGCACGGCTCTTAATTTTTGGAAAGCCGACTCCTGCTCACTTCCCCATTCGAACCGTTGGTATTTGCCGGTAAGAGATGTTAGAGGTTTGGCGAGGTCGGAAAACTCCGGTATGAACCTCCGATACCAACCGGCTAGCCCGAGGAAACTCTGTATATCTTTAACTGTCTTGGGCCGGGGATATTCGCGTAATGCTTGCAGTTTCTCCGGGTCGGGTTTAATCCCCTCTGGGGTCACTATGTGTCCTAGGTATGTTACTTGTGGTTGGGCGAACGAGCACTTGCTCATCTGGATCTTCATATTTACCTTCCTAAAACGGGATAATACCTCCCCCAACCTCCTGAGATGTTCCTCTAACGTGTCACTGTACACGATTACGTCGTCTAGGTACACATAACACCCTTTGCCTTTTATCCCGGCTAGGATAGCGTCCATCGCCCGCTGGAAGGTAGCCGGGGCCCCGGCTAACCCGAACGGCATTCGTAGATATTCGAAGTGGCCGTCGGGGGTGGAGAACGCGGTCTTCTCCCTATCTTCTGGGGCGAGCGGAATCTGATGATAACCACTCGCGAGATCCAGAGTAGTAAAGTATCGGGACCGCCCAAGTCCCTCCAGGGTCTCAATCAAGTTCGGCATGGGGTAGGCGTCTGGAGCCGTAATAGCGTTGAGAGCCCGGTAATCCGTGCAGAAACGGTACTTCTGCTTTCCGTCTAGGCTCTTCTTTGGCACTAGCACCACCGGAGCCGACCAGGGGGAAGCCGAGGGTTTTATTACTTTTGTCCTCAGCATCTCCTCGATTTGGCGCGCCATCTCGGCTCTGAGTCCTAGCGGAACGCGATAGGCTCTCTTATAGATGGGTCGAGCTGCGCCAGTTCGTATTTGATGTTTTACGAACGTGGCGCACCCTAGTGTTTGTCCCTCCGAAAAGATGATACTTCGGTTCGCTTTTAAAATACTGATCAGGTCTCTCCTGGCGTCGGCCGGGAGGTTCCTTCCAATCCCATTCCAATCCACGTCCGGTTCGCCTTCGCCCAAGGGATCTCTCCGCAGGCCCTGAACATGATAGGCTGGATGAGCCTCCCGGAACGCAGTTTCCCCTGTGGATAAATCTAGGATGGCCCCTAACGTGGTTAACAGGTCCATGCCTATGATTCCATCTTGCCTTATTCTCAGCCCGGCGATGATGAAATCGTGCTCTATTAAGGTATTATCCAGGGTACCTCGAACACGCTGCCTCCCTTGGAGGTCGAGGGCCTCCCCGTCACTCCCCTGGCCACTAGCGTCTTTTCCCGGAATAAAGGTAGTCCCGGAACCACCTCCTTCAAAATTGACACCTCCGCCCCGGTATCTACCAGCATTTTGAATCGCTTGTCCTTCACCACTAGATCCATCTCTATATCCTTACTTGCCCCCGTAACCACCCTGGGAATGGTTACACTGTTCGGCGGCCGGGTGGGGCTGTTTACCTCGACCGCTTCTCGTTTGGGGAAGCCCATCTACTCCGGTTGCTGGCTGTATCACCGCTCCTGGCTTCCCTCCATTCCTGCCTTCGGTTCGGTGAGGGGGTTCGGTTATTCGTTCGATCGCTACGGGTACTACTGCGTGGGTAACTTCCCCTCCCCGCAGACTCTAGTCCCCCAGATTCTCGTCTCCAAGGGGACGGTGAACGGGGCTTGGATGTCCGTTGTTGACACTCCCTGCTATAGTGGCCCTCCTTACCGCAGGTGTAACAGGTTGGAGGTGTCCTGCATTGCCGTGCTATGTGCCCCTCTTTCCCGCAGCGGTAGCATCCTGTGTCCCGGAAGTCTCCCCGTCCCCCTCCCCAGCGTCCCCGGACGGGCGGTGATGTTCCTCGCCTCTCGGAAATAGGCCACTGAAACTGTCGGCCTCGTACTACCCTCCCTTGCCCTGTGAAAGCTACCCTGCCTTCCCGCGTGTCTGTTCCTTGTGTCCCTTCAGGGTAAGGGCTAGCCTCTGGTTCCTTCTTTCCTTCCCCTCCGGTGTGGACTCCCCACACCCCCTTTGAGCTTCCCTTGATCTCCTTCTCGACACGGGCCCCGATGATAATCGCTTCCTCGATGGTAGTGGGGGCCTTAATTCTTAGTTCCTTCCCCGTTTCCCCCTTCAGGCCTGCCAAAAAGGTGCGAAGCACCTGTCCCGTCCTGTCCTGGATTACCCCTTCAGGTAGCTGTCTTGCTATGCTGCGGATCCGGTCCGCAAACTCTCGGACGTCTTCCTTCTCCCCCTGAGTGGCGTTTAGCAGGTCTTTCAGCCACTTATCGGGTGCTTCCTCTCTCTGGAACCGGCTCCGTAGCGCCGTTTGTAAGTCCGGCCACGTGGTAGGGGTTGTTTCCAACCCCTTCAGGTAAGTCGCGGCCTTCCCCCTAGCTTGGTGCGCAGCACCCTCGCTCTCGTGTCCGGGGTCCATCCCCCCATCTCGGCCACATTCTCAAAATCCTCCAAGTATTGCTCTATTGGGGGGGCCCCTTCATCTCCGGACCACTTAGGAAGGTTGGACTGAATGCTAAGGTCCGGTCCCGGTGTCACCTGGACGTTGATAGGAGCTTGCGCTGGACCGGGGTTTCCGCTCCCACTCGGTTGACTCCCCTCTCCCCTTTCCTTCTCGAGTTGCTCATATTTGAGCTTTAGCTCCGCCAGCTGTTTCTTCAGCTGCTCTTCCATATTATTAGATTTTTTTTTTTTCAAACTGCTAATAAAAAAAATTTACCCAACAAAATGACTCAAAATTCCCCCTCAGAGAATGACTCAACAATTTGCTCAAAAATGGCTCAAAAATTTACTCAAAGAGGTCTCAAAAAATTCGCTCAAAAATGCCTTGGAAAACCCGCTCAAAAATTTGCTCAAAAATGGCTCAAGAATCTGCTCAAAATGGCTCAAAAATTTGCTCGAAAATGGCTCAAAAATAGCTCAAAAATTTTGCTCAAAAATTTGCTCAAAAGTGTCTCAAAAAAAAATTTGCTCAAAAATGGCTCAAAAATTTGCTCAAAATGGCACAAAAATTGGCTCAAAAATTTACTCTAAAATGGCTCAAAAATAGCTCGAAAATTTCTCCAAAAATGGCTCAAAAATTTGCTCAAAAAATTTGCTCAAAAAATTTCTCCAAAAATGGCTCAAAAATTTGCTCAAAAAATTTTGCTCAAAAATGCCTCAAAAAAAATCTGCTCAAGAATGGTTCAAAATTCTGCTCAAAAATTTGCTCAAAATAGCTCAAAAATTTGCTCAAAAAATAGCTCAAAAATTTGCTCAAAAATTTTGCTCAAAAATTTCTCCAAAAATGGCTCAAAAATTTGCTCAAAAAATTTGTTCGGAAATGTCTCCAAAAATGGCTCAAAAATTTGCTCAAAAAATTTGCTCAAAAATGCCTCAAAAAAAAATTTGCTCAAAAATTGGCTCAAAAATATCTCAAAAATTTCTACCCCCAGGCTCGATCCTTTCCCTTTTTGCAGGAGTAAATCCTGGTCACGGCACCAATTGTAAATCTCTGATTTTATAGGACCTTATTTGATCGTATAGGGACGGGGTAGGTCCGGCTAGATCAGCTCTTGAATAAGATTAAATTAAATAAACAAAAAAAAATATATATTTAATAATAAAGAAAAATATATAAAAGAAATTATAAATTGCCAAACAGATTTGTACGTTATTAATGGAGAAAAATTTTTACATAACAAAAAGAATATATATATATATTTAATAATAGGTAAAGTTATAAAAGAATTATAATGATAGACAAATCAAGTCACTCACAGAAATGGATGGCCATCCTTGTACGTTCACACCCTATTCTCTCAATCACGCCCTTGCTCTGTGATTTGCCCTTTTTCCCTTCAATCTCCGCAATCCTCAACGCTTGTTGTGTTCACCTTCGAGGTTGGTCCCGCTCTCCCGTTCCACGCGCCCGGCGTCTTCTCCGCCACTCCTCCCCTCCTCCGCTCCCCGCTAGCCCCTGTCCTACACTCGCGCTTGGCCGACGCCGTGAGATTCGCTTATCAGCGAATTCCTGGTATATTCTCCGTTTTAACAAATTAGACCTTCTCTTAATGGAAAATAACCAGGTATTGTCCTTATATCTAATGGTTGGTGCACCGCCCATATTTACATTATATATGTTTATTTGCATCAAGCAGACGACATCTCTTTGGAAATCAATTGATAACACAGTCTTTGAATTATCGTTATTAAAATTGTAGTAAAAATTAATCTTTCGACCAATTGATTGATGAGGTCTAAAGAGAGTTAATTGCGAGGTACATTCTCTCCTGGCTGGATATGAAACGGCTATAAAAATTTAGAGCATGGCCACTACAGGCAAAAATAATCTGACCATAAATATTGATTGAGACGAGCAAAATTCCATTCATGTTAATGAAATGATTCGAAAGAGGATTTTTCCAATTTGGTCTGTGTGATGAATCCGGTTGATTGGGGGGTTGCTTTACAAAGGGCCTTATCACTTATCAGCTCTTGTATTGCTCAGTCAGCGAGTCCTTTATCTCTTGTCCCTCGAGGGGCTTCTGTTCCACTTGTGACCTCAAAAGGGGGACGAGAAAAACATAAAACAGCCCCCGAGTACAAAAGGGACAACCCGTGGCAAGGTCAATTAAGGATGCCGAGGCATTTTTGCTTGAGCTAATCTCATTACCAATCATAATGGAATGCAGTTTGACACGTGAGTTCGTTCGATTAGCAGTCAAATTGTATCGGAAATATGCAGATTTAAGGGAGGGGAGCAAGTTGGATTAATCGTATTATTTCAAATTCCAATATTCGAAAATTTGATTTTAATAATTTTTTTCTAAAATATTGTCTATTCCAATTAATCAAATCTATATTTTATTCGTTAAGCCCGAGGGGCAGGCGAAGATTAAGGGCTGTCCATAAATTACGTCACATAGTAAGAGGGGAGGTGCATCTCAGATTTGTGACAAAATGTGACAGGGGGCCTGGGATCTTAAAAATTGTATTGTCACAAAAGTAAAAAATTTTCAAATATATTTTTTAGATTTCACGTTATTATTATTTCAACCAGAAAATGTTGGTAAAATAAATCTAGACAAAAAATTGTAATCAAACAATTTGATTAATGTGACGTCACACTACAGGGGGCTCAATGAAAATGTGACAGGAGGAGAGGTGATCTAAAAATCTTGAAATTCGTGTTAAGTAATTTATGGATTTACCTGCCAGGAGACCCTATTATTTTATTTATTCAATTTATTCAATTTTTTTCCTATTTAAAAATGTCTGAAACGTAAGAAAAATCACTTTCCATAATTTATTTCTGTTTGTGGGTCTGTCTGGTTTCAGATGATAATTCAAGAAAGGAATGTCATAGAAAGTTCATTCTACTGCCAAAATCTTTGTAAATATTTCCAATGTAGAAAATTTATTTTATTTTGGGTTCTCTAGTTTTAGAACTTTCTCTTCAAAAAATATTCTTTCTCTAGATAATTAAAATAAATAAATTCCATTTGGTAAAGTAAAAACACAAATAGGACAAACTAAGCAAGATAAATGATTTGTTAATATAAGCTTTTAGATTCATTCAATGGATAGAATATGCTCCTGAAGTAGCGACGTAGATTTATTTATCAAAGTGTTTATTCAAAACATCATTTAAAATCTAACCTCTAAACTCTAAAGGAAGGAGGGCAGCACTGTACAAGAGCGCCTTGACAATTCTATTATTTTTCTCTAAGATGATAAATCGGTTGCATAAATTGCAGGGGTTAATAATAGCCCAGAGAATCTAGCGCACTAGATACGGATCTTTTCAGTCTGATAGCTCGTATCTGAATCCCATTCATGGGGACAAGAGAATGCTTAGAATCCCTTCTCCCAAATGCAGTTCATATTCGATACAGAGCAAATTTGAGCCTTGTCAAGGGTGAGAAGAAGGTGACTTAACAAATCAAAAAGCCAATTTTAAATTGAATAATTCATTTAAGAAATCATAGTAGTTGATGTGATTAGATGACGTAAAATCGAATTTGTAAAAGAATAAAGCCAATGATGAGGAATAAGAAGGCGGAGTTCTTTAGCCTTCAAGATTTCTTTGTTCTTGATGGCATTATGCTATTATAAATTTATGAATATATCAATCAGTTTTAGAAAAAAACTTAAGCAAGTATAAGAATATTCCCTACAGGTCTAACAATATAGGATTTACCAAAGATATTGTATATGAAGAGAAAAGGTCGCAAGGAAGCTCACCTGGATCGATTCGAATTGGGCAGCACCAAGTTCTTTGAAAATGTCATTCTAAAAAGGGTGGTTGGAAGGGAAAAGCTTCAATGGAGAAAGAAAGATAAGGCTAAGAAAAATATATGTAGAAAAGAACAAATCTAATTTGAATCGCTTATTGAGAATGGAATTCTTTCAATTTTCTTTGAAATTAGTGGATAATATATTTTTTATAAAATTAAATGGTATTTTTCTGAGAGTAAATAACTTGAGCATTGAAACAATTTAAGGATTGTACCTACTCTGGTATTCTCGGCAAGAAAATCTTTTCAATTATATTCTATAAATCCTAACTTTTGCTTAACATATACATAAATATTTAATTTCGGAAGTTATTTCTGTCTAATACAAATATTTCACATACCACTTAAATGACATTTAGGTAATTGGTAATATGGTGCTGGTTTTAAATATAAAAAGGCAGTGGTAGACTGGGCTGGCAGGAGACCGGGAGGTTGCCCGGTGGGCCGGTCGAAACTGGGCCGGCATGAGTAATTTTTCCTGTAGTTATCCCTACACAAAAACTATTGTGACTGGTCCCTTAAGATTTTCCAGGAATGTCTAAATCCGCCAGCCCGATACTTTGAAGACTTTTTTAATCCCTACACAAAAAAACTATTGTGACTGGTCCCTTAAGATTTTCAAGGGCCGTCTAAATCCGCCAGCCCGATACTTTGAAAAAGAGAATATTTTTTAAGACTCAGTAAGCTATCTTAAAGATTTGTTCAGTTTTTCGTCAGTGAACTGTTATAGCTAGAAGGTTTAATTTTGACAAAACGGGGAAGCTTTTTACTAGAATTTATTTAGCCGGATTTCAGGTTACTAATAAGAATTATTATTCATGAGTTTTTATACCGCAAAAATATACGCTATTTTATAGAATCACCCTTACTAAAATAATTTAACCTTGCTGGGAAAAAAGTTATTAATTAAATTATTAAATATTCATTTAAGATATTAAAATGCACTAAATTCTGCGGAGAATGAAATACTATACATATAATATTGTTACTTTTATTGAGAGAGGAGACAGAGGGGAATGTCACATTGTATTTCCTTCACTGACTTTTCAAAACTCCGAAGAAGGAGGGAATAAACCTCTGAAACGTCGGCTTTGAATAAAAAGATAGTTATAATTATCTCTCTTTTTTGAACCTTGGACTGCCTCATCAAAATTCATTAAATTAGAATGAACATTTAACAAAATCGATATTGGTCTTGGGATATTGCAAGACCAAGCTTAGTTAAAACCAGGATGGTGTTTAGAAAGACACAGGCCAAGCCTTGACTATACGAGTCCAAGAACAAGAAATTACTCAAATGTACAAAAGCAAGAACATGAACTTAACTCTGGCAAAAACAAGATTTCTGTATTCAAAACAGAAAAAACTCAAGTATACAAGGGTTAGACCAAAAACAAGACTCGAGTACACAAGGCCAAGAGTCTCAAGTATACAAGATCGAGAGCATCAATAAAACTCGAGTACGTACCTATACAATACTAAGACCAATAACAAGCAGTGCTCTAATCATAAAATCAGCAGAAGATATACGCTATATAGAACGTAAAAATCAGAGGATATACGCTATATAAGTATATAATAGAATAACAAAATAAGCTCTTCCAGTAATCGTATCCAAAATTAAATTTTTTGAAATGAAATTAGACAAAAAATCAAATTAAAAACAGAGTTTTATCATTTAATATGGAGGAAGTTTCGCTGATTTATTTTTACACTTCTTCAGCGGCTCAACTCAATTTTCTGATACCTTTGAAATTCTGAGAAAAAAAACAACACATTAATTAATTCTTTCGTTTCCAAGTTTCAAGAGCATCAGACAATTGAGTTTTGTAATGAGCCGCTGAAGAAGTCACAAATAAATTGACGAAACATTCGGAACATTAAATGATAAAACTCTTTTTTTAATTTGATTTTTTGTCCAACTCCCTACGATTTTATTTCAATAAAATAAAAATTTTTAGTTGGATATTAAAAAAAAAAAATTATCATTTTAAAAGCAAATTGAAACAATTTAAAATAATTATGTGAATATTCAAAAAGTTAATGTCCAAACATTTTTTAAATTTGCAATTAGTACAGGGTATAAGCTATTTGCTCAGATCAAACAACAGGGTAAACGACGTATACCGCCGTATACCCTTCACTACAGCCCTGATAACAAAACTTGAGTAAACATTACTCTAGTACAGGAGTCTGCAACCTTTTGAGACGGAAGAGCCAAAAGTAACAATTTACAAAATTTCCCAGTTTTTAAAGAGCCACTAACATTTTCGTTTCAATATTATGGTATTTGATTAGGATTAGGCGAGGGGTGAACCGCGACCTAAAATCGTGTACACCTACTTCCACTTTCATTTCCAAGTAGAAGACAATAGATGACAATAGATTATCTAATGAATTCCAAATTAATTCCAAATAATTCCAAAGACGATGTACACCTAATTCCAATCGCGGTTCAACCCTCGGGATTAGGTATATGAATTTGATTTTTTTATTTTAAATAAAAAGCTATAAATATGAATTTTTTGCAGTCTAATATTTTTTTATGAGTTTTGAAAATAAATTAATATGATTATTAAGATTTGCCTATGTAACTGGAGAGCCGCATCTTGACATCAAAAGAGTCACATTTGGCTCGCGAGCCGCAGGTTGCCGACCCCTGCTCTAGTATAAAAGAACAATATTTACCTGTTAAGAATTGAGGATACAAAACCAAGAGCAGAAACATAACACGAGTATATAAGAGCAAATCTAAGACAAAGATCAAGATCTATATATAATAAAGGAGATATATAATAAATAAAATAGAAAATTTACATTAAGCTGAAGATACTTTAATTCCTATAAATATAAATGCATTTTATATTTACTGAGGGATCAAAAATCAAACTCATATTCATCCATTGAGTAATATATACCACACTCTGTCCTCAAACCATCCAATTTTTGATAAATTCATTACGATTTTTAATCTCTTCGGATTTTTTATCTCCTCTCACCTGCATCAATAAATAAAATATAATCTTTGTTAAATAATCTAAATTTATTAGAGTGCGGTGTAACTAATTCTCTCCGATTTGTTTATGAATAATTCCATTGTACGTTTCATACACACACAGTGAAGCGTTTAATTTCTCATCTCGATTATTATACCCCCTGTACATAAATATAGATTATTTAATCTTCGTTACAAAGAAAAGAGGGTTTTTATATTTTAAATAATTAATGATTTGTACACGTGTATGTCGGGAATTAATATGTTCATTTATTAAAAAGTGACAGAAGAACTCATTTATTATATGAATCATAAAGATTCAATTACAATACAACAAGCTGTTAGTAAAGTTTTCTACTCTCAACGACTGCGAATGTGAAGAAAATATTATAGTTTGTAATGGATTTAGAAGTTATTTACATACCGGAAAAGTTAGTTTTGGTTACCAGTACCTTCGTATTATCTGTACTGCCAATTATTATAGGAGTATAACTTAACTGAAACACAGTGGAGTTTATTGATCCAAACAAAATTATAGCTTTAGTAATTTATAAGATTCCTTTTTTATTTTTTTTGTTTAATTCAACCTCTCTATTTAAGGGTAGTTTACTGGCCAAAAATGGACATTTTATTTTTCCAAAAATTTTGATTAACTTTTTCCTAAATCGATATTCTTTTCTTAGGGCCAGTTGCATGTCGGTTGGTAAAGTCTTTGTAAAAGTTGACAAATGGTAAAACCTTAGAATTCACCTTGTCCCCTGCCGGATGGCCAATCAGATGACACACACTTTCATCTGATTGGCCATCCCACCGGGAGCAAGGTGAATTATAAGGTTTTACCATTGTCAACTTTTACAAAGACTTTACCAACCGATTACAACTAGCCCTAAGTCTTCAAGTGCGATGGTCGATTTCAAAGGTTGACTTTTTACTGTGGAGAGCATTCTTTCGGGAAATTGTTCACAGGGGTGGTTTATCGTTGCCTTGCTCTGGATTTTTTGAGGTGCCTTCAAGTTTTGACTGAAGCGGTGGAATAGAGATTAAAATGTTATCTAGTGTGTAGGATTTGTGAGGAAATTCCACTTTTTGAAAATAGATTCAAACGAATTGAACAATTATATGGTATTCTATTTGTTTACAATTCGATAGAAAAAAATTGTAAGCCGCAATTTTTTTGAAAATGGCTATATATTATTTTATAGTTGGATATATGATTAATTAATAACGCTATAATATTCGAGATCGGTAATCTAAATAGTGGTCAAATTGCCGCTATTTTTAGTTTTAATGAGCAGAGATTGCACATATACCATATCTGACAGCTAACTAATTTAGCTGGCAGTCAAAAATATCCAATAAACTGTTGGTAATCAATTGCCTTGTCAAATATGTAGACAACTATTAAAAGGGAACTAACCAAAAGCAGCTGCGACCAGATATGTTTTTTTCTTACTATTAGACTAAGTTGACCTCGATTCAAGTTTTTAGCCTGAAATGAACAATCTGAGGCTAAAAAGTCAACAGTTTTTTTAGACTATAATTCAAAATGTTTTTTTTTAATTTGTATACACTATACATATATCTAATTTGATCAAGAACACACATAAACATATTCAATTATTCACATCAGCTGGAAAACAAATCTAGGGTTTCTTCTAATCTTTTAAAACCAACTTTTGAGGCCTGTAGGGATTCGCATTCACCCCGAATGAATTCATGCGCTGAATATTTATTCTCTTCTAATGAGGGTTTGTTCTGAATCTATCTGAACTGAAATCTGAACTGAGTTCTTAAGCATTTCAACAGATGTTACAACAAATTAATCTGATTCTAGATTAGTTTGAGAGCGTTATATTGTCCTAAGAAATGGCTTATAGATTATTTTATGTGTTTGCTAAAGTTAGCACATGCTCCCATCAATTTCATGTTTATTTGATTCTACAAGAGAATGTAGTCATAAAATTGATTATAATTTCTAGAACGTGTTTTCATTAAAATGTTTGGAAACCATTTTTATTATGTAAATGAAGAAATATATATGGCACATAACCAATGACTTATTCAGATAAAGTCCATAGACACCCCCCTTCAAAATCATCTTATTTACATTATTATTATTCTAAATCCACCTAAATCCTATTGAGCTTTCCCGTTCTATACAACTTTCTTATCAGTGCAGGATTTATGTATAAGCTACACAAGCTGTAGCTTAGGCCACCCACTTTCTTGGGGAACCCCGAAAAAAATTGTCAGAGTCAGCAATTGTCATATATACTTAAATATACTGCAGCATTCTTTGTCCCAATGCCACACGCCCGGAACTCCCATACCCTTCATCCAATTTAGATAATAAGCATATATAAATTGTGCTTTTTAAAAGAACTTTTGTTTCATTTTACCAGAGTTGGCATTTTTAAGTTTGTTATGAATAAAAATGATTTTAAGTTAAGATTTATTATTTCACTATCTATATACTTCTCAATTCTATTTCAGTTTAACCCTCTAGGCATCCGAAAATCATATTTGGCACTGACATATAATATCTGGACTTATAAAGTGCCCCATATCTCAAATAGTTTAGAGCCTTATCAAGTCTAAATCCGGCCCTGTTTCCTATACTAAAATTTGAATATGAAACAAACCAACTGCTTCTGGTCAATGTTTGAGAATATACTATAAATAGAATTAAGAAAAATTTCCAATCAATTTTGTTGGAAAAATATTAATTAAGTAAATTGAAGTCATCTACATTTGAGGCGGTCTGATATTCATTCCTAATTTAAACTTCTACATTTAAAAAATTAAATTATTTTTTTGAGGCGAGCTGGATGGCAATTTATTCTATTCATATAATTATAATTATTATTATTTTTCATTGCATGAAATTTATTTTTTTCTTTCTCTATTATTTTTTCTTTTTGTTTCCTTTTTAAAGGCATCGAATTCCACTCTCTTGTGTCCTAATTTTGGAAAAAGTGGTGGATGCCATTTTATATACTGGATTCGTGACGCCATTTTCCGGCACAGGAGCTGATGTCGCGTTCTCGCATTGGCGGCGGCTTCGGGTACCATCGGGTCGACTCGGCCGAAGACACCTTCAACTTCCGGTTGTCTCAAGCTCCAGGGTATCTTGGCATGATCGCTCGCACTGGGGATCTTATCTTATATCTCAATTTGAAATGTCACATGTCACATTCTGTCTCTTTCTTTTTCTATCTCTCTCTTTCTATGCATGATCTTCTCATGCACGCCAAGGCTCCTGAATATTCTAGAATTCTTCATCATCAAAATGTTGACACCATGTCTTATATTGAAGGGAAATCTTTATGTAATTTTTTGAAGTTTTTAAAAAAATACTAGCAACAAAATTAAGATTGATTTTTTTTTTGTTCTCTAAATGGTATAAAAAATATCTGCTGTGATAAAACACATCAAAGGACTTTACCATACACCTGCCCTTTTTCGTATATTTATATAATTTCATTTCTGTTATAAATCAAATAGATATATGCGAGGGGTGAATCGCGACCTAATATGCTGTACACCTACTTCCACTTGTACTTCCAAATATTTCCAAGTATTTCCAAATATTTCCAAGTACTTCCAAATATTTCCAAGTGCTTCCAAATATTTCCAAGCAATTCCAAATATTTACAAGTACTTAGAAATATTTCCAAGTATTACCAAATATTTCCAAGTACTTCCAAATATTTCCAAGTACTTCCGAATATTTCCAAGTACTTCCAAAATACTTCCAAAGAGGTGTACACTTACTTCCAATCGCGGATCACCCCTCGGATATATGTAATTGTAATCGTGAAAAAAATGATCTATTTACTAATTCCTAACAAACAATAATAACTATTTTGATAAAAAATAAATATTACAATTTCAACTAAAATTGAATCTGCTCTTGATCTCAATATGAAACAACTCAATATGATCTCAATATGAATATTCGTCTTTTGATCTTATTGGTTTTCGAAGTAGAGCGCACACAGAATTTGACCACTAACGAGCTATGGTAAATTTTTTTTTTTGCAAAATAGCCTTTAATAGGCTTTAGAATAGTTAACTTATAGTAGCTAGGGCAAACAACTTCCAAATGTGTTGACTCGGGTTCGAATCCTGTTCAGTCAGAAAATTTTTCCCTTGATGAAAATTCACCAAAAATAAGGGAAAACACCTTTGGAAACAATTTCTTCCCGAAAATACTAATGAGAAAATACTCTACGTAATAATCTGCAACGTTCCGAATTGAGTATGAAACAGGAAGAAGAATTAGAGCAATGTCGTGAATTCAATCTATTAAAATAATTTGAGTTGTTTTTGAGAATTTTTAAAAGCCCGAGATAAAACACCATTTTTTTATTATTTTATTTTATACAATAACTCCTTATACTGCGTGGTAAAGTAAAAATATTTACCTATATATTCCCAAATTCCATAGCATGAAATAAAATATATGTAAATTGAAATAATTTATTGGAAAGTGAACAAGTTTGTTTGTTTGTACAAAGCCCAATTATGCATGTATCTATGCTTTACATGTTTGGTGTTTTGTAAATTATCGCGATATCTGCCAAAATATATTAATAAATTTTTTATTTTATCAAGAGATAATTAAAATTAAAGCAAGCGGATATATAAAGAGATGACAGAGAGAAATTTTTCACTATTTAAGCGATAAAAATAAATTTTCAAAATTTCCCATAACGAATGGCCTATATAAATAGTTAAAAATGACATGGTCGAAACCCAATCAGTAGGTATAATAAATATTTTATTTTAAATAATTTTAATAAATTTTAGAATAATTTTTTACCCTAAAATTTAGGATAATTATTCTTCTTCTAGTGCCATATCAGGACTCTCTGACGTTTTGGCTCCTCTCCACATATACCTGTGCTGAGTGTGTTTAGCTGTTTATACACAGATATACAAGTCCTACTTTTTAACGCCGGTTCCGAAAGGCTAGTTTTGAGAGGTTACTAGGCAATTATACTCTTGGTAGGTTCCCATTGCTTTCCAAGAGGAGGCGACTGCAAATATCTGCCGAGACTCAGTCTCGACCCAACATATTTCAGTCCAGCGGCCCGACACTCTAACCACTGGCCCACAGTCGCCTCTTTAGGATAATTATTTAAATTAAATTATTAAGGATGCTGAGTCAGGCTCAAGTTTCATACGCCCTCTATTTCTATCGATGAGTTTATAGGGCCTTTTTCACTTTAAATTTTTGAGATCTACTACTTTTTATATTTGTGTATTTTTAGGTTCAAATCTTTGATATAAGACATACGGTAACAACATTTTGAATGATTAATTCTAAAACGATAATTCTTTGAGCCTCGCGTTGTTTTTGCAGTGAGCAACAATAATTGCGACGCCAGCGCCTCCATTGATGCGATTGCCAACCAACTGCTCAAATATTTTTAGAGTTAACCTAAAAATCAACACTACCTATATTTTAATAAAATACGCGTTAAAAAAGTTTTCCACTGATAATTAATTCTTTATTCCTATGAACCTATTATTTTAGTTTATTTTGTTTATCAATATCCATTTCCTATTCAGCATCAAAAGCTTAATTAAAAAAACATCATATATAAAAAATTTATAATTCTTTTTTGTGCTTATGAGGAAAAAAATCAATGCATTTTGCTTTGAAAATATCATGTCTGAATATTTGTTTTAGAAAATTATATTGTATCCTTTTTAATTAATATTAATAATTAAATTTTATGGCTAAATACCCATTTAGTTACGGAATACAAAAATTGATTATTCTTATATAATGCAAATCGAATAAAAGTAAATAAAATATACGCTTTGATGTTTTATTAATACTCACGTTTATTTCTTCAATTGATGTCGACATGTTGAGAATCGTTCTGTCAGTTTAATTCGGTCATTTAATCCTTGATCTGAAAAAGAGGAAAAATCATTTTCAAAAAGAAGATCGAAGAGAATAAAATTATTTATTTATATCAGTTTTAGGAATATGTTTTGGGATCCCAAAAATTCCTTTTGGGCTTCTATAATAGTTTGATTTACAACAAACATGAAACATGATTTGGTCCGAAGAGGAATGAAATGTGTTGGATTTATACATTCTCAATTCTATTTAATCTCAATTAAAACTTTAATTTTGTTATTCGAAAAAATAGAACGAAACGCAATTGAGAATAGTGTAGTTAAGCTTTACTTATATATAGTTAGGTATATACATTTATGAATAGTCTTAAAATAAAAATTGAGTTTAAAATATTGTACCTAAATGATTAGGAAACTTTCTTGTATACAATTTTTTTTTTAAATGTTTATCTTGTCAAATTTATAGATCATGCTAATACATAATTAAGTTCGTTATTGGGACAACTTTTAGCCAACTTTTATTAGAAGTCAGGTAAGCTCTGGTCAAAGCAGTTTACCAACTGTTTCGGAGCAAATTGTGTTTGAAGACTGGGTGATGCTAACCCATAGCTTCAAAACATCTATATTTTCAATAGGATTCGATTTTCAACTATAGTACTTATATTTGTTTTCACTGTTATACAAAAGCTCGTCACTATGATGATCGTGATCACGACAATCTTCTCTCTTAGGGCCAGTTGTATGTCGGTTGATAAAGTCTTTGTAATAGTTGACAAAGTGTAAAAACTTAGAATTCACCTTGTGCCCGGCCGGATGGCAAATCAGATGACACACAGTTTCATCTGATTGGCCATCCGGCCGGGCACAAGGTGAATTCTAAGTTTTTACACTTTGTCAACTATTACAAAGACTTTACCAACCGACATACAACTGGCCCTAAATGGAACCGACTACCATGCATTACGTTTTTCAAATGATTACACATTATGGCATTTTGCTTAATGATTCGATCAGCACTTGATAACGTTTCTAGAACGAGTTATTACCAAGAATATTCAATTTGCAGTTTCTCACTAGCTTATGATGATTTCCACTTAATATACACGCACTGCATTTGGGCGAACTGAGCATGCGCACTTTTTCAATAGAGAATTCTGAGTACCCATGCTCAGGTCGGTCGAGTGCAATACGAGTGTATAGTATTAAGTCAAAGGATTTATTTAAAACCATTAATAAAAAAAAGATCATATTCCGACATGAATCCATGGCATATGCATGATTTCAATTCAGGGCTTTATTTTTTCATCATTTTGACCATAATTATATTTTTCTTCAATTAGTATTTTCCATTTTTTATATTCTTTTACTTTATTTCTCATCAATATGTCTTATTCATTTATTTCTCTTAATGAATAGCATTAAGAAAAAGTAAAATAATAAATATACATTTTTCTTTGTTTTTCTTTATTTCTATATTTTTAACATAATTAACATTTATTTATTTATTTTACTTTGCATGTTTTATTTTTATCATCTCCTTTTAGTGTTTTAAAAAATATTATTATAACTATCATAATTACTTAGTAAACACAGTCATTATAGAGTATATTAAATATAACCTAGGCGTTATTCCTATTAATGGAATAGTCGGGGGTGAAGAAATATTTTCTTAATCAATGTCGATCGAGGACTTTCTATTGGTAAAATAACATAAAAGAAGGAATTTCTGTAAGATAACTATTTTCGGACCAAAAGATTTTCTGCTGTAACCTTTTTTATTAAAAACTAAATTCTCCACTTTTTTATCCCTAAAACGTGATTTGATAAAATAAGTATTTAATTCATATAAATGGTTAAGCGCTATTTAAATATAAACTAGGTATTTGTCTACAAATACTGTCTTCTCTGTTAATAATAATTTACTGGTGAAAATCATTGGAGCTGAGTTAATGGAGAAGTAGATGTATTAATCTTATTGAAGAATATAGTTTGTTTTCGCGATAACTTTCTACCCCGAGATTCGCAATTACATTACATGTAATTATTCATTCTAAATAAGAAGAAGAATATCATGCTCATTGTGATTTTCGCCAATAGAATAATTTGAATTAACGATTACAAATTAAATTTTAGTAATCGGTTCAATTTCTTCGAAAAGAAAAAATAGCTTTTCCATTTAAGGAAATAAATAAATAAGTAGTTTATTGGAGTATATTTGATCAAGGTCTTTTCATTTTTGTCGTCATCGAATATTCGATGATTGGATTCCAAATAAATTAGTTGATCCTTCTTAACCATACGCAAGTCAGGATTCAAAATATATTGAATTAATATGAAATACAAATAAGACTAGAATTTTAAGTGAGATATCATTTCATTGGGTGTCCCATTTTCCAAAAAAATCAGTTATAGAGAGTTAATAAAAAGTCGTTTCATTTTAAGCTTATTTCTATTCTACTAATCAACCAATCTAGTTTACATTCAGAATGAAGTATGTAGAATCAGGTAGTTATATTTTCAGTCTCTGCGGTGAACTATAATGCACAGATACTTCTTGTCATCCTGGTCTGTAAGACTGTGACCAGGCAAGCCAAAACTCAAGATGTTTTATGGTTTTTGAAATTTTTGAAATTGGCGTGACCCGTTATAAGAAATGAAATCAGCATACCATAAAACGTACTTGTTTCTGTTGCACGTTCGCCATTAACTGAAATTATTCGCTTTTCAATATCAATACAGCACATTCAAGTCCACTGTAATAACTGAAAAACAACTATGTAGTTCAATCTTAAACATATCCAGATCGATTGACTACACAACGCAACAAAATTAAAATAATATCTAGTTGCCTTGGTTCAGGGCTTTTCCTGGTACACTTTGGGATTCAGATTCTCAAAATTGCATTAGTTTTTTAGATACATTAGGAGAAATATCCTGAAAAGGCGATTTCCTTCTATATTTGAGGGTTTGTGATTAGGAACGGCAATTCTTGAAATCAAAATATTTAGCTTTATTAAGTGAAAAAAATTTACATCTATCATTTTCAATTTAGTGCGTATTTTTAGATCAATGAGAATTCGATTTATAGCAAGAAAAACTTAACTAGATTTTTTTGAATGAAAAAAAAAACATAAATGAAAATGTAAATTTGGTTGTTTTTTTTTACTATGAATCGAATTCTCATTAAGCTAAAAAATAAGCTGTGAACTGAAAATAATAGATTAAGTTTTTGAATAATAAAAATAACATATTAAAGCCCTTCCTAATATATATAAACGACCTAATTAAACTAACTTCAAATCCCACTCACTGTTACGCCCACGATAGCACTCTGTACGACGCTTTCTCATTCGCGAATAATTGCTTCTTTAATCACTCTCGACCTAAACACATTAGAAAAATGGGGCCCACAAAATCTAGTTATCTTTCATACAAATAAAATTCAATGTTGTCTAATCTCCAGGCGAAAAATTAAAAATTTACGACATTCTCTTTGGCTCGAATATCCTGAAGATATGTGACAGCGCGTCTTAGTCGTAACTGACCTGTCTGGAAATGAACACATTTCTTCTGTGGTAAAATCCGCAGTAAGGAAAATTGGCTTCAGATACAGGCGATTTTTCACTCTCCTGAAGCCTCTCACTCTCTACAAGGCCCAAATTCGCCCCTGTCTCGAATACGGCTTGCATCTGTGGTGAGGGATATCAAAGTATTCTCTTGCCACCCTGGATTCAAGTCAGAAACGAGCTATCACTCTACGATTGACGATCCGACCCTCACCGACTCCTTCGATTCGATAGCTCATCGAAGAAGTGTTTCCACACTTTCCATATTTTATAGATACTATCACGTCATGTGTTATGATGAGTTAAGCCAGTAATTCAGCCAAGAGCACGCGTTTTGCCGATTCCCAACACCCTTTCGTGGTTAAATTGGAAAAGTGCCGGACCACTTCATTCGCCAATACGTTTCCCATGACTTCAAGGATCTGGAACTCGGTCTTTCCCGACACTTATAACCTTCAAACGTTCAAATCCCGAGTGCACAAACACCTTGGCCTCCACCCTCTCACCTGATCAATTTTCCTTTCTCTTCGGTTATGCAAGGGTCTTTCGAGATCCATAGAGATTGCATCTTCCTGATGCGCCCCTTTTTGCATTCGATTGGATTAAAAATAAAATAAAACTAATTATGAATTTTAAATATTGCTGTTCTGAATCAATACCCCTCAGAAATGGGCGAAAATATCAAGACCTAGAGAAGGGAAACTAGTGTGGAATTAGACTGACAAATATACCCAGAAAGAGGTCTAATATCTTAGGTAACAAAATGTGTCATGGCCAGTGCTATTACAAAAGACTGCTTAAATTGAAATCCCAGGTACCTTATAATATAAGCTCCGAATAAAAGAAAGGGTAAATTTTTGGAATAACAAATAGCTAGAAAATATTTATTTATATAATTATCCAAAGAAGCTTCAATACAAAGATACAAAAAGTAAAATATACTGTATAATGACTGAACATTTCTCATCTCTTTTTATTTCATATATTTTTTCATATTTTTTATTCTTATTAGCTTTCTCCGCAAGATTTTAATCTGCACGGAATTTTTTGCCAATCTCTCTCTTTATACTTTTGCGATAGTGGATTGTGTTAATGAATTCGAAATTTCTCTCTGTCTCTCTCTTTCTCTCTCTCTCTCTTATTTTCTTTGGTTGAATTTTGAATAATTCATTAATGTTTTCATTATAATTTCAGGTCGAAGGGTCGAGGACTTCGAAATCCACTTCAAAATATTCCGATAGATACGAGTACAAATCCCTCCTATTCGGTTTAAATTTGCATTGTTTTATCTTAGCTGAGAAATTATTATTATTAATAATATGACCTTTACAAAAAATTCAATCTAAAATACAAGAAAAAAAACTACTGTGATATTTATACAATAAAAATCTAATATAATTATTATTCATGAAAAAAATAAATTTGAAAAGAAATTTGTATTTTTTATTTCATTTATTTTACCCAGTAAATCCAAAAGAGTTGTTCAGAATTTCTAATTTTAAAGTAGGTTTATTTTAATTATAAAATTAGTACCTATATAGACAAAATACTTGTCTAGAATAATTACTAAATTAAATTAATCAATTAAAGAAAGTAAAGATTCAATAAAATATTCTACTAAACTATAATTCACAAGTCTTTTTCAAAAATACGATTCAGAAAACTCAAAGATTTTAATTTGCTTCTAACAACAATTTATTTCTCAAGATCATATCCTAGAAGAAAGAGAGAGAATTTAGGTATTGGGCTAGAGTCAAAATAACTTTTAATTTTTAGCCTTAAGAAGAGATTAAGATTGTATAAGTTAAGAAAATTGAAAAGAAAATTAAGTTTTGGTCTCCATAGAACCCATAGGGATAAACGAATCGAAAAACAAGGTATTTCTATTTCCTTCGAGTTTTTAGAATTAAATTAAAATAAAACGTTTTTGAAAGTATCAGGGCTGCAAAAATTACAAGGAATCAATGAAAAACTGTTTCTTCTGCTTAAAATAAATATTTTTAATTTTTAAGACTATAAATTTGAAGGAAATCCGTTTATCTTCAGTGATATGGTAAGTAAATTTGTTACATGTATATTTTTTAAAAAATCTAGTCTATTAAAATACAGTGCTAAAAATATTTAATTTAATTTATTTTCTTAGAATGACGGACTGGTAAGCGAAATAAGTGGGTTATAATGAAAGGCAGTCCATAAATTATTTAAATTTTATTCAATTTCAGACGTTTCGGAGACTTTTTTCTCTCCTTCTTCAGGGTATTGAATAGTTATTGATATTGATTGAAACTATTCAATAGAGATAAAAAAGTCTCGGAACGTCGGAAATTGAATAAAATTTAAATAATTTGTCTTTCATTATAACCTACTTAGTTAAAAATATTAATATATTCGACTAGATTTTACGGAAGTGGGTTTACCGGAACCGTAGTCGGAACCGGTGATTTTATATTTGATTTATCGGATCCGGAATCGGAGTCGGAGTCGAAGTAGAGTATAATGAAATAATATAAATATATTCAGTAATCAATCTCTTTATTTAATCAAATATAAATAATAATACACATACATAGGTAAGATGTAACAATAGAAAAATATGCTGGCTTGAGGGGATTCCCCGGCCCACAAGTCAAAACTTGTAGGTGCGTGCTCTGACTGGCCGCGGTCGAATCTTTCGATCTTCATTATAGCCTCCAATTCAAAATTATCGGAGCCGAAATTGGGGTCGGAAGTGTAAAATCAATCGAAAGTTCCTACCCTTCGGAGTCGGAGTCGAAGCTCCGTAACAGCCCTTCGACCTTACATTGTAAATAATTTAATTAAAATCGGTGATTGAGGCCAAATAAACAAAAATTAAAACATGCTCAGACTTCAAAAAGCTATTTTTTAATCTATTTAAAAATTTTGTTGGTTATATTTTTTACCCCTCATATTTATCCACAATGTCTTGTTCAAGATTTTTTGATAATTCGAAACGGGAACATTGTTGGACTTGTGTCTGTTAGTAATATAATTGACCACTACCACGATGTGCTTATTTTTAAACGATTTAAATTTTCTTCTATTAAAAAGAATAAAATGGGCAAACTAAATTCCATCATTTTTGAAAATTTAATATTTTAATAAATTAAATAAAATAAATAGTATGAAATCAATCGATGTATGTCGACTATGTAGACGATGGGACAAATTTCAGATCTTTAGCTAAAACCGTTCGCTATAATGATTAGATATTTTTAAGATATTTTTTTTTCATTTGATCGTTTTGAATATTTATATAATATAGATGAAGGCAAGACCTTCGATACAATATCTTCAAATAAATGGAAATATTTGTTTTAGGCAGAAGATATTTTCTTTAATTTATTTTTTATAAAATTTATGAAAATAAAAACCCTGGGGTGTGTTAATTTTTCTTTTATATCAAAGGAAATTAATGAAAATTCGACAAGAGCAAAAATTTAAATTTAACTTTGTTTTTTTATTTAGCTCAGTTAGCCTTAAAGATTGAAAAAGTGTACATTGTTATGTTTAATAGCTATATTTAATACATTTTTGATAGCCCCTGGGACATATGCAACCTTATCGGACTACCTTCGTGCTTTTCATCTACCCTACAGGCGAGTCTTATCTTTCAAAGAAGTATTTCAATTCTTTTGATTAATTTTATATGTCTAGTATCTATAAATATTCTGCCATGAGTTGTGTATATCACGCGACTTTCACTTATCAGATTTCAATAACAACTAACATTGAATTTAAAAATTATTTAAGATATATTTTACAAAAATTTTAAAATACAAATTTTATATAATTTATAAAAAAACAAAGGAAACAATAAATTAAGAAAAATGTTAAGACTTTTTAAGAAAATTATAAAAACAAACTATTACTAATATTTAAAGCTATTCGAATAATTTCATATAAAAGTAGAAGTAAAACAAAACGAAAAACAGAAACAGTTCTTCATGGATTCCTGAAGAAATGGGAGATTTTTGAGACATTTATTATGAATAATATCACACAATTAATCCTTTGAAAAAGGTGCTATATACTTAACTATATGCAAATGCTTCTAATAAATTGTGCTATACTATTTATTATGATAAATTTCCCTTCATCAGCAATCCTCCTTATTAAACTGATAATATTAATCCTCTTCTTTCTTTTATCCCCATCAACTGTTTTACGAATAAAATTCGCGAACCTGGCAATTTATAGCCGTTCATAAATCCTTGGTGTATCTGATGTTGGTATTTGCGGTGCAAAATGACTGCTGCTGTTGCTTTACGTGGCAAGATGCGAATTTGCTCCATTTAACGACTTAGAACATTTGTAACACGCCCAGCAGGTGTTTGCCAGCCTCTGCTTGTTTATATACATGTTTTACAGCAGCCGTGAAAAACAATATGGTAGAAAACGCGCTCTTTGGCAACTTATTGTTTAGATTAGAGATGTAAGATTGCGTTGGTGGGTGGTAAGAAAGGAGAAAGGGTGAAGGGTTTGGTTATTAGAGTATATCAAAGGAATTTCGGGAAAATATCAATAAGAAAAAGGTTGAAGATTATAATAAATCGGAAGAGGAAATGAGATTTAAATGAATATTCGAATAGGATAGTGATCTGAGATAGGGTAGTTTGATTTAGTCTGAAAAGTTTGATTTTCTAATCTATTTTAATTTTAAAATTATTTATTAATTTAACACCAATGTGAAATTTAAAAAAAAAATATTTTTTTTTTCATATTTTAAGAAAAATTATAAAAGAAAATGGTGAAGGCCTAGACCAAAATATTGAAAAAATTCAATATATTGAAGAATGCGTAGATGACTTTTAAACAAGAGAAAGACTAGGAAAGTAGAAGAAAGACTATTAGAACTATTTGACCAAGATTCAACGAGAATACAAAATTTGGAAAAAAAAATATTTATTTAAATATTATAATATTTCAAAGGGATTTTTAAATTTGAGGAAATATAGGTTTTTCAACTTTTCAAAAATACTAGTTATTATAATTTAAGAATTTTTTTTTAATTTTCTGAATTTTCAACGGAAATGATAGCATTTTGAAATTTTTCAACAAATTTCTCTAATTTTCAACAAGTAATTGTACTTTTGAAAATTCAAAATTTTTAGTGTTATTATTATTATATTTTTCGTTTTCACGAGAATTTTAAATTAATAAGAAAAAAAAACAAACAATTTTTGATTTTTTTTTTAAGTATTATAAAAAATATATTTTAATAAGTTGTTAAGTCCCGGAGAGCCCCGACCGAGATCGAATCAAAACTTCTGTAACAGTCTTTCGGCCCGCCCTCACAAATATGTTTAATATACCGCATGAGTTTTTGTATTTAAGCACTACTAGGTATATTAATGTGAAAATACAAATCTTTTATAAAAAACAATCCAAAACACGTTTATTATAAAAGCCAAACATTTCGGGAGAATTTCTCTCTTTTTCAATGACAATTTTTTTCAAAAAAAGAAAAAAAAGTTGCTTTCTCTAGAATTTAGAAAGCAACACTAAGATATTAAATATTTTTATGAATAGACAATTGTACAGATTGTCTTGGTGACCAGATATTACCTTTTTCTCTTTTTTTGAAAAAGTTTAAAAAAAGGGAGAAATTCTCCCGAAACGTTTGGCTTTTGAATAAACGTGTTTTGGATTGTTTTTTATAAAAGATTTGTATTTTTTCATTTATATAAACAATCAATATTTTTTTCCATATTAGTGTATTCTAATTGTGAAAAAAATTCAAAAAATTAAATATTTAAATAAAAATTTATTAATATAATTATTTTTCTCCAAGCTTCCTCCCCCCTCCCCTAAAGATTTTTCTGTGGTCGCCCGTGGTTGAGTAGTACTATTATGGTCGATGAGTTAGTACAAGAGAACAGCTCACAGCCTTTATATTATCTGCACTTGAGATTTCTTTTGTAATATACATAGTTTGAATTTGTGAACTAGATTGGAGCGAATTTTTTTTTTATCTTAACCATTTTTAACTTTTTTTAGTTAATTTTTTAGTGAAACTTGGTTGATTAAGTGGATTGAAATTTGTGTCTTTTAAGAGGAAATTCTTTGTTCAACCCTGGCGAACAATAAATTCTTTCATATCTTATTCTCTTTGCCCATGTAGCTTCTCCATTCAACTTGCACTAAGCGATAAAATAAATTTCAATTTTAATAGGTTTGCTTTCAAGCGCTTTTTTAGATTACCCCAATGCAAAAAAAGCCTATGTTCTCCCAGATGGCGGCTCCGCCCCGTGAGCACCAAAAAACAACGACCCGGACCACCCTTTAACCCTTGACGTGGGTCGATAATGCCCCATTCCCGCACGCACAGATTCCCATTGAAAAAACCATCAAAGACCTAGATTCTATTTAAATTTCCAATGGCCTTTTCATAGAAAATATTAATCATTTCTTTTAATATTCAAAATATTTTTTATTTTATTTTTTTTTTGCTATTTTATCTATCGTAAAATATTTATAATAAATGTGAAAGTAATAAATACATAAATATATTATTAAAATTAAAGAAGAACACTTAAAGATACCAGTATCAAACCGTAATTCGAATCCAGGACCTCACATATCCAGAAGAAAGGTCTAACGTCTAACCAAACATGCTACTAGTTCCAGTTAAATTATTGGATAAGAAATACTTGGTAGATTTCACATTAAGATATAAAAATAAAACGAATTTATTTTTGGAGAGACTTTAATCTCGATATATATATTTCAGGTGACTAACCCATCTTCAGGAGCAACAGAAAGTAACTCTGAAGATGGGTTAGCCACCCGAAATATATATATCGAGATTAAAGTCTCTCAAAAATAAATTCGTTTTATTTTTACATTAAGATGTAAAAATAAAACGAGAGATGGGAAACCTACTAAGTATTTTTTATCCAATAATTTAAAAAATGTTTCACCAAGTACCAACACCAAATTCCTTAAAAACTATTACTAGTTCCAGATTCAAAACTAATCCTAGATCTTTATATGAAGTTGGCAATTCATTTGTTTTTTAGTTTCTATTTATTTTTGAGGCTCTTACAATTATTTTAGACAGGTAAGATTGTTAAAATATTTAAAATTTCATTAAAAACTCGATACGCCCTTTAGTGATTTGACAAGTTTATTGTCTGCAATAGAGGGAGCTAGAAAACTAGTATTAGTGAAAACTTTTATTCCAAATTTCAACTCAGTAATTACAACCGTTCAAGAGATTATTTTATTTAAATTCTGTTCCTTTCAGATTTTCTGCGTTGTAGCTCAAAAGTTATAAGATACAAACTTAAAATTTACACGATCTATGTATTACTTCTTTGTGAAAATCAAAAGTTATATTGAAGTTTTAATCAAATTATTATTTTGGGACGGGACAATTTTTCATATGGCCAAAAATAAAAAAATATTTTTATTATGCAAGCTACCCCTGTAAAGATCTCTTTAGATAGAATTAGACAGCATTTTTAAAATTTAATTCCCTCTAAAATGACTGTCTAAAACAGTGGTTCCCAACCTGTGGTCCGCGGACCACTAGTGGTCCGTAAGACCTAAAATATGGTCCGCGAAAGATTTCAAACTTTGAATCAACACGCGCTGATGCATAACAAATAGCGAGCGTAGGATATTCTCTCGAGGTGGTCCGATTGTCACCAAGTCAGAATTTGATGAGGGGATTCCATGGAAATCGAGGAAAATCATCAAATTTAATTTTAAAACCCACAAATACCTAGTGCATTTCAAATATAAATATATAATAAAGAAGTCGGTTAAAAGTTAGGGAATATAATTTTAAAACCTACAAATAATTCATTTCAATTGAAAATATATGTACAAATTCCGAATAAGAAGTTGCAGATTGATATTGAACGAGGAGACAGATTGAAGAAGTTGCAGAAGAAATCCAAGAACAACTTATTGAATTACAAAATGATAGTAACTGTAAGGACGCATTTGAATTTGATTCATTAGAGCAGTTTTGGTGTAAAAAAGCAATTTCATGCACTAAAATTCGAGAAATCGCTTTGCGTTATCTTATGCTTTTCTCAACAACTTATCTATGCGAACAAGGATTTTCTGCTTTACTAATAATTAAAAACAAGTCTAGGAATCGATTGAAAGTAAGCGGTGATATGCGTGTAGCTTTGAGCAAAAATATCACCCCAAGAATTCAAGAACTTGTACATAACATGCAACCTCAAAAATCTCATTGATATAAACTGAATTATTTACTAAAAATTATATGTTTTCAATAACTATAACACTGTTAATTAATGTTACTTTTGAATTTTTTGATTATGTTAAACGTTTCGATTAAAGATTATTTTTAGATTCTTAGAGTTTATTTTTTAACTTTGTGGTTCCTGCTAATAATAACGAAATCAAAATGGTCCCTGGTCAAAAAAAGGTTGGGAACCGCTGGTCTAAAAGGATCCTAAATTGACCATTTTTATGTGGTTTAAATAAAACCGACTCGCTGCAAATATTTGACAGGCTATAATCTGATCCCTACACTAATTTACACACAGACACGAAGACTCAATGGCCAAAATGGACATAGTTCCCCAGGGCCATTATAAAAAATAAAATAAAAATAAAACTTATGAAAAAATTTCACAAATTAAGTCTTTCTCTCCTTACCAATGATAAATAAGAAGAATTTCATATCTCAAGTGTTTTGAAAAATATAAGCCACGTACCGTATGCGAGTCCGAGTTGCACTTAGCCAATTTATTTCTAAAACTCAGAGCTAAGCATAAGTAGTCATTGTTATTTGATTATTTTATGGGATGTTGCATATATTAATTTAATTATAAAATACATCGCTTGTCCATATTAATGGAAAAAATTCCAAAATAAAAATATACGTTATACAGTGAGGATCTAGTGCTATAACAATGAGTAAGATTGAGAGCAAGAAATGTTGAGAATCTGGAGTTAAAGATTCTTGTGGAGGGGGGTTTGAAAATGAATGTATTATTTTTTGAATTTTTTATGAAAAAAATTATCCATCATAGGTCGACCCCATAAATAGAATTTTGCAATTTCTCAATTTTCTAATAATCTACATCATATTAGCTTCATTTTGACGAAATTTCAAGTTTTTACGATGACAGGGAGTTCTTCATTAACTAATGTGTATTTTATGCCCCTTCTTAAAATGTCTCCCCATAAATTGGCCCCCTACAAAAAATATAAAATCTGGAATTTTTATTGATGTTGGAAGAAAACCTTTAAGAAACTTAAATTTCAACTTTCTAGAGTGATAAAAATTAATGTAGAGATTTCTAGAAGCTTGCCTATAAATTAGCTCCATAGAAAATGTTTCAAGATTTTCGATTTTTTTAGAATTTAAGGTGCCATCAACTTTACGCCCTGAAATTTTCAATTATCTAAGATCACGGAAAGGGTCTGTCCCATTGAAGTATGCTTCTTCTCGATCGTTAGCATTTTATATTTAGAGCGCGGCTTCAAGCCTGGCTCGCTGCAAATATTTGACCGGCTATAATATGATCCCTTCAGAGGAAGGCAATGGAAAACCAACCCGGTGAAAAATTTCCCCAGGAAAATTAAAGTGGAGAGGATACTCTTCCCAGCAATCGCCGACGCTCGGAATCGAGTATGGCACTTGAAGAAGATTATTATTATTATATAATTATATTTTTAGAAATAAATATTACTTATATATTTTAAATCAATCTATTGCTTAGACTTAGGCATCGACCCTTCTGTGTTTTAATTTTCTACGAGTATCTCTGGCTATTTTTCTTGATCTCGTTGTTCTAGTTCTTGTCCCATTCTTCTCTGTTTTGTTTTTTGTCTATTTTCCAATATCCTCGATTTGGCATTCATTTCTAACGTCTTTGTTACGGACTCGAAACCCCCATCTAATACCCAAGTATTGATCTTAGAGTTCCCATCTCTGCTGCTCTCAATAGTTGTTTTGTTTTGGTTGTCTCTGCTTGGAATTCTGCCCCATATGCGTCGTCCATATTTCAATCTATTATGGCTAAAGTTCACAAAATCCCCTTGAGTCCAGGGTGAGTTTTGAATTTGTGTTTTATTTCCATTACTATACAACATACAAAAACATGAGTTTCTATCTATAGGTGGTATTAAAAATCTTATATAAAACAAAAATCGATGAAGTCAGCAATGGGACGAAAACAAATTTCTTAAAATTCTGCGTTTAATAGTCAAATCCCCAAGTTTGTTTTAGCTCGTTTGCTCGCCGCTTCAATCTGTATTCACTCTAATGAAAATTAGTTTCTTATATAGGGGATCTTCTTTTAAATCACTCGGTACGCCCGGAAAGCGGAGCACGCAAGGTAAGTGCATTGAATCAACTCAATAATTTTTCTTCTTTAAAAATGTTTAAAACGTTAATAAAATCATTTTTACGAATGATTTGTTTTTCTGTCTTCGTGTTTTTGGTTTCTGCTATCTCCAATAACTCGCGGATAAATGGTCGTAGAAGGTTTGTTCTGGCGCCAAGATGTTCGTATTTCAAAAACAAAATATTAGTAAAAAAGGAAATTTATAGCTTCAGAATTTCTTGTTAAAAATGATAAAAATATTAGAAAAAAATAAAATCATTATATATGAAGCTCTTAAACGGTTATAGCTAATATAGTCAAATTTGTCACACAAGTTTGTATTAAAAAACTCCACATCTTAACCATATTTTAGCTTTCTAGCTCATACAGTTCACTGATAAAAAATTGCTTAATCAATAGAAAGAGATAGAAAACGTATAGAGTCTTGGAAAAGTTTCCCCTTTTTCTCCAATCTAATTTACATATTTTGTAATTATATATGTGCAAAGTTTCAGCTTCATAAATCATCGCTGGCGAAAAAATTGCCAAATCACGGAAATTATTAGAGATATATCGAGTCTTCAAAAATTATTTATTTTTTTCTCCAATTAATAATTACTTAATTTTGTTCAATAATTAAAAATGTGATGTGGGATTTTTAGGGAATCAATTGAGTTAGTTTGGGAGAGTGTGCAACCGAGGAGGGGGTTGCATCAAATCAGCCTTAGGACTGTTAACATTTTTTCACAGCAATTTCCAAACTATGACCCGAGGAATTCTGGGTATTCACCAAAAAATATAGGGGTAATAATATAAAATTTTAATTATGCTGCTTAATTATGTTCAAATTTTGTATCAGTTTCCAAATAACCACCCAAGTAAAATAAATTTGACATTACCAAATTGCTTTTTCTATAACGTTTTGTTTCAGTGAAAATTCCGCAGTACGAAACTATATATATTTTTGTCTTTCAATTACATTTCAAAGCATGGAAGTTATTACTTTCTCTTACATATAGCGAAGCAGGAAAATCAAAGTTTGCATTCACTTTTCAATATTCGAAGTCTTTTATCTCCAAAACTATAAAAGTTAATTTCACTTCGACAACTCCAAGAGATAGTATTGGAAGCCCTTAATATATAGAAAGTGAGTTTAGAAAAATAAAACAGGTCCAAATTGCATACCACTAGTTCCTCTTTAATTATATGTGTATTTTTTATCTCGATTAAAACACTGAGGGGATTGATTTCAAATGAATACATTGGTAGGATGATTTCGAAGAAAAGGGTGTAGTAAGTAAAAGTCGTGTAGCTTAGAAACCAGTTGATTTCATTTAATATCTCATTCCTTTGGGGCAGCTGTTGTTTTTTCCTATAGAAAATCAAGAGAGATGGTCAACTACTAGATTTGAGATATTATGGATTATTTTTATTATGTCATAAGGGTTGTTTCACCCCTTCGAGAATCGAACTCGAATGCCAAAAAAGTGCGATCCGGACATTTGGCTTGACCTCCGATGTGGACAACATCAGACATATAGCGGGGTATATTCGGATTCAATTCCCGAAGGGGTTAAACAGCCCTTCTGACATAATATACATAATCAATAACATCTCGAGTCTAGTGGTTGATCATCTCTCTTGATTTTCTATAGTAATTTTTTAAAGCTACTATTGAATTTGTTTTTTATATCTGTATTATATTAGGTATGTTTTTCAATAAATAGAGAAGCTTTGTAAATTTTTGGGAAATTTTCTGAGTGTTCTAAATTAGTTTGGCAATCTCTATGATGGTACTTTGATAATGAAATGAGTTAAGGGATTTAATTATATTTTAAATGAAATAATATATTATCTAATGAAATTCGTCCTTTATATGGGAGCACTTTTTTAATATCCCTCTCTTTTTCTCATTTGCGGATTAAATAAAAAATCAATTATGACGGACTTTTTAACATTTATTTAATAAAAAAGAAAGCAATTAGTTTCTATTTTATATTTCTAGTGGTTGAGGATTGATCTGCTGGGGATTCCGCAACAAAATAAAAAAATCCCTTGCTCAAGCAACAACTTAACAAATGGAGTTGTTTTCTAATGATAAATTGATTTCCAATTTTTTTCCCTTACCCCCATCCAACAGGAACATCTTATAAAGTGCACGTTTAAATGAATCCAGGTTCCTTTTTAGAGCCATAAATGCTCTAAATAACCCTTCTTTTTTATTTTTCCTGGGCAATCTTTCTTTTCTATTGAACGATATATGCGACTCGTTTTTTCCCTCTGTCCTTTTTTTTATGTTTCTTTTGGATGTCTGCTTTCCGATTGACCTCAATGATCACCTTTTCCAAATAGGCTAACAAATTGATAGCGCGATTGGTAATTTCCTTAGGAAATCATGACGTCATCAGGGGAAACGAAAAGCGAGACATCTATTAAATACTTTTGTGTAGTGGAAAATGGAAAACGTCCATCCTCTCGCTCTCTCTGTATCGAATGCACAAATGACCCTAAAAAACGACCCGGATTCTCTGGACATATCGACGAGTCCCTTTAATAGAGAATAAATACATTTAGGTCAATTAGAATCAATAACGATGACAGCAGCTATTCTATTCAGATCGGACTCCTCTCTTCAAGAATATTGGATTCTTGGATGAGCAGATAGTTGCTTTACCCTTTAAAACCCCACTTTAAATAAATTGCTGAAGTTAAGCAACATGGGCAACGATTAGTTCACGAGTGATCGCTTAAATACTGAATTATATTATGCAAGAGTTCACTAAGGTCGACTTGCAAATATGAATGTTTTACAATAAGCAATCTTGGTCTAACTAAAGCTTTGGCGTAATTTGGATGCATTGACGTTAGTGGATAATTTGTTCAGAGTGGGCTTTCATCCTGTATTTTATTTCAACAAATATGAAACGTTTGAATTATTTTTGAAATTTTCTTGCTAAGATCCAAAACCAAAATAAGGCTGGAAACTCTCATGGACTATATTGCTACATATAGTCTCAATTTCGTAATGTTTCCCAACGAATTCTTGACTCATGAGGAGTAATTGACAATTCTTCCATATGAAAACCCACATCACCAATAAGTAATCAACGAAACAAGCTACCTAGGAATTTCTCCCTAACTTCAGTGATCTCCCTCTTCCATTTAATCAGGTCCCGAATATTTTAGGGTTGATAAAATATTGATTCACTCATGGTGAAATAGAAAATATATTAAAACCATCTAGTATTTTTCAACATGTTTCGAATTCTCTAATTTTGCAGAAGTCTACGAGCTTATACTAAATCATCCATCTCTTAGAATCTATCTTCTCACTTATTCTAGTTTCATTTAATTAATCTAATTCGAATAGAATGATAACTGAGTTTACTATTTTTTCGCCTAAGTAAGAGGCTTCAAAATTAAAATCAAAAGACCCAAGAAAATTTCAATTTATATTTCAATTTTAACGAAGGTTATCGATGTACTCAATTATTGTTTCATTTCACTAATTAAACTATTTCTAACCGATTGATAACTTGAGTTAACTCTAACTATAATTATCGTAGAGTGAAGATAACTTCAGAATTAAAAACCAAAATAATTTTGAATAATTAATAATAAGGGTGATCTCACAGTTGATCAGTCTAATCACCATAGACTCAACAAGAAAATCTAAAGCATTTTAAAGTAACAATATTCATTCTTTAATTAAAAATGATTATCAAGATATAGTTCACTCTTAAATTTTTAAGAAGGGTTTGAAATATTTTTTAGCTGACATTAACTTGAAAGGCATTTTCTCTACGTACCGATTTTCTTCCTTGTTTTATTAATTGGATTAATCAAATTTAAATTTATTACCAGCTCACTAAATGTATAATTTATCTGAAAAGGATGTTGGAATGCATAATAGAACATCTCGGTTGCATATGTCTAGTAAACGTTTGAGGACGAAACCAAGAGGCTATTGTCAGATGAGCGATCCTTTGTCCAAACATTATCCGTGTCTGAACTGAATTGAGCACGAATAATAATTACTTTCCCTGATTATCATAATGTAAAACAGTAAGGTAGAGAACATTTCAAAATATTATGTTCGAGACAGTTATTAAGATTAAGATAATCTCTACTGTACGGAGTTATTCTAAATGAAAGTAGGTCAACACAGGATAAGAATTAAAACAAAAAAGGTGGGTCCCAGACCAAAGAGGAGCTTCACTATTCACTAATATCCTTTCTAAACAATTTTTGTTTTATCTTTTATTTTTTTTTTCTATAAAATATGTTATTTTCAAAGTACTCTCAAAATTTTGAATTTTTTTTGCTTAGTAATAATGTTTAGAAATATTTTAAGCATAGAGAAAAGCTATGTGTCTGTCTGTCTGTATTTGTGCTTGGATATCCACAAAAATTCAAAAAACCAAATTAATACTAAGTTCAATTTTGGGCCATTTTCAAAGTAAAGAATTGATAATCTGACTTTAGCTTATCGCGTTTAGTTGAACCTACTCATGTATATTTGATTTTCGATATTCGAAATTAAAGTCCTACTATTAACAGCCTACTGGTTTGTTAAATTACCAGGACAAAATCACTAATATTCTAATATTTCCATTAGGACCCTACAGATAGAAACTATTGTTTTAATTTGTTGTACAGTAATTGGAATAGAATAGATCTGTTTGCTAATTTATTAACTCTTTTAAAGCTTTCGGAATAACTAATTGTTTGGAATTATTAATAGAATGGCAAAGTTTATCACGAACATCAAAGAATTTCACATGATTAATAAAAGTATCGATTGCCAAGGACTGCTTAATAGAATACGATATACATAGTTCTATCGAACTATTTATATATCATTTTTGAACTATTTATGTATTTATAAATAATATTTCTATCTAAACATATAGTTGAATAATTTTAGCTGATCTAACCTTTTCCTTAGCTATTGTATTTTTAATGGAATCGATCATAGTTAAAGGTTGGTAGTTGGAATTTCAAGTGGGTCAATCTTTTAGGCATAAGACTATGAATAATTTATCCTCATAATCAGTGCGCGTTGTAGTACACAACATGAATACGAAACACGAAAGTTTTTTGTTTTTTTTTAGTTCAATAAATCGTAGAATTAATAAATTCAAATTAATGAAAATTAAAGAAACGCTGGGTCTTTAGCAGAAAATCCAGATCATTTGTTAAACTAGATCGTGGGCGAAATACGGTTTTGCATTCCAATTTAGAATTTTTTATTTATGCAAAGCTTTGTTAAGTTAAAGTGTTCAATAACTTAGGGAGAAATATTCTATAGGGTTGTCCTCTGCTTGATGCATATTAGTGGAAATATTAGGGAGGCGTATTTTAAATTATAAATAATTAAAAATTAAAAATATTATATTATTTAAATTTTGTTTTTGGAAAAGATCAATTAAAAAATGTAGTCCCAGATCTGAACTCATTACAATTGACTTTTGAAATCTTTTCAAACAAACAGCTATAATTTGTTAATTCTTCAAAAAATTCCTGGTACTAAATAATATGACGAGAAATTGTGATCTTTTAGATCCGAGGTGTTGTGGATAATTTTTGTCACATGTCAGAAGGGTATTTATCCCCTTGGTCAATGAACACAAATTCCAAAAAACTATCCGGACAATGGCTATTCTTCGAGACAAAGCTAATCTGAAATATATAACATGAGTAAAAAACATTTATTCAAAGTTTTAATCTTCATCATTAAAAAATTTCTCATTTAAGTGATTTTAAATTTAAATTTTAACTTTAGATATTTTATTTGAGATTAAGAGCTGATTAGATTTTGGTTGAAATCGGCCCAAATACCTACAAGCGAGTGGGATTTTTAAAAATTTGAATTCTCTGTTCAATTTGAACTAAATTTTCCGCAGGTACTTAAAATGCCATAAATTTGATTTTTTACTTAAATTTAATATATGAGGGCGGGAGACAGGTGTGTGGTAAAGTGATGAGATAGCAACATCACATATTTCTTAAATATATATATATATATATATATATCAGTGGCGGGCGGTGACTTTTCAACCAGAGAATGCTGTCCAAAAAATAGACCTAAAATTTTTTTATTCTTCACTCCTTTTTGCAAAATTTATCGATAAACTATATGATTTTTTTCTCTTTGTGTGTTTGAATTCCAATACTCACGATAGCCCAAGAACGGAAAGTCAAAAAGTTCGTTTTTATCAATACATAGTACTGATTAGATTTTAGAATATATGGTTCAAAAGAAAGAAAATATTTTTTTAATTTTTCTTTTGAGATTTTAACAAGATGTTATATTATAGGATGAATGAACAATTTATATGTATTTAAGTTTATTAATAATTACTAGTGCCGCTCTATAGTGTACCGAGTCTTGAAAAAGTTTTCTCTTTTTTATTATTTAATGTGCGGGTGAGCGATTCTTTCATTAGAATCTGATCGATGAAAATAACTACAAAGAGCGCAGGTAGAATGATATCTTTTTCTTTAGAGCGAAGGTGTATTGAAACGATGCTAAATACAAGTTCTAACCTGGGCAAATACAAGTTCAAACCTGTTTCAGACTATTAGAGATTAATTTCTATTATTCTAGGAACTCGAACCAAAACGATACTCGTTATAGAGAGAAATAGAGAATATTCAATTGGACTTCATTAAAGCAGTGGTTCTTAACCTAAGGGTCGCGACCCAATTTTGGGTCGCAAAGCATATTCTTTGGGTGTCTTTAACCAAATATTTTACGTACTACTTATATTTATTTTCAGTAAGTATAAAAATATATTTTAATTTATACAATACTATTAAAAATGAAAATATGAATTACACGTACTTTTTCATTAAATTTTCTTTGGAATAAAAAGTATCTTTGTTTATCTTAATTAAAAAATGTATATAATATGAGTTAAAAAAGATCATCATTGTAAAATTGAAGAAAATTTCTTAAGTATGATCTACAAAAAGTATTAAAAAAAATTTGTCTTTTTTTTCTGGAGGGGGGGGGTCGCGACATGAACATATTTCTCTACATTTGGATCGCGGTCATAAAAAGGTTAAGAACCGCTGCATTAAATCATATACTTTTTCCCAAACATCTTTTAGTTCATCTTTCACGATTAATTTTCTTAATGCGATTTATTTTAAATGAAAGTTATGGGTCGAAATTAATTCACTTTTTAATCTCATAAAAATCAAAATATTTTTCACAAGATAGCTGAAATGATTAAAATAGGAATTCTGGATTTAATTTGTTAAAAAAGCTCCGTAAATTTTAAATTTTAAATTTCTTTAAATGAATTAGTTGTACCTATTTATTGAAATTTTTTTTAAATTTTACAAATTTTCAAATATAACACGGATGAATTTACTCTTGATATTTTGGAATTTGGGGGGTGCGCCGCAGCCACAGCATGCATGAATCGCACGCCATTGATATATACCTATATAGAACAGGGGTGCCATCCCCCTAGCTTCATGACTCAACCCCTTCCCCAGTTTCATGAAAAGTAACCCCCCCCCTCACACGCATTTTTTTAATTTCTAAAGAATTCAAAGAGCTTTTTATTACATTTTGTTGAAGTTATAACACTTGACCGCTTTTATTTTTAGCATATAATACTAAAATGCAACAATTTTCAACCCCCCCACAGAAATTTCAATGACGCACTTTGCGTCTTAATCCACCCCCCTTGTGGGTACCCATGTATAAAACATTAACTAATAGAGTTTTAATCTCGAAACTATCTCAGACATCGAGTTTATTTATTAAATTCGTCTATTGTTCGAGGATCTGCTCGGTTTTTGCTTATCGTCTAATGACTGTTTAATAAGATAGCTTCCTTATTTTGTCTCGTTGAAAGTGTTTTGTGCAAAGTACAGGGTGACTATCAGGAGAAAGGATCGCTAATGGCACGGTGCCGCCCACGCTAGCGTTTCTTTTTTATGGGTAAACTCCATCCACACCCCTTGACGCCTACCTACCCCCACAGAGTCATCTCTCTCGCTAACACTCAATTTCGTGGTTGGGCTTTTTTTTTTCTTAACGAAAGAAGAAGAAATACACATCAAAAAGAGCCTGCGTGGCAGGAAAACTAATTTGAAAGCCATTTATTGTTTGCGACTTATTTCTTTTTCTTTTATATATAGAAGTGAAATAGATTCAGATACAACAAAATTAATGCGTAAAATAATTTATAAATAATGTAAATTAAAAATAAGCAGGCCAAATGTGAGTGGAACTCACATCTGAGTGTTCCGTACACTATATCTTCCAAAATATATATCTAGTTGATAAGGAGACAATGAAGGAATTCATAAAGAGAAACCAATGAGGTTGACCTCTGCTTAATACAAATGTCATAAATGTATGACGAATATAAATATAGTATATGCATGAGCGCCGGCAGGATTATTTTCAGGGGAGTGCATCTGCATCTACACACTATACTATTAACTATAAAAATATAATTTACAATAGTGGATCCTTATAATTATAGGTGGCATATAATATATATTAGACATTTATGTTATGTCAATTAAGTTAATGTAGAGGGGTGAACCGCGGCATAAAATTGAAAATATTTATTACAAAACATGTTTTTATTACATTTACCAGACTCCTCTAGGAATTATTAATAATTACCGGTAGGTGTAAATATTTTATTGTTATTAATCACATCAACCAAAGCACCTGATTAGTATTGATCGAGGGTGAACTGCGACCTAAAATCGTGTACACCTATTTCCATTTCCACTTTCATTTCCAAGGAGAAGACAATAGATGACAATAGATTATATAATGAATTCCAAAGTAATTCCAAATAATTCCAAAGACGGTGTACACCTAATTCCAATCTCGGTTCACCACTCGATTAATGTCAAATTCAAATCAATTCTTAATCTTTTTCTGTGTATTTTCATTCATGACAGTGACAGGGGTGCAAGTGAACCCCCTTTCACCCCCCTCCCAGTGCCCATGTATATATGTAATTTATGTGTTAGAGACTATAGTTTGTACTGTTTGTCCTTCATCATCAGTCTTTTTAATTAGATACATTCTATCTATTTTTTCACATGGGTTCAAATATCAAACGTTTATTGAGTGGCCAGCTTTAGTATGACAATAAAATGAATTTACCTACATCCAATCGGGTATTTGAACAAATGACAAATAATAGATGGAATGTTTCTAAATGAAAAAACAGATGATGAAGGGCAAACATTTCTAAAATGTAATAAAATTGTCCATTAATGCTCGGAGTTTAGAAGAGAATAATATTTCATGATTTTTTAAAACATAAAACACTCTTATAGCACGATCGCCTTAGAAGATGTATTTTGCAGCTCTTATTGTCTTTAAGATATCTTCTAGGGTATCTAGAGCAACCTGGGGCGGATCTATATATGGACTTTTCGAGCTGCAGCCCAGGTGGATGTAAAGGGCCCCCAGCAATATTTTATTCCCCTCATTTTTTTCCAATACCATATACATCATTATAGAAAACAATTTTTTGACAAATGGCAATTAGTTTGATTAATATCCAAGTATGGTAGTGTTAGCCCAGGGCCCCACAAATTCACTGTCCGCCCCTGAGAGCAACGCTTCATAAACTTTTTACATTCGCGAACCCATTTTGACTAAAAAAAATTTTGCGGCCCCATATTATATAGCTATATGGTATTAGTTATCATTTTTAGTAGCAAATCATGAATAAATTTAATTTGAAATAAATCTTTAGTAATCATAACTATTATAATAAGTTTATCATGTATTAAAACTACATAATTAAACTTAATAAATCTAAATATTAATTAAATAGATCTGCTTGTTTTTATTAAATAAAGAATCAAACAGGACTTTTATCTTCAATATTTTTCAAATTTGATCTGAATTTTGATTTTATAATCGACAATACTGAGACGTCACATAAATAAATAAATATGTAGATCTAATACAAAATGACATTTCACAAATTATTGGAAATTCAATGAATGATATACTTCGAATTCACTTCACTTTAATTTTTGCTGGCTACGCTCTATAACTTTTTCAGTGTTATTGTTGACCTGGTTCGCAACCCCAAAATTTACTTATTCGAGATTAAATAGAACAGCGATTCATATTTTAAAAAGCACTCTACTAGAACAAACTATCTGGATATTGTATAAAGTTAAGATTATGTATTTATTAAGTGAAACACACTTAAAGAGAAAAAAAAAGGTTATCCTCTGCTTGATGCAAATAAACATACATACATATATATATATATCAAATATATATATATATTATTTTATTTGTTTGAGACTATAGTTTCGAAGGCTTGGCCTTCATCATTAGTTTTTTTTTAATTATAAATATTATTTATTTTATTGAAAATTTTCTTTCTTACTTAGCAGACAAGCTAGTTAAACAAACCACTATTTTAATGTTTAACTAGCTTGTCTGCTAAAGGCCAGTTTTATGTCGGTTTGTAAAGTCTTTATTAAAGTTAACAAAGGGTAAAACCTTAGAATTCACCTTGTGCCACGGGATGGCATATCAGATGAAAGTGCGTGTCATTTGATTGGCCATCCGGCTCGGCACAAGGTGAATTCGAAGGTTTTACCCTTTGTTAACTTTAACAAAGACTTTACAAACCGACATACAACTGGCCCTAAGTAAGAACAAAAATGTTCAATATCCACACCACATGAAAAATAATATTTATAATTAAAAACTAGATGAGAATCAATAGCTATTTTTGATTTTAAGTCGATTCCTCCATGTCGTCAGCATTGGTAACGGATAAGAAAACAACGCGGTTGCTATGGTTACTTATAAAATTTCCTCCCAAATTTTTACCATTTCACAGCGGGAAGCCTAACCATTCTTACTTAAGTTAGGTTAAATGAGCTATATTAAAACGATCAAATGAATAAATTTTAAAGAATTTAAAATTAAAAAAGTACTATTTTAGTATAGAGTAAAGTACTTTAAAATATGATTTTACTAAAAACTTTATTTAACCTTTTTTGTGGTCCCCAAGGTACTTAATTAGAATATTAAATTTCATCAAAATTGGTTAAGTCATTTTCAAGATATTTAGAAAAAACTAAAAAAGCACTGAAATAAAGTACTAATGTTTGTGGACCGATATGTACCAAAAACTAATCAGCGCTTCATTTTGTTAAACTAATGGTAGGTTTTCAATTTCATTTCAATCAGCGCAAAGGTGTGGAAAAACTCTTCGACGAAAAAAACGATAACACACACACATCCATCCATCCATCCCCACGCACTTCCAAAAAAATGGCACTTTTTGGCCTCTCGGCGAGATTCCAGGTAATTTTTGGCAAAACCGTCACGTGCTAAAATTCAATCTCATTGAATACTTCAATTTGTGACCTTAATTGAGTCTATGGGTTCCGTAGTCTTTACCTGAGGACCCTTTGAAGTCGCGCTTGCCGCGAGAGCGATTCCAATACTTTCTCCAATGCTTCGCATTGGATAAAGTAAAAAGACCAATGATAAGGGCAAAGCATTCGAAACTATATTCTCAAGCAATATATATATATGTCATTAGAGGTTTTTCGGGTTTCTCCGCGTGGGTTTGAGAGTTTTACTCGACGTTTCGGCTCTCCTTTTGGAGCCATTTTCAAGAGAGGGAGTGGGTGGTCTACGTGGTCTTAACCTTGTAGTCCAAGGTTCGTTTTGGAGGGTGTCTTCCGAGTGAATTTCTTCAGTCGGAAGGTTGGCTAGATTTGGATATTTAGGAAGTTTTGTGTGTTTTGTGGTTGAAGGTGTATTACTTACATTATTAATATATATACATTATACATATTTGATATATATGTGTGTATGCTTATTTGAATCAAGCAGAGGACAACCACTTTGTTTCTCTTTATGATCCAACAACTCTGCTACTCTCGGCAAAATAAAAAAACATTTCAATTGAAGCACACATAGAAGTATAATGTACAAATTTGTTCGTACCTAGACAAAATGAAATATTATACCTTCCAGATAAAAAAATTTTCATCTCCAGCCCTACCCTTGAATTCATTATTTATTTTTCACCCAAATGTCTACCGTACCCTCTTTTGGGTTGATAATCTAAGGCGAAAGGGAATTGGATGAACTTCTGGTTTGGCTGGAATCATAGACAGACAGTCTGATTCACTGATCAGACTTGGGGGATATATAGAGTGATCGCCATTTCTCATGCGAGATCATCTATCACCGTCATAGTCGACGTGGCGGATGGGTGGCTGCTCCTCCACTACCTCCACCACAAGTCTATTTCGGGGATTGTAAGAATCGATTTCGCGGGAGAACCCTGACCTCACACCTGCTGGTCATTCATCAGCTCCACTTCTTTTCCAATTACTATCAATTAAATAGGACACTCTTTTATCAGATAAAATAACTAGATTTTTCTTTTTTAATTTTCATAGACAGAACGATAAATAAATAGCTGCAGAACATTTGCGCTACTAGTATCTATTGATTTTTTTTTCATAACTTCTTTGCGTGTGAAGAACAATTATGAATGAAACGATCACAGCCGTTTAAGAATTATATTAGTCCTATCTAAAAGGATTATAATAAGTGGACTATATCATTTTCACCTACTACCCTACCATTAAATAGAGGAGCTAAATGCGCATGGGCCGTAGATACCGAAGGTTTCCTAGTTTTTTATTTTTTTAAAGAAATAAAAGAAGAAGTCTCCAAAGTGTCAAGCAGATTTACTAGGGTGCTCCTTATTTTAGATATTTTCGAATATTTACACTGACCGGGGCTCATATGGTTAGAAATAAATAAAAAAATATCCCCCAAGTTTCAAGTCTCTATCTCAATTTTAACCTAGTGCTTCCCATCTAAATAACATGGGGTTTTTAGCATTGAACGATCAATTTTTTATTCTGGCCAAAGCAATAGTTCAAAAAATTTGAAACACTGTAGACTTTATCCTTTAAATTGTAGCTATCCTCCAGAATTTTTACAGATTTTAAGCTATTATAATTTTGGAATCTATTTATCTAGATAGAACTCAAAATTGTAATTGCCAAATATCTGTAAACATTCTGAAGGATAGCTACTATTATAAGGATAAAGTGTACAGATTTTCGAATTTTTGATCCATTAATTTGGCCGGAATAAAAAATTGATCGTTCAATGCCAAAAACTCCATGTTATTTAGATGAAACTTAATCGCTGTGTAGCATTAGGTTAAAATTGAGATAGACTTGAAACATGGGGGATATTTTTTTTATTTATTTCGAACCATATGAGTCTATGTCAGCGTAAAAATTTGAAAATACTCAAAAAAGTACTACCCTAATATATACCATAGATATATACTAGTATATCAGTACAAAATCAAAAATTATTTTGTCCGAAAATATCCGTTTTTAAATTTAAAATGGTAAATAAAACGGAATTCTATTAGTGTCACTATAATGTCTGTCTGTCAGAGCATTGTAATTGGTAGATTATAGAAGAAACTATGATTAAATTTACATGTATTTATTTTCCCCAACAATCAAAAATCATATTAAAATTTTAATCGGATGATTATATTGGAAGGGAGTAGAGCTTTTTTATCATTTAGGTTTGAGTAATATTAAGTTGAATGCTTTTAAATTTAATTTTCCTTAAATATGGTGTAAAGTGAGTCAAAATACCCATTTTCACCCTATTTTTGCACCTATAACGGAATTTTCAAATTCTTGAATCTAAAATTGTGAAAAAAAAATTTACAAATGCATACATTCTCTTCATATCAACAAGGAATAAGAATGAATTTGTTTTCTTGTTTGTTAAGTATATATTTTGAAGTCAAAATACCCATTTTCACCCGATTTTTCTACCTAATGGAATATTTCTAAATTCTTGAACCTAAAATTGTAAAAAACCTACAGATTCATCCATTCTTTTCATATCAAGAATAAATAAGAATGAGTTTGTTTTTTTTGTTTGTTAAGAAAATATTTTGGAGTCAAAATACCCATTTTCACCCGATTTTTTTTTTGTACCTAACGGATTTTCCAAATTTTTCAACCTAAAATTGTGAAAAAATCCTACAAATGCATCCATTTTCTTCGTATCAAAAAGAAATAAGAATGAATTTGCTTTTTTGTTTGTTATGTATTTTGGAAGATATAAAGTGATGAGGAACCCTCGGAATGCATGGCCAACTCGCACTTGGTGGCTTATTAGAAAGAAAGCTATCACTATATAAATTAGTCAAATGATTAATAACTTTTGGGGAAAAAATCTAGAATGTTATATTAATTATCGATTATGAACGATCGAAGCTTTTCATTAAAATAAAATTTAAAGCAGATTCTCTAATTAGAATGGAATCTTCTTAAAAAATCCTTTTCAAACTCTCTCTCTAAATATATAAAATCTAAAATTCCGTTTCCCTCTATTTCAATAATTTTTTCTCTTTAAAATCTTTTTGTCGAATTTGTTAATGGCTCATTGATTTTAGATAATTAGAAAGGCAAGATGGAAATATATGAAAATTAACCACCACAGTCAGACAGACGCAGACGGTTCAACTAAGAATTTAATTAAAATTCAACTCAGTTGACTTTATATATAAATATATAAATGTTGCCGGTATATATTTTCTATCTTATCAAATGATATAATATTGAAAAATAAATATTTATAAGAGAAAAATAGAGAAAAGTTTAAAAGAGAGAAAAATGATTAAAAGTTACTAAATATTAATTTAAATATTTTAACCCGGGTGGGAGATTGTTTGATGAACTCTAATGGGGTTGATGCTGTCTCAGCAGGTAATAAATTACAACCTAAAGGGGTAGGTATTTAATAGAAAACATACGGACATGTGACGACTGTGGTTCCACATACCAGGAATTCAGTAATTTTTTCACATGTCATTTAAACTAATTAAACATAGAAATATATTATATGTGCGTTTACAACCTAAAGAGCCACTTCCAGTTAGTGAATTTGAATCAAAACTTCTCACGTTTCTCCAAGACGAGATCTAGCTGAAGATGTAATTCTATATGATCTACAAATTACCATTTTTGAATTACAGGTGTATCAAAAATTTTTGCAACACCCTTAATCAAATTCTATCACTTAAATTCAATCGCCCTCCAATCCCGTACATTGTTACGCAGATTACAACACCTTACATAACGCCCCTGCATCGCATAAAAACCGTGCAGACATTGCCTCCTCAATAAATTTAGACTTAGGCAGACTTAAAAACTGGGGATTCCAAAACTTAGTTAACTTCAATGAAACGATATTAGGCGCGTCGCCAGAAACCTCCCAAACATATCATTCGACTCAAACTCATTAGAATTTAGTGATAAAATTTCAATGCTAGTCGTAACTCTAGGGTCTGACCTTTCATCGAATGACCATATCTCAACCACTGCTAAAGCTGCAGTGCGCAAGCTTGGTCTCCTATTTAGGTCTAGACGCTATTATACTCCCAGTCAACTTCTTATACTGTATAAGGCTCAAATTCGTCCCTGTCTCAAATATGGCTCTCATCTGTGGAGGGGTGCCTCCAAGCATTCTCTTGCTAGACTGGAAGCGAGCAATTAAACTAATAGGAGACCCGGCTCTAACCAACTCACTCGACTCCCTGGCTCACCGAAGAACCGTTTCTGCCCTTTCCCTGTACTACAGATACTATCACGGTGTCTGTTCAGTCGAGCTGAAAATGATTATCCCCCCCAAAGCCCTCTTTACGAGAAACACGCTGTTTTCGAACGCTCAGCACCCATTCGCTGTCAAATTGCATAAATATCGAACAAGCGCTTTCGCCATCTCTTTTATCCCTATGACCACCAGAGACTGGAACTCGCCCCCTGCCACAATCTTTCCCGCGACTTATAACCTTCAGCTATTTAAGACCCGTATCCACAGATACCTTCGACCCCCGCCCAGCCCATAAAATTATTTCTTCTTCTTTTCCCGATGGAGGGGCCAAACCAGACCTTTAGGGTTGCACCTTTTTGGTGTAACTACTTCTCTCATCATTTTCATTAAAAAAAATCTGGATAAAATTATTATTAACCTGATTTGTATGTGGCGTGGTATTTACTTATGAGCTCCTTATATTTGAACTCATCCTATCAATTTTACTCTTTCAAATTATTCCACCGAAAACACAAAAAACAAAGATAAAGAAATACTTATGGAGGATCAATTTGAATCAAAATCTTGCTATATTCTTTCTAGCTGATATCCAAATTAAAATAAAAATTTCATTAAGAATGTACCTAATACTTGATAAGGAGAGTGATTTTGAAAAAAAAACTTACCTCAAGACTAATAAAATTTCCTCCCTTAATTTTTATTGAAATATACTTGACAAAGTAAAGAAAATTTAATTTTTAATTTTTTAAAAATGTAACATTCTAGGTAGGTTTCACAAAAATGAAAGACTTATTAGCATGACTCTATACTATAGCATGACTCTATACTATAGGTCATTACTACGAGTATTTCGGGATACGATCTCATCTTCAGGAGTTCTTAGCACCTTTCATTTTTGTGAAACCTACCTAGAATTTTATATTTTTTTAATTTTCCTTATTTTATTAAAATATGTTTCACCAAGAACCTACACTATTCTCCCTTAACAAAATTTAAATATACTTCTTGAAGAACTTATGATACTTGAAATGCATGCCGATTAAAACAAAATCGTAAAAGCGGAAAATAGCAAGAAATTAAATGTCTTTTAAGTAAACTGGTACTTTCGGATGTTTGATTTCAACCAAAAGCTTGCTGTACTCCTTTGATATCTAACTAAAACTTCATATTATTATTTCGAATTTTTGATAAACACAGAGAAGGTGGACACATCCTGATCAATAGATTTTTGGGTATTTTTTAAGCTCTCAAAAGCACAAAACCCGTTTTATTATAACACTAACAAAATTACAGGAAAAGAAATACACGAGGTTTCGACCACATTATCTGTAAAACAGTGGTAAATTTGGTTTATTTCAAGTTCTAATAAACAATTCAGTCACAAAAACTTCAATTACTTTTTGCAGTAGATAACTAAATTTTAATTTGATGAATTTCGTAAATTCTGGTTTTAAATTGATATTGATCTGTAAACTAATTTAGCCTAGTAGAATTTTAGAAAAATTTAAATATTTTCAAACTTCGAAAAACTCAGTAGTCTTTAAAAACATTTATCAATTGCTTTGAATTGGAGGCTGAATTTTGTATCAAACACATTAAACAAAATTTGTATTTTAATTATCTTGAATTAACGTTTATATGCATCTTGTTAACTTATTATAATAGAATATTTTGTTAATTTTTGACCTCATACAATTTGCAATTCTCGAATATACCATTTACTGTTTAATTTATGCAAATGCATTATAATATTTTGAGAAATTGCCCCCAGTGATAATGAACTCAGGGCCCTGAATACCCTCTCTACTCTCAAAGGTATTTTCGCCTTTGAACTCTCATTTAATCATACTTAATTATTCACGATCTCGGCGGGACTCTAACGAACGAACCATAATGCAATCTCTAAATTGCGAAACTCAGTCCTTATTAGTCCTAGGTTAAGATATCTCCTTCGTTATAGATCTATATTTATTTATTTATTATCAGCTTCTGATTGTTCCCTACGTTTAAGGAATATAGATAGCCGTTGTGTTTCTAGTGAAAATGAATTTGGGAAATTAAAGAAAATTTTAAATGAAAATACAGGTAATTTATTTAAACCTATTTTTTTTCTTATTTTTAATTGACAGCGAAAAGTGTAAACATTTTCAAAACTGCTTTTGCTTTCCGCAAACCATAGAGATTTAGCAATTTTATTTCTCAGGAAGCAGTTTAAATTATAGACCAAAAACTATTCTAAAAGGTATAGCTTATTTATACAAACTTGTGTGTTAAATTTCAGCTCCTTATCTGTAATTGTTTGACACCTACCTTTATAGGTATTTATATAAATGATAGGGTTGCTCTGAAGATAAGAGGAATTTTGAATTGTTTATTTAATCATTTATAATGTTATGAATTTGACCATGGTTGAGTGTTTTAACGAGAAAGTTGTTAATTGCTTCCTCACCTGTGAGCCAAGAGAACAATAAGAGGAATCACAATGTTGGTGTTCCAGTCGTTATATTGTCCATCATGGGGGGGTTACCTTCATTTTAGGGTTTTTCAAACTCTCAAGCTAGAAAATTCAACATTTAATCAGTTCTTTGTTTAAAAAACAAAAAACATTTTGGTATTAGAACGAACTTTCTATAACTAGGAGTATTTTTTTAGATTTTGAGGGTATCATAATTAAGATAGAACAAAAAATAATTCTTGAAAATTACTTTTGATTTGATTTACTTTTCAGACATTTCTATGTACCTACCTAAGAATATGCAAAAAAGGAAAAATGAAATTTTGATTCTCGCCGCTATCTAGGCAAGCGCAGCCTTGCGTATCAAATAAAAGAAAGGGTGAACAAAATTTGTCAACCCTATTAAGTTGAAGATCGTTGGAAGTGTTTTTTAAAATTCCAAAATCACCAAGAGGTCCTTTTCATACTGATTTTTCTGGGGAAGTATTTATAGGGGGGAGGGGGTAAGGACATTTATTTTCAAATTTGTCGTTTGTGAATCTAAGCAATAACGAACATCCCGAAGGTTTGAAGTGGAAGATCACAGTGGCTTGAGTTTAAACCCCATTTACAAGATACCATCTTCTTCAAAATGTTACTAACCAAGGCTGTCTAATTTTATAGCAACGTGATCCAATTTTGGGTATCAAAACAGAATAGCTCCTTTAATGGGACAGCTTACATATTTTCACGATAACATCTTATTTATCCTGCTAATAATTACCATGTTGTCATGGTATCCCGTTGTTTTCCCCTAAAATGTCGTTAAACATGCGTCCTTTAAATTTTTATTTTGACGCCCTAGTCACACGAAATGACATCACAACGTCGCTACCAGTTTCTACAAACTCTCATTTTAAACTCTTAAATTTAATGCAATTGGATGTTGATGAAAGCAGTCCACGGTGGTTGTAAAAAAATAAGACTATAGAGGTTTTATTATTTTACATTTATTTGTTAAAACCGACGTTTCGGAGATTTATTCTCTCCTTCTTCAGGGTAACAAAAAGTCAATGAAAGTAGTTCAAAATTAAATTTAATATTCTGAGAAAATTCATGAAAACAGCTTAACCTAGGTACTTTTGATGAAAATGTTTTGGTTCCTATAACTTATTATTTGAATTTCTAATATTACTAAAAGTATTCAATTTTGATGTAGAAATTGGAGGCATTGAAGGACACGAACATTTTTGAGTGCAAATTTTAAAGTTTAATTCCAATATTAAATTGTAATTCTGTAATGAAAACGTTTTTGAATTGTTTTGTAAGATTACAATACTTTTTTGGGTCAAATCGGCGAACCGGGAGTAATTCTTTTCAATCAAGTGTTTTTGTTCCTCAAAAACTATTTTTAATTTTGTTTTTCAAAATTGGTGAACTTTTTAAAAATGATAATTATCTTCAGTCATATTTACCTGGGGTTACCACGCCAAGTGCGTGGGCCACGATTTAAAAGGATATTATCAATATAAGAAAATAATTTAAAATTAATAATAAACAAATGATATTGGGATATAAGAAAAAAAATATATAGGTGAGTATATATATATATGAAGAATAAAAATAAAATAGCTTATCTGAGCGGACTTCACACGGAGATGCACACTGTTCAAAGACTGGACTCAGAGTGTTTTTGGGGCACTTAAGTATAAGTAAATTTCGAAAATCAGCATAAACTTGAGACATTTGCTTCTCAAATGCCTAACTTTCAAGAAATTCAGTACATATGTAATAGAATGTAATAGATCAGCATTTTTTTATGTGTTTAATGAATTTAGGATTTAAAATTCTCATTGCTTTAAAGAAGAAACTAATCTATGATAAACTTTAGGTTCCTTTTCTATGTAGACTCGTAAAATTTTCTTAGATTTTCACTTTAATTCTTAAAGGCCTGCGCAATTAATTAGATTCTGATTCCCTGAACAAAACTATATAAAAAAACAAACATATAATTTTTTGGATTCACATAATTGTAATACAAGTGCGAAAGATGGACTTTAGTTTCCCTTTTCCTATATGATTCTTGTTTTTATATATTTTATCAAAAAATAAAAAAAGTTAGGTAGCTTAGATTTAATTTTCAAAAACTTTTACAATAAAAGTTTCGCGCAAAGCATTTCATCTGTCTCTAGTTTATCTATATATACTGCTATAAAATCTAAAAGTATTATATGAAAACAAAACTTTTGTTTCGGACAATAAATAAATACAAATTAAAAAATTTTGATTCAAGAAGAGATTTTCACTATTTAATTAATTTTTTCTCAACTCCTCAACCAAAAACTTATAATTAACACTTAATTCTAAATGAACCTAGTTATCAAGGTAGAGCATATAAAGTAGTAAAACAAGTATAAATTCGAGCAGTGTAAGTTGAAAAGGCTAGTATATATGCACGTGATAGTGTATTACGTAAAATGAACGATTCATGATTGATTAGATTTAATTCTAAAATTCTTCTGAAATTCTAAAAATAATTTCAGTAGAACTTATCGATAGAAATCGTTTATTCAAAGGAATAAATAAATTGAAAGTATTCTTGTCAATTAGTCTATATAAAATTCAATTCAAATCAATTCCATTTACACAGTGAACATTCATCTGATAAAAACAGTGTTTGGATTCCACTTTAACAGATGGAAACAATAGAGATCGCTCGATAGGGCTAAAGACACAGCAGAAGACATCATCCGGATCTGATAAATGGGGTATTGATTGACTCACCGATATATAGCGAATTAACATGTAAAACAAAATGTATGTAAATTCTAGCTACACTAATTATTTTAGAGCAAAAGAGCAAAGCAAGAGACATAAATTAAAAGAATTAAAACTATATAGGATATACATATATAAACTATATAGGATATACATATATAAACTATATAGGATATACATTGATTTTTGTCAAACTTTTAATGTCCAATAAATATTTAAAAATGTAAAAATTTAATTATAAAAATTTAAAATTTTATATTTAAATTGTTGTTTAAATAATGTTGTTAATAACTATCACAAAATGGATGAATTAGTGAGAAATTGTGATTTATAGATGGGGTTTTTTCAGTAAAAAAATCGGGGTTACCTACTATTACTTAATCAGAGGCAAATTATTTTGTTGTTTTAATATTTTTTAATAATACCTCGTTTAGTTTAATTAAGTCTTATGGAATGAAACCTTGACGATTGGAGAGGTATAGAGAAAATGACTGGAGGTCCTTTGTGATGTTTTGTATAAAAGAATGTTGATGAATAAATAGGCGGATAGAATTACAAATAGGAAGTTCTTGATAGAGAAAGAGGACATTGCGAAAAAACCCGAGGAAGAAAAGATTCAATTGATTTAGAACACGGAGGAGTGATAGGATCTAGGAAAATTAAGTAGGAAAGAAAAGGGGCAGAGGAAGATTAGAATATTTCCCTCAGATCATTTAGAATATCGAATGTGGAACTATTAGAGAAATGGAAGAGTTAATAAATTGGAGAAGCAGGAAATGTTGTTTTGCACGATGATCTTCAATGTATCGGTGATTCAGTCAATTTGTATCCAAGAATGGACAAGTTACAATATTTTACTTAACGAGACACAAATTACCGATTTTATCAAAAAACATTAATCAGACACAAGATGCGAATTAGATTAGGTTGGAGTGACAGATATACAAGATATCTAATACTTATGTCAGTTATATTTTAAGATACTAACTTTAAATTCCACAAAAGCAAGTAAGTCGTGGCCTATATAATACTCCTAATTATTTTATCAAAAATAGTAAGATGGTTGAAAGTAATGGAAGGCAGCCAAATTAACATATATCAAATAAGGTGTAATTTATTGAAATCCTTCCTCCTTTCCTTTTGGAGGATTCTTCCTCCTTCTTCAGGATTTCAAGGGGTCAATGAAAGAGGTATTTTATTTGTTTCCTTCATTGACCCCTTGAAACCCTGAAGAAGGAGGGAAGAATCTTCCGAAACGTCGGTTTGCAAGGAAAGGAGGAAGGATTCCAATAAATTACACCTTGTTTGATATGTGTTAATTTTTTCTTTCCTCACCACCCCCTGCTGCTTTCCATTACTTTCAATTAAAAGTTCTTCCAGTCCGACTCTCTCAAGAGAAAATTTCGTTGCAAATAGTAGGATAGAATGGACATTGGATCTCAACTGAAAATATTTATTTAAATTTATTAAATAAATTACCTTTTACTCTTCTAGAGTGCAAAACAAAGTTTCCAAATGAAGAATGAGGAAAGAAGGCTTCTGCTTACTGATTCTCACCTTGATCCTAAAAATATATATATTATTGAATTAAAAATAATTAACTTTTAAAATAAGAATCTAAATAAAGATATATTTTAAAAATATTTTTGAAATTAAGTATCTTCCAAATCATTAAAAAATTTATTTGATATTTTTTTTAAATTTTTGTTTTCATTAAAATTTTAATAGAATAACGCCTTAATTATCAAATAACGGAAATTAAAAAAAAGTATTTTAAGAGCATAAGCGTAACTAGGATTGATAGTGGAAGGGAGTGGGGGCAGCAGGGTTATGGACTCTACACTAGTTAAAAAGAGGGAAACCGACTCAATACCATATGTTTGGTTAAACAATTTAAATTTATACATTTTATATATCTTAAGAAATAAATTATATTATTTTAAAATTGCTTTGTTTTATCAACTCAATGGAAGAGATTTTAATCCCCTCCAACCTCTGGTTACGCTTATGATAAAGAGACCTCAACTTACATTTGATAATGTAGACGAAGAAATCAAGAAATCGTAACTTGAAATCCATTGCAGTTGAAGATGGAATAAATATGTATATCTAGGACAACTCAAAAGATAGTATTAGTAAAAACTTCTATTTACAAGAAGAAATATTTATTTTCCCCTTGTAAAGTAGAAGTACATACATATCAAGGCATCCAAAATGTATGGAAATTGTAATAATATTTAAAAATCATATTACAATTGTGCCTTCAAAATATAATATCAAAATGGCAGATTCTTGTATCAAATATCTCATTATTTGAATACAAACAAATCTGGTTTGGATTTTTAATAAAAGAGAATCGCGAAGTCCAAGGGTCAGTCGCTCCAAAATAAATTCTCATAATTTGAATTTGGAAACGACGATTTGAACTTATGGAAACGGTAAGCGCGTACCGCGAAATCCGGCCAGTGAGAAAATGAATTTGATATTTTAGACCCCAGTAATGAAGCCAGGGCTCCTGAAAGAGATCCTACCTAACCTATATTATGAGAAACGAAAAGATTGTGTGGCGACCAAAACCAAGGTGGGTAATGCATCGCAGAGTGTCCCTAGCTTCAGAAGTACCTCTTGGTTGTAGAATATCCAGACTATCTCAGAATTGTTTTACAATCCTTTGTTAGAGAACTTGGATATTCCCCTAAAGTCAAAAGCGCATCCGCAATACTGTCAGAGAGATGTACAAAGAGGTTTACAAAGGTAGAAGATCTTTCTGTCAGTATCACGCAAAAATTTAGAGATAAGATAAAGATGGGTTCCGGGCAGATCCGGAAAAAAGAGGCACTTCTCCTGAGCTCGTTCACTGGGCAAAATCTATCACAAATTCACCTTCACGGGCATTTTTTATTTGAGATCATTTAATCAGCTCCCGAGAACGCATCGAAACTTAAAATTAAGAAACCTGGACCTCAACCGCTTATTCCGGTCTGGTCGACTCACCTCGTGATTCTGTCATGGCAATAACAAGACTCTGCTTTCCATCTTACCTCCCTGCTGGACCCTTCAGTTTATGATGCATGCACACACAACAGGGCCTATTCATAGCGATCTAGCTAAGATTAGATTAGAGGGCAACCTGAGAGCTAAACTTAAAATCTAGAGACTTATATCTAAAGACTTAAATCTAGGAGGTTGTCCAGCAGAGGCCCAAGATGGAAAACACAGTGCATGAGGTTGCTATTACTGGACCCACGAGGAAAGCCTGCAGGTTTCGGGCGACAGACTCTCATCTAATCGACATTGATTCCTCAAAGCAAGTATTTCCAAATTTTTATTTAGAGCTATTATTTTTAAGCTTATATTTTTGTTTTTCTTTATAACAAAATTGATTTTATTTCGAATTTTTAGTTTAGATTGCAGTGGCGTAACTATGGTCAACTGCGCATACCACAAAACCGTGGGTGCGCTCCTTCCCCATAACTTTGAAATAATAAACATATATTTAAATGATAATTTAATATAGAGATGAAAAATCTAATTTTAATAAAATTTTGTAAATAATAATAATATAAATAATTGAAATATCATATTGATAAAAAATGGACAAATAATTAAATTAAGTTCTGATATGTTTTGATGTACCCATATACTTATATTTAAATTACTTTATGATTACGTTATGTAATACACTTTATTTATATATCTCCACTTTAATTTATGTCGTTAATATTTAATTTAATTTTAATATTAAATTATTAAAAATGTTACAAAATCTATTTTTAAATAGAAATTAATTAAAAATATAATATATTTATTAGACTTAAAGAAAAATGATCTTTTAGTTAATTATTTAAATGATCAAGTTGTCTAAAATAAATTAGAATTTGTGCAATTCATTTGTGATTTTTAAAAATTTGTTAATATAAGTTGTATTTTATTTAGTATATTTTATTCTATATGGAGATATTTAATATGCCTTGAGAAATCAAAACGTTAGATCGGTCTGTCATATTTAACTTACTAGATATTTATATTTATATTTTGATATTTCTATTTATATTATAAGTTTTCATCGTTGGCATTGGCGCCCCCCATACCCTTTGAAAATCGAATTGAATTTAATATATTATTTGTATATTTTAATAAGGAATCTAGACTATTGTTTAAGAGTTGTGAGTCAATTTTTTAAAGAGTGGTTTACAGAATAAGCCAAAAAGTAATCCCTTCAATTTGGGATAATATAATCACAACTCAACCCTGACCATAGCTAATGTACCAAGTTGATGATGAATCCCACGGTGGTTGAGGGCTGCGTCCCTGAAAGAGAATCTCTGCAGCACATTAAATGCAACATACTAATTCAAGAAAGATAGAGAGATAGATCGCCCTTCCTGAATAGAACTAAACAAGGAGCCCTAACACTCTTACTTTGCGAAGCGTAGACCAAACAACCCTCAATCTCGGAGAGCCTCGGAGAACCTAAATGCTGATGGGACTGAAAATCCTAATTTGCTTTCTATCTATTAAATTCTCAAAAGGAGAATTTAAAATTTTGAAAAGAGAATGATATTTCATTTTAATATTCAAAGGAGGAAGGGTTGTTTTTTATTTAGAAGAAAGTAGGGGTGAATATTAAAATTTAAATACATTCTATATAGATTTAGCCGAAATAAATTCAACTGACCTATAGATTCTAAATGTTCTATAAAATCCAAATTTATTATTTTATTTTTTCAATTGGAAAAATATAATTTTATTTCAATATTGAAATAAACAGAAGAGGTATTTGAGTTTTTATAATTGTTTTATTATACATTTGGTACCTGTGGAGAGAAAGATTATTAATCGGGTAATATTGAAATAAATTATATTTTTATTTTTATAAGCTACTTTATGAAAATTATTTGAAGAATTATAAAATTTAAGAAAATTTAATTAAAATTTATTGAATTATTATTTAAAAATTAACTCTTTAAGATTATTCTAATTCTGTAATTTTATTTTTTTATTGCTTAATTAAAAGTAATATATCTATAAATTTGCTAAACTATATTTTATATGAAATCTAGTAAGAGAAAAGTAGGGCAAAAAAGAAAAAACCTGAAAGAGAGAAAAAATGCATCCTACGAGTTAAACTACAAGTGACTAAACTAAATACATAGAAAATCAAACAAGTCCGAAAGAGTTTGTTTTTAACTAAATTTGGAAATTGACACCCCAGAATCTATTGCGCCAATGCATGAGTAAAAACCTTGTTTATTTGGTCCAGATGGATGACTATTTGCTCAGGAATAGAAGCGAGTGCTCGATGCTTTGTAGATATAGCACGACGTTGCTGAAGAAACTTGAAGATCTCTTTGAAGATGAGAGCTGGTGATCTCGCAGGTGGATGGATTCTATATTGAGAAATGATTTGATCAAAATTAAAAAAAAATATTAAATGAATTTTATGATTTGATAAAATACTTTATTTTATGCTAATAAACTGGATGTAATGAAATGATTTGATAAAATGCACATTGAAGATGAATATGAATTCGTTTTCAATTGACTGAGAACCTATGAGAGAATTGCTGAATTCAAGCAACTTTTTTATAACACTTTAAAACGACTAAAATTAAGTGCCGAAACGTTGTGCATTCCAATCAGAATATACCTTACGAAAAATGCATCAGTTTCATTCTAAAATTTTTTAATGAAATAAAATATAGATAATATAATAGATTGAAACTTACATGGAAGAGATGCCATGATCATTACATTATGATAAGACTTGCCTGGCTCATATGCTCACTGATCAGCTGATCACTGAAAAATAAAATTCCGATTAATAACTCAAATAAATACTGAATATATCATATTATATATTCTCCCTTCAAAGCAGGTGGTTTAGTTTTCAAGACTAAGCTCACTGCAAAAATTTGACTGAATATAACCCTTACAAATAAATAAAAATCACATAGGATCTGACCAAATGGGCTTTTTCCCCAAAGTTAGCTGACTATTTATTACCTTGTTTTGTGAAATTATCTAAGCATAATTGAATTTCCGAGCAAAATTAGTTGACCTGAAAAATCTGAGTCCTACACTAATTTGAATTCAAATTAAAAATATAATATATAGAAATAATTAAAAAATAATAATCAGAAAATCTGACTAAATCTAAATTTTGTTACCAAAGTCATAAAAAAATACATTCTAAAAAATAAATCAAATTAAGGAAATTTCTTAAAATATTAGGTTAGATTTTCAGACAAATGGTTGGCTTCGAAGATAGACTTGATTTTCAATGCAAATGCAGAAATATTGGAATATTTCGAAAATATAAATTGAAATATCATTACAAATATTTATCTACTTATAATATAATAGATATATTGTAACTCACCTGTATTTGAGATTGTAAATTTGATCAATCGTCCATCGGATGCAAACATTGGTTAAGATAATTAGACGGAGTAATTATGATAGACGCTACTGAACTGACGGTTGACTGCCCGGGGAAACGGCTGGCGCCCAGGGCCCGCTGACTTGTCCAGTCTTGTATCAGTTGCTGTGACGTCAGAGCCCATGGCACCTATTGGAAAATAAAATAATATATCAGAAATATATTTAATTCTCTCTCTCTCACACACACTCTTCTGCAGATATCTACTGAGAGAGAAAGAGAGCGAGATAGAAGTTCTCACCCTCTCACTCGCACTTACGCTCGTATTATAACTCACGCTCATACTTTATATACTAGAGGCAGGGATGTACCCAGGTGACCTATAAATAAAAAAACTATATAGGCTCGGCCAGCCCCCCTCCACCCGAAACTCTCTGATTGACACTAAATGTAAAAGTAAATTAACAAAAACCTAAAAAAAATATGATTAAAATTTTATTTAAAATAGCTTTTATTCCAATATTTTTGTATCAATAGTAGATAATTTTATAAACATTTTTACTTTACCATACAGGGTATGGTCAAGTATTGTAATCGTGCATGAAAAAAGTGTTTTTTTTCCTTCTTTTTTTCAAAATATCTAAAAAACGACTCAAACTATTTCGATTATAAAAATTGAGCGAAACCATGGCATTTCGATCTACAAAAAAGCTCTAATAAGTGAACATCGAAAAAATTATATTTTTTGAGATAATAATTGTTTTGTCAAAATGTCTGTTAGTTAGTCTGTGTGTTACCAAATTTGTGGACGAGCTAGCTCAAAAACTAGTGTGAATATCGAAACCAAATTTCACACGTAGTTTTGGTCCATTGAGATTAAGAGCTGATTAGATTTTGGTGCATATCGACCGAAAAATTAAGGGTGGTCGAGGGGGGGGGGGGTTAAAAATTAAAAATATAGGTCGTTTGAGAAAACTCAACCAAATTTTGTATACAGAATCAGTGGACCCCCAGAAGTCTAAAAATGCAAAAACTAACCGCCCGAAATGGGGGGAGGGGGGTGGCGGAAGGTCAAAAATGAAAATCTTGGCCTTTTACCAAACTAAACCAAATTTTGTATACATAATCAGTGGGTCCCAGGAGTCTAAAAATGCAAAAACTAACCCCCCCTACATGATTATAAATAATTTTATTAAATATTAAATATAAGTGAGGGGCCAGGTTGTATGGTAAAGTCAAGTGGATGGCCACATCAGAACACGTCAGCTTATTTTTAATACTTTGGAGCTCTCTCTCGAAAAAATTATGAGTACGTGCCTGGCTTGTGCTTTAATAAATATAGTGGCTATAAGAGCTCAAATTTAAATTATCATTCCAATATTTTTATACCAATAAATACCTACATAATTTTATAAATTTCTTTTATTTTTTTTTAATACTTGGGTGCTCTTCCCCGAAAAGCATTTCAGTACATGCCTGGCTTGTGCTTTAAAAGATTTATGGCTGAGAGCTCAAAAAATGAATGTTTAATTATTCATTTAATTAAAGAATAAAATATAATTATATCAGAAACATATTTTCACCTACATACACAAAATCAGTCGAGGGATTTTATATTTAACAAATCTTATTAATATTTATAATTCATTTTCTTTTATATTAACAGACAAGAAAGTAAAATAAAATTAATTTAATCGTTTACTTATAATTTAATGCTTTGATAACTAACCCTGTTTTTAATTCACAAAGCAAATAGGCTCTCGATCCATTATATTATTTGCTCTGTGTGGTGGTTTAAATCTAAAGATGATCTTTATTTGATGGATATTTAACAAAGCCATTTGTAATTTTTAAAATATAAAATTCATTTTAAGATAAATCCAAATGCCATTTTAGAGATGGATGCTTGCTCTCTTTTTTAATAGTACCTGGGAGGCACAGAGCGATGCTCGGTAACTTCTTCCTTCAGTTAAAACCTTTTTTTTAATATTATTTTTAATTTAAATTTCTGATAAAAAGGTTGATTTTTAATTGAGAGCCGTTTTCAAATTAAAAAAAATACAAATATATATAGTATGCGCCCACTGTACCCCCACCCCGCTTGACCCCACCCCCGAAACCTCGCCCTACCCCCGGATCCCCCACCACTGCACCCCACCTCCTGCACCTGTTTTGATTCAACCATATGATTCATTTTTATTCATCCAATTGTTAATAAATAAAACCTATCAAAATGTGTTGTTTTTTCAGAAAATTGAGACCTGCTTATGCGAAATATATTTTTAAATAAATTCTTGATTATTTTTTATTCTATTAAATAAATAAAGTTCTTTATAAAAACAATTATGAAACGTTTATTAATATTTCTAACGTTTAGGTTGAACAAAATATATTAAAATCCACAATCACAATACTTCTTCAAGGCCTTTTTAGAACAATGAATTAAGGCAACGCATTGTCTGCCTGGGTACAAAAGGAAAAGGGAAACCTTTTTTAAAACCCTAAGAATGGGATTTGTCTACCTGAGAATAATTAATTTGATTACGAAAAAACCCATCAAAAACAATTTTATCGAAGGTGAGACCGTGACAGATCGAACTGTCACCCCAAAAACCCCCTAACCCGTGAATTTCATCAAAATCGGTAGAGTCGTTTTCAAAATAGAACCAAGATACAAATATATAAACAAATGAATATAAAATTTTTGCTCGTTTAATAAGAGTAGATTTACTTATATTGAAATTAATGAAATCTAGTAATAGTAAGAGAAAAAGAGCGTAGAAAGAAAAGAAAAAATATACTATCCTACTAGTACTAAATTGATTAAAAAATTAAACAAGTTCGAAAGAGTTTTTTAAAAGTAAATTTTGGAATTGAGACCCCAAAATCTATTGATATGTTTCCTATATTTGATTCAATTGCGAATCGAATGCAGGTGATTTTTGACAGATATTAAGTAATAATAATATCCGAATTTGTATATATCTGTGTAAGAAATGATGAATTTAAATAATTTTCTAATTAATATATTAAAGAGAATTGTTTTTGATCGCGTGTTAACAGATCGAGCTCGCTGGACTGGGGGATTGAATATATAACATCTCAGATTACAAATCCATTTGGTGATCCATATCAGAATTTGGTATAAAGCAGAGGTCGGGGAACTTTTTTAGCCATTACCCCAAAATATTTTTGAGTAGGTGGCTGTTACCCCTACATTCTTAAAAGCAAAAAAAGCAAGGTAAATGTATATTATTTATTATTTATTGAATTAATTGGAATTTACATGAAAACTATTTGTAAAATGACTTCAAAATTGGGACTTTTTACGTGAGTGCAATTTGAATACAGTCCTCGGCATTTAGCCGATATCTGTTCTTTGTTTTTAAGTTTAATAAAGTCGAAGTATTTTTTTTTTAGCTTTTATTAATTTTACGATTTTGAATTCCTGGAAAAGCAAAGTAAAAATCTTATAATAGTTTATAAAATAGAAAATTTTAAAAATGTCCTTATTACCCCTGATAGTTTCATTGTTACCCCATTTGGGGTAATTTACCCCGGTTCACCGACCGCTGGTATAAAGCGTCATGCGGGCTAATCGCGAAATGATGCTGGATCATAGCTAGATGGATCATATCTTTTTCATTCTCTCTTGGTCCAGACTTAAGATTCAGCAGACTCCAATATCCTCAACCAGCAGTAGTCTAGCGATATATATCTTGTTTAAAAACGCGATCAAAAACAATTCTCTTTAATATATTAATTAGAAAATTATTCAAAATCTATTACTCCAATGCATGAGTAAAAACCTTGTTTATTTGGTCCAGATGGGTGACTAGATGCCCTTAAGTGTAGAAGCAGAGCTCAATGCCTTGTAGATACAGGATGACATTGCTGAAGAAACTTGAAGATCTCATTGAAGAATAGAGCAGGTGATTTTGCCGGTGCATGCATGCTATAATGAGAAAATATTTGTTCAAAATTAAAAAGAATTTAAGTAATTTTAGTATTTGCTAAAAAATATCCCATTTTATATTCTTTTATTTTAATATTTTGAGGATATAATTCTCTTTTAAATGGATGTTGATTTTTTCTTTTGTTCAAAAAATAGCACAAGTTATATTTTTTATTATTTATTTTTTATCTTTTATTATCAACAGGGACGTTTCGACACTTACATATGTCATCATCAGCCTAAAGAAATATTTTAATTTTAATATATAAGTGTCGAAACGTCCCTGTCGACAATAAATGATACAAAAATATAACTTGTTGTTTTTTGAACAAAAGAAAAAATCAACATCAATTTACAGTAAAAGAGAATTACTTATATGATCAAAATATTAAAATAAATGAATATAATTATAGAAGAATCCTCAAATCCAATCTTATAAATTCTATTTTATGTTAATAAAATGAATATGATAAGAGCATTTGCTAAAAGGAAATATTAAATTTAAATACTAATAATTTATTGAAAAGTGAATTTATTTTTATTTGGGAGGCAAATCAGGGATTTTAGTAGAAATATTTTTACATTGCATATCAGAGGGTTACGTCCCCTTGGGAATCGAACCCAAGCGCTAACTAAGCTTGCCGGGCTGTTATATATTTCTACTAAAATCTTTGATTTGTTTCCTGAATAGGAATAAATTCACTTTTCAATATTATATAATTGGGTTGATTTTTGAAAAAATTCCATCTTTTTTCAAAAAAAAGAAACTCAAAAAAGATGCTTAAATCTTTACACTAATAATTTATGTTTAATTAAATAACCTGATGTGGCCATCCACATGACTTTACCTTATACCTAGCTCCTCTCTTATATATTTAATAAAATAATTTATAAATATTTACCAAAGAACACCCCCGTTAATTTCGGGTCCATTATCAATTCTTAATATCTCCTTTTAATTATGAGACTATTTTATTAGAAATATCAGCTTTCTTCGATTTTTATTTGAAAAATGTTTTAACCCTCTCCTCTTCTTTTAGTCACTGTCAATTTTACATAATGAGTCATTTTCATAAGGTCATATTGGGTATATATGCGAAATTTCTACAAATCGATTAAAGGGTCTACAACTTATATTGATAATTCTTTTTCTTTAAACTCCTCCCCAATTTTGGATATAACTTTCTTTTTATTATAGATTCATTTTATAGTATATTTCATTATTTCATCTTTTTTTTTTGTTATTTAGTTTGAAAATTTTATAATTTTAATTTTTTGAACCCACTCCCCCCCTTAATTTTTTGTTCGATTTCAACCAATATCTAATGAGCTCTTAATCTCAATGGCCTAAAGCTACATCTTTAATTTTGTTTTGATATTCACACTAGTTTTTGAGCTAGAGCGTACACAAAATTTGGTAAGATACTAACTAACAGATATTTTGACAAAATTATTAATATCTCGTAAAATTTAATGCTTTCAATGTTCACTCATTAAACTTTTTTGTAGACCAAATGGTTTTGATAATTTTTTTTATCAAAATAGTTACAGCCGATTTTTAGATATTTCGAAAAAACAAATAAAAAAACCACACTTTTTTCATGCATGATTACTGATTACAAATACTTGATCATACCCTGTAGTACAGACTGCTTATCATTTATCATTTTTCTGAAAGAAAATAATATTTTCTAACTTTTAATTATTAAATATAGAAAGTCGAATGGAGAGATTTCGCTCGAAGCCGATATTTAATAAATGTAATATAAATGTTATACTAGTATAATATTATACCAACATCTTTTCTATGTTTTTCGTAAAAAATTTCTAAAGTGCTTAATAAAATATTTATTTATAATTAAAATTTTAGAATTAGAAGACAAAATGTCTTAAATTTAATAAAAAATTGAACCAACATTTTAGTAATTTGGTAATTTTTTGGGAGAAAACAGTTTGAGCTAGAAAGCCAAATCTTTACAAACAGGTGCTGTTTAATAATAAAAACATGTGTGCCAAATGTCAGCTATTTTTATAGTTAATAGTTATAAAATTCAATTTTATTCTAACTTTTGCAATTTTAGGCCTTCGAAATGGAAATAGAAACATTTATATAACTTAGTTTAGTGAGTGTACTAAGTAATAATTTCAAAGGCTTTGAAGAAGAAGAAATTAAAATAAATTTCGCCGAAATTTCATTATTATACATTAGATTAGATAATTATTTTAGATAAAATCTTACATTATAGAGTTTTCATAGAGCATATGACGATTGTAGACAATAATACTTCCTTTCTTCACACGTCTGCTCCTTTCATTGACATTCATAGAGTTAGATTGTAGGAGAAGAAATAATATTTGATTAATATATACTTGTAATGCAATCAATTTCTTTGTATTCTATTTTTTCTTGGAATCGATACAACAAGGAGTTCAAATAGACCCTTGAATTAGTGAAGAAAGTGTTCAGGAAAGAGGGCAAATACTGTGCAGTGTGCATCCATGATGATCTTGAACAAGTGAAGAGTCAAGATTCTGGAAAGAGAAAACTGGGTGTGACTTTAGTCCCTAGAAGCAATGAGTATTTGGGCTTCCAATTGTTACATAATTTGAGTTTCAAATTTATTTGGAATATCATTTTTAAGAGATGGCTACTTTTTTTTAGTAAAAAGTGGTATTACACCCCTCTCCGATACCTTAATCTTTAAAAATCTTAATTTCTTATTTTTCATATATCATTTAAGTATGATGGAATTTTCAACTTTGACCAGCTATGTGAGTTAAAATTAATTTCAAAAGATAATAAGGGCTCATTGAAAAACCAATATATGCCACTTGATCTTTTAATCCTATTAAAAATTATAGTAAATAAATTCAGTTCTTTATAAAAAAACAATTATAAAAATTTATTCAAGATTTTCGGGAGAAATTCTCCTTTGATCATTGAAAAAATAAGCTGATTTATGAATAATAATAAAACAACTAATAGATATTTATTTATTTTTTACTTAGGGAAAGTGGTGTAGGTTTTAGGTGAAACATGATATTTATTAATAAAGTAATGGGAATGTAGTTTTTAATCTGTAAAGTCCTGATGATGGACAAATAATCCGAAATATATTGAGTTTGCATAAACCTCTTTGAGTTTTATTTCATTCACTGTGAAACTACACTCCCTTTACTTTATTAATTAATAGATATTTATTAGAAAAGTAGCTGTTAAATCTTATATTTTTGTAATTGAAATTATTGAAGGTTAAATTTTTAATAATATACCTATATTTATTGAACACAACAATAAATAATACAACGTTTCAATCCCTTAATCTGCGATTGTTCTCACGTATGAGCACCCACTCCGATTTTAAGCTAACATCCAAGCCATGGCTCCCACATGGCTTAGTGGGCCCCAGGGCTTGAATTTTTTTTGGGATCCCTTCTCATTTAAAATTTTGAATTTTTACTTTCATACTCAACAACTATCCTGTAAAAATGAATTGTAATGGCAAATAATTTAAATTGTTAATAATCTAACTTTCTAGTAAATAAAATTCAAAATTACCCGGTTGCCTGGACCCATCGTAGGCTTGAGCCCCCACCCAGACTAGACCCCTGTCAGCCCTCCTCTTGCGGGGGCCACGGTCGTAGTCATGTGTGATATTTATAAAAAGTTAACCTTCATCTAAGAGATCTAATATATACCTTCCCTTTTATAAATAAGCAACTTATTTTCCAATTTTTCATTGATAAAAGAAGAATTTCTCCCGAAACGTTTGAAAATTAAATCAGTGGCGGCGGCAGGTTTTTCTTTTCGGTTGGGCGACACTCGGTAGAAAAATTTGGAGGTGGGCAGCAAAAATGGGAATTATTTTGCATAATTTAGATACTCTTTTTTAATAGTTTTTAATGGGTTTTGGAAGTCCAGATCGTCTCCGCGCTTGCAGGACTGGGTGTTGCCCACCGAAACAAAATAGAAAAATATAGGGGCAACTCCAGTCTGGTGGACAATATTGCGGAGCGATTTGGCGTCGGGGCGGGCTCGGTCAAGGTCGAGGCCATCACACTCTCGTGAAAGGGAGTGTGGTGGCATAAAGCGGTGGGGTCCCTCATCGCCCTGGGTATATCGCAAAAACAATAAACAATTTGACATATAGGGCGATGAGTGGATCTCTCCTTAATTTTTACACTTTCATCAGAAGGACATATAGAGCGGGTGGCGTATGATTATTAATTGTAAATACAAAAAAAAAAGAAATGTGAAATGTGAGTCAGGATTAATCCTGGCTCATTCATCCACCCGCTCTGAATCTGAATTTATTTGTTCTGAAGCTGAAAGTGTGAAGTTTGTGTAATGAACTTTATCTTTGTAAGAGACGGCCCGCTCCTCGGAGGCCCAATAAACAAAATTAATATAATATATAATTATTATATTTTTATTATATAAATTCTATAATAGTGAAAGTGATGGTTTAATTTTTTTTTTTATTTTATCCTCTCGGTTTTTCAATATTTTTTGCTTAAATGCTTAATTTACCAGGCTGGGCGAGAACAATTGAGGTTGAACGCTCGGCCACCCCTGCTAGCACCGCAACTGCTAATTAGAAAAATAGAAAATGAGCTCATGGGAGATGGCCGTCAAATTTTAAGCATTATGAAACAAAGACGCCTGTAGGGTAGGCTAGTTTTATCCAGAGGCGTATTTAGGTTGCATAAATACAGGCGGACAGCTTCTTACACTATTCTTTACGTAGGACCTGGCTTTAGTTAAAAGCAATATATTAATAGTAGTATTGCTAAAAGGTTAGTTATTTAGCACAATGTGCATATCTAATTAGCAGTGGCGTCGCCAGATTTTTCTTTACGGTTGTGCGTGTGTATGAATTTTAATATGGATACGAGTGATATCTACTCTTTTTAAACGAGCAAAAATTGTATATTTATATATTTGTATCTTGGTTCTATTTTGAAAACGGCCCTACTCAATTTTGATTAAACAAAATCTATTAACAAGTTTTGAGGATGAAAAAACGATCTGGCTAGGTCTGGACCTCATCAAAATTCATCTTAATTGATTTTTTCTTAATTAAAATAATTATTGATAGATGAAAATCTCAATAAAAAAATGATTCGCCGGATGTCATACTAGAACCTGAGACCTCTTGCATCAAAGGCAGACACTCTAAAACTGGACCAAAGAACTATTTTATAAATCTTTGCTTTTTACTTTTACTAAAATGAATATTTTTGAATTAGACTTTATCATAAGTGTGGAAATAATTGAATATATTATATATAGTTATGTATTTAATAAATAGAATTTATTGGATATATTGCGGCGCGGCAAATTTGAAATATGTATAATTGAATTAAGCTGAAAGAAAGAAAACGATTAATTTTAAATCCAGAAACATTAAATATATTAATAATTATTCCTTTGACCCCCCCGCCCCACTCTTCTAATTAAAATTAAATATTCACTTTTCTTTTCTCCGGGCAATTATCCGTGCAATGGTCTTCCTAAAAAAATACTTGGTTGGTGAAAGTTATCATTTCTGTCGCATGTCCCGAGACGCACACATTTTTTTTATTTCAGATCCTATACGATTATTTATTTTATTATTGTTTTCTTATGTATTTTTTATAATGTTTATCAATATGAACGAATGTGGGCAAATTGGTGTACGAGTAAACAAATATACACATAATATGTGGACCATTAGAAAGATAGAAATGCAAAAACTGGGTCGGAGGTGGGGATGGATGTGGGGGTGCAGGAGGTGGGGTGGGGTTGTGGGGGATCCGGGGGTGGGGGTGGGGGGCTGTTGGGGCGGAGTGGGGGTGCAGTGTTGGGGACGAGGTGTGTGGTTTAGGGGGGGGGGTGGCAGGGGTTACCGAGCATAGCTCGGTGCCTCCAGGTACTAACATTATTAAATCACATATTTCTATTATTGCAAATAACTATATATTAAAACTTACCAGTATTTTAGATTGTCCCTCATTAATTAAAGGCACAATTCATTGGACTTAATCCAACACATAGAATAATTTAAGATGATCTTTCTAGTTAGTTTAGATGTCTTGTGTCCCTTCCCCTGATTGAGGGGTGGTGAGCTTCTCGACAGGTCCAGACTCGCACGGAGAATAATGACGTCACGACATCTAGCGGCGTGTGTACCTTAAAAAGAAATAATTAAAATATTTTTTTTATCATATATTAAATTATCATACACAAACAGGCACGCATACATAAACACGGGACGCTCCCTCCCCTCCACCCCCTCACCCATATACCCATATCAAGCCACAAACAATAATTCTTTGCTAGTTGATTTAACAAAAGTAATTTGTTTCATAATTGAAACTAAGGGATGATAATTTATTAAGATGATTGATAATTTACATTTATAATAATTAATATAACTTTATCGTTTACTTACAAAATAAAATTGAGTTGAGATTTCAACCCTCAAACAAGACTGCTCCCTAATATTTATTAATTAAATAAATTCCATTATATACATCCTAGATAGATATACTTTGAAAAGTGACTTAGGATTATAATTAAATGAGAATAACAAAAATATATTGGGAAATATGTTAATTTTGTGATTCCGATATGAGCTGCCATGGTGAGCAAAGAGTATAATGTTAAGTGTGTTGTTACAAAGAGATCTGATTGTTCGGATTGTTTCAAATTCAAATTTGAATTCGAAATTCAATGCCAAAACAGAAGGTCACCAATTCAAGAGCTAAAAGCCTTATATTTGTCGCTTAACTTCATATGATGGGATAAAGAATAAAATTAATAATATAATAAATAACAAAAATAAGTCACTGCTCAACAAAATAATATCTAGGAATATAAATTAGATCACTTTTTTAAGACTCGGTACACTCAATAAAAATGTTGGTAATTTGAAAATATTTTGTAAGCTTCTGGTTTTTCTAAAAAGCTGAAACTTAGCACAAACAGGTTGCTTATTAATACAAACTGCTGTTTAAAATTTCAGCTTATTACCTCCAACCACCGAGAGCTTCGGGCCGGGGCTGCACCCCCCCCCCCCTTATCAAATATTTGTTAAAATATATTTTTTTTATGAAAATAAATATTTATATGAAGGTATTTTTTTAAGCCCCGGACCCCTTCAGGCTGCCTTGACAATCTGACAATCTGCCTTCCCCTGGCCACAACCTTTCAAGAGACCTTCATTAAATGATTCGATATCTCTGATTTTCTGCATTTTACTTCTATAATAGTTATGTAACTAGAAAGTCAAAAATATAATCAATTCTAGATTTTGCAAATACAAAATTTTGGCACCAAAAAGAACTTTATACAACTTTTACCTCTGTGTAGGTGTTAATAAACCAGACAAGCAGACCCAAAAATTAATCATTTATTTTTCTAAAAATTGAAATATTTTCTCCAAAGTTAAGGACATCTCAAAAGAATATCAAGCAAAAAATTAATCAATATCCAATCCACCCGGTGAGCTTCGCTTGGCAAGCGTAATAAATAAATTGCACGAGAGCAACTTAAAATAATCTGCTATCAATCTAATCTTGCCTAGAATTATAACTGACTTATTAAATATTATCTTAAATTAATAAATAAATACTAGAATGAGAAAAAGAGGAATTCTTTCTTTCTAGAAATGGATTCAAACTTGAGATGAGATCGTTTTTTTTTAAATCGATATATAATTAATTGATTTTTTTATTATACAGGGTATGATCAAGTATTGTAATCGTGCATGAAAAAGTCGTTTTTTTGCTTCTTTTTTTCAAAATATCTCAAAAACGGCTGAAACAATTTTGATAAAAAAAATTGGGCAAAACTATGGCATTTTGCTCTACAAAAGAGACCTAATAAGTGAACATCTAAAAAATTATATTTTTTGAGATAATAATTGTTTTTGTCAAAATGTCTGTTAGCCTGTTACCAAATTTTTGTGGACGAGCTAGCTCAAACACTAGTGTGAATGTCAAAACCAAATTTCACATGTAGTTTTGGTCCATTGAGATTAAGAGCTGATTAGATTTGGGTGCATATCGACCCAAAATTAAGGGGAGGGTTAAAAATTAAAAATCTAGGCCATTTGAGCAAATGGACCCCCAGAAGTCTAAAAATTCAAAAACTAACCGCCCAAAATTGGGTGGAGGGGGGGGGGGGTCAAAAATGAAAATATAGGCCCTTGTACCAAACTCAATCAAATTCTAAAAATGCAAAAACTAACCCCCCTACATGATTATAAATAATTTTATTAAATATTAAATATAAGTGAGGTTTTATGGTAAAGTCAAGTGGATGGCCACAGATAATGTAAATTATATTGGTAAAATCACATTAACTCATTGCAAAAATACAAAAATAAATTGTAACTTTATTACTTTACCATACAGGGTAAAGTCAAGTGGATGGACACAGAACGTGTCAGTTTATTTATTTGAGTTTGAATAATATAATAATATGTAAATAGAAAATTGGACGTTATGTTGCTAAATGACATAGAATTAAATGCGCGCTTGGGTCTTTTCTAGAATATTCCTATAAAGAAAGTTCATGGAAATAAAACTAGAATTCCCTCTCTCTTTCTCTCACACACACACAAATAAGCACCAGCATACACACTAGTACACTATCTCTTTGCATTGGATGCTATAATATTATACAAATCAGATCAATATTTAGAAAAGTATTTTCTTAATTTTAAAAGAAAGGGCAGAAAATATTTAAATACAAAATAAATTTAATATAATCTTTTACTTACATATAAAATTGGCTTGATTTTGATTATAATGGATCAAAATTCTGGCGAATACGTATAACAAATTCCAAGATGTAGAATCTTGTCCCCTCCGTTGATACAGGGAAATTTCAATGAAACCTCTCGTTGAATCTATTTAAAAAAAATAAATTAAAATTTGAATACGACAATCACTCCTATACTTAATTGAAATTGCACTTTTTCGACTAATGAATCAAATGAAAGAATCACTTATAAATAGTTGAACGAAATTTCTTAAAATATAATATTAAATATAAAACGATACCTGGAGCTGAAGTTATAACACTTCGGTGAGCTGATGTGGGACTGGCTTTCACTTGCAATGGCGACTCGGTTCCCTCAGGACTCCCGCCTTATCAAAACGTGACGTCACAGGACTCTAACGGGAAAATAATTAATTAAAAAACAATTCACATAAAAATTGAATATTTTTTAGAAATTTTTTATTAAATATTAATTGAATGTAATGGAAGGCAGCCCAGAGGTAGTGAGGAAAGAAAAAATTAACACATATCAAATAAGGTGTAATTTATTGGAATCCTTCCTCCTTTCCTTTCAAACCGACGTTTCGGAGGATTTTTCCCTCCTTCTTCAGGGTTTCAAGGTCAATGAATGAAACAAATAAAATGTTTCCTTCTTCTCTCCACACTACCCCTGGGCTGCCTTCCATTACATTCAATTAAAATTTCTACCAGTCCGTCTCTCTCCAGAGAAAATTTCGTTTTATTAAATATTATTTAATTTTTTTTGAAAATGATGAGAGAAGGAGTTACACCAAAAAGGTGCACCCGTTAAAGGGCTGGGCTGGCCCCTCCATGGTGAAAAGAAGAAGAGGATTATAAATCTTATCCAGTTCTCTTCGATTTCTTTTATGAATTTTAATATGGATACGAGTGATACATGTTAAAATTATTAAACCACATATTTCTATTATTACAATTAACTATATATTGAAACTTACTAGTGTTTTAGACTTTCCCCCATTAATTTGAGTCGCAATTCATTCGAATTTATCCAACACATTAGAATAATTTAAGATGATCTTTCTAATTAGTTAAGGGGTCGCGGATGTCCTGAGTCCCTTCCCCTGATTGAGGGGTGGTGAGCTTCTCGACAGGTCTAGGCCTGCACAGAGTATGATGACGTCACGTCGTGTTTACCCTAAAAAGAAATAATTAAAATATTTTCTATCATTTATTAAATTATAATACACACACATGCACGCACACATAGACACGGAACGCTCCACCCCCTTCACACATATACCCATTTCAAGCCACAAATAATATTTATTTGTTAGTTGATTTAACAAAAGGAATTTGTTTCATAATTGCAACTAAGTGATGCTAATTTATTAAGATGATTGATAATTTACATTTATAATAATGAATATAATTTTATCGTTTACTTACAAAATAAAATTAAGTTGAGATTTCAATCCTCAAACAAACTGCTACCCTTAATCATTTTTATTAATTAAATCAATTCCATTATATACATATTGATAGATATTCTTTCAAAAGTAACATAAGATTATAATTAAATAAGAATAACAAAAATAATTGCGAAATAAATTTGTGATACCGATATGGACTCCCATATTAAGCAAAGAGTATACATGTTAAGTCCGTTGTTACAAAGCGATCTGATTGTTTGGATTGTTTCAAATTCAAATTCAAATTTGAAATTCAATGCCAAAACAGAAGGTCGCCAGTTCAAGAGCTAAAAGCCTTATATTTGTCGCTTAACTTCATATGATAGGATAAGGAACAAAATTAATAATATAATAAATAACAAAAAAAGTCACTGTTCAATAAAAGAATATCTACGAATATAAATTAGATCACTTTCTTAAGACTCGGTACACTCAATAAAAATGTTAGTAATTTGACAATTTTTTGTAAGCTAGTGGTTTTTCTAAAAAGCTGAAACTTAGGACAAACAGAGGCTGCCTATTAATACGAACTGCTATTTAAAATTTCATCTTATTACCTCCAAGGGTTGCCGAGAGCTTATCTGGACTGGGGCTGCACCCCCCCTTATCAAATATTTGTTAAAATATATTTTCCAATAAAAGTAAATATTCCCCAGGCTGCCTTGACAATCTTTTATGGCCTGGGTAGGGGTCGATGGTATCTGTGGATACGGGTCTTAAACAGCTGAAGGTTATAAGTCGCGGGAAGACAGATGGCTGGGGGCTGGTTCCAGATCTCTGGGGGTCATAGTGATAAAAGAAAGCGCTTGTTCCGATTTTTTATCCAATTTGTCGGCAGAAGGGGTGCTGAGCGTTCGAAAACCACGTGTTTCTCGTAAAGAGGGCTTTAGGGGGATAATTTTATTTCAGCTCGAACTGAACAGACACCGTGATAGTATCAAGATTTGTTAAAATATATTTTTCCAATAAAAATAAATATTCCCTTCAGGCTGCCTTGACAATCTTTTATGGCCTGGGTAGGGGTCGATGGTATCTGTGGATACGGGTCTTAAACAGCTGAAGGTTATAAGTCGCGGGAAGACGGTGGCTGGGAGCTGGTTCCAGTCTCTGGGGGTCATAGTGATAAAAGAAAGCGCTTGTTCGATTTTTATCCAATTTGTCAGCGAAGGGGTGCTGAGCGTTCGAAAACCACGTGTTTCTCGTAAAGAGGGCTTTAGGGGGATAATTTATTTCAGCTCGACTGAACAGACACCGTGATAGTATCAAGATTTGATTTGATCAAGAAATATTAATTTTTTTTTAATTTATTATAAATATCTAAATTTTTTGAGGATACAATTCTCTTTTAAATGGGTGTTAGTTTTTTTCTTTTTTGACAAAACAACACATTTTTATCTTTTATTTTTCTTTATTCTATTGTCACCCAGGAACGTTTCGACATTTACAAATATGTCATCTTCAGACTTGGAACAATCTTAAGATGGGAAAAATTCTCTCACATCGAAATTATTACAACATGTACCATTATCATTCTTTTATTAGACATCAACATTCAAATTCAATGACTCTTTCATAAAACACTCACAGTAAGACTCATTGAATTTGAATGTTGATGTAAAAATAATTGTTGGGCAGAATGATAATGGTACATATTGTGATAATTTCGATGTGAGGGAATTTTTCCCATCTTAAGATTGTTCCAAGGCTGAAGATGACATATTTGTAAATGTCGAAACGTTCCTGGGTGACAATAGAATAAAGAAAAATAAAAGATAAAAATGTGTTTTTTTGTCAAAAAAGAAAAAACTAACACCTATTTAAAAGAGAATTGTATCCTCAAAAAATTTAGATATATATAAATAAAAAAATTATAAGAATTAATAGAAAATTATTAATTTATTATACTTAATTATAATTATATAATTATTTATATATATCATATTTTTAAAAAAAATGTATCGACGCAAGATTATATTTTCTATTAATTTATCACTGGGAAAATTAACTTCCTTTCAATGAATATTTTTTAAATTTGAATTTAATTTCTAATTGAATTTACTATGGCTAATTACTAACTAAATGATGATTAAAAAATATATCCCCCTAAAATTAAATTCTACTTATAAAATATTTATTTTTAATTATATAGCTAATTAGTAATTAATGATGCGATGGCTGATGATTTACTAACTCATTTTATTGCGTATTGATATCAACTTTACATGAAAAGTAAATATTTTTTGAATAAGCCAATTTACAGATGAAAGCCTGGATAGAGAGAGGGATCATCTCTCACTGATTGAATGATATATTGAAAATAAAGTTAATAGATGTGGCTATTCACATGGCTTTACCATACAACCTCCTATATTAAAATTAAATAAAATATAAAGTGATTTTTGTATTCAACCCTTTCACATTTTGGAACAACTTTTTTTGGATTTAATTCATTTTAAAATGAAGATGTGAGAGTCATTTTTATGAAGTGACTTAACTTAAAATAATGAAAAATTATATGAATTCCCTGTCTCCATATCAACGACAACCCTCAGAACGTATTTGATATCCAAAATATTTTGCAAATCTTCGGTTTGAGGTACGACTCGCAATGGCTGGTTTATTTTGAACATCTCCTATTTGGCTTATATTAATTTCAGTATCTTAGAGTGGACATTAGGGTGTCCTTATTTTGGGTATTTTCGAATTTTTACTCTAAGATGCTCATATGGTTCGAAATAAATAAATAAAAATATCCCCCAAGATTCAAGTCTCTTTCTCGATTTTAGCCTGTAAGTTTCCCATCTAAATAATATGGACTTTTTGGTATTGAACGATCAATTTTTTATTCTGGTCAAAGTAATCGCTCAAAAAGTTTGAAACTCTGTATACTTTATACTTATAATAGTAGCTACTCACCAGAATTTTTACAGATTTTTAACTATTATAATTTTGGTGTCTCTAACTTACTAACACTAAGGTACAGCAGTAATTTATCTATCTGTAAATCCAAAATTAAATAGCTAAAAATCCGTAATAATTCTGAGGGATAGCTAGTATTATAAGAATAAAGTTAACTGAGTTTCAAATTTTTTGAAGCATTGCTTTGGCCAGAATAAAAGATTGAGCGTTCAATACCAAAAACCCCATATTATTTAGATGGAAAACTTGTATCTCTGTGCGGCACAGATTAAAATTGAGAGAGAGACTTGAAACATGGGGGATATTTTTTTATTGTGTTAGCCTCTGTCAACTTAAAAATTCTAAAATACCCAAAAAGACCACCCTAGTGAGAAACCAATTTTTTTGTGCATCAAAAAAGTGATTTTAGAAAAATAATTGCACTACCAATAAACTTTATATGAACTATCGTAAATCGAAAGACGAATCGAAATTAGATTCCAAAAGACAAATTGAATTTGTCGAGACATTAATATAATGGCAAGATGAGCTGCACAGATTGGAGCTTTTAATATGGCGAAATGAACCTCCCATTTGACAAATAAAGAACGCTGCTTCTGTATGGCTTAATCAACGGAAGCATGACTTTAATTAGTTAAGGGTAGAATGCAATCCACGCCACCCCATGGATGGCCCCATCGTAGAAGGACTTATTCCAACTAGTTCTTATCAAATAATTATTATTACCGAGCAAAAGAGAGAGAGTCTCCCGGCTTCGGATTGCATTTAAAAAGAAAGAAGCGATGGTGAGATTATTTACCTCAGGTGTTAATTTATTTACTAAATAGATAATTTTATCGAAATAACATCTTGATAATAAGAAAAAAAATTCTCTGGTGGCTTTGGAATAATTTCAGTTTTATCCAGCCTATCCTCTATGTCTAATAAATAAAATAAAAAATTTCACACAGATTTTCACATAAAATTATGAAATGATTCTAATAAATAACTATACCTATGTATGGATACAAATAAATTAGTATCTCTTTTATAATATACGAGGTTTGTTCAAAAGAAAAGGTGAAGTTTGAATTTTTTTGAAAAGTATTTATTTATTCATCAATATCCATTTTGTCCCCTTCAAAGTAATCGCCCTCAGATATAATGCACTTCTGAAATTCGCTTTTCGGTATGGCCATCAGCTCGTTCTTCGATTCTGACTTTATCTCATCAATTGTGGCAAAACGCTTTCCTTTCATTGGTGTCTTCAGTTTTGGGAATAGGAAAAAGTCGCAGGGAGCCAAATCTGGTGAATAAGGTGGTTGAGGCATGATTAGGCTGTTGTTTTTGGCCAAAAAATCAGCGAACAAGCATTGATGTGTGAGCTGGTGCATTATCGTGATGCAGAATCCATGATTTTTTCCATAATTCCGATCGTTTGAGCCGTATTGTTTCACGCAAACGTTGCATAACTTCCTTGTAGTATTCCTTATTAACCGTACGACCTGTTGGCAAGAACTCATGATGCACCACGCCATTGTAATCGAAGAAAACAGTGAGCAAAACCTTCACATTTGATCGAACTTGGCGTGCTTTTTTCGGTCTTGGCTCATCTGGCCGCTTCCAGTAGGATGATTGGACCTTGGTTTCGACGTCATAACCATATACCCACGTTTTGTCACCAGTTATGACCTTTTTGAGCAAACCTGGATCGTCGTTGACGTCATTCAACAACTCCTGAGCGATACTAATGCGACGTTGCTTTTGCTCAAAATTTAGCAATTTTGGAACAAACTTCGCTGCCACACGTTTCATTCCCAAAACATTCGAGAAAATTGCATGGCATGAGCCGATTGATTCTCTAATAGTGATTCGACGATTTTCCAAAACAATTTTTTTCATTGTTTCAATGTTTTCTTCACTTGTTGACGTGGTTGCAACTCCAGGACGCTCATCGTCATCAACATCTTCACGGCCTTCTGTAAAGCGCTTGTACCACTTATAAACACTTTTTTGAGACAAAGTGGACTAGTCGAATGCCACATTCAACATTTCAAGTCCCTTGGAACACTTTATTCGATTTTTAACGCAAAATTTAATACATATTCTTTGATCCATTTTTTTCAAAAGTCAAAAATCAAAGAACACATTTTTATCTTTGATATCAAATAGTTTTTATTAGAATATTTGCATTTTGAAGCCTAATTTGAATAAACACCAGTTACCTACTACTTTGAAATAATTTTTAAAAATATGACATTAACAAATATTATAAAACAATCGATTATTAATAATTTAATTCAATTTTGAACGAAATTGATTGATTAGTTTTTTAAAAAATGGCAAAAAACTAGAAACACCTAACAAATAACTCTCTGATGCCGGGTGACTTGCAAACCAGCATCTTGATAAAACAGACCCAATGAATTATAAATGAAAAAAACGATCTTATTTTATTGATTTCATCTATCTGAAGGTTCACAATATGTCTATAATATGGGAAAATAGCATATTGATTAAAAATTTTAGTTTAAGGGAAATTGTATGAAAGGAATCAATTTCTTCTCTCCGAGAGCGAATCAACTAGAAATGGCAAAGAGTTTTATTTTTTTTCTCATTAGAAATTTATTTAAATCTATTGAAATTTTATATCTGTGTGTAATCTTCATTTATCTTTTATATTAATTAATTATTATTAAGAGGTTTTCATTTTAAAGGGTGGTTTGTTTGAGGTCCAATTTGAAAATTCCTAATAACTCCGTTGAAATAATTTTTAAAAATTTGAAATCAATTAAATATTATAAAACAATTGAATATTAATAATTTAATTTAATTTTGAACGAAATCAATAAGGTACTTTTTGAGAAAATGGTCAAAAACCATCTGAACCGTCAAAAAACGATGTTTTTTGAAAGAACGAAATGTCTTTGAAAAAAAGTTTAAAAAGTCATATGAAACGAAACATTGACTTGTGACATGGAGGTGAAATTTAAAATGTTTCTAAAATGGCCTTTCATAGAAGCTTTTCGAGGTTTTGACGATTTTCTCAAAAAGTACTGTATCGATTTCTTTCAAAATTGAATTAACTTATTAATAATTAATTCTTTTATAATATCTAATTGATTTCATATTTTTAAAAATTATTTCAACGGAGTTTTTTTCAAATTGGACTTCAAATAAACTACCCTTTAAAATGAAAATTTCTTAATAATAATCAATTAATATAAAGATAAATGAAAATAACACACAGATATGAAATTTCAATGAATTTGAATAAATAACTAATGATAAAAAAATAAAAATTTTTGCCATTTCTAGTTGTCTCGCTCCTGGAGAGAGGAAATTGAGTCTTTTCATTCGATTTCTTTTAAACTAAAAAATTCTTAATCAAAATGCTATTTTCATGTATTATGGTCATATTGTGAACCTTCAGATGGAGGAGATCGATAAAATAAGATCGTTTTTTTTTCATTGGATCTGTTTTATCAAGAGACTTGGTCGCAAGTCACCCGGCATCAGCGAGTCACTTGTTACGGTTTTCTAGCTTTTTGACATTTTCTTAAAAACTAATCAATCAATTTCGTTCAAAATTGAATTAAATTATTAATAATAAATTATTTTATACTAAAAAAGAACCTACACCATTCTCCCTTAACAAAATATTAATAATCGATTGTTTTATATTATTTATTAATTTCATATTTTTAAAAATAATTTCAAAGGTAGTAATTAGCGTTTTTTCAAATTAGGGTCCAAATAAACTATCCTTTAAAATGCAAATATTCTAATAAAAACTAAATTTATAATTTTTCTCGTTAATATATCAAAGAATAATTGACACATTAACGAGAAAATGTTTTGACCGCGCTTTTTTTTTGAAAAAGATATATATCGCGAGACTACTGAGGTTGAAGCTATTGGAGTCTGCGGAGTCTTAACTCTGGACCAAGCGAGAAAAAGATATGATCCATTTAGTTACAATCCAACGTCATTTTGCGTATAGCCCGCATAACACTCGGATGGATCACCAAATGAATTTGAAATCTAAGATGTATATTCAATCTCCCAGCCCAGAGCGCCCGATCTATTAGCATGTATGTAAGATGCTTGCCATAAATTAATCGAATGTTCGATTAATAAAAACTATTTGATATAAAAGATAAAGGAAAATATTTGATAGATATGACATTTCACTAGATTTAATTGAATATGTTATAAGGAAAAAATTAAACTCTTTTGCCATTTCTACTCGACTCGCTGCCCCAGTGAAGAAACTGAATGTTTTCATAGCATTTCATTTAAACTACAAAATTCTTAATTGAAATGCTATTTTCTTAGATTAGAATGATTACCTTCACATTGATTAAATTGATTAAATAAGATCGTTATCTTTCTCATTTATAAATCTTTTGGTCTATTTTATGGTAAAGTTGAGCGACAAGCCTCACGGAATAAGGCTCACCTCAAGTTCATTCAATATACCCTAGTGAAATGTCTTTTAATATATTTAAGTGTGAGAATATTTAATATAATCAATAAATGAAATAATTTAAATATTTGATTATATGTATTACACATAAACATCCGAAGGTTTGGCAACCAGCGGCCCATAACTCAGAGGACAGAGGAAAGCTCATTGATTTCTCTTCATCATTTTTTCTTTTTGAATTTTATTGGTATAGAGACACCCATACTCTACCATCGTACCAAATTTTAGCATTCTAGGGCCAGTGCATATTTACTAGATTTCTTATCCTTCGTATGCAACTTAAAAATCCATTATATAATCCATGTTCCAGATCGTATTTTTGTATTTAATTTTAGTGTACTGAGGAAGATTGAAAAGCTCTACAGAGGATTTGTTTCTATTGGACTTAGCCTTGATTTCCTTTTCTCCACTTACCGAGTTTGAAGCCTGATAAATTTCAAGAATTTTTATATTTATTTATATTTACTATTAAGAAAAATCTAGTGTTCAATTAGATGCCTGATGATAGTAGATACATTTCAATAAATATTTAATCAAAATTCGAGATTTTTAGCCGAACCTCACAGAGAGTGCCCCCTGCTTGATATATTATAAATAATAAACTGCAACGGATCGTTGCTAAACTTTATCCAAATTCATTTGAAATATTAATATGTTCTAGAGTAAAGTACTTTAAAATATAATTTCACTAAAAACTTTATTTAACCTTTTTTTGTGGTTCCCAAGATACTTAATTAGGATATTAAATTTCATCAAAATTGGTTAAGTCATTTTCAAGATATTTAGAAAAAACTAAAAAAGTACTGAAATAAAGTACTAATGTTTGTGGACCGATATGTACCAAAAACTAATCAGCGCTTCATTTTGTTAAATTAATGGTAGGTTTTCAATTTCATTTCAATCAGCGCAAAGGTCTGGAAAAAATCGTGGACGAAAAAAACGATAACACACATACATACATCCACCCATCCCCACGCACTTCCAAAAAAAATGGCACTTTTTGGCCTCTCGACGAGATTCCAGGTAATTTTTGGCAAAACCGTCACATGCTAAAATTCAATCTCATTGAATACTTCAATTTGTGACCTTAATTGAGTCTATGGGTTCCGTAGTCTTTACCTGAGGACCCTTTGAAGTCGTGCTTGCCGCGAGACCCATTACAATACTTTCTCCCATGCTTCGCATTGGATAAAGTAAAAATACACATATAAATCAATGCAATTCTAAAAAAAATCATAAAATCGTTTATTTAATAGCTCAAACATTTCGGGAGAAATTCTCCATTTTTCAATGGGATATTTGAAAATTGCAGGTGCTTTTAAAATAATAATAAAACAACCCCTATTAATAAATATTAATAAACGTTTTTATTATTGTTTGTTTTAGAGAATTGTATTCATTTATATTTTATTTATAATAAAACATTTAGAATTTATTTTAAACACACACAAATATAATAATATATATATATTTTATATTGGTATATGTAGGTATATATATGAATATAAATGAATATGCAATTTCGAAAAGGCCACATGTCTGAAAATTCAAAATGTTCAGGAATGAAAAAAAAACCTAATTATTTTCTAAAGTAGTGTAAAATTTATAAAATTTAGTTTTGAGTTAGATTTTGGGGGCAGTAGCAGTAAAATTAATTGCAGAGTTGTGCGTTTTTCGAGCATAGTAGGTGCGGAAATTTTGTGACAAAATATCAATGGAATTTATATGAAAAGGTGTATTTGTCAAAATATGAGAGATGTGCCCTTTTCGAAATTGCATATTCAAATAAATTTTAATTTGAAAAGATTTTCTTGCCGAGAGTAACAGAGTTGTCGATTTTCAAGAAGAAATCAAAGAGGGATGAAACTTATGTTCAAGAGAAAAAACAAAATATTTATAAATAAAAAAAAGACTGAAGAATGCCAATCCTTCGAAACTATAGTTTCCAACAAATAAACTTATATATACACGTATGTGCTTATGTTTATTTGCATCAAACTGAAGATACCCTTAATTGCAAAGGTTTTGTTTTGCCGAGAGTGGCAGAGTTGTTTCATATAGAGATATCAATGAGGTTATCATCTGATTGATGCAAATAAACATATATATGATGAGTGGAAATATATATCATCGTTAGGGATGAATTCAAACCGGTCAGACTTGCGGTGGTTGCTTTCGAGAGATCACTTAACTGGATGTGTAGGATTCTCGCAATGCCATCCAGTAGACTCCCCCGAATTTGCTACATGTTTACTGCCTGGAGGACCAATCGACTATAAATGGTTCGACTTATGTATCCTAATATGGGCGACTGGACACTGATAATAATTTTCTAACCAACTAAGATTCACAAATGCTCGAGTTGTACATTTTTATGTCAACTCCAACAGTTATAAATTGGACCCAAATGTGAACTGCACGCTATGCAATATGCAAGCAAAGGAAGATTTAAAACATATTCCGGTAGATTGTCCGATATTTACTGGTTCGCGCAATCACTATTTGTATAAATATTTTCTTGCCTCTGATGTGGTAGATGAAGATAACTTCGTGGAAATTATAATGAACATTTGTAATGAGGAACAAGCAAAAGACTTGTTTCACTTTGTAGGTTGAGGCTCTCCGCATCCGGGCATTGATAGTTAATGAATAGATAAAATAAAATATTTCAAATAAGATTATTTTATCTTTTTTTGGAGAAAATTGACTAGGACAAATTATATTATAAAAAAAAGGGATTATAGATATTTTTGTTAATGAAACTAAAATTTTCATATTTGTTTCTGGTAGTATGATTTTATAAAATAGATGAGGCCCGGTGATTTAGATTATTTAATACAGTGGTTCCCAAACTTTTGTGGCCCATCTCCCCTTTCTGAAGTTTGACTAACACCTTGTTGTTACACACTATTGGTTTTGGTTGCAACCCTTCTTGACCAGAGAAAGGTTGGCGATTTGTAGGTTTATCTCGAAGATGACTCTCCGTGAGGGGTCTTGGTAACGGGCCCAAGCGATTCGGCCTGTTTAAGCCCTGGTGCTGGTTTGAAGAGAGGAGAGAAGGGTGTATTTTAAAAGAAGAGATTATTTCATATTGGTTTTTTATTCATCTCTTAACTCCAAGTTAACAACTGCCTCCAGTCGATTCCAAAATAGAACTGTCCTCTCTCAACTGCAAATTAGAACTAACCCAACTCTCTCAACTATCTCAAAACCTGCCTGTCCACAAGAAATATTCCCGATTCGTCAATTTCCTAATGAGTAGGAGTACATCTTAATCATTGACCACTCCCTTTTTTAAGGGAGGGACTTCCAAACCACGTGACCTTTCTTGGGAAATTTCCATTTCTGGAAATTTCCCAAAAGCCAATGAACCTACAAATCAACATCTGGAACCAAAAGCCATTGACATTTATTTATGACTCGTTTTAAGAGCTATCTGACTTGGGTCCAGTAAGCTGAATTTGCAAAGTCCGCTTCCCTATTGTCAAAAAGGTGCCCTCGAGCTTCAAAGGGACCGCCAAACATTGCCCTTAAAATAATTATATTTATTCAAGGAAAGAATTCTTGAGGGTCACAACAACCTATCGCCCCCTTTTCATTTTTATTGTATGCCTAATTTTAATTTGAAGTAAAGTGTAAATAATAAAGCAGTTTTATTATTTTTAAACAATTTTAATACCGTATATAAAAACAACCAAAGCAGTTTTATCAGGTCACTCTTAAAAAAAAATAGAAAAAAAATTAAAATGTACATTTTTTACAGATTTTTTTTAAGAACAAAGAAGAAATAATTAACTAAGATCATTGACGTACATTTAAAAAACAGGAGTTTATGTTTTCATTTTTAAATTGGAATCTGAAAAAATTAAGAAAGTTGACAGTTAAAATTTAAAAAAATAAATGAAAGTTTGAAAACTTTGTTATTGTTTTATTTTACCTTTTCAATGGCTGCCTTGTGTTTGGTGGATTTCAGTTCAGTTAAAGCTTGAATATCCGGCTTTATGTTCGTCAAGTTCAGGCACAAGTCTCCTTTGAGGTAAATGTCCAATTTATTTCTTTGTTTTGTGAGGAGCTGGACAACAGAACTAAATTTCCCCCTTTGAATACTCATCGCCCCCAAATCGCCCCCACTTATTTATTGCCCCTCTGATAACTCAAATTGCCACTTGGAGGCGATCGCCCCCAGGTTGGGAACCAGTGATCTATTATTATTTTAATATTTTTCTCCTCAAAAATTAACACTTTTTTAAAATTTTTCATCCACAGTTCTGGTACACAATGGATCATTTGCACTCTATGGTCAACAGTACACTTGCAATTTTATTCAAAAGAAACTAATGTGCACATTCATCTTCCAGGAAAATCATTACATAAATTTCAACTTATTAAATTGGTAAATGAAACTAATATACCTATCCATCTTTCTAATAAACCGATATAAATAATTCATCTAATAGATATTTATCTATATCAATTAGAGTTCGTTGGTCTTTAATTAAACAATTAGTAATATATTTCAACAAGTGTCTCGGGTTTATTTTTCTTCTTTTATTCGAAGTAGTGATTTGCTTTCAAGATTTGATCATAAATAGTCTTGAGACAAGAAGCAAAACACTGTTCGTCATTTCCTTTTACGATTGGGAGGAAATAGAACCAGAAAACGAGTTTAATTCGGTCCTTTTAAAACCCGGCTATAATTTGCCCATAAGCCCCACAGAACATGCAATTATCATCATTAACCAACTTGAAATGGACTTTGGAAATCCCCATTTATAGTTATTGTAGATGACCTTCTGACCTTTTGTAAAAACCTATACTATATTTAATAATTAAATATAGACGATTAATATATAGCATAATTTATATAAATACAATTATTACATCATTCGGCACTTAAGCAATATTATTTTCCCCCATAACTATAGTACCACAGTTACAATAAAATAATAATATAGGTAAATAACAATTAAAAAAAGTCTTTCCCTTAGGTTAAAAACCAATATCATCTCCCGCTTTCTATAAAAATACTGGAGTTACTCAGGTTTATTTATTTCCCCACTTTCTTCCTTATATTAATGACCTTTTGAATTTGCCCTTCAATCCAATTCATTGTTAGATTATATAAATATAGTAACCTCCATAAAGCTCAATCCTTGCAAAATAATCACATTTGTCGAACAATCTAAGTTTATGCAATCTTAAAAATTATGGACCTCGTAACTTGGATAGCTTACAGGCAAGACACAATGTTGTCTAATATCTAGGCCCTTAGATAGGAACCTTCCTGACATTTCCTTTAATTCAAACTCATTGAAATTTTGTGACAAAATATCAATGTTGGGCATCACTCAAGGGTCTGACCTCTCATGAAATGACCACACACTTCTACTTCATCCAAACTTGACTTTTTATTCAGGTCTAGACTCTTTTTTATGCCCACACAACTTTTTAACTATACTAGGCTTAAATTTGCCCCTGTCTCGAATATGTCTTGCATCTTTCGAGAGTGTCCTGAAAACATTAACTTGCCCCCCTTGTTTCAGATTATGTCTTAAATTGCTCACTCAATTCCCAGGCCCATCTCTGTCCGTTCTATACCTTTTTTTATAGATTCTACCATGGTTTCTGTCGAGAAAAAGTCAATAATTTCTCAAAAAGGTTCATTTTCGCGAAACACTAGTCTTTTTTTACCTACAATTCGATTTTCATTTCATTATGCTAGCCTTGCATTCTGGTATATGTAAACTAATATATGTCTTATTTGATTTGTATACCTTCAAGGCTGAGGCCCAAAATTTTTTGGGAGAAAAAAATCAGAATTTTATAAAAATAATTTAGGTGTTTATTAATATGAAAATATTGGAACAAAAGTTATGTTAAATAAGATTTCTTTCCGGCGACATATAATCTTCTGTCTTTTAAGACCCACACAGATACCTTCAACTCTGACCCAATCCATGAAATTTCCTCTTCTTTTCATGATGCAAGGGTCCATCCCGGACTACAGAGGTTGTGTCTTATTGCTACAAATACTTGTAACAATATCATTATATATATATAAATATATATATAAATATATTTTATTTATATTATATTTTTCTTAGACTTATATTTAAATTTATTGTCAACTAGAGGATTCCGGGGAGGGTCACTAACCCCATGATCCCCCTCCTGGGTATTCCTTTTTCTTTTTTTTTCTTGCTTTAATGATATTGATACAAGAAGGTGCAACACTGTAATTCGGAAGAATCTTTGAAAAAAACAAAAAAGAATAGATATAAATTTCAGGGATTGAGTTGGAGTCGAAGGTACCTGTGGATACGGATCTTGAAAGACTGTTATAGGTCACAAGAAAGATAAATGCGGGAAGAGAGTTCCAGTCTCTAAAATTCAAACGGATAAACGAAATGGCAAATTTGTTTGTTTAGTTAGCATCTATCATTATTTAATCGTAAAGGCATGTTGAATGTTTGAAAATCGCACAAATGAAGCTTTAGGGGGGATTAGTGATTTAATCTCATTTGAGTAGTCGCCATAGTAGTATCTATAAACAAGCTGACGTGTTCTGATGTGGCCATCCACTTGACTTTACCATACAACCTGGCCCCTCTCTTATATTTAATATTTAATAAAATTATTTATAATCATGTAGGAAAGGGGGGTAAGTTTTTGCATTTTTAGAATCCTGGGGGCCCACTGATTATGTATACAAAATTTGGTTGAATTTGGTAAATGGCCAAGATTTTAATTTTTTGACCTTGCACCCCCCCCCCCCATTTTGGGGGTTAGTTTTTGCATTTTTAGACTTCTGGGGTCCCACTGATTATGTATACAAATTTGGTTGAGTTTGGTCAAATGGCCTAGATTTTTAATTTTTAACCCCTCCCCCCCCACTCCACTTAATTTTGGATCGATATGCACCAAAATCTAATCAGCACTAATTCACACTAGTTTTTGAGCTAGCTCGTCCACAAAATTTGGTGACTCAGAGACTAACACCAGACAGACTAACTATCAGACATTTTGACAAAACAATTATTATCTCAAAAAATATAATTTTTTCGATGTTCACTTATTAGAGCTTTTTTGTAAAGCGAAATGCCATGGTTTAGCTCAATTTTTCAATCAAAATAGTTTCAGCCGTTTTTGAGATAATTCGAAAAAAAGAAGGAAAAAAAACTTTTTTCATGCACGATTACAATACTTGACCATACCCTGTATGGTAAAGTAAAAAAAGGAAAGAGAGGAAACGGTTATACGATGCGCCAGGAAATCCAGAGAGTTATTTATTTAATGCTGAATCCGATAGCTCGTTTCTGAATTGTATTCAGGGTCTATTTTGTATATGGATAATTGATTTCGATTTAATTGGTATTGTGTATCTCATTCCTTAAAAACTATTACATTTAGTACATATTTTATGGGAGTTTTTTAAGGCGTCTATAATGACGACTATAAATCTCAAACGTTTTTCTTTAAATACTTTTTATTATTTTACTAATTGAATAAAAGTGTTATATATTTAAAATTAAATTCAAGATATACATATAATTTATTCATTTTACACGCAACTCGTTTTAAGTCACGCACAACTTAAAAGATAACAGCAAATCGTAATTTATAGTTAAAGTATCTTTTTTGTCAATTAAAAGCACGTAAATTATAAATAGAATAATATTTTTATTAATAGAAACCGGAACATCTCGTGAATTTAATATATTTGAAATTATCTTAAGTAAAAAGTATGTTTTAGCAAACGAAAATTTTCCTTAAAATAGTAAATTTGAAATTGACTGTATCAATTTTGAAAACTAGTATCTCTTTCATTATAAAAATCATGAGGTCTTCTACTTAATATGAGAGTTTATAGATATTACATATATACACATTTTTTATACATATAGGAGGGTTTGTATTCACCTCATTGGGAATTAAACTCAAGAATCCTAACCAACAACTTTTTGAGGTGGAAACAGTCTCACATAGCTAGTATGTCAGGGTATTACAGAGTATGTGGGCCACTGGTGGAACAAATTCTACTCATATATATATATGGTATATACAGGGTGTTTCAGGAGGAATAGTAAAAATTTTAGGAGGTGAAAGTATAGACAAATCGCAATAAAAAATGCCATATAACATGTATCCAATTTTTATTGACTACAGAGATACAGCTGTTCGTATGTAACCCAATATCGGCATACTCAGCATATGTAAATACCTGCGGCATTTTTACACACTACAGTCCATTTGAGTGGTGGGACGTGGAACCAGACCACGTCCCACCACTCAAATGGTCTGGAGTGAATATATTATGTTTATAATTGACTATAGATTATAATTTTTCTAATTTCATTCTGGGTCAAAAATATTTTTTTTTCATGTTGTAAAACTACACTTTGGGGTGGTCTGGTTCCACGTCCCACCACTCAAATGGTCTCGGGTGAATATATTATGTTTATAATTGACTATAAATTATAATTTTTCTAATTTCATTCTGGGTCAAAAATATTTTTTTCATGTTGTAAAACTACACTTTGGGGTGGTCTGGTTCCACGTCCCACCACTCAAATGGTCTCGGGGTGAATATATTATGTTTATAATTGACTATAAATTATAATTTTTCTAATTTCATTCTGGGTCAAAAATATTTTTTAACACATATTTTTTACCTCACTCACACCATGCGCAGTACCTGGTTCACCTGCTACAGCCAGCCAGACTGGTCATTCTCTGTACAACTATCATATTACGCATTATTTCTAGTTGAGTCAAATCCGTAGTCAAAATGTGTCACCAGCTCTTGGACTAATAATTCCAAAGACGGTGTACACTTAATTCCAATCGCAGTTCACCTCTCGGCCAGAACCATTGTGTTTTCTTGCGAATGAACCCATGTCCCTCAAAACAATTCTGGATGACATTCAAGGTAAAAGTTATTTATAACGACTCGGATTCAGTAGAAGATTCTCTCATGATTTTTCTAATGAAATCTAATTCTACTATCATTCTTAAAATAGGTTTTTTATATTAATGTCTGTCTGTATATTTTAGCTTGGTCTTTGTTAATCTTCTTAATACCGCCTTAAAGCATAAATCTGTTAAGAACAAGATTGTCATTTCTAGGAGCTTTGCCAATGTCATTTGGGAAATCTATAAGTTGTTCTTTATAATTGAAAAAAATGACTTGATGGGAAAATAAAATAATGTATTTAAAACCTGAATTACATTATGCAAGTTTTAGGCAATTTTTCACTCAAGTCGACGTGGAAACCCAAACTATACTTTTTTCAAATTGAATATAATCAATCGAATTAATTACAAAATGCCAATAAAATTTTTTAACATAAATTGGGAATAATTAATTTCAAAAATGAGATTTATTAAATTAAATTTTAAGTAGAATATTCTCAATTCCAAATTGATTAATCTCATTTTAAAATTATACTCATCGCTAAAGAGAAAACAAATAAAAATAAGTCAAAATTAAATTGAAAATCTTTTGTTGTTGAGACTTGGGTGGTTAACCTGATCACCTGAGAAGTTTCTTTCGAGTTAGACTATTTCTAGTGAAACGAGAAAATTAATTAAAATTTTCTAATTTCTCCATGGGAGGCCCGACATAAAATGAATAGTAATTTAGAATGGGTTAGTCTGATCTTAATCAATCCATTTGGCTCTTTGAATTGACAATTAAAACATTTAATTAAAAAGAATTAAGCTTAGAAAAATGTGTCTTTCAAAGGAGATAAAAGAATATTAAAAGATTCCCTACAGAAGTTCCCCTCTACCCCTTCTAGGCCTGAAAAGAGGGTTGGAGGGATTCCCCGGACCTGGAATATAGTAAAAAAATTTATTTATTTAAAATCTTGACTAAAATTCATTCTTTAAAAGGACGGGTTATCGTCTCTTAGTTTTCGCTCAAATTTTTACAGAGAAAAAAATACTAGTTTGTAAATCCAGGCAAATTTAATGTTTCCTATCCTATTTTCGTTCAAAGAATATATTTGTCTAAAAAGAGTTAAGCCATATAGTAGGTATATGCTTAGTTAATAATTTTAACCGAGCCACTTGGAAATTAAATAATGGCTAATTTACTTAAATCTGAAAGATATTAATTTGCCGATGGTAATAGATTCAAATTTACAAGAAATCATAAGTTGGTGTCATCTATTAAATTCGATGGAATGGAATATTTTTAATTATATGTCAGAGGGGCTATTTTTCACGTGTGTACATATATCAGAGAGGTTCGCATCCTGCAGGTGAGCCAGGTGGCCCGGATTGCTGTTACTGGCACTCGGGTTCGATTCCCGAGGGGGTGAAAAACAGCCCCTCTGACATATAATTGAAAATATTCCATTCCATCGAATTTAATAGATGACACCAACTTATGATTTCTTGTATATCTAAATCTATTTGTCCCAGGGACAAAGGATTTGCTTAGTAAAAAAATAATTTAAAAAAAAAAAATAAAACCGTCTTCAAAAAAATTAAATGCAACAAATAAAAGTTCTCACTGAACATAATTAAAAAAATAATAAGAACTCAAAAATAAAATAAAATGCACCAAAAGGTATAAAATAATTATCTTATTTAGTTACAACTGATTAGCGAAATATTTACATGAAACTTTTTGAAGTCGGTGCCAAAAATATATATTTTATGAATCGAACTCGACGGATATTTGTACGTTTGGCGGGTAAGTTCGCTTATAGGTATAGTTTGTTTAGCACCGAGTTCAAAAAGTGATTTCATGTAAATATTTCGTCGTTTAGTTGTAACTAAATAAGATAATTATATTATAGATTTTAGTGCATTTTATTTTATTTTTGAGTTCTTATTATTTTATTTGTTGAATTTAATTTTTGAAGCCGTTTTTTTTCTTATAAAAATAATTTTTATTTTTCTCTTTTTAGTGATCTTATTAATAGTGACTTAAGATAATACCTTGCATGCATCTTGTAAGAGAAAGCGTCGGGTGAATGAATCGGAAAATGATAATAAAATTCAATTCATAAATATAGAAATTATTTTTAAACGTTAGCGGGTTTTAAATGAACGTTTTAAGATTGTTTTTTTATAAAAGATTTTATTTATTATAATTTAGATTATTTGCTCAAAAGAATTGGAGATTTCTGTTATTTTGTCATTGATCATATCATCAGAACTTAACCAAATTAATATGGGACCACCCCTAAGGTACCCCCTTTCCAATAAAAAAAGAATCATCGAAATCGGTCAACGTGGCAAAAAGTTCTTGCAGAACATACATAAAAATGAATAAATAAATATTAAATTGAAAGTTTTTGTGCCGAGGGTAGCAGAATTTTTATATATTGAAGAAGACAATAAAAGAGTGTGTCTTCTGCTGGAATTATAAATTTTATTTATTTATAACGAGACTATAGTTTCGAGGGCTTTGACCTCTTCATCAGTCTATTACAATTGATTCACAGGAATTAATCAATTGTAATAGACTGATGAAGAGGGCAAAGCGCTCGAAACTATAGTCTCGTTATAAATAAATAAAATTTATAATTCCAGCAGAAGACGCATTCTTTTATTGTCTCCTTCAATAAATAAATAAATAGTTAGGCATCTTGACTATCTTGGAGCTGTACTGATCTAAACGCAGAAAGAATCATTAAAATCGGTCCATAAACAAAGAAGTTATGTGTGGACAAACATAACAAAAAAGGTCAAATGAAAAAAAAACGGGACCAATCGGAAACTATACTGAACCCAATGCAAAAAAATCATCAAAATTGGTTCATAATTGGCGAAGAAATCAGGTAAAATAGACAAAAAAAATCAATCCAATTGAGAACCTCCTCCTTTTTTGAACTCGGTTAAAAATTTTCTTGAAATATATATTTGCCTGCGAAATATATTATTTTAAAAAATATATAATATATTAATTGAAAGTAATGGAAGGCAGCCCAGAGGTAGTGAGGAAAGAAAAAAATTAACACATATAAAATAAGGTGTAATTTATTGGAATCCTTCCTCCTTTCCTTTCAAACAGACGTTTCGGAGGATTTTTCCCTCCTTCTTCAGGGTTTCAAAGGGTTAATGAATGAAACAAATAAAATGTTTCCTTCTTCTCTCCACAGTAGTGTTCAAAAACTTTCTTCATTTGTAACAAAAGGCATAGAAAGACAAAAAATTTTTTTTTTAATTCTTTTCCTAATTAGTTAATTTGTTAATTTTTTCTTTCCTCACTACCTCTGGGCTGCCTTCCATTGAAAGGGAAGGAGGAAGGATTCCAATAAATTACACCTTATTTTATATGTGTTAATTTTTTCTTTCCTCACTGCCTCTGGGCTGCCTTCCATTACTTTCAATTAAAATTTCTACCAGTCCGTCTCTCTCCAGAGAAAATTTCGTTGCAAAAAAATATAATATATTCATTTAGAAATAAGATCTATTGATAAATCTTTGATCGCGTACAAATATATTTAAAGTTTTTTTTATTTTCTCTATGTTATTATAGAAGATCAAATCAAACGATCGTATTGAAGGTGAAGTCGCATCATCTCTAGACAGCTTTTACTTTTCCGTTTTATGTAAACCCTCTAAACGTATCTTGTGCACTCTCGAGTCTTGATCCTGGCCTATCGTCAGGCGCCACTGAACACTCACAAGCTGAGCACCCAGTAGAAAAATCCCTTCCAGATGAAAATAAGCAAATGATACCAAGGAAGTATACACGGTTCAATCCAACAAAAGATATCAACCAGTCGATTTTTGTATGTATTCTATCACACATCTTATTGTTACAAGGTATCTTTTATATACGTTCAACAGAATATTATAAAAAAAAAATATTTAACAAAGAAACGCAATTTGTATCCTACATATAATAATTACTTTGTCTATATAATTTAAGGTAAGTAGTTCTTTCACAAATGCAAAAGTTCAAGAAGTCTTCGAAACTTGGAATTTACTTAAGTCATTAAAAGCATATTAAACACACTGTTAAAATTTGAAGACGATTTACAACACCAAACATGAAATAATTGCAATTAAAAATGGAATTTTGTGCATTAGGTAGCATGGGAAAGGGTGGGAAAATGATCATTATTTTATTTTTTTCTTTGAAGGACTTTCACATCTTGATGAAAAATTAATATTTGTTAGAATAATCTATTCGGAGTAACTTAAAAAAAACATATTTGGGTGATTATTTTTAGTGGAGGGGATATAAGAACAGTCGTTTGGAAACGATCCATTCATAAAGAGGATATAGTAGAATGAGAAGTACAGTCACGTTAAAAAAACATAACCTAAAATTTTAGCACCGTTCATATGTATAGTGGTTACCAGGCTAAAACTTTTTGTGTGGATTGTCGCGAAAGAAACTTAAAAAATTAGTCATATTTATAAAATATTTTTAAATTATGAAAAACTTCTACAAATATGACCATTCAATGCCGTCTTAACGCTGGGGGTAACTGCTTAGATTAGAAAACTCAAAATCTAATTACATAGTTCTTGGTTTTTGAAATACAAATATTTTTTCACCAGAACAAACTTTATTTCACCTTTCGTTCTTTAGTTATCGAGAGTATTGAAATTCAAACAGTCAGTAAACCGATTTCAATCAAAACTTAGCTCTGATCAATGCTGTGTTAACGCATGGGCTCGCTGGGCAGTTGCCCGAGGACCCCACTAACATAGGAGTCTCATGCTAATCTAATTTGTGTTTGTCATTTGACTTGCCATTAATATCTATTTGACATTTAAATTAATTCTATGTGACATAATGATTAGCTACATTTTATTTGGCTTTCTTTTTTTGGGGTTAAAATCATTAAACGATAAATTTTTAAACAGTTTTTTTTTCTTTTTATTTAAAATAAATTATTTATTTAATACTTTTTTTATATTGATATTGATGTGAGAAGGAGATACACCAGAAGGTCCATCCCCTAAAGGCCTGTATGGGCTGGCCCCTCCATCGTGAAAAAAACAGAGTAGAAGGAAAAGAAGCCGGGATCACGAGCCAAATCTCATAAAGTTAGATATAGTCCAATTTACTAAGTTTTTAGGGGCTTCGAGCAGTGGTAAATTCTCCGCGCCATAAATTAGGCTAAATTTATCTCCCACTTAATTTTTATTAGCAGACCCTATACTTACAGAAAAAATGTCTGGGTATAGCCGGGAATCGAACCCGAGACCTCCGGGCTGCCAGCCAGTTATGCTGACCATTACACCAGGTAGGCGTAACTTAGAATCATTATTACTTAATAATGGAATTTTACACTTTCTTGACTTAGAGAACAGTTGTGATTCTTCCACTCTAATTTGGCTACATTTTTTGGATTAAACCCCAATGACTACTGTATACAGAATAGATCCATAATATAGTCTTGCTTTAAGTTTTGAACTGCTAAAACATTTAAAATACAATATTATTATTTATTTGTGAAAAAAGTCTTCTAATAAATTGATAAACTAGTATGAAAAAATAAAAAAAAAATTATATTAGTAAAAACCATTTTAAATATAAATTTTATAAATTAAAGGGTTTATTTAGTCACATAAAATAAATAAATAGAGTACCTAATTTTAGTGATAGATTTACTAAACAGTTTCGGTCACCCCTGGTAGATCATCTTCAGTAGTAAATTTCGTTCAAGATTTGGAATTTGTCACTGTGCATATATAACTCATTCTTAATTTATTAACACGGATATTTCATTATAAATATAGATACAAACAAATAATTAAATTACTTTTCGACGGTCTGTAAATATGGCAATAGCAATATTTTAGAATAGTGGTTTTACCAAGGTTTTTAGAGAAAACTAGAGATTGGCTAAGAAACTATCTAATTTAAAACTTGCAGCCAGACTTGGCGAAGTACAGGATGGGGCAAAAAGATCTCCCACATTTTAAAGAGGTATAAAAAATGAAAAAAATTAACTAGAAAAAAACTAAATATATTTTTGAAAAGAACATAAAATAATTTTTTTTAAATGCGTTTTAAATATTATATCAGATAAAAATAAAGGGGGGGGGGGGGTCAAAAATAAAAATTCTAGTCCTTTCGAGTAAACTCAACCAAATTTTGTATACACATTCTGTGGACCCCCAGAAGGCTAGAAACTAACCACCCAAAATGGGGGAGAAGTTTAAAATGAAAATTCTAGCCCTTTCGACCAAACAATATATACAAAATTTGGTTGAGCTTGGTCGAAGGGGCTGGAATTTTCATTTTTGACTCCGCTCCCTTTTTTTGTCTGATATAATCTATATAATAAAAATGAATTTCTGTTTCTTTGTAAGTGCAGATCTCTCAAATGCCTGGACCGATTTGGATATTTTTTTTAAATGTTCGTAATAATCCAATTCAGGTTAATACTTTAAAAAAAATTAGAAAAGTTGCCCGGAAAATTGGAAAATTCAGGAAAAACTAAAAAAAAAATTCAGGTTAGCCAACATAGCTTGCCAAACAATAAAAGAACTAAACTAGCAAAAAAAAACAAATGTTGGCGGCCCTGTTTGTAAGATTTTTGAGTGTCATTCATTCTCAATAGTTCTAACCACATTATCGTTGAAGAAGAATTTAATACTGCAGAATAAGATAATTTTTTTTTTATAAATAGATTGCATATACATTTGTGTCTAGCAAAATGAATAATAATTATAATTTTTAAGTCTTCTTATCTATAACAATACCTACATATAATATAACTTTTTTTATTTGCCCCTTAATGATAACAAGTGGATTTTTAATACATTTTAAATATTTGTTTCATCTTATTTGTTATGAGTGTATATTGCAGTTAAATAGAATCTTAAATTATATCTATTTAAGACTTTATAATAAAACAACTATATTTATTCTCTAACTTTTAAGTAGTTCGGTGTTGGTTCTAGGTGAAACATTTTATTATTATATATTTATTCTCTGTAACTAATAAAACATCAATAAAGCAGCTACGTGGGGGTCCTGGCTAGCAAAAGGCCCGCCGAAGGTGGGCCTTGAAGCTAGTGTTTAATATATATTTTATATTATTTTCAAAAATAAATTTAGTTTTTTTCTAGTTAGATTTTTTTTTTTATACCTCTTCAAAATGTGGGAGATCTTTATGCCCCACCTTGTATAATTTAGATTTAAAATTTATGTAGATAGATGAAGAATAAGATCATTTATTGACCATTTTAAAAAATTAATGAATTTAATTACCAATGAAGATGGTTAACGAGAGGGAGCCAGCAAGCCAAAACTAAGTAGTATATAAATATTATTATTATTATGTTTTTTTTTTTTTAGGCTTTTCGGGCCTTTCTAGCCATAAGCCTAATTACGATACTAGTTATATTTTTTTTAAATTTGTCTCTACCCCGGGGGTCAGATTTTTAGCTGGATGCCTCGAGTCGGATTCGAACTCGGTTCCCCTGGTTAGCTCGCTGTCACGCTACCGCCTAGCCTATCTGACCCCCCCCCAAATAAATAAATATTATAGATAAATATATAATATATTATAAATATTATTAGAAAACAATTTAAGTGTTTAAATATTATGATAAAAAACCATTAAAGAATACTAAATAAATAAAATTATCTTTAAATTTTTTCATCTTCATATAAAATATTCCCTATTTGCGAACAAAACAAGGGAAATATTTATTTACCTAGTAATTTTTATTCGCAAGGAAAAATATAAGCCATTATGCCGGAGGAAGTATAGTATATAAATTCATTTTAACAATAAAAATGAAAATGTAATTTTCTTAATGATTTCAATTTCGAGAGAAAGAAAAAGCAAGCATCTAATGAAGGGGACGACGATGGTGTCTGAAAATAGGGGTTGAACTGAGGGGGTAATTTATTTGTTTATTTCGTTGCGCAATCTGAAGCGTTGATCGTTGATGCGTTTCTTTTGATAACCAAATAGAAATACGCAATTTCTTTTAAAGCAATTTCTGACAGTTTGTTTTTTCTTTTTTCCATTTAAGATGTGGGATTTGTATTGGGGCGGCTATTCTCTGTCTCCCTCTCCAATCGCTTTGCCTTTATCACTAATCGACCAACAGATAGATATTGCATTTGATGGTTTGGAAAATGGTTCCCTCCTCAACGATAATGGAGTGGAATATCGAGTAAGAGGTGTTGGTGTTGGTGGTAGTGTATTCGCGATCGTGTTGTTGTTGTTGCATCCCATCATCTTGATGGCTATATTTTTTTACTTTAAAGTCAACAAGTAAAATGTGTGTTTACACAGAAATGTTAACTTTTTCAAGACCTTCAAATTTATTTTTTGATCTGCAATTAATAAGGTAAATTATTATTACGTCAATTTCTTTGGTATTATCAGTGGAGTAGCGTAGGTTCCTGCTGCCCGGAGCAGATGCCACATTTGACCCAGAATTAAGGGGGGTGGAGGGGGGTGTAAAAATTAAAAATCTAGGCCATTTGAGCAAACTCAACCAAATTTTGTATACATGATCAGTGGACCCCCAGAAGTCTAAAAATGCAAAAACTAACCGCCCAAAATTGGAGGGGGGGTCAAAAAATGAAAATCTAGGCTCTTGTACCAAACTCAACCAAATTTTGTATACATAATCAGTGGCTCCACAGGAATCTAAAAATGCAAAAACTAACCACCCAAAGTGGGGGGGGGTGTAGGGTCAAAAAATGAAAATCTAGGCTCTTGTACCAAACTCAACCAAATTTTGTATACATTATCAGAGGGCCCAGAGTAATCTAAAAATGTAAAAACTAACCCCCCTCCCCTACATGATTATTAATAATTTTATTAAATATTAAATATAAGTGAGGGTCCAGGTTGTATGGTAAAGTCAAGTAGATGGCCACATCAGAACACGTCAGCTTATTTATAAATTTTTTCATGAGATTTTACATATCACTTTAAATACTGTTAAACATAACTCTCACCCATTTACACATAGAATTTTCAACGAGGGGTGAACCGCGACCTAATATCGTGTACGAGTACACCTACTTCCACTTTCATTTCCAAGTGAATGAACATTATCTAATGAATTCCAAAATAATTCCAAAGACGCGTACACCTAATTCCAATCGCGGTTCACCCCTCGATTTTCAATAAAATTTCATTTTACCACAAACTTTAAAATTTTTAGAAACTAGAAATAATATTTAATGGTAAAACATGTTTTAGTAGTCAATATTCAGTTATTTAATATTGAATTTAAATTAATTTGATTATTTATGTCCATCGATTAAATTAATAAGTTGTTGTAGGGAAATAAGGACAATAGTTTATGCAAATATTTTTTATTTTATGCCAACGTTTCGTCTACTTTGTTGACTTCTTCAGGGCTCAAACAAATTTATTTCTTTGCATATTTGTCAATATATAAATATTCATTCTTAGCAAACACATATAGGCACAGATTGAAAATATTTCCTATAATATTTTCATTGTTTCACCCTTTTAAAATTAGAATTTCTTAAAAAATTTCTTAGCAAGCATTTACAATTTAAAAGAACCTTTATTCTAAATTTCAAGATATTTATTTACTCCTGTAGTTGCGGAGAAATCTTGACATCCTAAAATGAAAACATGTTTGTCAAATTTTCGACGTTTTTTAGCTCTTTCCCATATTTTCAATAAAATTTCTCAAAAACGCATCAATAAATTTGATACAGTTTTTATTAATTCTGATCATCTTTTTTACTTATACTTTTGTTTTAAAATTAATAGGGAAAAACCTATCGAGCAAACGTACATTTTAATATTGAATTTTTATAAGTATAATAAATAAACACCCATAATGTCGCAGCTCTTGTAAAATACTCTTGTTTGCAAAAAGCCTAGCCTTTGCGCGAAAATATTTAGCATTTCTCGACCATGTTCATGCATTTAAGCTTTTGCAAAAAGGCGAATTAACACTAGCCTTACCAATAGAAAATGCATGAAAGATTCTCCACTAAGGCCAATGATACGTCTCGCCTCTTTGTTTAAAGCAAAAATCAAAAATTACATAACAAATATTTTTCTGTCTCTCCTCCCTCTGTTTGAAACTGAAATATTTTTTTAATCTTTGAAAGTAATTTTATATTTTCAATATTCCAGAATCCTTTTACACTCATTTGCCTCTGGTCTTGGATTTACTGTATCATACTTTTCGTTCAGCAGTGATTGTTCTTAAAATTGTTCTGTTAATCACCCAGTGGCTTCGATTTCTATATAAACACACAAAAAAAAAAATCAAAAGTTCTAAAGGTACCTAGTTTTTATTTTATTTTATTTATTTATTTACGAACTCTTTAAGACAACCAAATTGTCTTCTGCTTGATGCAAATACATATATACCATAGTTATATAAACAAATATATACTAAGAGTATAATTTAGTAAGTGTTTTTAAATTTTGAAAAATATAAAAATTTTTAAAATTCAGCCCAGTGGAAGTATTCCTCAAATTAATGTAATTGTAAAAAAACTATCGGAAAAACAAAAACTTTTCGATGTAAAAAAAGAATTTGACTCTTGTAGGAAAAATTTTATATTTTTCAAAGTTCAAAAACACTAAGTTAATTAAAATAAAACAAGTCATGCACTGAATACTTGATACAGCCAGCAGCTCTATTTTACAACATTGTTTTTTTATATCTATTTTGTTTATTGGGCCTCCGCCTCTTACAAAGACAAAAGACCATTACACAAATTTATTTACAAACCTTTCACACTTTCAGCTTCAGAACAAATTAATTCAGATTCAGAGCGGGTGGCTGAGAGAGCCAGGATTAATCCTGACTCACATTTCACATTTCTTTTTTTTTTTTTGTATTTACAAAAAATAATCATACACCACCCGCTCTATATGTTCTTCTCCTGAAAGTGTAAACATTAAGGAGAGATCCCTCATCGCCCTATATGTCAAATTGTTTATTGTTTTTTGGGATATACCCAGGGCGATGAGGGACTCCACCGCTTTATGCCACCACACTCCCTTCCACGAAAGTGTGATGGCCTCGACCCTGACCGAGCCCACCCCGACGCCAAATCGCTCCGCAATATTATCCACCAGACTTGAGTTGCCCCTATTTTTTCTATTTAAAGTAAAATTTTCTAGCTGTATACAAGCTATACATACAGTATAGAAGGTTTTCATGTCAAGGGTTAGGATAGCAACTCGGGCTCGATTCCCGAGGAGGTGAACCCTTCTGGTATCTAAATTTATCAAATCTAACAACATCTTTGATACTAGTCTTTCTTTTTTACAATTAAATAAATAAATAAATAAATATATAAAATTTATTTATTGTGACTATAGTTTCGAAGTCTTGGCTTTCCATTTCGGGTTTTTTTAAGATTCAAACGAAGAACGGTACTCTATTAGTATCGATAAGATCCCCCTTTCTGGCAAGTAATATAAATTATCGATGACATCTCGGTTTTATTAGATGTCAATCTTTCGTGATTTCCTTAACAAGCGCTCTTTCAGAGCTGTATAGCTCATAAACTAAATAGTTATTTTTTAAATTAATATCGAATTTTTTTCAGGGTCCAAAATAAAAATTATTGAATGCGAAGTATCTCGGTAAAATTAAGGCTTTTTTTTATTTATTTCACTTTAAAATGGTCGTGTGAAACAGCTTAAAAATTACCATTTTTAGATTACTTTTATACTACACAAATTTCAATAGGCTACTTAAAATAAAATTCTGAAAAAATTCAGAAAATTAGTTCATTTTCTCCTCATGAATGAAAATAAGATCGAATTTGATATCTCAAGTATTTCAGAAGATATTATAATTTTCTAATGTCAGACAACCTCGGGATAATATTGATACAATAATTCACTGAGCGATTGGTTATTGAGCTAGTAATATGTATATAGATACGGAACCCTAGATATCTTTTTTTATAAAAATGATGAGGGAAGGAGTTACACCAAAAAGGTGCATCCCCTAAAGGCCTGGGTTGGCCCCTCCATCGTGAAAAGAAGAAGAAGAAGAGGCGATTTTATGGGCTGGGTAGGGGTCGAAGGTATCTGTGGATACGGGTCTTAAACAGCTGAAGGTTATAAGTCGCGGGGAAGACGGTGGCTGGGAGGAAGTTCCAGTCTCTGGAGGCCATAGGAATAAAATAGTTGGAGAAAGCGCTGAGTCCTACTCGCACTTGACTTGTTAATTGAATTAATAAAATAAATTTCAAATCAATCATTCATCAATGAAAACAATAGATTTCTATGAATATATATGATGTATGTATGTATGAATTTAATATATAGGTCACTAAATAAATATCCAGTATTATTTGAAGGAATGCTATTGTGCTTGTTGTTGTTGGTTTTTCGGCGTGTAGTATGAAGAGGTTTTTGACCTTTTTTGGCGAGCACAACATGGGATCCACTTGGCAGCACGCGGTCTGTTCGTATTGATCGCGGGTACGTTGGGCCCCTTTTTTAGGGGTCGGGACACAGGAGTGGTGAATCTATTCAAGGACAGAACCATCTTTCTAATCACCCAAGAAAACCCGGAAAACTAGGTACATTTTATTTCATGGTTTACGATAATGTCTCAAAAATCTTAAAAGTCAAGTTTTGTTTAAAAAAAGTGTAATCTAATTAGTTATAGAAATACTCCACACTTCATGATAAAAAATATTTAATTTATTTTCAATCCCAAAAAATTCGACACTAATCTTAACAATCATTCGATTAAAATTTTAATAGGATTTTTTATTTCGGGAAAAATAAATACCTACATATAATTTCACGTTTGTACGTATCTAGCTTATTTATTTAACGAAATACAATACTGTGACAGAGGGTACGACAGAAATATATTTTAGCGACTTTAGAGTTTCTATTTTTGTATTAAATATTAACTAAGCCGGCCAAATTCAAGACGGGAACGCATACTGAGTTTACTCTACCTTTCGTATCTTTTAAAATACTTGAAATATCAAACCTTTTCTTATTTATCGTTGACAACTAGAAAATGAGCGAATTCATTATTTTTTTTTCATGATTTTAAGTTAACCCATTTGTAAATGCCGACAGGTACAAAAATCACCTAATCACTGGCAATTTTGGGTCTTGTTCACACCATCTGAAATAAATTAAAAAAAACAAAAATATATTCTAAGTAAAGTATCTTTACAGATAAATTTTACATTCCGCGATAACAAATTATTTTTTATTTTGAACCTCACACAATATCCATCCTTCCCCAAAATAATCATTTGATTATAATTTTGGGGGAAATTAATTCATATAACTTGTCTTTAAGTTTGTATCTTATTTAATTTACGAGCTACAATACTCTGACAGACGGACTCACAGAAAGGCATGATAGCGACTCTAAGGGCCGGTTGTATGTCGCAAAGTAAATGCTTTTTACCACTAACCCAGGGTAGATTGTAAATGGAGGGACTGGGATGGCCAATCAGATGACAGGAACTTTCAGTACCTGTCATCTGATTAGCCATCCCAACCCCTCCATTTACTATCTATCCTTGGTTAGTTGTAAAAGCATTTACTTTGCGACATACAACCTGCCCTAAAGTAAAGATTATTTTTACTTTTGAATGGGATCTTAAAAAAGAGGCTCAAAAATTAAAAATTAAGAAAATATTTTAATTTTTTATCTTAAAATGGAGAAGCCATGATAGTAGTTCAATAAAATTGCGACCAATATCTCGATGTAATATATTTTATTTAGCCTTCTACCTGAGCAGCGGCTAATACATCGTGAAGATGGGTCCAGTTGAGAATCCGAAACGTCGACGCAAGGATTAATACCTACAAATATATTACACCGGGATATTGTCTGCATTTTTATTTAATTACTATAAAGAATTTTAATTGTGTTTTACAAGACAAAATAAATATACATGGGCAGAAAGAAAACACCTCAAAAATTATCCTTAGTGAGCAAAATTGGGAACAGACATTACCTCGAGTCATTCGAATTAACTAGGTGCTAATAGTAGATTGCCGAGAGTAGCAGATATACAGGGTGTTTCAGGAGGAATGGTAAATATTTTGGGAGGTGATAGTATGGACGAATTGCAATAAAAAATGCCATATATCATGTGTCCAATTTTTGTTGAGTACAGAGATACAGTCTTAGTATGTAACCCAATATAGGCATACTCAGCATGTGTAAATACGTGCGGCATTTTTAAACGCTACAGTACAGTAAACTTGGCCAACAAATTACATTGAAAACTTCAATGTAAACTAAAGCACAACTTCACAACTTGAATATCAACACTCTACTGGTGACATTCGATAAATACGCCCATAGCAACCCATAGCAACCGGTGCACCAAGACACTAAACGAAAATGCATTGAACTCAACTGTATCCCTGTACTCAATAAAAATTGGACACATGTAATATGGCATTTTTTATTGCAATTCGTCTATACTACCACCTCCTAAAATATTTACTATTCCTCCTGAAACACCCAGTGTATATGGGTGTTGCCTCTCCAAAAGTAATGCAACAGCTATGCCCTTTAATATTCTTACAGGGCTAAAATACATTGTCAGCTTAGGTTGAAGTTTGCCAATATAACTGAGATAAAAAACAAGACTGCATTTCCTATTTATAGAAGCGGTTTTCATTTAGAATTGATTCAAATTTGTATAAAATAAGAAACAATGTTCTATTTTCCATCTAATCTGGATTAAAGATCAGACTGATGGGGAATCCCATGGGATATTAAACTCATTTGAAGAGGAATGAGATGGAAGCTGATGTCTCTTGGCAAATGTTCAAACTGCCATCTCGCCTTCCTGTCGGAGTTCCCTATACAGTATACACAAAATTCCTTCAGGGAATTCTCTATATCTATATACATTATGTGACATTAGGGGTGTCAAATAAAAACAATATTTTTTTTAATTTCAACCTGGAAAGAGTTAGTTTGTGGATTCAAATAATCCCTCTTGAGGGAAAACATTGTATTTTCATTATTGAACTGGCACATGTGAGGTCCGTTCTCTTTCCCAATTAATGATAATAAAAAGCTAAAACTTTTCAACATAAACAAGTCTCGCAGCTGAAAAGTTTAATGAAAATTGGAGAAAAAATCAAATCTCTCTTCGCTTTCTGTAATTTATTGTGAATTGAAATTTTTTTTTGGTCAGCAAACGGCTTGGGCTAGAAAGCTGAAACTTGGTACAAAGATGCAGGGTATGGTCCAGTATTGTAATCGTGCATGAAAAAAGTGTTTTTTCCTTCTTTTTTTCGAAATATCTCAAAAAGGGCTGAAAATATTTTAATTGAAAAAATTGAGCGAAACCATGGCATTTCGCTATACAAAAAATCTCTAATAAGTGAACATCGAAAAAATTATATTTTTCGAGATAATAATTGTTTTGTCAAAATGTCTGTTAGTTAGTTAGTTTGTCTGGTTGTCTGGTTGGGTGTCCGTTAGGTCTGTGCGTTACCAAATTTTTGTGGACGAGCTGGCTCAAAAACTGGTGTGAATATCGAAACCAAATTTCACACGTGGTTTTGGTCCATTGAGATTAAGAGCTGATTAGATTTTCGTGCATATCGACCAAAAATTAAGGGAGGGTGGAGGGGGGGGGTCAAAAATTAAAAATCTAGGCCGTTTGAGCAAACTCAACCAAATTTTGTATTCGATATCGTACATATTCAGTGGACCTCCAGATGTCTAAAAATGCAAAAATTAACCCCACAAAAGGGGTGGGGTGTGGGGTCAAAAAATGAAAATCTTGGCCATTTACTAAACTCAACCAAATTTTGTATACATAATCAGTGGGACCCCAGAAGTATAAAAATGCAAAAACTAACCCCCCCCCTACATGATTATAAATTATTTTAGGGGCCAGGTTGTGTGGTAAAGTCAAGTGGATGGCCACATCAGAACACGTCAGCTTATTTTAATTCAAACTTGTCTAAAAAATTTCAGCTCATTAGCAAATAACTCCACATATTATAATTCAATTTATTTCAGATTTTCGGAATTTTTCGATCTCACGGCGACACGTTAAAATTGTAAAAAAGAATTCATCATTCTAAAAATAAAATATTTTTCGGAATTTAATAATTTCTTTTTTCAAATGGTTTGAAGATTAAATAAATTCACTACTTTTGTATAATACTAATTTAATATTTATTTTTATTTAAACCCTTACTTTTTCGTAATCTATATACAACACGTGAGGGCATAAATAGATAAAACATTGATCAAAAATCTGAAACGAGGAACTTTTTACTTTGAATATTAAATCCAAGAGTGATTTTTTTATATACCAGATTGGCTCCAATCGACCTGGATTGCTTTTTGTCACCTGGGTTCAATACAAGTCTTTTGACATAAATAAAAACTATCCATCTGAACTGACGTGATTTTTCAAAGAAATTTAATTCTACCACTATCGGCATTTTAGCTACAGTAATCCAAAATGTCCTATGGGCTTAATATTTAGTTTGCCCTTTTATTTATTTATCTACTAATATATTTTTAATATAAGGTATTGTGAAATTTACTTTTAGATCCAAAAAAACAAACATTTTTTCTTGAAATTTCTTGAAAGCTTACTGGTTAGATTGAAATATAATATCTATTGATATTGATTGATAGAATAGCTCATTCTTGAAAGAAAATCTAGTGGCGTTATCTGTATAGAAAGCTTCCATTATCGTGACATTTCAGAAACCCTATCACTAAAATTAGTTGAAATATGAATAAATTAATTCAGAACTAAATTTTTATAATTTTTCTAATTAATATAACAAAGAATAATTGCTATATCAATGAGAATTGTTTTTGATAAAAATTATAAAAATTTATTTCAGATCATTATTTCAAGTTAGAAATACGTAATAATAAGCATAATCCACAGTGGTCTCGCGATAAAATATCTTTTTCAAATAAGCGCGGTCAAAATAATTCTCGTTGACGTATCAATTATTCTTTGATATATTAATGAGAAAAATTATAAAATTTATTTAAAATCATTATTTCAAGTTAGAAATATATAAGTTCAAATATTATTTTCACTCATTATTTGACATTTCTCTACATTTGATTCGCGATTGAATCAAATGTAGAAAACATTCGATTAATTCAGAACTATTAGAAAATTTACAGTCTTGATTTATCATAGTCCTATTTTGCAGTAGTGTCCAAAACATTACCTGTGGGGTTTTTTCGCTTCTTTAATGGCAATATTTCTAAATAAAAACAATGGCAATTAAAATATTCGCTTCCATATTTATACCGAATCCATATTTTTATCTTTATTTACTTCTTGGAGTATTCGAATGTACTTGTCCGTGACCTGAAACTGCTAGGTTAATTAGCTCTAGGACAGCCGAAAGGGCGGTCCCAGGGGAGTCCCCGAGTTCCCAAACCTCACCATCGATCTTAATAAAACCTGTCAGCGGAGCTTTGATGGATCGTCGCCAAAATTGACACAAACGAAATTTTGTCATTTCTTCAAATTTTGTTTAACGATTCAAATGATTGAGTTTTTTCAAAAGAGATTCGTTTCTTTAATGGGATTTTATAAGCTTTTGAATAACGTCACACTTTTTTTTATGAATCTTAAAAGTATTTGTAGGAGTGGAATATTTGATCGTATACCATTTTGGCGATATTGGATGAAATTGAAGTATATTAAAATGGTGAAAATTTGTGATGTTGTTTCTTTTTTAATCTTAAAACGCGGACATTTATTATTGAGGTTGCTAATAATCAATATTTTGAGTGAGAGATGCTTAGAAAATGAGAAATAATATATACCTACGCATTAAACTTATGAATAATTAATGATTGTTCAGATCCAAAGGCATTTGAAGTATTATATAGCTCGATAATATTGGAAAAAACTTTTTTGCCGATACCAGCATACCGTGTCATTGTTATCTTTATTTGTCCGATGAAGTTGTTTATATTTCAGAAGGAATATGGGCCATTCATTAGATAATACTTGGCACTCGAATTCGATTTTCCAACTCATCTAATAACACCTGAAATCAGAGGATACCTTCTTACCTCTTTGACTTTTTCTTTATAATATTGTATTTGTGTCGAATAAAATTTGTATCTAAAAATTCTCTTGATCAGATTCTTTGACTTACAAAATATAATAATTGTAAGTACAGTATTTCATTCATCAGATAATTCAATTTTTATTTTCTTTAGAGAAATAGATTTTTAGAAGTCTTGTTCTCTGTATTTTTACTTTATCAATAATGTAGCATAGCGAAGCTTTATAGGATAAACTATTGTTTTTTCTTTGTGTTTGTGTGTTTGAAGTCAATATCAGAAAACATTCCTACAATGAAGTAGCAGAGTTGTTGAATCATAAAGAGGAAACAAAGATGTTTTCCTCTACTTGATGCAAATAAACATAATTACACATAAATATATCAAATATGTATATTGTTTATATATATTTTATTTGTTTGAGACAATAGTTTCGAAGGCTTGACCTTCAACATCAGTCTTTTAAATTAGAAATATTTTATCTTATAGGGTCAATTGTACCCATTAGATATTGAAAATTTGTTGTCATAGCAAGCTAGCTAGCCAAATAAACGATTAAGCAAATTTTTGCGACACATATCCTATTATATATGTTGCAGTAAAAACCCGTTTTTACTGATTATGTATAGAAAATTTGGTTGAGTTTGGTCAAACGGCCAAGATTTTAATTTTTTGACCCTGCATCCCCCACCCCCATTTTGGACTTTTAGTTTTTGCATTTTTAATTTTCTGGGATCCCAATGATTATGTATACAAAATTTGGTTGAGTTTGGTAAATGGCCAAGATTTTAATTTTTTGACCCTGCACCCCTCTCCACATTTTGAGCGGTTAGTTTTTGCATTTTTAGACTTCTGGGGTCTCACTGATTATGTATACAAAATTTGGTTGAGTTTGGTCAAATGGCCTAGATTTTTAATTTTTAACCCCCCCCCTCCACCCCTCTTAATTTTGGGTCGATATGCACCAAAATCTAATCAGCTCTTAATCTCAATGGACCAAAGCTACGTGTGAAATTTGGTTTCGATATTCACACTAGTTTTTCAGCTAGCTCGTCCATAAAAATTTGGTAACGCACAGACTAACGGACACCCAACCAGTCAACCTAACTAACAGATATTTTGACAAAACAATTATTATCTCAAAAAATATAATTTTATCGATATTCACTTATTAGAGCTTTTTTGTAGAGCAAAATGCCATGGTTTCGCTCAATTTTTTTAATCAAAATAGTTTCAGCCGTTTTTGAGATATTTCGAAAAAAAGAAAAAAAAAACACTTTTTTCATGCACGATTACAATACTTGACCATACCCTGTATGGTAAAGTAAAAACGCAAAAGCATTTGATGACTAAGAATTTCTATCAAAAATGTTTTACAATAAGATTGTTTTCTTTTTGTCCTACTGATTGTTTTTAATTTGTTGAATGTATCAGGAATCATACGTAAATTTTATTGCCATTAAAATTCTGGGAGAGAAATTATATAGCTTTGTTGGAAGAATTTTAGAAACTTGAAATGTTTGGGATCCTATTGGTGAAAATAAACTACCCATCGGAGAACAACAGTTAGAAATAGTCTCGTCTATGGATAACACATCCTTGTTATTCTTCTTTTATTGCCCCAAGCTAATTCTATATATCTTGAATAGTAGTCACCATTATATTTATTTTTTCGTAAATTGTTCATTTTGTTTATAGTATTAATTGATTATATAGAATTTTATAAAATATAAATGAAACGTTTGTTTTCCCCAACATTTTATTAACTCAAAAGACAATATATTCCGACATTTATTAAGTAGCTCTAATCGTTTTTATTGAATATTGAATTTCATTAGATGTGACAAATCAAAGGAAAAAAGGAACAATTAAACACTGTGGTAAAACATGCGATCAATTGCAACGTTTAGCCAATTTATTTTGGCTTCATCAGGCTCTATAGTATAGAGCAGGGGTGGCCAAGCTACTTGATAGTCCGAGCCATTTTTCAAAATTTGAAATGTTTCGCGAGCCGCAATTAAATACGTATTTAAAAGATATGCAAAAAAGATATTAAAACATTTTTTTTACAGAAATTATATTTATTGAAATCATAAATAAGAGTACAAAATATGTGTATTGAATTTAAATATTAAAAATTAAACACATTTATTTCACTTCTCTTGATAATTCTTTAAAATTTTGTGAATAATTGGTGACAGCACTTCTCAGTAATTCTTTGAGATGCTGGTTAGTTAATACTGATCGGTGTTTGGATTTCACGAATTTTAAAGTGGAATAAAATGATTCACATAAGTACGTTGTTCCGAATATTGAAATAATTCGACAAGCACCCTTTTTTAATTCAGGATACTTCGATTCTGGTACAAATTTCCAAAATTCGGTAATCGACGTCGACTTATATTTTAATTGTAGAGCTTGATCTTCTTCTATTAATTATAATTCTCCAGATGCTTTTTGGGTCATAATTATACTGAAAATGGAAAACTCACCTTGAAGTATGTTAATTTCAAATGGATTCAGAAAAAATCTAGAGACGATTTAAAATATTTCAAGTCTTGAAAACTATATCGAGAGCCACAAATAATCCTTCAAAGAGCCGCAGGTTGGCCACTTCTGGTATAGAGTCTATACAAAAAATAAATACAAATGATTCATTCACAATCATCAAAATCAACCCAGACATAATATAATATAATTACCTTGATCAAATTTTTGAAAAACTTCATTTCTTTTCTTACTAATTAGAATATATATATAAAGCATTTGATGACTAAGAATTTCTATGGAACTCTTTATTTTAGGGATAGGACTTAATTCCGGACAAAAATGTTTTACAATAAGATTGTTTTCTTTTTGTCCTACTGATTGTTTTTAATTTGTTGAATTTATCAGGAAGCATACGTAAATTTTATTGCCATTGAAATTCTATATAGCTTTGTTGGAAGAATTTACCATATATGAACATATTAAAAATTTGATCAAGGTAATTATATTGTATTATGTCTGGGTTCATTTTGATGATTGTGAATGATTCATTTGTATTTATTTTTTGAATGGAGTCTGATGAAGCCACAATAAATTGGCGAAACGTTGCAATTGATCGCATGTTTTAACACGGTGTTTAATTGTTCTTTTTTCCTCTGATTTGTCACATCTAATTCTGATAATGAAACTGAATAACAATAATTGAATTTCATGTTTGTTTTAATTTTGTCTTAAAGAATGAGAATACAATATAAAATAAAAAGAGTTCGAGATATAGCTACTTAATAAATATCCAGAATATTAGGTGCTGTCCGGAAATAAGTGATTTTAGTTTTTAGATATTTATTTTAGAAAGCGAAATGGGAAAGAAAAATTGAAGGACAATACCCCATATAATGAAAGATTGCATCAAACCAGTCTTAAGACTGTGTAGTCAATGATGACTTTTTATTAGAGTTCTGAATTTCTGATGTCTTATTTGGAAAAGTAATACAATGTTGATTTTTAATCAAAGATGTATGTATATGAAAATCATGTGGGGCACACACCATTTCATTTGAATTGCTAAGATTTTTTTGTTCCAAGAAAGACTAGGGGAAAATTAAGTCCTATTTAATTTGAAGATGGCAACTTGTGTTTGATGATTTGATTTTCAGTGCGATAATAATATTCTTTGACTATAGGTAAACTTAGCAGACCAAGTTAAATAAAAAAGTTTATAAATTAAAAAAGTTTATAATGTACTTTAATGCTTTTAATGCTCTTAACGACAATATTTTTCTCAGTGTTTTTTTTTATCGAAAAATTCACTCTACTTGCTTTAATTAAGAAATAAAGAATATTTTTTATATATATAAGTATATATAATATTAAATGTTCTCATAAATAAACAATCTTTGATAAAAATTAAAATGCAATTTTTTTTATTACGAGTATTATTACTTTTTATCTCAAGTATAAAGCTAAAAGACGAATCGTTTAAGAATTAAAAAAAAAGCAGAAAGAGAAATTGCCCTGAGGGGCTCATTCCACTTCGCGACTATTTCAAAGTAGTTCAAAGAACACCCCCTAGATGTCTCCTGCGTGCAAGAAACCCTTGGTTCTTATCTCGCTATCGGCAAACAATTTATATAATAAAAGTTTTTCAAAGACGTATCGCTATTTATTGAAATTAATTGGATCATAACAAAAACAATTAAGATTATCTTTAAATAATGACTAATTTAATTTAATGGTTTCAAGTGAATTTATTAGATAAAACAAAACTTATTTGAATAGCGGGTTTGTATTGATTAGTTAAAGTGTATTCAGATAAAATATCTTTTCAAGATTTTGTACGCGTTTTATGGGTTTGAAATATCTATCAAACGTTTTTTAAACACTAGGAATACAGCATATATAACATTCTTTGCAAATGTTTCCGCATACTTGAATAAGCCCCTTGGGGCTAGTCAACCAAATATACACAAAATTGATATTCTAGAAAATAGAGGAAAAAGAAAAAAAATTTCAAGACACACTACGCTCGCAAGTTAGAGCCACAGTCTAACCATATTTTGTTCAGTTAATCTTTAGGACCCTAATGAACTTTTAATGCAAAACTCAACCACCCGAAATAGGTTGGGGGGGGGGGGTTCAAAAAATACAAATTTTAATCTATTTGACCTATATCTCAATCAAAGTTTGTACACTTTGTCTGTAGGATCCCAGGAAACTATTAATACATATTGAAGGAGACAATAAAAGTAGTGTCTTCTGCTGGAATTATAAATTTTATTTATTTATAACGAGACTATAGTTATAAATAAATAAAATTTATAATTCCAGCAGAAGACACTCTTTGATTGTCTCCTTCAATATATAAAAATTCTGCTACTCTCGGCAAAAACTTTCAATTTAATATTAATACATAAATCAATGGGATTAGGTTCAAAAAATAAAATTTCTAGGCCCCTGAACCTATCTCAATCAATTATAAAGTTAGCCTTTATGACACTAAGGAACTATATTAATGCACTTTATTGTAAATCATCCTAAAGATTTTCTAGACTTGGTATTATATTAATTATTTGTTTTCAAATGAGGCAATTAAAATCATAAGAAAAGTTAACAAATTCTCGTAAGGAGAAAAAGACTCTTAAGAAAAACCCAAAATCTTGTTCTTATCAATTTTTAATTTAAAACTAGGAGACAGTTTCGGCTGACAATTTCACGCCATCATCATTCTAAAAAGTATAATCACATAAACATTACAATTACAATACAAAATAAGATCAAAACAGTCCACTCACCGTGAAAATATCAGCCGAAACTGTCTCCTAGTTTTAAAATGGTGAGTGGACTGTTTTGAGCTTAACTTGTATTGAAATTGTAATGTTAATGTGATTGTACTTTTTAGACTGATGATGGCATGAAAGTGTCAGCCGAAACTGTCTCCTAATTTTAAATAAAAAATTGAAAAGGACAAGAAGATTTTGGGTTTTTCTTAAGATTCTTTTTTCTCCTTGCGAGAGCCTGTTAACTTTTCTCATGGTTTTAATTGCCTCATTTGAAAACAAATAATTAATATAAACATCATAGTACCGTTATCTAATTAGTATTATATATTTACTAATCAAATTTATAAGTGATTGGGATTCATAGATTTTCATTTCTCTATCTGATTGTTAATAAATATCACCACAGAGAATGGATTTAGAATAAACACGAAACCTGTATGAGTATTCTAAATATATCATGTAAAGAATTTATATACGGATGTTTCACTTCTACTGTGTGTCATAGACCTACATTATTATCATATATTTATTTTTATTTTTATTTTTTTATTTTTTAGACACTCAAAAAATATTTGCACCTAGATGAGCTTCTTCCTGGAGAACAATCTAGAATTTGACTCAAAGAATTAAGCAACATTTTGACTCATTATAAATCCAAAAACTAGGAATTACACTAGAGCAATTTATTAATTTAAAATTTGCAAAATAAAAATACTTTTTTTTGTAAGTAGCAGAATTGAAATATTTGGAAAATATTATATTTAAAAATAAATTTTTAATATACTTATAGAATTAACATTCAATGAAATAATTATTAAAAAATTAGATAGTTAATTCTATATACATATAATATAGAAATAGCTAATAGGATTTTACCTATAAGTACCATATATCGATGCGCACCTGTAACACCTAATGTGGTGTATGGACTCTTTGGTTGTTGTTCAAATGTTTGTTTACATGGATTAAGTATCCAAACCTTTTGCTCCTAAGCCAAGCTCTTGCGGTGGCTTTGGCTTAAAAATTGTAATATTTACAAAAATAAATAAGAGCAAATAAAAATTGCAAGGTAGGTTACACAAAAATACCTTGCAATTTTTATTTACTTTTATTTAAAAATGAATCACCATGACCCGACAAATAACTCTTTAAAAATTAAAAATAAATAAATTATAATATTTAAATTAATATTTGGGGGGTCGGTAGGCTAGGCGGTAGCGTGACAGCGAGCTAACCAGGGGACCCGGGTTCGAATCCGACTCGAGGCAGCCAGCTAAAATCTGACCCCCGGGGTAGAGACAAATTTTAAAAATATAGCTAGTATCGTAATTGGGCTTATGGCTAGAAAGGCCGAAAAACCAAAAAAAAAACAAAAACAAAAAAAAAATTAATATTTCCTATGGTTTGGCTTTTTCTTAATATGGAATTATTAAAACTTAGCCTAACCCCTCTAATCATTATTTTTAGGACTCTATTAATTTCAACTTGTAATCTAATAGTTACAAACGGATATTGATATTTAATTGGCCTAGTCTAGAAAAAGGCCACGTTTTTCGATATAGTTAATTGATTGCAAATCCCTTGAGGTGTTTACAAAAAAAGCAGTGATATATTTGGGTCTCCATTTTTAGGCTAGCTTCTTTTCTTTTCACTTTGGATACGATAAGACAATGCGCTTCAGAATTACAAGCCGAATCGTCGTAAATAAACTAAATAAGCTGACGTTTTCTGATGTGGCCATCCACTTGACTTTACCATACAACCTGGTCCCTAAAATTATTTATAATCATGTAGGAGGGGGGGTTATTTTTTAATTTTTATACTTCTGGGGTCCTACTGATTATGTATGCAAAATTTGGTTGAGTTTGCTCAAATGGTCTAGATTTTTAATTTTTAACCCCCCTCCACCCCCCTTAATTTTGCGTCGATATGCACCAAAATCTAATCAGCTCTTAATCTCAATGGACCAAAACTATGTGAGAAATTTGGTTTCGATATTCAGACTAGTTTTTGAGCTAGCTCATCCACAAAAATTTGGTAACGCACAGACTAACGGACAACCAGACAACCGGACAACCAGACAACCAGACAACCAGACAACCAGACAACCAGACAGACTAACTAACAGACATTTCGACAAAACAATTATTTTCTCGAAAAATATAATTTTTTCGATGTTCACTTATTAGGACTTTTTTGTAGAGCGAAATGCCATGGTTTCGCTCAATTTTTTTTAATTAAAATAGTTTCAACCGTTTTTGAGATATTTCGAAAAAAAGAAGGAAAAAAACTCACTTTTTTCAAGCACGATTACAATACTTGACCATACCCTTTATGGTAAAGTAAAAATAAACATAATGCTAAACATACACTCAACAGCAAAACAAAGAAAAAAAAACTTGATAATTTTTAGATAAAATTAATAAACACAATATTAAAAAAAATATTTTTATATTTTGACTGGATAGGTAATTAAAAAAAAATATTTCTAAAGCTTTTATGGCATTTTAATTTTTTCTGGCTTAATAAATATGATTAAAAAAAAAAAAACAGAAAATTGAAACAGCTATCTATTAAAATGTCTCTTAATATCGCTTATTTCCCCCACGTGCTATTATATTTTAAGAGCTTTTATACGATGAACGTATGAACAGTTTCGAAGACAAAGAGAATTTTCATTAAAATTTTTTTTTTCATTTTCCATATAATATTAAGTTTCCATGAATTAATCGAAAGTTCTAACATTTTAAATTATCTCTATTTTCAAAATATATTTTGGTTCTGTTATCATATAAGAAAATTTATTTTGATTCATTTTATCAAAAAAGAAAAAAAACATTATCAAGTGTCCGGTTTTTTTTGCTGTTGAGTGTATATAGGTCCGATGATTTCAGCAACATCTCTGAATGCACATTGGAATACAACAGAAAAACAGTATTTTTAAGGTAGTTCTTTTGGGATAATCCACACAAAAAGTTTTAGCCTCGTAAACAGTCTATACATATGAACGGTGCTAAAATTTTAGGTTATGTTTTTTTTATCGTGACTACTTTTCACACTACTATATTCTCTTTATGAATGGATCGTTTCCAAGCGATATATCTTATATAAAATCGAGGGGTGAACCGCGACCTAATATCGTATAAACCTACTTACACTTACACTTTCATTTCCAAGTAGAACATAATAGAAGAAGGGGCATTATCTAATGAATTCCAAAATAATCCCACATAATTCCAAAGACGTGTACACCTAATCCCAATCGCGGTTCACCCCTCGTATAAAATAATCGCCCATTTTTTTTTATCAAAACTACGAAGTAAATAATCTTAATTTTTATTAAGTTACTCCAAATATATTATTCTAACAAATACAGTAGAACCTCGCTATTCGTACACAATTCGTTCTAGCAGGCAGTTCGAATGGCGATTTGTACTAATGGCGAATCATTTTTTCGCATAAGATATAATGTAAATTGCATTAATCGGTTCCAAACTCTTTATTTAAACTAATGAGTTGAACAGTAGAAGTAAAAAATGTACAATTGTATAATTCTTTAATACGATTTTTATTATTTAAACTCTACTTACCTATTACAATTCCTCATCACTTTCTATATTAAAAACGTTAGATGATTTTTCCCTTGATTCTTTTTTCTGTCTTTTTGGTCCTTTACATAAATAGATATCCAATGTTGATTGTTTTTGTCTTTTTTTTAGAATCCTCCTAAAATGCTCAATAACATTGTCGTTAAATAAGTTAACGCTCCTATTCGCCACACCTGTGTTTGGATGCCATTTTTGGACAATGTGTTCTATATTTTCCCAATGGTGACACAATTCTTTAATTTCCTTAGTTGAAATGTTTTGCTCTTCCTCTGAAGACACATCTTCAATCACTTCCTGCTGTTCTCTCTGTAGTTCTTGAAGTTCTTCAGTTGTCAACTCATTTCGGTGATCTTCAATCAACTCCTCCACATCATCATTGTCTACATCCAAACCCATGGATTTTCCCAGGGACACAATTTCATTCACTACAACAGCTTACGTGGCAGTGTCTTCTAAGACTTTCAGTGCCACACAGTCCAGTATCCGGTGCGGTGCAATGTTGCGCTCAGTGGCTCATGCGTGCACGCAGTCCGAATCGCGAAAAAGCGTACGAATGGCGATTTAAATTTTACTTGAACAAGTTGTACGAATAATGAGTTGTACGAGTAGAGAGGCGGACGAATAGCGGGGTTCCACTGTATTGGTTTTTCATCAAGATGGTGAAAGTCCTTCAATGAAAATAAACTGCAACGGATCGTTGCTAAACTTTATCCAAATTCATTTGAAATATTAATATGTTTGTTCCTTTATTATTAATCAGATATCACTTGCAATTTGTAGTTCATATTGAAATTAATTCAAAAATAATTCTCATTTAAGAGTCGAGGAATAACCATTCTACATTGATTTTTGACGTTTCGGTTTTTATTGGTAACCATTGCTGAAGACATAGAGGAATCGACTTAAAATCAAAAATAGCTATCGATTCTCATCTAATACTTGAGGAATAACAATTCTACATTAGTTTTTGACGTTTCGATTATTATTGGTAACCATTGCTGAAGACATGGAGGAAACGACTTAAAATCAAAAATAACGATCGATTCTTATCTAATACTAGAGGAATAACCTTATTGAATTCCATTTTTGATGTTTTGACTATTAATGGAAATCTCTACTGAAAATGAAGAATCGACTTAAAATCAAAAAGACTAAATTTTTTATGGCAAACAACTCAAGCTTGAGTTGTTTACCAAAAAAGAATTTAGTCTTTTTGATTTTAAGTCGATTCTTCTACATTTTCAGTAGAGGTTTCCATTAATAGTCAAAACATCAAAAATGGAATTCAATAAGGTTATTCCTCTAGTATTAGATAAGAATCGATCGTTATTTTTGATTTTAAGTCGATTCCTCCATGTCTTCAGCAATGGTTACCAATAATAATCGAAACGTCAAAAACCTAATGTAGAATTGTTATTCCTCAAGTATTAGATGAGAATCAATCGCTATTTTTGATTTTAAGTCGATTCATCTATGTCTTCAGCAATGGTTACCAATAAAAACCGAAACGTCAAAAATCCAATATAGAATGATTATTCCTCAAGTACTAGATGAGAATCAATCGCTATTTTTGGTTTAAAGTTGATTTCTCTATGTCTTCAGGAATGGTTACTAATAAAAACCGAAACGTCAAAAATCCAATATAGAATGGATATTTCTCAAGTATTAGATGAGAATCAATCGCTATTTTTTATTTTAAGTCGATTCCTCCATGTCTTCAGCAATGGTTACTAATAAAACCGAAACGTCAAAAATCCAATATAGAATGATTATTCCTCAAGTACTAGATGAGAATCAATCGCTATTTTTGGTTTAAAGTCGATTTCTCTATGTCTTCAGCAATGGTTACTAATAAAAACCGAAACGTCAAAAATCCAATATAGAATGATTATTCCTCAAGTACTAGATGAGAATCAATCGCTATTTTTGGTTTAAAGTCGATTTCTCTATGTCTTCAACAATGGTTACTAATAAAAACCGAAACGTCAAAAATCCAATATAGAATGATTATTCCTCAAGAACTAGATGAGAATCAATCGCTATTTTTGGTTTAAAATCGATTTCTCTATGTCTTCAGCAATGGTTACTAATAAAAACCGAAACGTCAAAAATCCAATATAGAATGATTATTCCTCAAGTACTAGATGAGAATCAATCGCTATTTTTGGTTTAAAATCGATTTCTCTGTCTTCAGCAAAGGTAACGGATAAGAAAACAACGCAGTTGCTATGGTTACTCATAAAAATTCCTCCCAAATTTTTAGCATTTCACAGAGAGAAGCCTATCCATTCTTACTTAAGTTAGGTTAAATGAGCTATATTAAAACGATCAAATGAATAAATTTAAAATTTTTTTTAAAAGTACTATCTTACTTTTAGAGTAAAGTACTTTAAAATATAATTTTACTAAAAACTTTATTTAACCTTTTTTGTGGTCCCCAAGGTACTTAATTAGGATATTAAATTTCATCAAAATTGGTTAAGTCATTTTCAAAATATTTAGAAAAAAATAAAAAGTACCGAAATAAAGTACTAATGTTTGTGGGCCGATATGTACCAAAAACTAATCAGCGCTTCATTTTGTTAAACTAATGGTAGGTTTTCAATTTCATTTCAATCGGTGCAACGGTGTGGAAAAAATCGTGGGCCAAAAAAGCGATAACATCCATCCATACATCCATCCATACATCCATCCATACGCACGCACTAAATGAAAAAATCGCCCTTTTTGGCCTCTCGACGAGACCCCATGTAATTTTTGACAAAACCGTCACGTGTTAAAATTCAACCTATATGAATACTACAATTTGTGACTTTAATTGAGTCCATGGGTTCCGTAGTCTTTACCTGAGGACCCTTTGAAGCCACGCTTGCCCCGAGAGCGATTGCAATACTTTACCCATGCTTTGCATTGGATAAAGTAAAAAAAATAATAATCATTTTCCCACTCTTTCCCAATCTACCATATGTGAAAAATTTCATTTTTAATTGCAATTATTTAATGGTAGGTGTGGTAAATCGTCTTAAAATTTTAACAGTGTTTTTATTATGCTTTTAATGACTTATATTTCAAGTTTCGAAGACTTCTTGAATTTTTCTATTTGTGAAAGAACTACCTTAAATTACATTATTTATATTAAAAAGATAGCATAAAAACTTCTTTCTAGAGACCGTTGAATTTCCCTTTCAACAGTCTTAAAAGCTACTCATATAATAAAATAGGAGAGGAAATAGACAACAAAACAACTCGAGAATTAAGTTGTTTTTTTTTAAGTTACTCCGAATATATTAGTGAAACAATATTAGTTTTCCATCAAGATGGTGAAAGTCCTTCAATGAAAAAAATAAATACAATGATCATTTTCCCACCCTTTCCCACTCTACCATATGAAGAAAAAATTTCATTTTTAATTGCAATTATTTCATGTTCGCTGTTGTAAATCGTCTTGAAATTTTAACAGTGTGATTAGTATGCTTTTAATGACTTATATTCCAAGTTTCGAAGACTTCTTGAATTTTTGCATTTGTGAAAGAACTATCTTAAATACATTATTTTTTTCCCCCCATCCTGGCTTTTGGTCTGAACCATTTAGCCAATCACTTTCTTTGTATTATTTTATATGAGTATATACAATTTTAAATATTTACACTAGCCCTTAGTACAAATCTCTGAAGAGCTGCACACAAGCACAAAAGATAATCACTATTTATTGGGAATTTCACACTTTCGTTGATTTCACAGTACAGCATTTGTGTCTACTTTTTGTTTAGATCACATTCAAGAAGCACATGATTGAGCCCCTCACTGGTAAGTTCACACCTACACAATGGGGACTCCACCACTCCAATTCGATGCATGTGTAACTTAAATACATTATTTATATCAAATAGACAGCATAAAAACTTCTTTCTAGAGCCCCTTGAATTTCCCTTTCAACAGACTTAACAGCTAGTGATATAATAAAATAGGAGAGGAAATAGACAACAAAACAACTCGAGAATTAAGATTCTTTGGTAGAGCTACTTAATATTTTCCTTAATCTCGCTAAAAGCTAAAACCCAACACTTGCATGACACCTTGCAATCTAGTTCTATTATTTCAGAAAGATCTTAAGGAAATGATCCGCATAAAGCGAGAGGGAAAAAGCAAAGCAAAAAAAACATCCCTAATATTCTAGAGAAGAGGCTGAGTCTCTCTGCACATACAATGAGCCTTAAGACAATAGAAAAGGCGGAGCCCAAGAGTAAGCTAAGAGTAATAAAGCCTGGCTGGGTTACGCTCCACAACACTCAAACAAATTCTCGACTCGACTTTGTGGTGCAAATTTACCTATAGTTAATCCCTGCCTATAACCCATTCCCACCCACGCTCGATTGTTTTCTTGTTTTGTTTACAGGCGTTTGTTAAAGAAAACAAAACGGTTTCTAGAAGATGAAATAATCTCGTATTCAACGCAAGAAATTAAGAATAAGCAACATTTTGCTTGAATACAAATCAAATTCAGAAAATTTATGAATTAAAATAATAATTAATTTCATCATTTGAATGTTTTTCAATTGTTCAATTTAATGATTAGATGGAATTCGAAGAAATTTTCTTGTCGGAGAGAGACCGACGGGTAGAAATTTTGGTACTTACGTATTAACGCCACCGGAGCTACAAATTAAATTTTAAACTACAAATTTGAACTGGAATTGAGTTTATGGACCGTGATGTCTCAAATTGTCTCAAGTGAGCGCCAGTGGGCGTTGGCAATTTTCACTTTTAGAACTTTTCATAGGTTCGGTTCTATTCATCATCTCGGTTCATTTAGATAAAAAAATGGGTTCCCGAACAAACATTGGAAGATTATGTTAAGATATATTCAGTTCAGCTCTGTTCGGCTCGTATATCTTCATTACTGGTTGGATTTTAGGCGATTAGGTTGGCGTTAGCAAACCTAATCGCCTAAATGCCAGCCCGAAATGAAGATATACGAGACGAACTGAATATATCTTAACCGAACCGGCAACAACTTTTACATATTATAATTTTTTTAGGGTATTTACTAATTATTTTTTAATTAATATTCATCATCATCATCATTGAGTATACAGTCCTAAGACTGGTTTGATGCAACAATCCGTCTCCACCCGACTCTGTCCCCCGCCAGCTGTTTGACCTCTCTAAATGTCTGGCATCCCATATCCCCAATTATTTGGTTGAAATAATCTAATCTGAGTCTTCCCCTTCCCCTTTTCTTTCCCACCTCCCCCTCCAAGATATCCCTAAGCAGTCCCCCATGTCTCAGTGTGTGCCCCATCAACTGACTTCTTCTCTTCTTCAGACTCTTCCACAAGGTTCTTCATTCTCCGATTCTTCCAAGAACTTCTTCATTTATAATTTTATCCATCCATTTGATATTCATCATTCTTCTGTAGCACCACATTTCGAAAGCCTCTAATCTCTTTCTCTCCGCTTCTCTAATTGTCCAGGTTTCACATCCCGTACATGGCTATGCTCCATACATATGTCTTCATACAATAGCAACTTCCTGTTTTCTAAGCTGATTGAGGAGGAGCATAGTAATTTTTGTTTTGAATTAAACCCACTTTTTGCTTGGGAAATTCTTGATTTAATTTCGTTTTCGCTCCTCCCATCCCATAAGCTTTTTTTTTTTTTTTTTTTTTTAATGCAATCGAATGCAAGAAGGGGTGCACCAGTAAAGATGTAGCCCCTATGGATCTCGAAAGACCCTTGCATTACCGAAGAGAAGGGAAAGTTGTTTAAGTGAGAGGGTGTAGACGTAGGTGTCTATGCACCCTGGTTTTGAAGGTTTGAAGATCATAGGTGCTGGGAAAGATAGAGGCTGGGAGAGAGTTCCAGTTCCTTGAAGTCATGGGGATATATGAATTCGCGAATGAAGTGGTCCGGCACTGTTCTAATTTGACCGCGAAAGAGTGTTGGGAGTCGGCAAAACGTGTGCTGCGTGCAAAGCATGCTTTGGGGGAATTATTGATTTTATCTCATCAGAGCACCTGCCGTGATAGTATCTATAGAAAAGGGAAAGGGCGGAGACATCTCTTCGATGAGCCAGCGAGTCGAGGGAGTCGGTGAGGGTAGAATCGTCAATTAGCCTGACGGCTCGTTTCTGAATTGCATCAAGGGTAGCAAGAGAATATTTTGGAGGCTCCTCTCCACAGATGAGAGCCGTATTCGAGACAGGGGCGGATTTGGGCCTTGTAGATGGTGAGAAGTTGTGGGGGTTTGTAAAATCGCTTGGACCTGAATAAGAAGCCAATCTTCCTTGCTGCGGATTTCGCCACAGAGGAGATGTGTTCATTCCAAGACAGGTCAGATGCGACAGAGACGCCCAACATGGATAGGCTGTCACACATTTTCAGGGTATTCGAATCGAAGTGAATATCAGGGAAATCTCTATTTTCGCGCCTAGAAATTAGACAACATTGAGTCTTATTTGAATGTTATTTTACTTCCTATGTAGCGGAATTCCTTAACTCCTTCTAGGTTTTCTTGGTTAATTTTGATGCATTCCTGTCTCGTTTGTTCTTTTTTTTTGTACATACTAGGACCTTGGTTTTATTCTTGTTTATTTTCATTTTGATTTCTTCTATTAGGATTTGGTTAATTCCATTCAAGGCGTCCTCTAATTCTTTTTTATTGCTTCCTAGAAGGGCAATGTCATCGGCAAATCTTAACATAGCGATCTTTTGACCTTGGATTTCGATACCTGTATCAATTTTGTTTTTGAATTCTTTAATCGCTTCTTCTATGTATAAGTTGAAAATATTCATTTTTTCTAAAAGTATCCGTCGTCAGTAGCGGCGTTTAAAAACCGCCAAATCTGTAGCTGCGGTGGCATTAATACGCAAGAACCGAAATTTTAATTGATAAGTGATGGAAAGGCGGCCCATGATAGTGGAAAAATTCAAATAAAATATATTTATTGGACATTCATCTTTTTCATCACTAAAACCCAACGTTTCGGAGGATTTTCCTACTTCTTCAGAATTTAAATGGAGACATTGAGGGAAAAAATTGAATATATTTCTCCCTTCTCTCCTCTAGCAGTGCTCGAACATTGTTTTTTGAGAGATGAAAAAGATGAATGTCCAATAAATCTATTTTATTTGAGAGAATTTTTTCACTATCCTTGGGGTGCCTTTCTATCACTTATCAATTAGATTAAATATTTTTTAAGTTTTTAAACACTTACTTTCGAAAATCTAATTATTTTTAGAATAGAGGGCCAATTTATTATGTTGGATCTTAGTAGATATATAATATTTTTGATGGTTTTTACTTCCCATGAGTCAAACTTGAGTATCAAGTCTGGAAAAGTGAAATAATTAAATAAATCTATTATATGGTTCTCATCTATCATTTTGAAAATCTTAAGTTCTCAGGACTTGAACCTCGGGTCAATCGAAAATATCAATTAATTTGAATAACGTTTCGTCTCTTTATTCACATACGATATCTATAGGAAATCAAAAGTTGTGGTCAAAAACTAAATCCGAGGTGTTATGATTAGAAATTAAATAAATTGCAACGGATTGTTGCTAAACTTTATCCAAATTAATTTGAAATATTAATATGTTTACTCCTTTTATTATTAATCAGATATCACTTGCTATTTGCAGTCCATGTTGACTTAAATTGACAAATAGCGATTGATTCTAATTTCACAGTCGAGGAATAACCATTCTACATTAGATTTTTGACGCTTCGATTATTATTGGTAACCATTGCTGAAGACATGGAGGAATCGGCTTAAAATCAAAAATAACGATCGATTCTTGTCTAATACTAGAGGAATAAACTTATTGCATTCCATTTTTTATGTTTTGACTATTAATGGCAACCTCTACTGAAAACGTGGAAGAATCGACTTAAAATCAAAAAGACTAAATTCGTTTATGGCAAACAACTCAAGCTTGAGTTGTTTTTATGGCACTTTTGGCCTCTCGATAAGATCCCAGATAATTTTTGGCAAAACCGTCAAGTGCTAAAATTCAATCTAGTTGAATATTTCAATTTGTGACCTTAATTGAGTCCATGGGTTCCGTAGTCTTTACCTGAGGACCCTTTGAAGTCGCGCTTGCGGCGAGACCGATTACAATACTTTCCCCATGCTTCGCATTGGATAAAGTAAAAAAAAAGTTTATGAAAATGACCGTGAAGCCTCTGAACAAAAATTTGTGATGTTTAGAAGAAACCTGATAATTCAAAAATTGATTTTTATTACTTTTTTTTTTTTTTTTTTTTTTTAATGCAATCGAATGCAAGAAGGGGTGCACCAGTAAAGATGTAGCCCCTATGGATCTCGAAAGACCCTTGCATTACCGAAGAGAAGGGAAAGTTGATTAAGTGAGAGGGTGTAGACGTAGGTGTCTATGCACCCCTGGTTTTGAAGGTTTGAAGATCATAGGTGCTGGGAAAGATAGAGGCTGGGAGGGAGTTCTAGTTCCTTGAAGTCATGGGGATATATGAATTCGCGAATGAAGTGGTCCGGCACTTTTCTAATTTGACCGCGAAAGAGTGTTGGGAGTCGGCAAAACGTGTGCTGCGTGCAAAGCATGCTTTGGGGAATTATTGATTTTATCTCATCAGAGCACCTGCCGTGATAGTATCTATAGAAAAGGGAAAGGGCGGAGACATCTCTTCGATGAGTCAGCGAGTCGAGGGAGTCGGTGAGGGTAGAATCGTCAATCAGCCTGACGGCTCGTTTCTGAATTGCATCAAGGGTAGGCAAGAGAATATTTTGAGGCTCCTCTCCACAGATGAGAGCCGTATTCGAGACAGGGGCGGATTTGGGCCTTGTAGATGGTGAGAAGTTGTGGGGTTTGTAAAATCGCTTGGACCTGAATAAGAAGCCAATCTTCCTTGCTGCAGATTTCGCCACAGAGGAGATGTGTTCATTCCAAGACAGGTCAGATGCGACAGAGACGCCCAACATGGATAGGCTGTCACACATTTTCACTACTAAAATTAATCAGTGCCATGAAACGATATTTTATTTGTTATTCCTCAATTAGTATATCTAATTGTTATAATATCCTATACTGCTAAAGCGCATTTGTGCCTGCCTCTGTATGTATATATGTATCTATGTCCGTCCCCCAACAAAAACACTCGTTATGGTTACCAATTTAAATGAAATTATCTATATATATGTAAGTTCGAAACACCCACACACGAAGACGAGTGGAGGGGGAAGACAAGGACAAACGAGCGACATAATAGATTGACACGTCAAGCAATAGAGAGCCTGTTTAAAACGCTCAAGCCAAATACAATTGTTAATACACAATTTAATTATTATATATTATATAAAATCACTTATAGATAAATATCATTGTTAAAACTAAGTAAAGGACCTGAAATTTCGAGTTTCACATTTCAGGTAATTAATATAAAACTTATTGTAAATAACTGTATATATTAATAAACACTTCACATTTCAGTGGAACACGATTTTTATCTACCTCGCACCCATCCCACCTATAACTCGAAATTTCTCAAACGAGATGTCTACCAGAGTGAGGCTACTTTTGATGAAAGAAGACGTGGATGGTGTTTTAACAAATAATTTAAAAACAATCAAGCTACAAGATGATAGCACAACATATGTCTTTCCGAAAGAATACCAAGGTGAGCAGTCACATATTGAATTAAAACAAATTAGTCTTATAAAAACTGCATATAAAAGTATGACAAAAGATGGTCAATACAGAAATGTAAATATTACTTTACCGGATGAGATAAAGAGATGTTACATAGATGAACAAAATAATTTCATTTTTAAAGGCTTTCTATTGGAAGAACAACCAATTGAAAGCTTAAATGCATCGAAAAATTCTGAATCCGACGATGAAAAAGATAGGATAGATAAAATAATAGATATAGAAACTAACAATGAAACAAATATAATGTTAAACATTGAAAAAAATTTTAACATAAATAAATTCAATGGCATTCAGCAAAATGCTATAGAATGGTTGAAGTCATTTGAAACAGAATGCAATAGACATAAAGTATCAAATGACAATTTAAAAATTCAAATCATGAGTTTCTTTCTGGAAGCCAATGCAAAAGATTGGTACAGAAATAACCAAATAAAAATACATGATAATAATTGGTCAAAATGGACACATTCTTTTAAATTAGTATACGCAAAAAAAGGCTGGACAGAAATTAATTATGCATACAAATATAAATATATAAATGGATCACTAATTGATTATAGTCTTAAAAAAAGAAAAATTATTATTGGAAGCTGAACCCTCCATCTCAGAGGAATCTAAGATAAATCATATAGTTATTAATTTACCAGAAAACGTCCAAAATAATTTAGATAAAGAAGAATTAAATAACACTGACGAATTAATGAACATTCTCAGAAAATATGACATGCAATATTCTAATAATAATAATAAAAACCTAAATAAATATGAATTACAATATACACATGATAAAAATACTGAAATGTCAAAGAAAATTCAAAATTCAAAATATGTAATAAAATCACCTTGTTATAAATGTGTCAAATTGGGATATCAAAATAGATACCATCCTATTGCAATATGTCGAAATAAAAATTTATATAAAGAAAAATTTGAAATACATTTAAATGAAAACATTCCTGAATCAAATTTGAATGAAAACACAAAAAACGATCAGAGCCCGACCAAGTTAATCCACTAATAAAATTAAATGTTTTAATCAATAAATTTAAAAAAGTAGAGGCTGTTTATGACACAGGCTCTAATTGTTCATTATTGAATCACAACTTGATGAAGGAATTAAAACAAGAAATAAAAAAAGATAACACAATATTTAAGACAATAAATGGATTAAACTTTATAGAAGGTCGGGCAAGAATAGAACTAAAAATAAATAAAATTTCAGATTTTCTAGATGTATACATAATAAAAAACAATAAATTCTCATATGACATGTTACTAGGCTTAGATGCCATAAAAAAATTTAAATTAATTCAAAATGAAAAATTGAAATTATTTCAAAAGATTAATAAGACTAAAATAGATGAAATAAAAAAAGATAATATTAAAATAGATATAACAGAAAAATCAGATAAAGAAAAAGAAATATTCTCAGAAATAGATAATAATAAAGAATTAAAAGATAAAGAAATAACTAAACGAATATATTTAAATGAATACATAAAAATGAAAGATTATGAAATATTTTTAAATCACCTCGATAATAAAAAAAAGAAAAAGTACTAAAATTATTAGATAAATTTGAATATATTTTTGCCAAAGATAAATTCGACGTTGGTATTATAAGAGAAAAAGCAAAAATTAGACTATCAGAATATAAATACATATATAAAAAACCCTACAGATGTTCTTTGCCTGATCAGAAGGAAATCGAAAATCAGATCACAAATCTTTTAGAAAGAGGTCTAATAGAAGAATCAAGTTCTCCTTTCGCAGCACCGGTAACCATGGCTTTCAAAAAGGAAGAAGGGAAAAAGAACAGGCTGTGTGTTGATTACAAATCTTTGAACGAGTTGGTGGTCCCAGAAACACATCCATTTCCACGAATTGAAGACATAATTGTTAAAGCTGGAAATTGTGAATGGTTCACAGCACTAGATATAAATTCGGCTTTCTGGTCAATTCCAATAAGAGAAAAAGACAAAGAAAAATTGGCGTTCATAACTCATGAGGGCCACTATAATTGGAATGTGTTACCATTCGGAATGCGAACATCAAGCTCAATATTTCAGAGGATTTTAGCAAACATAATTAGGAAAAATAAATTAAATAAATGTTGCATCAACTATATTGACGACATTCTAATCTTTTCAGAAGATTATGATAGCCACATAAATCATATTGAATTAGTTTTAAATGCGATAAAAAATGAAGGGCTTAAATTAAAATTATCTAAATGCAACTTTGCAAAAAACTCAATAAAATTCTTAGGGCATATTATAAAGAAAAATGAAGTAAGGCCCTATAAGGATAATCTAATTTCAATTAAAAATTTTCCAATCCCCAAAAACAAGAAGAACATCAGACAATACCTTGGGAAAATTAACTTCTATCATAAGTATCTCCCAAATGTATCACAAGTATTAGAACCGTTACACAACTTATTGAGAAAAAACATTAAGTTCAATTGGGATGAAAAGTGCCAACAAGCATTTAAAAAAGTAAAAAGTTATTTATGCCAAAGTCCCATACTATCTATTTATGATGAACACAAAGAAATATTCATATTCACAGACGCATCAAATTTTGGTTTTGGAGCCATATTGAAGCAACCACAAGAAAATGGGGAACTTCACCCAGTGGCGTACTTCTCGAAGAAATCAAAACCAGCACAAAAAAAGAAACCAGCAATTTTCTTAGAATGCTTGGCAATAAAAGAGGCTATTCTTTATTGGCAATATTGGTTAATCGGAAAAAAATTCACAGTCATAACCGACCACAAACCACTAGAAAACTTAAAAGTCAAAGTAAGGACAGACGAACCTCTTGGAGATTTGATACATTACCTATCACAATACAACTTCGACATAAAATATGCTCCTGGAAAGGACAATTTGGAAGCAGATGCCTTATCCAGGAACCCAGTTCTGGAATCCTTTGAAAATGAAGAAGATGTGCTAAAAACAGTCAATTTAATATCAATAGAAGAAATAAAGGAAGACCAAAGATTAAATGAACATGAAATAAAAAATTCGAAAAAAGTAATAAACAGAGGAGATATAAAATTTAAGATAACAAAAAATAGTAAAACTAGAATATTTGTATCCAAACCATTTGGCATGGAACTAATAAAAAAGATCCATGAATTTTACGGTCATATTGGAACGAAACACCTAATTGCCAAAATCAGACCAAACTATTATTTTAAAAATATGGATAGAGAAATAGAAAAATTCTGCAGAGAATGCAAAATATGTAACGAGAATAAAACGAGATCAATAAGGAAATTAGGCCTGACATCAAAACTGGGTCCTGCCACAACACCTTATGAAATAATGTCAATAGATACTATAGGCGGTTTTGGAGGTAATAACTCAACAAAGAAATATCTCCATATCTTAATTGATCATTTCACAAGATTTGTATTCTTCACAACATCCATAGGTCAAACAGCAAAAGAATTTATAAAACTAATTGATCCCATCACAAAAGATAATAACATCAAAATAATACTAGGAGATCAGTACGCAGGCATAAACTCCACAGAATTAAAAAAATATTTAAAAGAGAAAAATATAGAACAAATATTTACATGCACTGATTGCCCTGAATCGAATGGTCTAATTGAGAGGGTTAACCAGTCGATCTCAAACAGAATCAGATGCAAAGCAAATACGGATAAAAAAAGATCCTGGCCTAAACTGGCAAAAGAAAGCATAGAAGAATACAACAAAACAATACATAGTGTCACAGGATTCTCACCAATGTACTTATTGTACGGCAAGGATACAAGTATAGTACCAGAGGAATTTATATCAGTAAGAAATCTTGAAGAAGACAGAAAAAAGCATTAGAGAACTCAAATAAAAATTTCATACAAAATAAAACAAGACTAGATAAAAATAAAAAAAAATATGAATTCAAGAAAAACGACTTAGTGTATGTAGATACAGGGAGCAAATTAAATAGAAAAAAATTAGACAAGATAAGAAAAGGCCCATTTAAAATACTACAAAGAGTTTCAAACTCTATATACAAAGTAAATTACACAAAAAAAGGAAGAAATCACACACTTTTCCATGTCAATAAACTGATACCCTTCTCTCAAAATTCCTCCGCGGGGGGAGATGTAAGTTCGAAACACCCACACACGAAGACGAGTGGAGGGGGAAGACAAGGACAAACGAGCGACATAATAGATTGACACGTCAAGCAATAGAGAGCCTGTTTAAAACGCTCAAGCCAAATACAATTGTTAATACACAATTTAATTATTATATATTATATAAAATCACTTATAGATAAATATCATTGTTAAAACTAAGTAAAGGACCTGAAATTTCGAGTTTCACATTTCAGGTAATTAATATAAAACTTATTGTAAATAACTGTATATATTAATAAACACTTCACATTTCAGTGGAACACGATTTTTATCTACCTCGCACCCATCCCACCTATATATATATATATATAAAATTAAGGTTTTGTCTGTACATTGGGGTGGGGGTGCTGAGTGGGTTTCGGGGAGGTGGGGTTCGATGGGTGGAGGTCCAGGGGATAAGTCCCTTGGCTAGCAAGAGGGCCGCCGAAGGCTAGCTAGTAGTAAAATAAAGAGCTAAAATAACATATAGATTTAGCTTAATTTACTTGTTAAACAATACAAATACCCAAATATCCAAATAATCAATAAATTATTGAAAAGAAAACAAATTTATGATTAAACAATTAATTAATTAGATTTAATTATGCTTCATTATTTGCCCCATTTCGTTGAATAGGACATAGTCCTCTAGGTATTTAGGAATTCAGTGTTCTCTTGTTCTGTGTCATAAGTATTAATATTCGTTTTCTTGTTGAGTACTACTTGTTGAGCCATTTTTGGAGCTATCAGATTTCTCCCAAACACCCCATATAATATAAGTGTGTGTGTATATTAATTACATTAAGCAGAGGACACAATCTTTGATTTCCTCTTATAAAATAAACATCTATGCTTCTCCTTGAAAGAAAAACTTTCAATTATCTTAACTTAAGGGAAAACAAAATAGCAAGAATCAAAAATTAAAACATGCAGTAATTATTTCAATGAGAAATGTTTTACCAATGAGTAATAAATTATACAAAAAAGTATAAATTCGTTTCAAGCTTAACGTTATATTAATATATAATGGACTTTTTTTAAGAGTCTAGGTATAAATAAATCGTTCCTCACCTGTTTATTTTTTAACACTAACTTCCTTTCGTCTCGCTTTTTAGGATAAATAATAAAAAACCCGAAAACGAAAAAGAATGGGGGACAAATCTATCTCAGCGTTTCCATTGAAATAATAAAAAAAACAAAACGGATATTATTAATCAATGGAATAAAAAGAAAAAAAAACAATGGAAATTCAATTCGGATTTTATCATCGGATAACTGGAAAGCTTGACGAAATCTCGATCTAATATAAATATCCGAATCTAATCAAAAGATGGGGAGAAGATAAGGACACGGAGCTGAAGAGGAGCCAAAGAGAGGGTTGGTTCCGTTAAAAATGTCATTATGGAAATCAAGGGAAATAACCGATACTTTTCGAATAAAAAAGCATTCATTAGGATGTTCTTCAGTGGTAATAAAATGCGTATATATGTGTATTTGACTTCATAAAATTATTTTTGTCATCGGATTTGTTCTGTTGAAAGCATCTGAAAAATGACATAGCATAATTTTTCGGAACCAGATTAAATTCTTCGGAGAAAGGCTTATATGTTATATCTTATATAATATACTTAATTAAATTTAAATAAAATCTTTATAATTTTCCTTAATAAAATCATTACAGACCCCACTGTCCGCCTACCTGGTGTAATGGTCAGCATAACTGGCTGGCAACCCGGAGGTCTCGGGTTCGATTTCCGGCTATACCCAGACATTTTTTCTGTAAGTATAGGGTCTGGTAATACAAATTAAGTGGGAGATAAATTTAACCTAATTTATCGCGCGGAGAATTTACCACTGCTCGAAGCTCCTAAAAACTTAGTAAATTGGACTATATCTAACTTTCTGAGATTTGGCTCGTGATCCCGGCTTCTTTTCCTTCTACTCTGTTATTTTCACGATGGAGGGGCCAGCCCATACAGGCCTTTAGGGGATGGACCTTCTGGTGTATCTCCTTCTCACATCAATATTATTAAAAAAAAAAAAAAAAAATATATTTTCCCCACAACAAATTCGACCCCTCCCCCAAAATAATCATCGGTTAAAATTTTAATACAATTTTTGATTTCGGGGTAAATGAATATATATAACTTGTAAATTTAAAGTATGTAATTTAAGATACTATAGCTATTACATTTTTTTAGAGACCATGATCTAAATCAGTGGTTCTCAACCTTTTGTGGCCCATCTCCCCTTTCTGGAGGTTGACTAACACCTATCGCCCCCTTTTCATTTTTATTGTATGACTAATTTTAATTTTAAGTAAAGTGTAAATAATAAAATAGTTTTATTATTTTAAACAATTTTAGTATTATTATTTTAAACAATTTTATAGCCGTATGTAAAAACAGCTAAAGCAGTTTTATCCGGTCACTCTTAAATAAAATAGAAAAAGAATTAAAATGTACATTTTTACAGATTTTTTTAAGAACAAAGTGAAATAATTAATTAAGATCATTGACGTACATTTAAAAAACAGGAGTACATGTATTCTACTGTACAGGTTCTACTGTATAGTACTATTTTAATTCTCCCCCAAATCTCCCCCACTTATTTATTGCCACCCCTAATAACCCAAATCGTCCTTTTGGGGGGGGGGATCGTCCCCAGGTTGGGAACCACTGATCTAAATGATTTCCTGTTTTCTAACTTCAAAAATGATTGTTTTTATATTCATATTTTTTTGCAAATAAACATATACACATTTATAATGAATATATAATAATACAATTTATATGTTAGGGTCTTTAGTTTCGAAGGTTTGAACTTTATCATCAGTCTTTTTATTTAATGACATTCTAATTTATGTCTTTGGGCCTAAAGTTTCGAAGGTTTGACATTTATCATCAGTCTTTTTAATTAAAAATATTCCAGCTTTAATTTCCCACGGGTTCAAATACTTGATTGGATGTAGATATATTCGTTTTGTTGTAATAGTAAAACTGGTCACTTCACAAACGAATCCCTTCTTGCATTTTTTTCTCAAACCATACCTTGTAGCAGGGAGCGTCTAAAATACATAAATAATGTATTCATATATGTTTAATAGTCACGCCCACTTACCTCAAAATAAAATAAATAAAGAAGGTGAAGTATAAGAGCTGTGTCCACAGTTGCCTCAGTTAACCTGGCCACCTGGGTCCATCAGCAACCTGAAAAAAATAAAATAAAATAAACATTGAAAAAGTGAATGGTAGATTTTTTTAATGATAATGATGAGAGAGGGAGTTACACCAAAAGGATGCAACCCCTAAAGGCCTGGGTTGGCCACTCCATCGTGAAAAGAAGAAGAAATAATTTTATGGGTTGGGCGGGGGTCGAAGGTATCTGTGGATACGGGTCTTAAATAGCTGAAGGTTATAAGTCGCGGGAAAGATGGTGGCAGGGAGCGAGTTCCAGTCTCTGGAGGTCATAGGGATAAAAGAGTTGGCGAAAGCGCTTGTTCGACTTTTATCTAATTTGACAGCGAAGGGGTGCTGATAGAGATATCGTTCTTTCCATCTTATGAAATAAAGGCAGAAGAACCCAACTGACATAGTATATCAACAATTTATTATAATGAATAGCCAGAGTTTCAACAAGTTAAAAGTCGATACCACAATAATAAAATGTAAAATCATGGCCCAGCTACGCTGAGTTTACGAGCTACAATGCTCTGACAGAGGGACAGTCGTTGTATTCAAGTCCGTAGTCAGCGGGGGAGGGGTTAGGTTGTTAGAACCCCGAAATGTTGAGGTGAACAAATTTTTCAGGATATATGGTAAATAAAAACGTTCAATAAAATAAGGGTTGTGTTCTCCTTATTGGGAATTGAACCCAATTGCCAAAATGTATGTTTCAACTAAATGGATTGACTGTACCATTTGTTTAAATTAAAAATCAAATTACCACGAATTTATTTAAGGATGAAGATTAATTCTTAAAGTCAAATTTGCATGCGTGTTATATTACGTCACCCCATTGCAAGAACTAGGTAACTCCAAAAACTTCTTTTTTGAGATACCTGGCTATTTCATAGCTAAAAATACATATGAATTGTTATTCATAACTGTAATAATAATAATCTGTAGTCATATTAAGCAGTTTATTCAGTTAAGCACTTTAAACATGACTGGTATGGAATAGGTAAAACATTTTCAGCCCATTTTTCAAGAACTTGAAAAATCGAGTTACCTAGTTCTTGCAATGGGGTGATTATATTATATCAGATTGGTATCGCATAGAAGGACAATCATTAGCTGGATTGCTTTTGACAATTGGGTTCAATTACCAAGTTGGGAGTAAATTAGACTCTTCTGATATGTAATAAAAATTATCCATTAAAACTCAGATTGTCAGAATTTACTATCTGCCTATTATAAATTAATAAAGTAAAGGGTGTGTAGTTTCACAGTGAATGAAATGAAACTCAAAGAGGTTTATACAAACTCAATTTATTTCGGATTATTAGTTCATCATCAGGAGTTTACAGGTTAAAACTGTAACGTTTTAAACTGTAAACTCCTGACCATGGACTAATAATCCGAAATATATTGAGTTTGTATAAACCTCTTTGAGTTTTATATCATTCACTGTGAAACTATACACCCTTTACTTTATTAATTAATATCATGTTTCACCTAAAAACTACACCACTTTCTCTAAGTAAAATCTGCCTATTATAGCTCAATTCATCTTGAGAAAGAGATGTCTCGTCTAGCCGGTTTTAAACGTAATGTCTAGTCGAGTAGAACTGATTATAACTATTTTTTCCTTAGTCATAGCCGTAGTCAGGGGATGGGGTATAGGGTGTTAACCTCCCCACTTAAATGTTTAAGTAAACGACATTTTACAGGATATAAATAAACGTTCAATACAAATTTAATAAAAAAATACTCTGATAAAAAAGCAATCTGGACATCAGTAAGGTCATGTCTCCTACTCCTAGGAGTACATCCATACTCCCTTGACCCCTCGGTGGGTAACTAGCCCCCCCCCCCCACGAATTTTTTTTTGCTACGGTCTTGATTGTATTAACACTAATACTGTTCCGTTTACGTTTGTAGGAAACCAGAAAAAGGATAGAAATCATACCAAAATAGACAATTTTAACTAATTTTCTAGTTTCACCATGTATCACCCAGGTCAAGAAGAAAAACTTTCAATTCGTTTAAAAATATTTCATTTTTGAAACAACCACTGAAACCCTCAAAGTAGTAGTACTTCAGGAAACAAAAAGAGGCTAAATTTCACAAGTGTATGGCAAGTGTTTTTCTTTCTGCCACTTTATGTTTAAGTGTTATCCAAGATGAGCCTTTTAGCTATGTATAGAAGTTGGAATTGAGTTAGGCTTGACAAGATCCCTTAGCGATGAGTACAGAGGGCCTCTTAAGGGTACTCCAATTCACATGCGCATTAATTTAAATTGCTTTTTTTTACCTAAATTGTTTTCTATACAAGCGCAATTCAATTGGTCGACTGGAAAATTAGGGGGGCAGAATATTTTATTGACTTATTTAAAACGTTTTAAAATAGATAATCGGGTGTTCCAAGAAAACTGTTTGAATGCAATATCTCGATCATTAAATATTTTTTTTATTTTAATTCGTTAAGATGGAAGAAAATTAATTGAACTATATTTTTTATCCTTTTTATTTCAATTTTATAATTGATTAATTGGACGTTTTAGTCATACTCATGTGTCCAAAATTACTCATAAGAACCCTTTATAAAATTGAATCTCTTCAAAGAAGTGTGCAAAAAGAGATATATTTCAAGATATTTTAACAAAATTAAATTTTTTAATCTATATATAAAATAATTATTTAAATAAAAGTTCAATATTTTAAATTATAGTGGTTTGGAGAAGAATGTGTTAAAGGAGATAATCAAAGAGGTTATTAGTAATGAAGCTATTGAACCTTTTATTTTTGTGATTAATTTGATTAAAGTTTGAATTTGTATTTAAATCACACATAATTAATTATACTAGATGAATGAGGAGGCATCAGCCAAAGATGGAATCACTGGGTTCAATAAAACACCTTTAATGAGACGTTTCGGCCTGAATTTTATTTGGCCATCTTCAGTCAATTAGGAGTTATACACAAAATGCGGTACACATATGTGATCGAACCAAGCCTTGTCAAAAATAAAAATTTCTTTTAGCTTCATGCGAATTTATAACGTGCCTGGTCCGAAAAGTTTCAGAATGGTCCGAGCACGTTATAAATTCGCATGAAGCTGAAATTTTTATTTTTGACAAGGCTTGGTTCGATCGCTATGTGTACCGCATTTGTGTATAACTCCTAATTGACTGAAGATTGACCAAACAAAATTCAGGCCGAAGCTCGCATTAAAGGTGTTTTATTGAACCCAGTGATTACATCTTTTGGCTGTCCCTCGTTCATCTAGTACAGTTTCATCACAGCCACGAACTCTTACAACATAATTAATTATAACTTATTCTGTGATCGTTCTCAATTATGAGCACACCCTCAACTATAGGTTAAATGAGCCAATCACGTGTCGGTCAGACTTATATAGACTCCATGTACAGTCCAGTCAAAAAACCAACACACTAGCCTTACAGACACGTGATTGGCCCAATTAACCTATAATCGAAGAGGAGTGTTCATATAAATAAATAATTATAATTAATTATGTGTGATTTAAATAAAAATTCAAACTTTAATAAAAGAGTGTGTTTTCTGCTGATTTTTTTGTTTATAAAGAGACTATAGTTTCTTTATAAATAAATAAAAAATGTATTTTTCCGGCAGAAGACAAACTATTTTTATTGTCTCATTTAATTTAGAAAAATTCTGCTAGTCTCGGCAAAAATAACCTTTCAATTTAATTCGAAGAATGTGTTATTTATTCGTGGGGGCGAGGGGGGGGGGTGACGTTATGCCCTTGTAAATTAGACAATAAGTCTTCTTCAAGTTTCCCTTGCATATATTGATATAATTTGCATTTTAGACAGATAAAAATTATTTGACTAAAGATATAATAAGTAATATAATCAAATTATATTATTCATACTTTGATTTATTATCAACTTTCAAACCATTATAACAAATCTCAAACAGTGTTTATTTATTTTTTACTTTACCATACAGGGATGCATGAAAAAAAATTGGGTTTTTTTGTTTCTTTTTTTTCAAAAAATCACAAAAATGCCTGAAATCATTTTGATCAAAAAAATTGGGCAAAACCATGGCATTTCGGTCTACAAAAAAGCTCTAATAAGTGAACATCGAAAAAATTATATTTTTCAAGATAATAATTCTTTTGTCAAAATGTCTTTTAGTTAGTCTGTGCGTTACCAAAGAGCTAGCTCAAAAACTTTTGTATTTTTCCCGTTAATTGTACCCCAAACTCTACCTTCCTGCCAAATTTCAGCACTCTTGGAATGAAGGCATTACTAAAATCAATAGCAAGCAATTAACATTACTACAAGCTTTGAATAGGCCAAGAAATTAATTTTCCTTTTTACTCTCGGCTTCTCTAAACACTTGATAGGCTACAAGGAATAATAATAAATAATTAAATATGACCGGAATGGGAATTTCAATTGGACTAAGAGTAAATTTTTTCATTCTATACGTAAATGGATATGATGGATGATGTCACCTATAAGCAAGAAATAATATTGTAAATTTATCGAAAGAAAAGTTTCAGCTTAAATAAACCACTTAAAATGCTAATTTCTAAAGAAAGATTTTCGTCAGTATGCACGACATTTCGACATTTATTTCTGAAGTCGTTTTCAAGTACTGTGGGTCTTATAATAGGTTCAAAATCGTGATTTCTGATGATATATTTTCATTAAAAATGTGCAATTTAAGGAGGTCATTTCGCGACAATCCACACAAAAAGTTTTAGCCTCGTAACCACTCTATAAATATGAACGGAACTAAAATTTTAGGTTATGTTTTTTTTAACGTGACTGTCTAGTCACACTACGAAATCTCTATATGGATACACACATACTTGCCTGATCGTTTCCAAGCCATTGTGCTTATATCCCCTCCACTAAAAATAATCGCCCAAATATGTTTTTTTTTGTTTTTTATCAAAACTACGAGGTAAATAATTTCAATTTTTTTTTAAATTACTCCGAATATATTATTTAACAAATATTAGTTTTTCATCAAGATGGTGAAAGTCCTTGAATGAAAAAAAATAAAATAATGATCATATCCTCACCCTTTCTCTATCTACCCTATGTAAAAAATGTCATTTTTAATTGCAATTATTTCATGTTTGGTGTGGTAAATCTTCTTCAAATTTTAACAGAGTGTGTATTATGATTTTAATCATTTATATTTCAAGTTTCAAAGACTTCTTGAATTTAAGCATTTGTGAAAGAACTACCTTAAGTGGTTTAAGTTAAATATTTTCTTTATATAGACAACATAACCACCAAAGCATAAAATCTGCAAAATTACAAATTACCGGTAGCGAATTTTTCTCAATCGAAAATTACCTTATAAAATACATTTTTTAAAGCTGGTGTGAACCTTTAAGGTGTGAACTAAAATTTGTTGGAACTTTTTAATAAAAACCACATTATTTACTATTAAATATAATTATTAAGAAACTAACAAACAAAAATAAACATCATTAAGAAAACTTAATTTGTGATAGTTTTCAAATATGAAATAACCAGCTAGTTCTCTATAGGTTTCTGACTTTTCTAATATGTTTGATAATTTGTTAATTAGTGAAATTTTTATCTTACAATAAATTATTCCACCGCAAAACCTATAATCAATTTGTGGAAAATAAAAATACATTATTTTTTGTTTAAATTTTGTGTTATAGAAGGAGTGAGATTTTATTAGCTCTCCTTTGGTTGAACAAATTAAAAAAAAAAATTCTAAGTAAAACTGATACCATTTTAAGAACAAGCTACCTATGCTTTCGACACATTTTGGTGATTTGGTACTTTTTGTCTGCGAAAGGCATCTAAAACCATTCGCAGACAAAAAGTACCAAATCAATTGCAGTTTCACAAATTGTCTGCCGGATTTCAGCTTATAAACTACAAACCTGCAATAGCTGACCATATATTATTAATTTGATTTTAACTTTACCATACAGGGTATGGTCATGTATTGTAATTGTACATGAAAAAACTGTTTTTTTTTCGAATTTTTTGCTTTTTTCTCGAAAAACAGCTAAAACTATTTTGATTAAAAAAATAGGGCGAGAGCATGGCATTTCGGTCTACAAAAAAAGCCCTAAAACTGAATATTGAAAAAATTATATTTTTCGATATAATAAATGTTTTGTCAAAATGTCTGTTAGTCTGTTGGAATGTTAGTCCGTGCGTTACCAAATTTTTGTGGACGAGCTAGCTCAAAAAATTGTGTGAATTTCGAAACCAAATTTCACATGTAGTTTTGGGACATTGAGAGCTGATTAGATTTTGGTGCATATCAACCCAAAATTAAGGGGGGAGGTTAAAAATTTAAATTTTAATATTTCCCAAATAAAAAAAAACAAGAAAAATGAAATATACTATAAAACGAACCTATAATTAGGAAAAAATATTTTTTTCCTGGGCTAACATTACGGGAACGGGGGACTAACAGCCCAAAATAGGGAGGGGGGGTTAAATAATGAAAATCTATGCCCTTGTACCAAAATAAACCAAATACAATGGGGCCCCGAAAGTCTAAAAATTCGAAAACTAACAGCCCGAAATGGGGGGGGGGGGAGATGAATTTCTAGGCTCTTGTACCAAACTCAACCAAATTATTTTTCCTAAGAATTAACTCAGTGATTTTTCCAATTATCTTATTGGAATCTTGACTTCGAAAAGTGCATTTTAATAGAGGGTATTTTAATACTTCAATACACATGTATAAAGGAAAGTAAAAAAAACAAACTTGGAGAGTGATAATTTCCTTTCCGATTGACCTACTTCCGTCTATGCATAAATTCCAGGTCGTTATAAAAAATAAAAATTATCTTCTAGTCGATAAAGGTTTTCCTGGGTGAATTAATCATTGCCAAATAATATATGAGATTAGAAACTTTGGGTCATTTGTTGAAGACTCTTGGTGATATTTTTTTTTCTGTTGATTTTTTCGCTCTTTCCGACGCTTCTAACTTTTCAACTCGCTCTGGATAAATCAACAAACGTCAATTTTTTTCTCTCTTTTTACTATATTCTCTATCTTTGTATGAAAATATGTAGAGAAAAAGAGGAGAAAAAAATAATATCATTTGGCAAGTGTTACCTCAATCTACAAAAATTTCCATTTAATTTATTTTATTCAATAGAAGATGGAAAAAATAGCAGGAGTAATCTGAGCTACTCGAGTGAGCTTCGTTTCAAGCAAATAATAAATAAAAAAACATCAACACTTGAATTTATTTCTATGTTATATAAAAGGGAAAGTTTTTAAATTCACAATGATAAGTTTCTCATGTTTCAGGTTTTATATTTACGCCGTTTCTAAATATTTTTCTTTATTATTTTCTCACAGTCATAGAGAATTTACCAAATAAAAATTAATTTTGCTTACTGAAGAAGAAATACAATTTTTGGGAATATTACGAGAATGTCTACTCAGGGCCGGATTTTAAGATTATGCCGTATATAGGCTAAAGTCCATTTGTCGCCCCCTCTATAGTTCACATTTGCTTAACATCCTGTGAATTTGTATTATTTATTTATTTATTTATTTATTTAGCTGTTTAGCTAGTTTTACGGACAAGATGACCAATACAGAAAAACAAACATATACAGGATACAATATTAAAACAATATGGATATAATAAAATAACAGATAGGTATCAGGGAGAGAAAAAACAAACTTATTACACTGAAGTGGTTTTTACAATGTGGCTGATGGTTTTAAGATGATTTTTTTGAGTTGGTGAGGAGTTGTGCTGGAAATGTCAAGATTGGTCGAGTGTTTATTGCTAGTGTTTGAATTCTATCAATGGCGTTGGTTTTACCGAAGTTAGTCGAGTGATGTGGAACTACAAACATATCTTGGGATCTCGTGCTATGTGATGGGATTCTAAAATTTAGCGTAAATAGAATTTTTGGACACATGATTTTCCCGGAAATAAGTTAAAAGCAGGAAGGAAATATCATTGTAATCACGTCGTTGTTCCAGTGTGTTGAGTTTCAGGTGTGAAATTAGATAGTCATAATTCAGATTATCTATACTTATACCTAGTTTATAATTAACCGTCCTCAAAAATTTATGCTGGACTCTTTCCAAGGATGCCTTATGTATCTCATAGTAGGGGTTCCATATTACACTGCAGTATTCAAGTTTACTTCTCACGAGAGCAGCGAACAAGAATTTGAGTGCATCTATGTTTCGAAAGGATGAGGTTATCCGCGTGATGAAACCCAAGGTTTTACGAGCTTTACTAACAATGTTATTTATGTGTAGGACGAATGTCAATTTAGTATCGAAGATCACACCCAAGTCCCTAATATTATCAACGCTTAGTAATTTGTAGTTATCTATTGAAATCTTATGTTATAGTTTTAGAAAGCAAGCTATGTAGAAGGACTAAAACCTATTTTTAAGTTACATGTATTCTTAAATTCGTACGGAAAATATTATTAACGTCTGAAATACTTCATTTTAACTTGTGGATAAATTGCCAAACTAAATTTACCAATTTGCCGTTGTAGGCTACAGCCTACTATTTAAAAATACGCCCCTGTGTGTATACTACTGAATCAGAGTTGTTATTGATAATTTTATTAGATGTCTTAGGGTTGTATTCACCTTCTTAGAAATTGAACCCAAGTGCCAAAATCTATGTTTTGACTCAATGCATTGAATATATGTTTAAATTAAGAATCAAATGACCCCGAAATTTTTGAGGATGAAGCTTATATATTTAAAGAAAGAATTTAATTAAGGTCAAAAATCTAAGATTTTAGTAGAATATTTTTACAGTGCATATCCAGAGGGCTCCGTCCCTCAGAATTTGATTTGAACCCGAGTACTTGCCGGGCTTGTTAGTTCGATCCCCGAAACAAAAACACACTCTGACATGCAATATATTAAAAGAGAAGCTAAAAAATTTTATTATTTAACGGGTTATAGTGGTGTTTCACAAAGAGGAAATAAAATTAAAAAATCTTTTAAATTATTTTGGAGATTTTTTATTTATCTCTATACATATTTCGGGCTATGAACCCTTCATCAGGAGGTTAAACAGAACATTGAGGTGTTCTGTTTAACCTCCTGATGAAGGGTTCATAGCCCGAAATATAGTAAAATAAATAAAATCTCCAAAATAATTTAAAAGATTTTTAATAATTTTATTTCCTCTTTTGTGAAACACCACTATAACCCGTTAAATATTAATTCCTTTGGTTCCCAGTGTTCTGTTTAACCTCCTGATGAAGGGTTCATAGCCCGAAATATGTATAGAGATAAATAAAAAATCTCCAAAATAATTTAAAAGATTTTTTAATTTTTTAATTTTATTTCCTCTTTGTGAAACACCACTATAACCCGTTAAATAATAATTCCTTTGTTTAATATGTTTCACTATAAACCAACACCGCTTTCCCTAAACTTTACTAAAAAATTTTGATATATTGCATGTCAGAGTGTGTTTTTGTTTTGAGGATCGAACTAACAAGCCTGGCAAGCGTGTTTGTACTCGGGTCCAACTCCTGAGGGGACGAAGCCCTCTGATATGCAATGTAAAGATATTATGCTAAAATCTTAGATTTTTGACCTTATTTAAATTCTTTCTCGATATACCTATTTGGTTTTCATCGTGAGTTATATTTTTGAAAAAACAAAAAAAAAAACATCTAATTTTCAAAAAAAGATACTCAAACCTTCGGGTTAATTATTTTATTAAATATTTAATTCAAATTTGCATGCATGTTATATACTATATATGATATTAGATTGGTTTCACATCGAAGGACAATTCGAGTTTGGAAGTAAATTCGACACTTCTGACATTCACTAAAAAATATCCATAACAACTCGGATTTAGTAAAACACATTCTAGTGATTTTCTATAGAATTACTATCTGATATAATCTTATAATAATAATATGATTTATCTTGAGAAAAAGATTTCCCGTTTTGCCGCTTTTAAGCGTAAATATCTAGTCCAGTGGACGAGTTATAAGCGAGGGTGAACCACGACCTATATCGTGAACACCTACTTCCACTTCCACCTTCATTTCCAAGTAGAATACAATAGATGAAGGGGTATTATCTAATGAACTCCAAAATAATTTCAAACATGTGTACACCTAATTCCAATTGCGGTTCACCACTCGGATATAATTATTTATCTGATGGGTTTTCTAGGTTCACAACTTTAAATTTGAATTTGCAGAAAATTAGAAAAATTAGAATAAATAATAATAAAAATAATAATAAATTTTAGAAAAAAATAACATTTGCCACTTGTGAGAATTAGCTTAATTCGTTTCGCACTGGTAACGAAATAAATAAGTAATATTATGAAAAATTTATCCTTGCTACATTATTTACGCCCATTATTTTCAGCTATAAATTACGAAAACAGATATTGGCCTGTCAGAAATGTTTTCAATTACGATATTTCCGACATTAACAAAAATTCCCCTATCTATAAAACTGGCATCATAGCTTTTCTCTTTCACTGACTTCACACAATCCTATCGCGATTTTTCTTTTCATTTGCTCGCTTTTAATGAACCATTAAAGATATTCAATATATACACCCAACGACTTTTGAATTTAATCATTCAATTTAAGAAAATGAATTCTTTATTATAGCACCATGGAAGCTCTGTATAATTTATCTCTATTTGAATTCCAATACCCACGATAGCTCAAAAAAAGGGCCGAGTCTGACTGTTCTGTACTTTATATCTTCCAAAATAATTGATATATCGAAATCTTATAGACGCCTATAAGAGGCCGTTCATAAATTACGTCATCCGAATTTCAACATTTTTAGACCCCCCCCCCACCCCCTGTGTCACATTCTCTCACATTTTCATTGAGCTCTCCCTGTATTGTGACGTTACACTATCACTGTTATACTCTAATTTTTAATTTGACTTTTGTGACATCACAATTTTTAATATCCCCGGGCTCCCCAGTCACGTTTTGTCACAAATCTGATATGCCCCCCCCCCCTAATATGTGACGTAATTTATGGACGGACTCTAAGTATAAAATGGCCAGCTTCGTAGAGTTTTTTTAGGATTTTATGTCCAGTAGTTTGGAAATCCCGTTAGGTAGAAAAATCTTGTAAAAATGGATTACCACCCTCCTAAACCAGCATTTTAAATTGAATTAAATTATAAAAAATTCAGCTTAATCCTAACTAATCTGATTTTTACACAGGGAAACTCACATCCCTAAAAATCTTATTTTCGACCTTACAAAAAATTTGAAAATAATAACTCAATTAAAATTTAATATCATTTTTTATTTCGGCCTAAATGATGTATGTAGGTTATAAATTTCATTTTTTTTTTTAATTATTTTACAATCTACAACTTTATCGATAACATCTTGGATTAAATAGAGGACACTCAGAGATTTTCTATTAAAATGAAATTTGGCAAACAAGTTCGTATTAAGGTAGTTGTTTGGCGACAATACCAGCAAAAAGTAAATGCTAGAGTATATAGAACAGACAATACGGATTCATAATTCATAAGCCCAAAAGTTTTTGCTGTTTATGTACGACTTCTAGTCAATCCGGTGCTCGTTTGACAAATCTGGCAACAGTGTTCGAGCTTGTATATATTTTATCATAGAAATTTCAGATAAAGTACATTATAAAGGGAGATTTATAAAACAAAAAGTCCTTAATAAGCGATTGAAAGGTGATGCGACAATGGCTGAAGTCAAAAAACGTCAAAAAAATTACTAAAGTTAACCCACTATTTAAGTTAAATAGATGCGTTGTTGCCAGCTTGTTTTTAGTGTAAATTTTTCATTACACGTTTTTCATTATTTATTCATTATTATCTCAGAAACTGTGTTATAACTATGAATGAAAATTTTCTTAAAAAATGTATTAATTATTGTTTAATGTTGGTTTAATTTTTTATTATAATGGTAAGAAAGAGTTTCTTAATTATTATTAAATATGTATGTAAACTTTCCGATATCCAGTATAGTGCAATGTATAAGAGACTGAAAAACTCTATCTTTGGAATTTAATATCTCCGGAACTATATTGTTCATAAATTTCCTTTTACCACCAATCAATGCAGAAGTATTTAAATAATAATCTGTCTAAATTTCAAAAAAAATACTAAGAAAACCCATATGGTGTAACAACTACCTTAATAACCTGCATTTTTCTGCTATGTTTCAGCTTTCTACCTTAAGACATTCATTGATGAAAAAATTGCCAAATAACCAAAATTTACAAAAGAAATCCTAGCTTCGATTATTTTCTTCATGATAATAAAGAATATGATATTTAGGAATTTAAAATAATTAATTTGGTATAAGGACAAATGGAAACGAGCAGCTGCTTGTTTTAAATAAGCTTTCAAAATACTTCTAAGGTATGATTTTTATTACATACTGACGAAAAGGCATCGGACACTGTGTATTGAAATACAAGATATCGTAACTAACTAAGTATGCTGTAATGAACTATATACATATTACCTATTACGAGGAGGTTAAGTTTAAAAATTCCCTGAGGAAGCAGAAAAATATACTCCGAAACGTAGCAACATTTTAAAAATTTAACTTCCAATTTATTTCAAATTGAAGACCCATTTTAATTTGCTCTTAATAACATTTTTGTGATATCTACATATTTTGTTCTGATCCTTATGCCCGTGCAGCGTGCACCTGTTGTACCTGCATAATTTCAACCCCTGATCATTTGTTACTCTTCTGACAGCTAATCAATCACAAACTTATCGCTTGACCACTAAATATCCAAATACGTTGCTTAATTGAATACTAAAATCGGGTTTTATTGGTGGAGACTTTAATGAACACATCTCAAATTTAGGGGGTAAAATAGAGTTAGAAGACTCTTATGTTCGAATTTTTTTTTTATTATTATTTTTTTGATTGAAATGAAAATCAAATCTGAAGTTTTTAAATTATGAAAATAGAATTTAAATATTAAAAACTGAAATTTCTACACTTTTACTTTTATAGAAGAAAGAGTATATAGTATAGTACAGATCTGGGGAACCTGTGGCCTTTTTGAATTTCTTATGAGGCCTCGAAATGAATTTGAAATAAAGAAAAAATGAATTTAAAATAAAAAAAAATTGAATTTAAAATAAAAAAAAAAATTGAATTTAAAATAAAAAAAAAATTGAATTTGAACAGCAATAACTTTACAAAAGTTACATTTATCGGTATTGAAACTTATGTGGCCTCCTTTGGTGCTGCTATTTTAAATGTGGCCTCTCAGGGTAAAAAGGTTCCCCACCTCTGGTACTATATACTATAGTACCTACGACCGAATTGATTTATTTATTTTTTATCTGAAACATGAAAGAAAACAATTTTTCTCTTTGTTTGTGTGTCTATGTACTGGTAAAAATTTATTTCTTGAGCCAAAATGTTTGTATTGCCAAAACGAAAAACTCATTAGATTTCGGGCCTTCTAAGTTCAGAGCTACAGACTGAAAACTAAATGAAGAAAATCTGAAAATATCGAATATATACTATAATTTGACGAGTTTATGAAAAATTGTATCTAATAAACTGCACCTTTACGTCAGTTTTCACAAGCTTAAATGGCTGGAGTTCGAAAAATTGAAAAATTTGGTTATTTTTTGTTTTTACTTTTTCGTCCAATCATTTACTTAAAAACGATTTAAGATTTAGAAGCAGAAACATTTTGAATATATAGTTATTTTTTAAGACTTTTTTAAATTATTGGTGAATTTATTAACTACCCAAAGTAAGGTGTAAGGAGTATTGCAAAATTAAAATTCTAGTCATTTATCTTATCTAGAAACCAAATTTTACATCCTTAGAACCCTGTGAAAAATTGCTGCATATATCAACAATTCAAAGGGGTCTAAAGGGAAGGGGATTGAAAAATTAAAATTCTTAGTCAAATTTTACTCTCTAGAACAGTGCATCGTAAACTTTTTGAAGTCGCGGCCCCCTTGGAGCCCAAGTCAATATCTTACGGCCCCTCTATTTTTTTTTAATTCAGATTGGTTAAAAAACTATTTATAATTTTGAATTTCGTATATGCATACACTTACTAGTCAATACATTCATTTACTAAGGTTAACAGTAAAAGCGTGAAAAAATATTGTAAATATATTATCATTTCAACATTTCAATACATTATCGAAATTTTATAATTATAATCCAAGTATTTAAACTTATTTAACAATAATAATTTATTTGTTACATTTGCAACTCATCATGGCCCCTCTGCGGGTAATCCATGGCCCCCTAGGGGGCCGCGGCCCAATCCTTTAAGAAGCATTGCTCTAGAACCCTCTAAACCCAGTGGCGAATTCATCAACTACTAAAAATATGGGGGTTTGCGGAAATTAAATTAAACCATTCGTCTTATTCTGAGTCAAATTTTACTCCTTTTTCGTTAAAATTAGAAACTATTAAATGTTAACAAATTATTTCATTTCATCATGAGTCGTTCTACTTTAATGAATTTTTCAGTATTGGAAATACTTAAAACAAAACAAGAGGAATTTCTTTTAGAATTCCAAAATGTGCAACGAAAGCTTTATTTGAATAATAGATCTTTTCTACATATAATGGATAATGAACGTGTATACATACGAGAATTCTCATTCTTCTCCGGAACAAATCAAGATTAGAGGCACAGGTATAATCCAGTCCATTCTAAAAAGAAAACAATGAAATTAAAAAAAAAAGCGGATCGTCAGTTTTTATAAAATCTGAACGATTGGCAAAATAGAAGTTCTCCACTTGTTTGAACAAATTCGAAACAAATCCAATTATCCCTCTTTGTCTCTTTTGAATTGTAAACATCCCATTAGAGTTTACTTCTTTCCAACCCTTTCAAGTTTTGCCTTAGAATAGAATAACAAATATATCATTTAGGGCTGGCAAAGTGTTTTTGAAATCACCTTTATTCTTGAAGAGATTTAAACAGGCCGGGATTATTTCATGGGAAATTCCTCACTTGATGGCTATAACTATGATAAATTGCTTTTACACCTTCCATGAACAATAATCGTTTAACTTATGACAAAAGTAAACTGAAAATCATTTCTTTTCGTAATTGAAAATCCATTTCTTTAAGAGGTTAAGATTTCCTTTCTATTTTTGGGATCTAAGCTAACAATGAACGTCATCAGGAATTGATTTAGGGAGATGGGGGGCATGAGGTTGAATATTATCGCCACTCTTCCTTTTATTAAAATAGGTATATATTTTTTAAGGGAGTTCGAGACAGCTTATCTATCTGCTTGATCTTCGAAAAAATCTTTTGGTTTTCTCCGGAGTGACAACTTCTGCTTAATAAATTTTTTAATGAAAAAATTGTTAATAATGAGGTTAATTTCGAATAAAAATCTTTGTTTTGAGAATATTAATAAAAAGAATATTGAGTTAAATTAATTCTCATTATAAAACATTTATTTAACACAAAAACGATTTCAAGAAATAGAGTTAGAATTCTACACTAGTGCTTTTGTCATATTGTGTTGGCAGCTAACCACTTTTTATTTTTACATTTATGAATAACTAATTAACTAGACTGTCAAATCTATTGAAAAATGTATCATTCGATAATAACAGTTCAATAATTGATATGTATAAATTTGTTGAAAATAGTATAATTTGTATAGAAGTTATAGCCGTTTTAAAAGCTCGGTCCATTTACTTCCATGTTAAAAAGACAATTTTCAATAATTTATTTCTCGGCAATGGGACATACGATATCAACTTCAAATTTCGGGAATAAATATTTAAAATGATTCAATGGTAAAAATTTGAGAATTTTCTTTAAAAAATTATAAACAGTCCCGAAGGACCTTAAGTCACTGTGGTGCTGAGGATTCTCACAGGTCTAAATAAAAACAAAAGCTTCTTTTTCAGCAATTTTTAATTCAAATGGTGGTTTAAATTAATCCAAATATTTTTGAAACTTTACAGTATTCCTTCTTCAGCGGACCTTGTTTAAAACATCCATAAAGAAATATATTTATTATTAGTAAAATCATTTAAGGTCAGAATAAAATAACACGCTGTGAGATATCAATTTGACTCTGTATTCAAATTTTGGAGACGGAGCAGATACTGTGATTTGGGTGGATATAAAACATTATATATAATATAAATATTAACTTACATGATCAATTTTTGTTTTTGAAAAATTTTTTAAAAAGAAAAAAAATATATTACTTCGATTATAATTTGTAAATCTTAACTAACACATATTGTATTTGGTCCAAGGTCCACTGAAAAAAGAATACTGTGGGTTTTCAGAAATATTTAAATTAATTTAAACCACCATTTGAGAAAAAAAATAATGAAAAAGAACAAAAAAAGCTTCAGTTTTTATTTAACATATATTTTTTATTTAACAAGAATTTACATGGTTAGGGACAATGTGATCTTAGTCAAAAATGTAAATTCTTTTTAATTAAAAAGCTAGCTATTACCAAGAGTTGAAAAACTTTCCGTCTAAATTTTCAAAAAAATGACATACTCAAATTCTTTATATTTATAATATATTTTTTATGTAAACATATAAAAATTAAAAATACTAGATTTTAAAATATCAAGTTCAAAATAATTTATTTAACAAACAACCCGGATTTCCTTCATAGGCCGGACCCTAGGGCTCTATTTGAAATTTTCCCAAATTTTGCTATAAGTATTTTATTTGCTAGTTCATTAGTTTGAAAAAGCTCTAAAATTATATCCCCACTCTACTCTATTTATCCACCTCACGCTCTTTCAAAACCAGGTCAGAGCAGGGGATTTAATCCTCCCATATAGATTATTAAAAAATAAAAATTTTGAAAATACTTTAATTGAAATCGTAGGGACTTGGATAAGAATTAAATTATATGAACATAGTTTTATCCTTTAGCCCTTAGACAACCAGTTTTACATATTTTTGAAAATAATTTAATTTGCCTGGTCTTAATTTCTCTGATATTAGTTGAAATATTTTTATATTGCATTATCAGAGGGTACGTCCCCCCAGGAATTGAACTCAGGTAGTAACACACTGTCCGGGCATGTCAAATCATTCTCTGCTTTAATTAAATTAAATATTTTTATTTAGGAGTTTATTTTTACTCCTTCATTCAAATTTTAGGTGAAAGTTGATAAGGGTCCCCCCTTATCATCAGTTTTCCAATTTTTTTAGAAAACAAATATTTGAATTTCGAAGGGATTATACTTATTTCTAGTAGTGTATTTTATAAAGATATAAGAAATTATAATTTCTTCAAAGAAGCTCGAAAAAAGTTTCTCTTTGTACTCCTTAAATTTTAGGGGAAAGTTGATAATGGTGCCCCCCTTATCATCAGTTTCCCAATTTTTTTTGGAAAATAAATATTTGAATTTCGACGGGATTATACTTATTTCTAGTAGAGTATTTTATAAAGATATAAAAAAATTATAATTTCGTCAAAGAAACTCGAAAAAAGTTTATTTTTGTGCCCTTAAATTTTCGGTGAAAGTTGATAATGGTGCCCCCCTTATCATCAGTTTCCCAATTTTTTTGGAAAATAAATATTTGAATTTCGACGGGATTATACTTATTTCTAGTAGAGTATTTTATAAAGCTATAAAAAAATTTTTAATTTCTTCAAAGAAACTCGAAAAAAGTTTCTTTTTGTACCCTTAACTTTTAGCTGGAAGTTGATAAGGGTCCCCCCTTATCATTAGTTTTCCAATTCTTTTAGAAAATAAATATTTGAATTTCGAAGGGAATATACTTTTTAATCTACTAAATATAATGGACATTAATCAAAATAATAATACTTATTAAATATAATATATCATAAATCACCAACCCAATATCCATTTATCTAATATTTGTTGTTGTTGTTGTTTCATGGTGCATTTAATAGAACAAAGGACAATTGTAACTGTCTAAATTAATTGTTAATTTTTAATTTATTTACATGTTTTACATCATATTTTCAGCAACATCAGAAAATTTACTTATTATTTATTGGGCCACCGAAGAACTCAAAAATAAAATGACGAAACGTTTGACACATTAAGGGCCGGTTGTATGTCGCAAAGTAAATGCTTTTTACCACTAACAAACGGTAGATGGTAAATGGAGACACTGGGATGGCCAATCAGATGACACGCAGTGAAAGTGCGACATACAACCGGCCCTAAAGGATAAAACTTTTAACTATGGGTAAGATTAATTAAACATTTTGAAAATAATTAAAAATAGCACTATATTGACAGTCTCATCCAAGATATCTATCTATATGACTTATTATCATAAAAGTAATATTTTGATTGACAATTTTCACACGATTTCACTAAAGTTTTCTTAATTTTTGGTTTCAGTATAACTTTGTTAATTCTCGTTTATTGTGACTAAAAGCCTACAGCTGAAAATCGAGCTTTGCTAAATTGTATACTTTATAAAATTGGTTCGCGACCTTTGTCCGTTTAGGAGCCACTGATATAAGGGAAAATGAGAAAGGATTATTTATTGTGTTAAATTGCTAATAGAAAATGTTTCTAGGTGGAATATCTAATGGGTCTATTAATTAGCATTAGCAAATGGAAACGTTGATCTAAATGTTCTGTTTCGAAGAGAGAAATCTGCAGCTGAGGGCGCACGCAATAAGGGGCGACCCTTTAACGAGTTCTCGTTAACATTTCGATGGGTGTCGTAACGCAATAGACCCGGCTGTTATGGATGTCTAGCTGCCAAATAACGATCAGCCCCCTGCCCCCTCGATTACGATTCATTAAAAGCTTTAATCGAGAACAAATCAAACAACAACTACAAATACACGACATTTATTATTTGTTTATCGGGATAAATTGGAATGAATTTGCCAAAACATTCCAATGGAATAATTACAAGGCAATAAACGCTTTTATCTAACGTAATATTTTAAAAAGATTAGCTGAATTGTGTGACGATTTTTTGTGACGCATTTAAATGGCATTAAGACGATCAGTAGATATATTGTCATCATTTTTCAAATTTTCTAAGATGAATGAAATTTTGTTCAATTTCTATTGTCTGCTTTGAGAAAACCAAAGTGATGATTAGAGACGTATTTTTTTTTAATTTTTCAAGAATTAACAAAAAATAAGCTGACGTGTTCTGATGTGGCCATCCACTTAACTTTACCATACAACGTGGCCCCTCACTTATATATAATATTTAATAAAATTATTTATAATCATGTAAAGGAGGGGGTTAGTTTTTCCATTTTTAGACTTCTGGGGTCCCATTGATTATGTATACAAAATTTGGTTGAGTTAGGTACAAGAGCCTAAATTTTCATTTTTTGACCCCCCCCCCCTCCCATTTTGGGCTGTTAGTTTTTGCATTTTTAGACTTCTGGGGTCCCATTCATTATGTATACAAAATTTGGTTGAGCTTGGTAAAGGTAGATTTTCATTTTTTTACCCTACAGCCCCCTTCCCCCCTCCCCTATTTTGGGCGGTTAGTTTTTGCATTTTTAGACTTCTGGGGTCCCACTAATTATGTATACAAAATTTGGTTGAGTTTGCTGAACTGGCCTAGATTTTTAATTTTTAACCCCTCCACCCCCCTTAATTTTTAGTCGATATGCACCAAAATCGAATCAGCTTTTAATCTCAATAGATCAAAACTTCGTGTGAAATTTGGTTTCGATATTCATATTAGTTTTTGAGCTAGCTCGTCCACAAAAACTTGGTAACGCATAGATTAACAGACTAACTAACTGACAGACTAACTAACGGACATTTTGACAAAACAATTATTATCTGGAAAATTATAATTTTTTCGTTGTTCACTTATTATAGTTTTTTTGTATAGCGAAATGCCATGTCAATTTTTTCAATCAAAATAGTTTCAGCCGTTTTTGAGATATTTCGAAAAAAAGAAGGAAAAAACACTTTTTTCATGTACGATTATAATACTTGACCATACCCTGTATGGTAAAGTAAAAACGACAGAAATAATCAAAAAGATATTGCTGTAAATATGAACATGGGTACGGAATGTTGACTAAATTATTGAAGGAGACAATAAGAGTGATGTCTTCTGCTGGAATTATAAATTTTATTTATTTATAATTCCAGCAGAAGACACACTCTTTATTGTCTCCTTCAATATATAAAAATTCTGCTACTCTCGGCAAAAACTTTCAATTTGACTAAAATATTGTAAACACAGTAAACTCCCGATTATCCGTGTGCAGATTATCCGGTTTGCGGATTATCCGTGCATTGGAATTCAAGTATAACGACATAATAGCTCTTAGAAAAATTCCAACTGATATTAAAAAATCACCCTCCACCCTACTCCGCCTCACTCCTCACCCCACCTCCATTCCACCCCCGCACCCAGCCTCCGCACCCAGTTTTTGCATTTCTAGCCTTCTAGTGACCCACAGATCCCATTTTAGGCTGTTAGTTTTTGCATTTTTAGACTTCTGGGGTCCCATTCATTATGTATACAAAATTTGATTGAGTTTGGCAAAGGTAGATTTTCATTTTTTACCCTGCAGCCCCCTTCCCCCTCCCCTATTTTGGGTGGTTAGTTTTTGCATTTTTAGACTTCTGGGGTCCACTGATTATGTATAAAAAATTTGGTTGAGTTTGGCCCAAGAGAATTTTTTTTCATTTTTTGATCCACCCCCCCCCATTTTAGGTGGTTATTTTTTGCATTTCTAGGAGGCCCAGATATTATGTATAAAAAATTTGGTTGAGTTTGCTCCAAGTGCAAGAATTTACATTTTTTCACCCTCCCCCCCTTTTTGGGTGGTTTTTTGGGGACATTTTTTTAAACAAAAGTTGTCAGAAATCATATCCCCTACAACTTTGTTTATTATAAAATTTGCCGTAGGGTTAATAGTTTAGGAGTTATTTGATAATTTCTATTCGTGCGCCCCCCAAACCCCCTTCTAGGGTCAAAATATCAAAACGTTATATAGCTACAAACGTAAGTTAGAAGACATCTGATGTAAATATGAAATTTCATAATAATCCCTTCAGCCGTTTTTACGTGAATCGTGAGCAACTTTTCGGAAACCACTCGTAGATATTTATTTATTTTAGTGCTTAGAGGCAATTCATATTATATAGCACCTTCTAATTAAATAAAATAAATAAAAATTGCATTAAAAGCTGTTATATATTCATAGGAGATTATTTTAAAATTTTTTTACCCTGCTTTTTAAATTTTTTTTTAATAAAAAATAATCAATTAATATTACCTATTTATTAATCGGACCTAAAAATAAACTCAGTCAATGGCCTAAAGTGAAAATATTAAGTATAAATGAAGAAATCTATAATTAAAATTGATAGGATTGAAGTAAATCGATAGACCCCTTGCGTCCCTTACCTGTGGTCTCCCTGAACACATATATTTAGGTCATTCTCTCCAGTGACGTATTTCCAGCCCGTCACGCTTTGTCCCTTCAGGCCTATCAAAGGCCAAATGATTTGTTTCAATTTTTTTTCTTTCTCCCAAGTCACGAATAAATAAATATTTGATAATCAAATTTCATATTTATAGTCCGTTGGTATGAAAGTGAAATATTTGATACGTTTCTCATTTTTTTATTTATATTTATTTATATAGAAAAGAGAGAATTTATGTGATAAGATTTTTTTTACTTTACTTTACTGATTGATTCATCTTATGTTTATCCAAACAAGATGAAAAAAATAAATGAATGTTACCATATATGGCATTTATACCATATATATTATTATTATGTACTAGCTTCAAGGCCCGCCTTGGGCCTAGTTATATTATATGCAGGTATTATTATATATAAGAAGACTTGAAAATTACAATTATTATTCATTTTGGTAGACACAAAAGTATATACAATCTATTTATAAAAAATTCTCTTATTCTGAAGCTTGAGTTGTTTATCATAAAAGAATTTAGTCTTTTTGATTTTAAGTCGATTCTTCCACGTTTTCAGTAGAGGTTGCCATTAATAGGCAAAACATCAAAAATGGAATGCAATAAGGTTATTCCTCTAGTATTAGATAAGAATCGATCGTTATTTTTGATTTTATGTCGATTCCTCCATGTCTTCAGCAATGGTTACCAATAATAATCGAAGGGTCAAAAATCTAATGTAGAATTGTTATTCCTCTAGTATTAGATGAGAATCGTTTGCTATTTTTGATTTTAAGTCGATTCCTCCATGTCTTCACCAATGGCTACCAATAAAAACCGAAACGTCAAAAATGTAGAATGGTTATTCCTCGACTGTTAAATGAGAATCGATCATTATTTTTGAATTAAAGTCAACATGAACTGCAAATTGCAAGTGATATCTGATTAATAATAAAGAAATAAACATATTAATATTTCAAATGAATTTGGATAAAGTTTAGCATCGATCCGTTGCAGTTTATTTTTTTAATTTTTGTTTTTAAATGTACTTTAAAAATAATGTTTTTTTAAATCTTTGTTGCATTATTAAATTCTTCTTCAACGAAATGTGGTTACAACTATAAGAATGAATGGCACTCAAAAATCTGACAAACAGGGTCGCCAACACATGTTTAGTTTGCTAGTTTAGTTCTTTTTATTGTTTGGCAAGCTATGTTGGCTAACCTGAATTTTTTTTAATTTTCCAATTTTCCGGGCAACTTTTCCAATTTTTTTTACGTATTAACCTAAATTGGACTATTACGAACATTTTTTTTTAATTAGCCAAATCGGACCAGGCATTTGAGAGATCTGCGCTTACAAAGAAACAGAAATTCATTTTTAATATATATATATATATATATATTAGATTTATTGCTACGACTAATATAGAGACTAGATCTTTCGTTCAAAAATGAGAGATTTCGTAATAAAAGTTTTGGTTCAAATAAAATTTTAAGGGCTGCCTATTTAACTACACCTTTTCCAATTGTATTTGAGAATAATAAAAAAATCACAATAATTGTATTTCAGAAATCTCAATTCAATTTTAGAAAACCACAAGTGTATTTCAGAACTCTCAATTGAATATTAGTAATCTCACTTGATTTTCAGAATTTTCAAAAAATGTGAATTGTATTTCAGAAAATAAACATATATCTACTCTTATTAAACGAGCAAAAATTGTTTGTTTATATATATATATATATATACCAGCTGCGAAGTCCGCCTTCGGCGGGCATCTTGCTGACTTTAACCCCTGGGGCCCGCCTTCGATGGGCTTCTTGCTAGCCAAGGGACTTCGCTCCTTGGGGCACCCCTTCGACGGGCCTTTTTCTTGCCAAGGGTCCCTGCCCAAATACCCCCCATCTACCCCACCGAGCCCCTCCCCAACACTCCTGGATCCCCACCTCATCCCCCTGGAGGCCACTCCCGGACACTCCCCCCCACCTCCCTGGACCCACGCCACATCCCATTTTTCTATTGATAAATCTACTTTCTAATGGGGGGGGGGAGGTCTACAAATTCTTAATCCTCCACCCGGATTTGCGGGATTCTGAGGTTGATGAGGGTTAGCGGAAGAGGAGAGAGTCAAGAAGACATGTATAGGGCTGGCGGAGTCAATGATGATGGGCGAGGTGGGGGGGGGGGGGGGGACGTCCAGGGGCATGTACTATATATATTTGTATTTTTATCAGAATTTTAAATTAAAAATAATATTAATATAAAGCTTTTAACTGAAGCAAAAAGCTACCGAGCATCGGTCGGTGTCTTCAGGTACTAAACAACTAAGTAAACAATTGATATTTCTTGAAATACAATTGAGGTTTTTCTGGAAATTGTATTAAGGTTCCTGAAAAACAATTGTGATTTTCTAATATTAATTTGAGAATTTTGAAAACAAATATGGTTTTCTGAAATTGAATTCAGATTTGTGAAATATAATATAAAAAAGTTTATTTTACTAGAAATCTCATTAATAAGTAAATTCGTAGAGTCCTTGGTTATCTAATAATATTAAACTGTGGCTAAAAACAAATTCTTAAAATCATTAAAATGACCACAAACCATCAAACTAAAAGATTAATATCACGAAATAATATTAAACAAAAATCTTTAAAAGTGGAATAATGTAAATAATTTCTTTAGACAAATCTTAATCTTGTATTATAGGCTGGATTAATGTGCACGAAGAGTAATTTGATATATTATCTTTACTAATCAAAACAATCTTCATATTTAAACACTCAAGTAAAAATACCATTCTAAAATTGAATTTTGTTTTTATATCTATGTATTCTATTTATATTCGATCAATGAACTATTTTTAAGCCCTTGCTGTTGCACAACTTTGCGAAAGCTAACGCCCCCGCAAAAAATTTTCCATTCCAAACTAGGATTATACACAAATCGATAGAAAGATATTTTTTTTTTTATTTAGTCAGATTGAGTGGTAAATTTTTCTATGATATAGGTGGGGGTAATCAATTATACTTAATAATATCAATTTTTTTTATAAAAATAAGCTGACGTGTTCTGATGTGGCCATCCACTTGACTTTACCATACAACTTGGCCCATAAAATTATTTATAATCATGTAGGGGCGTTGAGGTTAGTTTGTGCATTTTTATACTTCTGGAGTCCCACTGATTATATTCAAAATTTGGTTGAGTTTGGTAAATGTCCAAGATTTTAATTTTTGACCCCCCCTACCCCCACTTTTGGGCGGTTAATTTTTGGATTTTAGACTTCTAGAGTCCCACTGTTTATGTATACAAAATTTGGTTGAGTTTCGGTAAATGGTAAAAGATTTTCATTTTTTGACCCTACAACCCCCCCCATTTTGGGCGATTAGTTTTTGCATTTTTATACTTCTGGGGTCATCTGATTATGTATACAAAATTTGGTTGAGTTTGCTCAAACGGCCTAGATTTTCAAATTTTAACCCCCCGTCCACCCACCTTAATTTTGGGTCGATGTGCACTCAAAATCTAGTCAGCTCTTAATCTCAATGGACCAAAACTTCTTTGATATTATAACTTGGCAAGTTAAATATTCAGCTAAATTGTTTCTAGTATAAAATAGAACAACTAGCAAAGCTAAATTTTAAGCTTGTAATAAATATGATCACGTTAAACGTAAGTTGTTGACCATTATAACTTGCCAAGTTATAAATTTAATATCAAAGAACGTAACAAATTAGCTTTTAAATCAATTGAAGAACGTTGTGCATCCCTATAACTATGATTTAAGCAACTGCTATGGAACTTGTTACTCATTTAGATCTCATCTCTTTTGCCGGCGAAGCTGTTTGTACCGAACCTGGCCCCTTTTTCACATTTATGTTTTTGGACAGATTGTATTTATTAAATCGGCCTATCCATCTTGTCCGCACTACAAGTAACTTCTTGATCTAGTCATTGAAACTATAATAAATAATCCTATTCATATCTACTCTTATTAAACGAGCAAAAATTGTATATTTATTTATTTGTTTGTTTATATATTTGTATCTTGGTTATATTTTGAAAACGACTCTACCGATTTTGATGAAATTCACGGGTTAGGGGATTTTTGGGGTGACAATTCGATCTGTCACGGTCTCATCTTCGACAAAATTGTTTTTGATGGGTTTTTCGTAATCAAATTAATTATTCTCAGGTAGACAAATCCCATTCTTAGGGTTTTAAAAAGGTTTCCCTTTTCCTTTTATACCCAGGCAGACAATGGGTTGTTTGTTTCATTGTTCTAAAAGGCCTTGAAGAAGTATTGTGATTGTGGATTTTAACATATTTTGTTCTCCCTAAACGTTAGAAATATTAATAAACGTTTTATAATTGTTTTTATAAAGAACTTTATTTATTTACTAGAATAAAAAATAATCAAGAATTTATTTAAAAATATATTTCGCATAAGCAGGTCTCAATTTTCTGAAAAAACAACACATTTTGATAGGTTTTATTTATTAATTGGATGAATAAAAATGAATCATATGGTTGAATCAAAACAGGTGCAGAAGGTGGGGCGCAGTGGTGGGGAATCCGGGGGTAGGGAGAGGTTTCGGGGGTGGGGTCGAGCGGGGTGGAGGTGGTGGACTACATTGGGCGACTATTATATATTTTTGTATTTTTTTAATTTGGAAGAGGCTCTCAAATAAAAATCGACCCTTTTATCAGAATTTTAAATTAAAAATAATATTAAAATAAAGCTTTTAACTGAAGGAAGAAGTTACCGAGCATCGCTCGGTGCCTCCAGGCACTAATCTTAATATTTAGATTGAAAAAAAACGCAAACTGTCTCTATAGCTCACTTGTCCTTTAATATTGAATAAATAAATAACTTCGATAAAAAGCAAGTATTTTTTTTTAGAATGTAATAATTTTTTTATCAATTTATTCTGTATGTCTTTTTTTAAGAATCATTTGTAATACATAATGGAATAGATTATAAGTGATGCAATTTTTTTATAAAGCATTTTTTTGTCTGCGGAATCCCTTTCTCCGTATTTGAAAGATAATTCTCGTATATCTCACGCTGTCTTGTGTGGGTGTAAAAAAGTGATGATTCTGAATGGGGGGGGGATAGGCTCGTGGGTGTATTTTTGGGGGTGGCTGGTGCCCGGGTTTTCCCGGGGCGCCAAGGTGCCAGAAACGATCGATAGTCGCGCGCACCGGGGTTTGAACCCAGGCTCCGCCCCATATGGGCCCATTCACCACCGAGAACATTCATTCATGATTTTGCGGGTGGGTAAATTCGGCCACCCACTCACTACTCCCGTTCTACACCTCCATACAATCAATCCTTCATTATGTCATTATCCATATACTCCCAATCTATAGGTCTATCATCCTTTGAAAACCTTTCTGTACATTATTGGCCAACTTTAACTAGAAAGTGGGTATAAATAATTTATCTTCCAAAACTTAAGTGACTTATGTAGAATTTAAATATTATAAATTAAAGGGTTTTTTTAGTCACAAAAAATAAATAAATGCAATAATTGATTAAAATTACTATTTTTTATTGTTAGGGATAAATAAATTGAATTGCTTCTTTTCAGTAATTTATTTTATTATTCAAATGGTTAATCCAAATATTTCGAGAGCGCTCTCGGCATCTCTTCCTCAGTGGAAACTGTGGGACACACAATAGGCAAGTCAGTGAGTTATTATAATTACAATATAATTACATAATTAATTACATTATAATTCAAAAGGTACTCACCAACTCCCCCACCAATGTGCCGACCCCATCAGTTTGTACAGAACATTGATAAAAGCTTGATTACACAACACCCACATACATACATATAAATATATATACACATACAAATTCAAAATGAGATAACATGAGAGTATATACAATTATTTAAAATTAATATATCCAGTACACATCAAGCCAGTAAAATTACTATATTTATTTATTTATGTGACTAAAAAACTAAATAATTAAAGCAGCGAATGAGTATCTCTTTTTGAAAAAAAGAGATGGAATTTTTTTAAAAATACAACTCGCGGTGATAACCGAATTATTTATGAAAAGACCAGATAAATTAAATTATTTTCATAAATAATTAATATATATTATTAGAATCTTTTTAAATTGAAGTCTTTTAGTCACAAACTAATAAAAGACAATAATTAACTAAAATTATTGTCTTTTATTAGTTTGTGACTAAAAAACACTTCAATTTAAAAATAATTTAAGTTTTTGAAGAATCATATTATTAGAGGCCATAAAGACATCCTTTTCTACCGGAAGATGTACCTGAAAATGTACGGAAACTTTTGCAAAAGATGATACATATTTGTATGTTTAATTGACTATTTATAAGAAAATCACAAGAGAGTGTCATTTATTAAATAGATGAAATGGATTATTTTTAATTATATTTCACAAGGGTTGTTTTTTACCCTCTCGGAAATTGAACCCGTGTGCCATAAACAGCAATCCAGGACATTTGGCTACTCTTGGTGTATGATAAAGTCATGTGGATGACCACATCAGCTTATTTTTATTAATATTAATTTTTTTTTTTTACTTTCACTTTGTGTAGCATATAAGTAAAGTATTGGATTCACTTTCGAGAGGTTATCTTAATATATATAAAAAGAGAAGGTGATATTTCATCATTTATCTATCAACGCACAGCCTAAACCGCTTGACCTAGAAATATGAAATTTGGAGTGTATATTCTTTCAACGATTATGGGTGTGCTAAGAAGGGATTTTTTTGAAATTCGAACCCTAAAGGTGAAAAGGGCCCCAAAATGTGTTTTCAGAGTTTTTCAAGATCTCTTAAACCAGAAAAGATATCAATATGGGTTTAGTTTAGAAAGGTGAAGCATTAAAATATATAAAAAAAATATTTGAGTATTTTGCTCTATAGGTCCCCGAAAGGGAGATATAGTCATTTTGAGGTAAATTTTTGAAATTTTTAAAGTGCTCTATCTCCTCGAGTTTTTAAGATTTAGCATTCAAATTTGATACAAAGGTTTATTAATGCTAAATCTCAAGAAGATTTTTTATTTTTTTGAAATTTGACCCCTGGACTTAAAAATGGGGAATTTTTGATTTTGTGGTCTAAAACACAAAGGGTTCGTATCTTTTCAATTAAAGAAAAAAATATTTTAAAATTATTTTAAGATTGGTTTGTTATTAATGCGAGATAATTGAGAGTCTCATGTTCACTAAACACGCCACAAGATTTTATATGTATAAATTGGTTTGTTTAATAATTGTAAAATATTTTTTCTTTATTTGAAAATTTTTAGTTTGCCCAGAATAGCAGAGTTGATGATTCATGAGGAGAAATCAACGAGGTTGTTCTCAGCTAGATGCAAATATACATAAACATATACTAGTATTTGAAAATTCCATTGATAAAGGGAGAAATTTTCCCGAAACGTTTGGGTTTTATTAAACCTTTGAAGATTGTTTTTTTAGAAGATTTGTATTTATTTTAATATTATAAATCAACCAATAATTTTTTTTAATATAGAAGTAAACCTATATATAATTTATTTGCTAGAGACTATAGTTTCTAAAGTATAACCTTCATTATCAGTCTTTTTACACGCTTTATATTAGCTTCACCTGTATGTATGTATGTATGTATGTATTTATCTATGTATCAATGTTACTTTTGTTCTGTTAAATTCCGCAAATATTTCTCTATAAAAATAATTGTTTACCTACTCAATTTAAATAAAATTATATAAAAATAATAAAAATAAATACATTTCGTTCTTTTAAATTCCGCAAACTTCTTTGATTAAGTATTACATTATATGTACTTTTTAGAAGCGTGTTTTTTAGTTTTTTTTAAAATACAATTTTATTAATTGTTTAGTACCCAGCTTGCTACTATAACAAAACGAATTTACCTACATCTAGTCGAGTATTTGAACTTAAGAGAAATAGAAATTCCTCCTTACGAATATATTTATTTTTTTACATAAGTAGAATAATCACTGTTAATGAAATCAGAAACTTAACTTGAAGTTTGTTTGTCCGATGTGAACCAGAAAGTTTAAATACGAGGATAGTGTAAGACGGAAATTTCAACTAAATTGTCACTCGAAATAAGGAAAGTTATTAAATTATCTCTCGATATGCTGACAAAACCACAAAACTTACGAAGAAGACAAGTCAGAGGGAAAAGGAGAGAAGCTGGAGCAAAATGGAATAAAGGGGATGATTTGAACAGCAAAGGGGAGAAAGGAAAAAAATAGAACTGTCGAGGATTGAAAGTTTCAACATACATTTTTAATAAACTGCCTTCATACCACGTTTAATTATTTTCTCATTTTACTTTCCCGTATGGGAATAAATAGATTTTCGAAATATGTTTTTTATATATTTTTTGAAAATATAAATAAATATATTAAAAATATAAAATTTTTGTGTTAAATTTATATAAATTTTATACTAGAGCGACATAAATATAATTATGTTTTAAGAATATATAGCAAACATAAACTTTATATAAATTTAACACAAAAATTTTATATTTTTAATATATTTTCAAAAAATATATAAAAACATATTTCGAAAATCTATTTATTTCCATACGGGTTACCATACTGGCTACTGTCAAGTATTGTAATTGTGAATGAAAAAAGTGTTTTTTTGCTTCTTTTTTTCTAAATATCTCAAAAACGGCTGAAACTATTATAGGAAATGATTAAGATGATGGATGATTTTATTATGTTTGGCTCGAAGGGTTAGTTGGAAGGAGATTCGCTGGGCTTGGATGGGAGATAATCTTCAGAGATTAGAATCTCTATTGGCGGCTTTAGAGCCAGAAAAATGCTATTTTAAATAAGAATTTGCACTAGGAATTTGAAACATGCTTTTCATAAAATAATGGCACAAGGCCCGCATTTATTGCTTCTTCGTTCCAGAACGTGTATACAAATTACTTCTTAGACACAAGGCGTCTCTACCAAATCGTTCCAAGGTGATCAGTCACCCCGGAGAGCTGCCTCATTCAATGAGTTTCAACAAATGACAACTCACAAATGACAACTGAATGACAACAACTGAATTCGCTTCGAGGAGCTGGCTGCTTTTATAACCCTGGCTCTAATTAGCAATTAAGCTGATTGGTTAATCATTCCCGCTTTTTAGGTGACGTATGCATAACTTTTCACGCGCTCGGTTCTTTATAAAAGGGGCGTGTCCTTGCTGTTCACCTGTCATTCTATCGAAAGACCTTGACGGGATAACAACAAACGTCTTTCTCAAGGCGAAAATGAATCCCAATTTTCAAAAGCACTTTACAGCAAAAGGAGCGAAGAATAAAATCCCACACTATTTTGTGAAAAAAAATTAAGCAAAACCTACAAAAAAGCCCTAATGAGTGAACTCGAAAAAATTATAAATATTAACTGTTTTGTAAAAATGTCTGTTAGTTAGTAGGTTAGTACGTATGTACTTTGGACGTGCAAATCAGGGTCTCGTGGAAGGGAGAGTGCTGGCATAAAGCGGTTGAGTCACTCATCGCCATGGGTATATCACAAAAGACAATAAACTATTTAACATATAGAGCGAAGAGGGGATCTCTCCTTAATTTTTGCACTTTCAGCAAAAGAAGGCATTTAATTATTTTATTGTACATACTAAAAAAATGTGAAATATTAGTCAGGATTAATCCTTCATACGTTTCCTGTATTTGATTCAATACCGAATCGAAACCAGGTGATTTTTGTCAAATATTAAGTGAAAATAATATCTGAATTTATATATTTCTAGCTTGAAATAATGAATTTAAATAAATTTATAATTTTATCATTAATATATCAAAGAATAGTTAACATATTAACGAGAATTGTTTTTGATCGTTTTTTTTCAATCCTGGCTCTCTCAACCACCCGCTCTGAATTTTAATTTCTTGGTTCTGAAGCTGAAAGTGTGAAGTTAAAATAAATAATGAGTGTAAATATGTATCTATCTTATATTCTAAATAGGCGGCCCGCTCCTCGGAGGCCCAATAAACAAAATATACAAAAAGAATTATACCAAATTTTTGTGTACGCTTTAGCTCAAAAACTAGTCTGTGAATATCAAAACGAAATTTCACATGTAGTTTTGGTACATTGAGATTAAGAGCTGATTAGATTTTGTTTGAAATCGAACCAAAATTTAAAGGAAGAGGTTTAAAAGTTAAAACGAATAGATTTTCAAACTAAAAAAAACAAGAAACTCGAACTTGGCCTGCTCACGTCCTGGCCTATGATAAATTAAATTGTCTTAACGCCTGTAATTTATGCAACCATCTTATCATCTTAGAGAAAAATAATAGAATATTCAAGGCGCTCTTGTACAGTGCTGCCCTCCTTTTCTTAGAGGTTAGATTTTGAATCAGACTGTGATGGCATCCAAATGGGTGAGGTGATTTCAATCACATTTTTCTGGGGTGCTCAAAGAATTTTGGAGGGGTTGACTTATTTAATAAAAGATCCTCTCAAAAAATAGCATACCCTACATCAATGCAATTAATTCTTGCTTATTTCAATCCTGACTAACATGAGACCGAGATACAAGAGGCAATAATAAAACTATTAATTGCGTCCAAATTATTTATATAAATTTTAAATGTTGATATATAATTATAATTGTACATATGTAAATAAAAAAACTTAAATACTGTAACTTTCTAAAAAAATAAAAGAAACTGCCCTAATGGATTCATTTCCAAAGTCATTAAATAAACAAAAAAAAGTATTTGAATCATGTTTTGATTAAACACATTAGATAAATAAATCTACGTCCCTATTTCAGGAGCGTATTCTATTCAGTGAATGAGTCTAAAAGCTTATATTAACAAATCTCTTTTCTTGATTCGTCTGTCCTTCCATTTGTGTTTTTACTTGACCATACAGGATATGGTCAAGTATTGTAATAGAGGATCAAAATAGTGTTTTGTTTTTGTTTCATTTTTTCAAAATATCTAAAAAACGGCTGCAAGTATTTTGATAAAAAAAATTGAGCAAAACCATGGCGTTTTGGTCTACAAAAAAGCTCTTTCACAAGTCTTCGAAACTTGGAATATAAGTCATTAAAATCATAATAATCACACTGTTAAAATTTGAAGACGATTTACCATCAGTATTAACTTGTAAACTCCTGATGATGGACTAATAATCCGAAATATATTGAGTTTGTATAAACCTCTGAGTTTTATTTCATTCACTGTGAAACTACACACCCTTTACTCTATTAACTAACATCATGTTTCACCTAAAACCTACACCACTTTCCATAAGTAAAAACGATTTACCACACCAAACATGAAATAATTGCAATTAAAAATGAAATTTTTAACATATGGTTGATTGAAAAAGGGTGAGAAAATGATCATTATTTTATTTTTTTTTCATTGAAGGACTTCTTGATGATAAACTAATATTTGTTAGAATAATATATTCGTAGTAACTTAAAAAAATTGCAACTCGTAGTTCTGATAAAAAATAAAAAAAACATTTGGGCGATTATTTTTACTAGAGGGGATATAAGATGAATCGTTTGGAAACGATCCATTCATAAAGAGGATATATTAGTGTAAAAAGTACAGTCACTTTAAAAAAATATAACCTAAAATTTTAGCACCGTTCATATTTCTAGTGTGGTTAGGAGGCTAAAACTTTTTGTGTGGATTGTTGCGAAAGAACTACCTTAATTAAAACATATAAGTATATAAACTAGTCTCAAACAAATAAATTATACACATATTTATATTTGGTATATATACGAGTATATGCATATGTTTATTTGCATTAAGCAGAGGACAATCTCATTGAATACTCTTTATAAAGTGACATTCCTTTGCTTTTTTTATATCATGATAATTCATTTATTGTAATTTAATGTAATTATATGTGAGTTTGATAAGATAATCTGATTATGATTGTAAAATTAGCTGATGGAAATCTGACACTATATCCTGGTTGTGATTAATAGATAGATGAGTTGTAATTACATCAAATTACTTTGTATTTTCGTATTCGATGCCTGACTGAGTTATATAAATGGTAAATGGTTCACAGAGAAGCCTTTGATCATGTATTTGACCTACATGAACGAAATAAATTATGCAACGACCGTCCGTCATCGATTAACGGAACAGATATATATGTAAAGAAAAAATATACGTACATCAAATTTTAGCTGTTGTTTTTTTCAAACCAGCAAAATATTCATATTCAATCAATGCTATGGATTGAATTAACCAGACAAGAAATAATCGCGGATATGAATAATATTAAATAGGACGTGTTTGACAATCTGCTGTTGACGTATTAGGAAAAAAACGAAATGAAAAAACATGAATTTCAAAGTAGGTTCCATTCAAACGCAGTAATTTGTCCCATGGTAGTAACATCCTGAAAAATACTTGACTGCGTTGGTCTGTTTTCTGTTGTCCGAGTATAAAAAATTAAATACTAGCAAATCGTATTTATTTAATAATTTTTTATTACTTATTTATTTAGTCTAAACGATTTCGGACCGCTAAATAAGAAAATTAGTTAAAATATTTGAGTTTTTTAATAATTTTATTTATCTTATTATATTAAACGAGCAATTCTTGTATATAATATATATATAAAATATAGAATCGGGTTCTCAAAAACGGCTCTAACGATTTGGATGAAATTAAAAACCTACCAATATTTGAGCGAAACGAAGCTCTTATTAATTTTTGGTACATATCGGTGCACAAACATTAGTACTTTTTTAGTTTTCTCTAAATATCTTGAAAATGGCCTAACGAATTTTGATTAAATTTAATATTCTATTTAAGTACCTTGGGATCCACTAAAATGCTTATATAAAGTTTTTAGTAAAATTACACTTTAAAGTACTTTAGTCTACAGTAAGCAAGTACTTTTTCTTAAATTCTTTAAAATTTATTTATTTGATCTGTTTAAAATATATCTTATCTTATCTTATTATATTAAACGAGCAATTCTTATATATATATATACTAGCTGACGACCGGGCCTTCGGCCCGGCGTCACCTAGCCCCTGGCGGGGAGCGTCTCGTTCATACCAATTTAATAATTGAAATTTAAAATCTTACTGTAAGTATCGAAAGAATGTGCTGAATGAAATTGATTCAAAAATAAGGAAGAATAAGGAAAGATTTATTTAACACATTGCCTAAGCACGATCACTATCTGACCAATCAGAATCGTTCTAATAATTTAACGCTTTGGCATTGGCTATGCACTGGCCAATCAGATCGTTTCCACATACATATATATCCACATACTTTTCTATTTTATATATATAGAAGATAGAAGATAGAAGATAGATAGAATAGGTTTCTCGAAAACCGCTTTAACGATTCGGATGAAATTTACGGGTTAGGGGGTATTTGGGTTGACAATTCGACAAATAATATTAATATATAGAATTTTTTTGCAACGAAATTTTCTCTGGAGAGAGACGGACTGGTAGAAACTTTAATTGAATGTAATGGAAGGCAGCCCAGAGGTAGTGAGGAAGAAAAATTAACACATCTTAAATAAGGTGTAATTTATTGGAATCCTTCCTCCTTTCCTTTTAAACCGACGTTTCGGAGGATTTTTCCCTCCTTCTTCAAGGTTTCAAAGGGTCAATGAATGAAACAAATAAAATGTTTCTTTCTTCTTTCCACAGTAGTGTTCAAAAACATTCTTCATTTTTAACAAAGGCATAGAAAAACAATTTTTTTCCCCGCCTGTTCTTAATTAATTAATCTAATTAAGAAAAGGAGGAAAAAAAATTGTTTTTCTATGCCTTTGTTAAAAATGAAGAAAGTTTTTGAATACTACTGTGGAGAGAAGAAGAAACATTTGATTTGTTTCATTCATTGACCCTTTGAAACCCTGAAGAAAGGAATCCCCGAAACGTCGGTTTGAAAGGAAAGGAGGAAGGATTCCAATAAATTACACCTTATTTAATATGTGTTAATTTTTCTTTCCTCACTACCTCTGGGCTGCCTTCCATTACATCCAATTAATATATAGATTTTAACTGAATCAAAAAGTTACCGAGCATTGCTCGGTGCTCCTGGGACTTTGTTATTATAGAAGATAGATTAACTGATAATAATCGGAGTGGGTGCTCATACTTGAGAACGATCGCAGAATAAGTCGATCGAAACACCGTAGTTTTATTCTATTATTTGTTCGTGTTAAATAAATAATTATAATTAATTATATCTGATTTAAATAAAAATTCTAATTTTAATCAAACCAATCACAAAAATAAAAGCTTCAATACCTTCATTACTAATAGAAGGTAGAATTTAGAAGATAACTCGAAATATTCTGGTGTTTTTATAATGCTAAATATTTATTATTGTGTTGATCTAGAATATTTGTACTACATGCTGGAAAGAGAGTTCATATATTCTAGCGTATTTACTTATTTATTAAGTAGTTATGATTAAATTATACATGCAGATACAGTATTTTGCAAAACATTTAAATACAAACCCAATGTTTTCTACATTTGATTCAATCACGAATCAACTGTAGAGAATTTTTGATAAATATTGAGTGAAAATATTATTTGAACTCTTATATATTTCTAACTTGAAATATTGATCTTGTGGAGGGGGGAGGCATTATCCAGCTATAGAGCCTTGAACCTTTTAGTATCTGCACATTATCTTGTATTTAAATAAATTTTTATAATTTTTCTAACTGATATGACAAAAGAATAATTGACCTATCAATGAGAATTGTTTTGACCGCGCTTATTTGAAAAAGATATTTTATCACGAGACTACTGCGGATTATGCTATTGAAGTCTGTGGAGTCTTAAGTCTGGACCAAGAGAGAAAAAAGATGTGATCCACTTAGCTACAACCCAACGTCATTTTGCGTATAGCCCGCTAGACATTCGGACGGATCACCCGAATCGTCCGAATGTCTAGCGGGCTATACATAAAATGACGTTGAGTTGTAGCTAAGTGGATCACATCTTTTTCTCTCTTGGTCCAGACTTCAAGACTCCACAGACTTCAATAGCATAATCCGCAGTAGTCTCGTGATAAAATATCTTTTTCAAATAAGCGCGGTCAAAGCAATTCTCATTGATAGGTCAATTATTCTTTGTCATATCAGTTAGAAAAATTATAAAAATATTTTTAAATACAAGATAATGTGCAGATACTAAAAGTTCAAGGCTCTATAGCTGGATAATGCCCCCCCCCCCCCCCACACACACACAAAAGTATTTTTTCATTATTATCAGATTTATTCAAAATGTTTAAATAATACAAAACTAGTTAAGAAATTAATCTAGGATGATTAACAAATAATATAGCCTATTAAAAGGAATCGGAAATAGATATTTTTTCTGTAATTATTTTTTTTATATGTGAATCAATTTAAATCAAATATTCCCACATCTAGTTTGAATCTTATTTTAACTGAGAGAAATCCGGGTACTTGCCTCACCACGCGCCATCTGACAAAAGAAATGATCGGATTCAAATAAAAATTATAATTAAAAAAAAAATTTATCTAAGCAAATATCTTGTAATTTTTTTAAATACATAATGCTGAAAACCCTACTTAGATGAATAATGAATGAAATTTTTTCACTCCCTCTAGAAGATGTATTTAAGATGTCTAGAACAGGGGTTCTCAACCTTTTTGCACCTGCGTACAACTTGACTTTTTGAGAAATTTTGGCGTACCACCAGACCTAAATATTTTAATAAACGTATAATATTTACTCTTCTAAAAGTGTTCAAAGGCTTTTTTAATTAAATTCCTGAGAAAACTTCATATTAAATGGTTAGATATTTGTTTATTTATAACATGCTTATAATAAAGGAGAAATAAAAAGATATATCTTTTGATTAACAAATATCAATGGAAATGTATATTTTATATGCGACCCAAGGCATTTGTTTTTTATTCAAATGCGGCCCGTGTTGGACACACCTGCTCTATCAGGGTAGGAAGGTACGCCAAAATATATATATATATATGTTACTTGATACTTGTATCTAGTCATTTAACAACAATGAAGAAAGTATCAAAATTGAAATATTTTCTAAAAATTTTATTCTTAAGGTAGTTGTTTCACCAAATGGGTTTTCTTAAGATTTTTTTGAAATTTTGACAGATTATTAGTTAAAAACTTCTGCATGGATTAGTGGCAAAATGAAATTTATGAACAATATAGTTCAGGAGATATTAAATTCCAAATATAGAGTTTTTCAGACTCTTATACATTGCACTATACGGGATATCTGAAAGTTTACATACATATTTAATTATAATTAAGAAACTCTTCTTACCAATGTTATAAAAAACTAAACCAACATTAAACAATAACTAATACATTTTTTAAGAAAATTTTAATTCATAGTTACAACACAATTTCTGAGATAATAATGAATAAATAATGAAAAATGTATAATGAAAAATTTACACTAAAAACAAGCTGGCAACAAAGCATTTATTTAACCTAAAAAGTGGGTTAACTTTAGTACTTTTTTGACGTTTTTTCGCTTCGGCCATTGTCACAACAGCTTTCAATCGCTTATTAAGAACTTTTTGTTTTATAAATCTTCCTTTATAATGTACTTTATCTGACATTTCTATGATAAAATATATACAACCTCGGACAGTGTTGCCAGAATTGTCAAACGAGCATGGGATTGGCTAGTAGTGGTACATAAACAGCAAAAAGTTTTGGGGTTATGAATTTTAAATCCTTATTGTCTGTTCTATATATCCTAGCATAAACTTTTTGCTAGAATTGTCGCGAAACAATCTTAAAGAAAAGCGAAAAATATATTCACTAGCTTCAAAATGTTATTATTTATTTATTTGTTTGTTTATTAGCTATTTCAATGCAAACTTGAGGCTTTTGTGAGTCATAAAATTGTTAGAATGGCTTTTTCAAAAGATATATAATACAATTCTTTTCAATTTATGAATATTTACAATTCATTTACTTACGAGCAATTTTTTTTTATCGGAATTATTATTTGTTCCTATAAATATGTGCAAATTTCAAAAAAAAAAAAATACTATTGATCGTAATCAAATAGCTTTGTAAATCGATTATTATTTATTCATTTAAAAAGAATCATAATAAAAATGAAATCAAACAAAACGCTTATTTATTTTGACTGCGGTTGGTTTTCCCTTTACTTTCTCTTTAGTTTGCTCTTAAAATGAGATTTGTAAAAAAAAATTATAATTAATCTCAGCGAAGATTTATTGCATGATATCTCTGTCAAGTTTTTTATTATGTTCGCTGATTTGATTACATTTTTCTTCATTCATTCATTTATCCGTTTGATTAATTTTCATTTAATTTTGTCCTCGTTGAATAGAGAGAGAATGGAAAGAAAGGGGTTAACAAAAAATAAATAAATAAATAAAATAAACGAGTAATGTCTACATTGATTGAAAAAAAAACATCCTCGGATAAATAGCAATTTTGTCAGAATTAAGCAAATATTTGTCTTAATTAAAATATTTTCTTTTGTTTTTTTTTGTAAGAAAATAATGATACTCTTACTACTATTTCTTCTACTACTACTTCTCTTACTACTAATGGCTGTGTAGAATTTCATTTTCAAATAAAGTGAAAATGGCAGGAGATTAAAGTCAAAGGGGTTCAAAAATTAATTGCTTCAAAACTAACAACGAGAATATAAATATAAAAATAATAATTATAATGGCTTTAATTCAGAATACATTTTTACCTTACCATACAGGGTATGGTCAAGTATTGTAATCGTGCTTGAAAAAAGTGGGGTTTTTTTTTTCGTAATATCTCAAAAACGGCTGAAACTATTTTGATTAAAAAAATTGAGCGAAACTATGGTATTTCGCTCTACAAAAAAGCTCAAATAAGTAGACATAGAAAAAATAATATTGTTTGTCTGGTTGTCTGGTTGTAAGTCTGTGCGTTACCAAATTTTTGTGGACGAGCTAGCTCAAAAACTAGTCTGAATATCGAAACCAAATTTCACACTTATTTTTGGTCCATTGATTTTTCGTTTATTGGGCCACGCAGATGGGGACCTCCACTAACAAGAAATATTTACATAGTCGGGTGAATTTAATTACAGGAGTATTTACATAATATAATTACAAAAAAAAAAAATTCTTTTTTCTTTTTTATATACAATTTCTAGCGCATGGCGATTTCCTTATAAGTTCTCCTGTTGAAGCTGTAAAAATTCATTAAAGAACCCCTCATCGCCCTGAAGGTCATATCGCATAAAGTTCTCTGGGAAATTCCCAGGGCGACAAGGGGAGGCACCGCTTTATGCCACCACACTCCCTTCCACGAGAGTGTGATGGCTTCAACTCTCACAGAACCCGAGCCCACCCCAAACCTTGCCGCAATGTTGCTCACCAGACTGGAGTTGCCCTTATAATAATTGATTTTGTTTCTGTGGGCAACCCCCAGTCCAAGGAGCGCTGACACTATCTGCACATCCAGAACCCACACCGTCCCCGACCCGTCCTTCGCCACGATGTCTGGCTTCCTTTTGCTGTTAAAAGCTGATTAGATTTTGGTGCATATCGACCCAAAATTAAGGGGGTTGGAGGGGGGTTAAAAATGAAAAATCTAGGCCGTTTGAGCAAACTCAACCAAATTTTTTATACATAAACTGTGGACCCCCAGAAGTCTAAAAATGCAAAAAACTAACCGTCCAAAATTTAATTGATCTCTAATCGGATTACCGAAATTGAAACCTTGTGGTGGCTAATCAGCTGGCCAACTGCCCCCCCCCTCCTAGGAAACTCCATAACTACGCCAATGACCCTACTGTATTTGTTTCTTTGCATCAAGCCGAGGACAACCTCATTGATTTCTCTTAATTAACCCCCTTCCCTTTGTCCACCCATAGTTTTTTTAATTTGTAAGCTTCTGTTTCACATACAATGCCCAGCGAAGAACAAATACAACGAAAATATTCAATTTTCCTTTTACCCCATGCGAACTCTCTCCACCCATCGATCCGATTTAAAATTATTTGTTTTACAGATTAACTCAATTTTTTTTTCTGTTCTTTTGTTTCAATGACCTCTTCGACAAAAGGCTGTCTCTTCATTCGCAATTTGAATCGAATGTAAACATTCATCGATCTTTTCCGGGTTCAATATCCTAAGTAATATCCCTTGAATAAATTAAAAACAAAATAATAAAACAACGGAAATATTTTTAAAAGATTTTAACAAATGAAAGAAAAATCGCCTCTAATACGGTTCCGAGTTTCGTTTGCAAGGAACCCTTAAAAAACGGATCATTTGTAACAATTAAAAAGGTATTTTAATTTTTTTAAATAATACCTTAATGTCCTTTATGAACAATTTGTATTTCAAAGTTTGTTAATTTTTTATTTTCTTAAAGAACAATCGCTCATAATTTAATAATTGTGGGTTTCCATTTTTTAAAATATTAGGTTTAAAGGTGAATAATGTACTACGACTTAGGTATCTGTACTTATCTTTTAATTTACTGTATGAGACTTTATTTTTCCGAACCATACCTAGTGGTACTTTTCTTTTTTTTTATAATTCGATTCATTCTCTAAATTTATTTACAATGCTTTTAGAGTTGAATTAATTTCAAATAAAATAGTCGAGTCAAATTGTGTTTTTATCAGGAAAGTTTTGGGGTAGTTTTTGATTTTTTGCATATGTATGTTTTTACTAATCCAAATCTGAGGTCTCCCACCAAAATTTTGTTACGCAACATTGTAGAAAATGCAAAAAACGTGAAATTTTTATTTTTGGCGGTTTTTCGCTTATAACTCGAAAACTATAAACTTTTCGTAAATAACCTTTCTATTTAAAATAAAAGTTCATAAAATTTCGCACAAATTTCATTATTTAGGTTTTTTCTCCGACAAACCGTTCGGGCTTAAGCGTAAAATCCAACTCAAAACACCTTGAATTAATGTTTGAATGAATGGATATACCTGTATGAATAGAATCTATAGACTCTATCGCAGTGGTAGCATAATTTGTTAATAATATAAGTAGATATATTATTATTAATTTCTAAAGTAACTTTTAAATTGTATTTTAATAAGCCATCCCAAGATAGTCAAATATATAATATTTCTGTACTTAAATTTAAACATATCTTTAATAAATATAAATTTCCAGATATGCAATATGTATTCATCGCATCATTATATAAAATAATTAGAATTAAAAAAAATCTATAAAATAATGTGAAATAAAATGATTCAGAAATGCTTTCTAATATAATTTGATATTTTTAATAAAATAAAAAATAAAAAATAAGGTAGACATTTTTTATTTGTAAATACCTTGAGACAGGTAATCCATCCAGAAATGAACTCTGATCTCATTTTGATTTCTTAACTCCTTTGAGTTATCTAGAAGCGGCCTAAAGCAATCAGCCAAACAAGGGTTGCCCCCGAAAATTAGTCTTTTTAAATGCCATTCGACCAGGGCCCTGCCGTGCTATGATATTGAGGGATGGCCACGGCGGCATAAGCAACAAAATCAAAATACATTTGAGGCATTCAATAATTAAAATATTTGTAAAAAATCCCTACATTTGATTCGCGATTGAATCAAATGTAGAAAACATTCGGTTAACTTAATACTCTTATAGTTCGGAGAATTTTATTAACACTCCCTGTCTCTAGATGAGAAGCGACTGACAAGTCTGAACAGGCAGAGCATAGATTAAGGATATGCTAATTAGGAAAGCGTCGCAATGGAATAATATACTGTTAAATGGGAATGAAATTATAATTAACAAATTTGGAATTTCCGTATAAAAAAATTAAAGAAATATTAATAAAATCGTATTCTAGAGGATATTAGGACCATTTGAAGTAAAATAGTTAACATTTTGAGGTATAATTAATAAATTGATTGATTGACATTTCGAGAAAAATCTTTTTGAAATTTTTTTCCCAGTTATTCGAGAATCAAATGGAATTTCATTTTATTCAAAATATGCAGAAAATTTTATTATTTGATTTCGTTGTATGAAATTTAATGTAATTATTGAATATATTTTTATGAAGGGCTGAAAAATCGATTACCTAGTACTGATCCTGAAATATGAATGAATGCAATATATATAGAAGTAGGCGAGGCAGCCTGAAAACTTATATAAAGAAGCTTCTCACCTAGAATTTTCTCATAAGAAACTAGATTTTTTTCTTTAATTAATCTAAGATTCTTAAATTATTTCTTTTTGTTTTATTCAAGTTTATTTTAATATTCTTCTTATAGATGTTTTTTGTACTAAATATGTTTTATTACTTATATCATAGTTCAAAGTATTCCTAATAGATGTCGTTGCATTTTTATTAGATACTTCAAGCATAATTGCAGTTAAAAGTTTTTTTTATAGATGGGGGTTGTATTCTTATTAAGTACTTCTAGCATAATTGTAGTTCAAAGTTTTCTTAATAGATGACGTATTTTTATTAAATGCTTATACCATAATTGTATTTTGTTAAAGTTTTCAATTTCATTTCAATCAGTTGAAAGGTGTGGAAAAAATCGCCTACGGAAAAATGATCAAATACATAGGTACATCTATCCATCCCAGGGGCTGATTTAAGAGTATGCAGTATAAGTGCCGCCCCCTCTATAGTTCATTTTTGCTTAACATGCCATCCCAAGTCATATAATATTTTTGTATTAAAATTTAAATACTATTTATCTTTAATAAATATAAATTTCCAGATATGATATATGAATTCATAACATCATTATATAAAATAATTAGAATTTATAAATAAATCTATATAATATGTGAAAATCAAAGATTCTGAACTACTACTTTCTAATATAATTTCATATTTTTAATAAAAAATAAAAATCTAGACAATTTTTATTTCTAAATAGCACTGAGAAAGGTAATCCATCCAGAAATGAACTCTGATCTCATTTTGGTTTTTTAACTTATTTGATTAATCTAGAAGCGGACTAACGCAATCAGCCCCCAAAAATTAGTCTTTAAATACCATTCGACCAGGATATGATATGATAGAGAGGCGGCCGCGTCAGGCGTCATTGTAATAGGGGCATAAGCAACAAAATCAAAATACAATTTGAGCCATTCAATAATTAAATTTTTTTGAAATATTATTTTTCAATTAATAAAGAAACAATATTTAAATTTTTTGATTTCTTTAACTGATTAAAAAGGTTCAGCGCCGCCTAGATAGTCGTAGGTTATGCATTCAAATCGAAAGCGCGGTGTTGCGGGTTGCGTTGCTAGGCACTAGATTAAAAAAATCTTTCTGGAACGTTATGAAATTTTTAAAATATAGAGTGATTTCATGTAGAAATTGTATAGATAAATTCATTTGTAATTGCTAGTAAACATATACAAAGATAGAATTTATATTATTTTTTAGTTTTTACTAACGGAACAATTTGAATACCGTAATAATAAAAAAAAAAAATTACGATCTTGTCTATGGATACCAAAATAAGAGATTGACCATTTTCTGAAGCTAACCAGAATTCGAAGTTAGAATGGGACCATAACAGTATGGAATTAATAAGTTCCTTTACGTTCTTGATAATAAATACAAAGTTTCCTCTGGTCGGGTTCATTTTTAGTAAAAAATATTTTAATACCTATTTTGTGAAGAAAAATACTTTTTATAAAAACTCATGATATTCTGAAAACAGTATTTATATAATAATCCAACTCCAAATATTCTTGATTCTTCAAAATATTTATATATAATTGTTTATTCTCTTACTGAATCTTAGTATTAAGATCCTAGTGATAAAGAATAAAAAACTATAGACATAAATAAATATAGTATGTGTAAAATCCTAACAAAAACACTTGTGTAAAAAAAGGCCAAGTTCGATTAATAAAAACAGCTTGCCAAAATAAGTAGTGAGATAGATCTGTGTTGGCAAATTCAACATCATCAATTTATTAAATAATTCGAAAATTTAGTAACTTCAATTAAAACGCATGTTTTTCATTTTAGATGTCCATCTATATTTATTGATTTCACATTTTTAGTTAAAATTATTTTCCTAAAACTTGTCTTTTACGCCTTAAACTATTATTATTATTGATTGATAGGGCATAAAAAAAACTTGTATTAATATCAATGTTTTTATTAAGTATAGAAATTACTTAATTATTGAATGAGCCAAACAATGGCGAAACTAGTGACAATAATAAATTAACATGAACATTTATTAAATTTCATTTTTCCATTTCAAAATTTTCTATTATTAATACGAAGGAACTAAACATAAAAAAATAGTTTATATTAATAAAAAAATGTTCATTTTATCAAGGGTGGTAAAAAGTATCCTGCAGATCTTTTTATGGAGAATTAGGCTTAATTTTTTAAATTTATTTCGTTTAAACGTGAAAGTGTGAGAAAACCCCAAAATTGTAATTTGTAGGTGATTTTTCTAAAAGTCGAGTTTTTTAAATTAAAATTATGAAATTTTTAAAATTAATTTATTCTATTTTTATAAACGTCATATAATTTACTTTTAATTGATAATACTTTTAAATTAACTATGATCAGATAAGCTTACACCAAATTTTATCCAATTTAAATGATCACTTGCTTAAAAAAACTTCCAGATCGCTCAGGAGTGAATTGGGATCTTGGTGTAAATAAATCTTATTATAAAATCCTTTTTTTCGTTTGTCTTCTTTTAAATAAATTATCTTAATTTTAATGAATTATTTTCTTCTTTTTCTCTAAGAATAATGAAAAGAAATAATAACTAAGAATCTTGTTGTTGTTTGTGTGTGCGTGTGTGTGAATTGTTTTAATTATATAATTATTTAGAGTCGGCCATTTGTGTCCTCCTCATTACTTTCTCTTTTTACTCACCTGCTCTTTTCGACCTTTTTCCCTCTCTCTCATAATACATCTCAAATGAATTAATTAGCACCCCCCGCTTTGTCTTCTCTGAATTTACTTTTTAGAAATATCTTGCAGCTTCGAGAATTCCTAATAAAATAAATACATGATAGAAGAGCCTCAGAGGAGGCAGCTCGCTCTGCTGGCCGGGTGTATTATTATTATATAAACGTGTA